>CM035414.1:40208226-40860726 GCA_020310875.1 Ceratopteris richardii | reverse complement strand
ATGATTCTGTGAGCCAATTCTTCCCCCTTTAGATGTCCTTCACTGTGTGCAGCTTCTAGCAAAAGATTTACCTCCTCTGGATAAACACACCTTCTCAAAATATCATCCTGACAATATTTATTATGAGTGAGTATGCTTTGGCTTTCAGGAGCAATCTTCTCTTTTCTATATGTGTCAAGTGTTATGAGAGTTTTCCAGTAGTCAGAACATGGAGAACTCCATCATACCAATCAGTCCAAATTGCTACTAGGAAGAGATTGCTATCCACCAGTTCATCATTAATACCTGTTGCTTTTTTGCTCATTGCAGTCTTGGACACTTGATCTGCCATGTAGTGCTCTTTTCCTGGTTTAATATGAATATCAAAATTAAATTCTTGAAACACGAGTAACCATCTCCAAATCCTTCTAGCTACTCTAGGCTTGTTTATCAAGTACTTCAAGGGCTGATGGTCAGATATAACCATAAAATGTACACCCAGAAGATAATGCTGAAACTTCTAAAGAGCAAAAAAAATAGCCAACCTTTCCCTTTTTGTTGTACTGTAATTCCTTTCTGCTTGGTTGAGTAGTCTACTAGCATAGGAGATAGGTCTGTCAACCTTGTGGGATGATGGCTGAGCTAGAACTGCACCAACAACTCGAAGACTAGCATCTATGTGCACATGAAATTCCAATGACCAGTTAGGAACACTTAAAGGTGGAGCAGTGCATAGCCTCAATTTTAGTTCACAAAATGCTTTCTCAGCTTCAACCTTTTTACTGGTAAGCCTTGAAAAGGGCTTAGCTATTTCTGAATACATCCGAATGAATCTTCTGTGATATCCTGCATGACCCAAGAAACTTTGCACTTCCTTTGGGCTTTCTGGAATTGGCATGGAAAGAATAGCAGTAACCTTTGCAGGGTCAACGGTTATCCCTATAGCAGATACTATGTGACCAAGAAGAGTACCCTTGGAGACCAAAGAGTGACATTTATCAAGATTCAATTTCAAACCTGTTTTGAGACATTGCTCAAAAATTTCTTTTAGATTTTCCAAATGATCATGAAAATCTTGAACTACTGCTCTTCTATCTGTACCTGAAAATACTGAAAAGTCATCCATGAAAATGCGAAGAAAGGTTGTTAACCACTTGCCCAGTATCAAATACATTGTTCTATTAGATGAAGCTGGTGCATTCTTCAAACCAAAAGCCATGCGGGTATAGACATAAGTGCCCCATGGAGTTACAAAGGTTGTTTTGTCCCTATCATCAGGATGGATCACTATCTGATTGTAGCCACTAAAACCATCCAAGAAGCTATACAAAGTGTGAATAGCTACTTCCTCAAGTACTTGCTCTATGAAGGGCTGAGAAAACCCATCTTGAACAGTCACTTTATTCAAAGCACGAAAATCAACACAAACTCTTATTTTTCCACTACTATTCTTGGGCACAATGACCATAGAAGAAAGCCACCTAGAATGTTCTACTGGAACAATTATACCTGCTTCTTCTAGTTTTGTAATTTTTGATTTTACCGCCTCTACGTACTTCAGATTGAGTCGATATGGCCTACTTCTTGCAAGTGCGGATCCCTCAACTAAGGGTATTTGATGTAACCCAAGCTCTTCTAGTATCCCTATTAGATCTTTAAAGGACCATGCAAAGGCATTTTTGTAAGCAAAAAGTAAGGAAGTTACCTTCTGTAATAAAGGAGGATAATGCCACAGCCAAGAGGCCAAGTGGACTACTTGAGGGTTCTCTTCATCCCCTAGATTTACTTCTTGAACCAATGTTTCAGGACTAGTCTTGTTTGAGAAATCATCTCCACTATATGCAAGAGTGGACTTTAGCTTATATTCCGCAACATGTTCTTTTATCCATCCTTGAGGTATATCCGAAAAGGGGAGATCTTCATTGCATCACTCCTAGGGCACATTTGTTGATATATTTAGGTAGTGATGTGTGTGAACACAATAGGACTCTCGAGGCAATTTTCTGCCTCTTCAAGATTTTTTTTTTCTTGGCTTGTATATATGCTATACCCCTTACGGGTCACTTATGTATGTACATTCCTTTGGTAATGCAATAAGAGTTGATAATGTGCAATAATGCAGTAATCAAAATTGTAGCAACACTTCCTATCGTAGTTGTTGATATATTTTGGTATTCATGTGTGTGAACATACTTAGGACCATTAGTAAACTTTTGTCCCTCTTAATGAGGTTTTTACCCTGAATTGTATATAGAACTTTAACCCTAATGGGTAAGTTATATTTGTACATTCACTTGGTAATACATTTAGTATTGTGTGTTGTGCTCCGAAGTTTCTTCTTTTTCCTTGTGTTGTTTGTGAGCCTCTAGAGATCTCAAACTCCAACAATCGGTATTAGAGTAGGTCAGGAGTTTATCTAGGGCTTCCTCAACACCCCTCTAGCCATAGACTCAAAATTGCATGAAAATCCACTTCATCTAGGGCATCATTGGCACCCCTCTGGTCATAGTCTTAGAATCGCATGAAAATCGGTGAGAACACTCAAGGCAATTAGAAGTCCAGAATGATATCTATGTACGGTGCTGAAAATCTAACCTTGTTTCAACCTCTAAATGCTCTATGATAGTGCCTATGTAGGCAATTTGGTCTTTTTGTGCCAAACATATATACAAGTTTGGGTTTGTCAGAACAACAATCTCAAAGTCTACTACATGTTTGGTAGAACTCAATAGAGTAATTCTGTTGAATGTTTTGAAATGCAATCATTTTTTTGCATCAAGGTATTTTAGTCAATGGACATGGTTGAAAGTAGTCATGTATTTTGTATGTTGGCTATTACTAGAGAATTTGGATGGTACCAAGCATCCACTATGGGCATATATGATTTATCATGTATTGGTTGCAAAAGGACGGTGGAATATTGTGCACGGTGTGGAAAAATTTCCTACTACACTTGAAAATATTATCCAATTATTCACTTTTGAAAATAAGTAAGGATGCTTGGGATACACTTATCACTTTATTCCAGGAAAGAAATAAGGCCCCTATTGCTTACCTTTAAAAACAATTTGAGAGTGATCATATGAATAAAGGAGATTCAATGCTTAGTCACTAAACACTCAATCTATATTGTTCATGATATCAATTCAGAAGAACCAACCTTTGAAGAAGCAAACAAGAAATCCAAATGGAAGGATGTTGGAGTTTATTGATCTCCAAATTACATCTAGAAGTAGGTGAAACCCAACAGGACCTAGTTGACTTTTTCACAAACGTGTATGCACAGACCAGTTTTCTTGCAGAGCAAACTGCTCTTTAGTCACTTAGAACTTTTCAAAACTATTTCACACACATAAACTAGACTCTAAGAGCTTTCCAGCAAGCTATAGAACACCTCAAATGAATAAATACACAATGAGCTATGACCTATGCAATATGCAGCTTTAATGGAGACCTTGAAACAGAGATGAACTCGAGGACACACATCACTTGCAGAGACTACTGCTCTTAACTCACAACTCCAATGAAACTTAAACTTAGTAGAATACATGTAGACTTTGAGAGCTTTCTAATAAGCCAAAGAACACATGATTGGGATACAAACACAAGGCGATATGACCTCTGCAAGTTTGAGGTTTAATGGAGACCTTCAGCAGGGGGTAAAACCAAAGAACACACGCTACTTGAAGAGAGTACTACTCTCAGCTCACATATCCAATGATTATGCAAATCTATAGGAAGAACGTAGATAGTAAACGCTTTCCAATGAGCTATCAAACATGTAATTTGGATATATAATGAGGGAGATACAAGCTCTGCAATCTCTGCATAAAAAACTACAACAGCATAGAGATACACATATAACTCTGTTGGACATACTCCAAGATCACGACTTTTCTCGTCTTTTATAGCATGGGAAACTAATCTAAAACCTTCTTAATACATCTAAATTCGTGGTAGACACTTGGATGGAGGTATTACATGACTCAAGTGCTCAAATAAGCAAAGTATTGATGGACTTTGAGAACTAACCACATCGACCTTCCACTAGGACACCATTGTAGCTCCCTTGTGACTCACTAATTTGACTCACCATGTTCTAGAAATAACGTGGTATTTTGACTATATTTTAGGAATAATATGAGTCTTCTTGAAGTATTTGAAGACCTCCCAAAGGTATTTACATAATTTGAAACTTGTACTCTACATAAAACAAATTTCCCAACCTTCTCCCCCTCAAGTTTCAAAGGGTATTTCCTTCATGCCAAGAATATAGTTGAATCTTTGAAGCTTCGGTCCATCCAAGGATTTGGTGAAGATATGTGCAACTTGATCCTTTGTTCCCACAAAAGAAACTTGTACTTTATTGTGTATGGCCTTCTCTCGAACATAATGATAGTGAACCTCTATATGCTTTGTTCTAGCATGAAAGATAGGATTTGAGGTCATATGAATGCTACTCAAGTTATCCCCATATATCTGTGGTACATCAACCTGCACATTCAAGTCATGAAACAACTTTTTAGACCACATAACCTCAGTAGTAGTCAATGCTAAACTTCTATACTCAGCCTCTGTAGAAGATAAAGCAACTGTAGGCTGTTTCTTTGAACTCCATGTTAATGTCTTGTTTCCTGCTATTACCACATATCCACTTGTGGATCTTCTGTCATCTTTGCTTCTTGCCCAATCTGCATCACTAAAGACTTTAAGAGTCAAATCAGCATCATGACTATAAAATAATCCTTCATTCATGGTACCTTTCAAATACCTAAGCACTCTTTTCGCTGCATGCATATGAGGTACTCTAGGTTCATGCATAAACTGTGACAATACTCCCACTGCATAGCATATATCAGGTCTAGTTTTTGTTGCATAAATCAAAGATCCTACCATGGATCTATATACATTCATATCATGCAACTCATCACCTTCCTTTGCACTCAGCTTTACATTACATTCCATTGGAGTAGAAACAAATTTACATTCCTGCAGACCAAACCTTTTCAGCATATCACATATATACTTTCTCTATATCAACCACATACCTTCATCGCTATACAGAATTTCAATCCCAAGAAAGTATCTAAGCAAACCAAGATCTGAAATTTTAAATTCCTTTCCCAAATTAGCTTTTATCTCATCAATTTCTTTTGCATCATTCCTTGTAATCAACAAGTCATCCACATAAATGCATACATAGACACACATGTCATCTACATGTTTTACATAAAGTGAAGGATGAGCATGACTCGCTGTGTATCCTTGCAGCATAAGATACTTTACACCTGCTTAAGACCATACAATGCCTTCTTTAACCTGCATACATGATTAGGACATTTTGCATCCACATAACCATCTCGTTGTGACATGTACACTTCTTCATTTAACTCACCATTAAGAAAGGCATTCTTTATATCGAGTTGATATATATTCCACCTTTTACTTGCAGCTAAAGCCAACAAAGTTCTTACCATTGCCATGTTTGCTACTGGACTAAATGTTTCCTCATAGTCCACACCTTGAGTTTGATTATATCCTTTTGCTACAAGTCTAGCCTTATATCTTGAGACACTACCATCACTATTTCTTTTAATCTTAAAAACCCACTTGCAACCAATTACCTTTTGTTTTGGTGTCTTTGGAACTAAATTCCAAGTCTTGTTATCCTGTAGTGCTTCCATTTCTTCTCTCATTGCTTTCTCCCACTTTTCATCTCCTTTTGCCTCATCATAACATGTGGGTTCATTTTCCTGCTCAACTTTTGTCATAAAAGCATAATGAGTATTCATAAAAGATTCATAAGTATACCTTTGAGGTTGCTTACTCACTCTTGAAGTTCTTCTTACCTCCAATGTAGATGCTCTTCCTTTTTTATTAGGAACCTTTGATGATTCTCCATACTCACATACATCACTAATTTCCTCTCCTTCATCATTAACTTCAACAAGTTTGAGTTTACCTTTACTTTTAACACTTGGAGGTGACTCTTGCCTTAATCTTCCATTGAAAGGTGATCCTCTTTCTTCATCCAAACCACTCCTTTCATCATTTAAACTTCTTGATGGCTGAACTATGCATTCATCTCCTTCAACCACACCTTCTTCATTTTCATCCATGACCTGCAAACAATTCTTATCTGCATACCATGAAAGTGATTCATCAAAGTTTACATCTCTTGACACAACAACCTTATTGGTATGAGGATTATAGCATCTATATCCTCTTTTAGTATCAGCATAACCAATAAATATACATTTTTATGATTTCGCATCAAGTTTAGATCTCACCTCACTAGGTACATGTACATAACATACAAAACCAAATACTTTCAAATGACTTAGACTTGGTTTCCTTCCATGCCATACCTCATATGGTGTCAAATGATGAACTCCAGCAGTCGGAACTCTATTCATAATGTAAACACTTGTGCTAACAGCTTCAGCCCAAAAATAATTAGGCAAACACATATCATTAAGCATGCTTCTAGATGCTTCTGCTATGATTCTGTTTCTTCTTTCTGCGACTCCATTTTGTTGTGAAGTATACCTGCATGCAACTTCTCTTTTGATACCTTCATCATACAAAAAATCAGTAAAAGCTTGAGAGAAATACTCTCCCCCTCCATCAGATCTTAGCTTCCTAATATACCTTCCTGTTTGCTTTTCGACATATGATTTGAACTTCTTGAAACAATCAAAGACCTCACTCTTATGTTTAATGAAATACACAAATGTCATTCTACTATGATCATCAATGAATGATACATAGTACTTATTACCAACCAGGGATGCCTCTTTAGTAGGTCCCCACACATCTGTGTGTATGAGATCTAGCAAACCATCACTTACATAGCTTGAATGCTTGAAAGGTTGTCTATTCTGCTTACCCATTTGACATGCTTCACAAAGATGCACCATATGTTGCTTAGTAAGATCAGATAATCCTTCAACAATCCTCTTCTTTGATAGCTCCTTTAACCTGTGTACATTCATGTGTCCAATCCTTTTGTGCCATAGATCAAGCTCTACTATTTGATGCATACCATAAGAGAAATAGTTTGTATGATTTGGGTTACCTTGAATGTAAACAATCTACCTTGTTTTTGACCTCTAGCAATTAACCTCCTTTGCTTTGCATCCTCAATGAAGCAACCTGCATGATTAAATCTTATTTGCAAGCCTTTTTCTACCATTTGACCAACTAACATCAAATTCTTAGTGATCGTTGGCACATAAAGTACATCCTTCAAGCAATTTGTCTTGCTCTTATCCTGCATAATGACATCTCCAACTTGCATAATCTTATGTGTTATATCATCTCTTGTTTCAACATGACCTTTACATGAAGGATTATGCATATTAGAAAACCATGAAGCATCATGAGACATGTGATTAGAACAACCACTATCTACATACCATACATTGCTATTGCAATTCATCTTAGTTTTTACATTCATCATAAGAAGAGAATCAAAATCATCACTTTTACCTTCAACTGCATAATTTCCTTGTTGTTTACCTCTTCTTGAATAGCCTCCTCTTCAATTACTACCTTGATTATTTTCATTTTGATAGCAATCTTTGGCATAGTGTCCATACCTTCCACATATATAGCAATTGTTGTTATCTTCACTCCTTTGTCTTTGATTGTAGTTGTAGTAGCCTCTCGTACCTCTAGCACTTGATCTTCCTCTTCCTCTTGTGTTGAAGAAGCCACTTGAAGTCTCTTGATCATCGCTCCTTCTTCCTCGACCTCTATTTGAACCTCTTCTTCCTCTGTTTCCACCTCTTGATGATCCTACATAAAGAGCTTGTCCTTGAGATCCTTTTTGATTTGAAGTAGAACCATTTGGATTCATTTCCTCCGTCATCATCTTTGAGTCCGTTGAGAGTATGTGCAACCAAGTCGTCGTCCTCCACATGAGCTTGATTTGATCCTAGTTGATCTGCTATCTCTTTAACGTTCAATATGTAGTCATTGACTGATGTCCTTGTATCTTTCTTTATTTTATTCAACTCATTTTTGAGTTGAATCTTCCTTGCTCTTGTACCTGTTGCATAAAACCTTTCCAATGCAAGCCAAACATCTCTACTTGTGTCTAGATCTTGTATGTGTCCTACCATTGAATCTTGAATATTTTGTGATAAAATGAATATAATCCTTTTGTCTCTCTCATTCCAAAGTCTAAACTCCCTCAATTGTTGCTGATTTGGGTCCTCTCGTAATGTGGGTTTGATATCTGTGCCGTCAATCAAACCATATAAGCCTCTACCTTGCAAGTATGCTGTGATTCTTAACTTCCATGCTTGATAATTGGTCTTATCAAGCTTCTCTATTTGTGCATGTTGGTCTCCCATAATACAAATGCTAAGCTTCCTCCTTTAAGCCTTCTTTCCAATGTGTGTGATGAGAAGAAATATAATATTTACCTTGTAAATGAGGTATGTGCACCTTTCTTTGCTTGGATGTTGCTTGAGATGCCTCATTGCGATCTTCTTCTACCTTTGTGTAGTGTTAATGATGAACCTCTGCTCCAATAGCTTCAAATTCTTCATCAAGTTATTATAGCCTTCTCCAAGATTCCATTCCTTTCTCTGATACCAATGTTGGAGTTTATTGATCTCCAAAGTACAGCTAGAAGTAGGTGAAACCCAACAGGACCTAGTTGACTTTTTCACAAACTTATCTGCACAGACTAGTTTTCTTGCAGACAAAACTGCTCTTTAGTCACTTAGAATTTTCTAAACCTATTTCACAAACATAAACTAGACTCTAAGAGCTTTCCAACAAGCTATAGAACACCTCAAATGAATAAATACACAATGAGCTATGACCTCTGCAATATGCAGCTTTAATGGAGACCTTGAAACAAAGATGAACCCGAGGACACACATCACTTGCAGAGATTACTGCTCTTAACTCACAACTCCAATGAATCATAAACTTTCCAGAATACATGTAGACTTTGCGAGCTTTCTAACAAGCCAAAGAACACATGATTTGGATACATACACAAGGAGATATGACCTCTGCAAGTTTGAGGTTTAATGGAGACCTTTAGCAGGGGAACACACACTACTTGCAGAGAGTACTGCTCTCAGCTCACAAATCCAATGATTATGAAAATTTACAAAACGAAAGTAGACAGCACGAGCTTTCAAATGAGCTATCCAACATGTAATTTGGATATATAATGAGGGAGATACAGGCTCTGCAATCTGTGCATACAAAACTACAGCAGCATAGAGATACACATATAACTCTCTTGGACATCCTCCAAGATCACGACTTTTCTCCTCTTTTATAGCATGAAAAACTAATCTAAAACCTTCCTCATACATCTAGATTCGTGGTAGACACTTGGATGGAGGTATTACATGACTCAAGTGCTCAAATAAGCAAAGTATTGATGGACTTTGAGAACTAGCCACATCGACCTTCCACTAAGACACCACTGCAGCTCCCTTGTGACTCACTAATTTGACTCACCATGTTCTAGAAATCACGTGGTATTTTGGCTATATTTTAT
Organism: Ceratopteris richardii; assembly: GCA_020310875.1. Taxonomy (NCBI): domain Eukaryota; kingdom Viridiplantae; phylum Streptophyta; class Polypodiopsida; order Polypodiales; family Pteridaceae; genus Ceratopteris; species Ceratopteris richardii. The sequence continues at coordinate 40,851,215 of CM035414.1, read as the reverse complement.
GAATAATATGAGCCTTCTTGAAGTATTTGAAGACTTCCCAAAGGTATTTACATAATTTGAAACTTGTACTCTACATAAAACAAATGTTCGCAACAAAGGAAGCAATGGAGGAAAAGATAGAAGCACTTCAAGAAAATCACACTTGGGATCTAGTTCCCAAGAGTGAATCCATGGAGATCATTGGATCTAGATAGATCTATTAGGTAAAAAAGAATCCTAATGGATCAATAAAGAGATACAAAGCAAGAATTGTGGCCAAAGGGTTCGCCCAGACCCAAGGAATTGAGTATGAGGAGACCTTCTCTCCTGTGGCAAAGATGCCAACAATCAGAGTTCTCTTAAGCATAGCTGCTTCAAGGAATTGGAACATGTATCAATTAGATGTAAATTTTTTTTTTTTTTGAATAGTTGGATTTCAGAGGAGGTGTACATGGCACAACCTCCTAGATTTATTGATGATGTACATCCTGAGTATGTGTGCAAACTCAGGAAAGCTCTCTATGGTGTCAAACAAGCTCTTTAGCTTGGAATCATTGATTGGTTACATTTTTGTAGGACAAAGGATTCAAGATGAGTAAATCTGATTCTTCACTCTTCACCAAGAAGAGTAACTCTGAAGTTATATACCTATGTGTGTATGTAGATGATATTATTCTTTCAGGTAATGATGCAGATGGAATCAAGAAGATCAAATCCCAAATGAAGGAAGAATTCAAGATAAGTGACCTAGGATTGCTCACTTACTTTCGTGGATTAGAAGTTGTCTATATAGATAAAGGGATCTTCCTTACTCAAAGGAAGTATGTTAAAGATGTAATTGCAAAGCTCAAGGTGCAGGAAGCTAAGGTTGTAGGTACTCAAATGAAGGTCAATCACAAGTTAAGTGCTCATGAAGGGCAACCCTTCGAACACATTACAAGTTATGAAATCCTAGTGGGAAGCTTGAATTATGGAGGCCTTTCTAGGGTATATATATGCTACGGTGTAAGTGTGCTTAGCCAATTTATGCACACTCCTACAGAGCCTCACATGGATGCAGCGAAGAGGATATTGAAATATCTAAAAGGGAACTATGACTGAAGGATTGTATTATCCTTATACTTCTGATTTAAGTGTAAAGCTATTCATTGATGCAGATTGGGCAGGATCAAAAGATGATAGAAGAAGCACATTTGGATATTTATATTTTGCAAGCACAAAGCTTATTTCTTGACCTTCCAAGGAAGAACCCATAGTAGCACTCTCTTCAACTCAAGTTGAATACAGAGGATTGGCAAATGCAACTCAGGAAGCAATGTGGATCAAGACCATATATACAGATGTAGGGTTCAAGTTTGGCACTCCATACATATTTGGAGACAACATGAGTTCCTTGCATTTAGCTGCTAATCCTATCTTTCATGCCAAGACTAAGCATATAAAAGTGCATTTCTACTTTGTGAGAGAAAAAATAGCAAGCAAAGAAATTCAATTGTCTTATGTCTACTTAGATGCAATGTGTAGATATGATGACCAAAGCTCTTGATGGAAGCGAACTCAAAAGATTCAAATCGATGATTGGAATACAAGAGATGCCTATGGATTGAAGACTCAACCATCTTAGGCTTGAGGGCGAGATGTTGGTACATTTGGAAAGACTTGATGCTTGACCAAAAGTCCAAAGGTTTACTTCATATCTTGAGCTTAAATATTCATAAGACACATGTGAACACCTCTTGTAAATATCTTGAGTTTAACTCAAGATAAATGAAAAAGGAAAAGGTCGAGAGAATCTCATAGCTTTACGAGTTGTAATCCACAAGAACCAAGTGATTGGAATCAAACTAATTTGGAGCCGAAAAGATACGATCACTTTTAGGTCCTAGATTTCAAATTCAAAATCAAATTTATCTATAAAAGCTCATGTTTTTTGGTTGCAGGATAGCAAGCAGAAGAAGGACACATTGAGCTTCAAGATTGTGGGCACATTTTTTCCACAGATCTATGTGTAAACCTACAACATCTCCTTTCTATCATACAATGCAATATACATTTGGTTCAGATTATGCAACTATCTCATGCTCACTACTACGTGCTGCTATACTCTCATTTTCCGTAAATTTGTTTTGAGGAGTTCTCTGTGTATACTTAATTTTTGCTATGATTCAACTTGTTACATGTAGATTATACCTTCTTGTTCTATTCTATAAAATTTCTGAAGTAACATTGGCAGGTGTAGAGCAGGATTTGTGTAGCATTAGCTCATTTCTGAAGTGTATCCAACCATCTCCTCACAACACTCACATTCTTTTACAGAACAATTCTTCTCAATAGTTGCTAATCTTTGATTGGCATAATAAACAAGTGGATACTATGAAGGTCTTGTTTTCTGGATCAAAACACTCTTGATAGCTATATCAGAAGCATCTAAACAAAATGAAATAATTGAGTCCAATTTGAATCTTGTAAAATAGGTTCCTTTGTTAATAATATTTCAAGATGATCAAAAGCTACATCACATTTTTTCTATCCATTGGAACTCATTTCCCTTGGTGTGCACCAATCGATTGAGAGGGATGGCAATGTGTGCTAAACATCATAAATCCTGTCCATGCGATTGGATTTTGCTAGGAATTGAAGGACTTCTTTTACATTTTTCTAAGGAAGATCTCATAATATCAGTTTTACTTTATCAAGATCAACTAGAATTCATATGTTGGAGATCACATGTCCAATTAGTTTCGCGCATTTCACACCACAAATGTTTTAGACTTAAATGTAGTTCTTGAGACTTAGTGAAGCACAATCATAAATGTTTCAAATGGTCATATTGATGTTAAGAAAGTGAGAAATCATATTGATGTTATGGAGAAATTATTTTTTGGATGCAATGCTCAAATAATTGCTCAAATAAGTACTAGGGGCATTCTGAATTCCAAACCCCATTACGCTACAAGGGAATACTCCCCCATTAGTGATAAAAGTTGTTTTAGGAATACCACCTTTGGCCATTTGCACGTTATTCTAGCCCTGAATCCATCTAACAAAGAGTAAATTTCCCTACAAGCAACCTCATCTAGCATTGTCTCTAAAAATGGTAAAGGAAATGGATCTAGAACTGTTGTTGCATTTAATTTGTGGTAGTCTGTATAGATTTGTACCTTCTTGTTTTCCTTCGGTACTATGAATATGGGAGATATCCATTCTGGATATTCAATAGGTATAATAAATCTGATTCTCAACAATGACTCACGTTCCTCCTTTACTTGTTTAGCAAAATTTGGGTTCATAGGATACTATTGCTAAATTACTAGAGAGGCATCTAGTTTCAATTGTATTTTATGCTGATGAAATTTGGGATCGAAACCATGCATATTGGAGCAATCCCAAGAAAACACATCCATTAACTCGATTAGGAGCAGAAGTAGTTCATTTTGGAATAGACATAATAAACTAACACCTATTTTGACCTTTTGAGATGCACTTTCAAATCCTAAATTGACATATTATACCTAATCTTCCAGAAAGTGAATACTGGTTTGTGTAAAAATACCCTTTTTTAAAGGCCATGATATTTTCTCCTTGAATTGCAAAAGTTTAGCTTCACCTTGCACTATAGCTCTTATCAAAACTACTTGCTCAAATTGTGATAAAATCTTTGGTATACTGACGATTCCTAGGGGCATAAATTTTTATTTGCTTCCAAAAATTGATTATCTTCATCTTCTTCTAGTCTTGCTGGCATATGCGATGGTTCTGAAATAGAAGCCATTTTGAGCCTAAGGATAGTGTTGTTGAGATATTTTGTTAGTTATGTGTGTGAACACACTAGGATCCTCAGGGTACTTTCCCTCTTAAGGAGTTTTTTCCCCCACCTTCTATATACACCCATAACCTTGATGGGTCACTCATCTTTGTATATTCACTTGGTAATACAATAAGTATTGTGTGTTGTGCTCGAAGCTTCTTCTTCTTCCTTGTGCCAGATCAGTATTGTCTGTCACTCATCTAACAATTGGTACTTGATCAGGTCGCCGCTTCATCTATGGCGTCATCGAATCCCCTCCAGTCATAGTCTTATAATTTCACACAAATTAATGAGCATACTCAGGGATGTGAGCTCATTTCAGCCTCCAAATGCACTATCTCAATGCCTATGCAAGTAATTTCCTCTTTTTTTTTTGTTTATTTTCTAGTACTCTCTTATAGGGTTAGTAGAGCTCGAAAGGGTGGTTCTCTTCAACTTTTAGAGATACAATCATTTTTTTGTATCAAGGTATTTTAGTCAATGGCCTTGGCTGAATGTATTGATGTATTCCATATGTTGGCTATTGAGGATAGGTTGGATTGTACCAATTAGACATTATGGGAATATATGATGTATCATGTATTAGTCACAAAAGGACTATGGAATATTCTGAAGGGTGCTTAAAAACAACCTATTACAACCGCAAATACAGTTATTGAAGATGATGCAGATGGCATTGAAGATGTTGATCTTCAGGTTCATATTTGTGCTATTGTTCATGCTGCCCCTACTATAGATCAACATTTTTGGGTTTGTGGAGACACTCCGGCACATGCATTGATAGTCTTGTTTATCAAACCTACTATTATCCCTCACATTCGCTTTTACAGACAACTTAGGATGCTTAGGATGCACTTATCACCTTATACCAGATAACAAATGAAGCTCTTGTTGCTTACCTCTGAAAGTACTTGGAGAGTGAGCACATGAAAGTAAAGGATTGCATATATTTTTTTTTGAAAAAGATAAAAGATTTGAAGGAGAATTTGATTTCTAATGATGAAGTCTTGCTAGATAGTTCACTCATGCATATTCTTTTGAATGGTCTTCTAAATTTATATCAGGGTTTTGCTTCTACTGTTTAGTTGATTATGCAAGGCAATCGAAATGCCTTAATATTTGGGGATTCGGTCTGTTTTGTTGCAGGAGGATCTATCTAGGAATAATAGGTCCATTATACACGTTGCACATCAAGTTTTCATATCTAGTCAAAAGGTCAAAGTTCAATGGATCTCATCTACTAGCAAGTAGAAATCAACTAATTCTACACAATCAAAGAAGAATGAAAAAGATGAGAAGAAAACATAAACGTAGAATTTTTTTGCAAATACTATAAAGGATCATGTCATAAAGAGTTTTCCAATACTAGTAGCAAAAGATCCAAATTTTAAAGAGGCTAGAACAGTTGTTGCAAAGGCTTGTACACCTAAAGAAGATTCTGCGGCATTTACTACTATTTTTAGTTATGAAACATCTTCTCATGTGTAGTGTATGTTTGTAGTAGAATTAGACGTTTTGTACTTTGATACTGGGGCAACCAAACAGATTACCTCAGAGTGTAGTTTCTTCACTTCGCTTGAGCCTACCCTACAAGGAATACTATCACGTGTGCCAGCAACACCTCTTATCTTGTCATGGGAGTTGTTAAGATCATTTGAAATATTGTTGATGGTAGTTTTTTTTACATTTTTTAGTGCTTTATTTGTGCCTGCAATCAAGAAAATTATTTTATTAGTTTTAACATTAACCAATAAATGCTTGGTTGTGAAAGTTTCTTATGACAATTGTACATATCATGATTTTTTAAATGGCAACATCATTATAGCTCTAGCATTTTATGTCATGGATGTATAAGATAATAGATTATGCAAAATGTATGAATGATTCAACATGTGTAATTCAATATTCTCAGGCTATATTAGATGCAAATATTTTGCATGCATGCTTTGGTCATTTGAACTCTGCTAGTTTGTTATGCCTGCAAAAACTTGAAATGGTGTCCTCTTTGCCCAAACTTAAGGCAGTTGGTAAACATGTCTATGAAGGTTGTATTTTGGGCAAAATGCAATTTTCCACCTTCACAGAAGATGGTTCAATATGAGATACTAAAAAATTGGAGCTTGTGTAGAATTATGTCTATGATACTATGCAAAGACCTTCTTTTGGGAACTACCTGTACTTTGTGACTTTCATTGATAATTTTGTAGGCATGCATAGGGATATCCATTGAAATAAAAGTCCAAATTTCTTATGTGCTTCAAATAATTTCTGGTTTTGGTTGAAAATTTGTGAGCATGTAAAATGGCACCCTCTATTCTGATCGAGGGGTGAATATATGCCTTAAATCATTTTTGATAGAATGGAGTTCCTAAAGGTAGAACATGTCACCCATGGCGATGGTGAGGTGTATGGTTTAGCACATAGTCTCTTGCTTGAGGCTATTATGTGTGCATCATATTTACTTAATTTGTGTCTCGGTAAGCATTGCACTCTATCACTCCATATGAGGCTTAGCATGGTCCCAATCCATCTCTTCCTCATCTATATGTCTTTGGCTGTATGGCATATGCACTAGTGCCTCAACAAAAATGTAGGAAATAGGATGATAAAGTAGTGAACTATATATTTTTTAGTATAGTTCTAAAAGCAAGGGCTATCATCTGTATCATCCATGGACTAAACACATTTCTATCTATCATGATGTTGTTTTTGTGGAAGATGCAATTTAAACATTACTTTCATGTACTAAGGAGATCAGTTAGCTCCAAAGATGTGTGTGAAACTTTGTAGCCTCTTTTGACACGTGGAAAATCAAGTGATGGTCCAAAAAAGGCAATTTTGCAGCCTTTACACGTGTTATATGATGATGCAGATCATTCCACTTGTGATGCAAATCTACATGATGCACTTGTTGATGAGAGGTCTAATATAGAGGAGGCAAAAAATATGCAGGAATCATTGGTGTGAGATAGGAAATTAGATTCACCTCCATCATATCATACGCATTCACGCTCTCATTGGAATTTTTTTTCCATCAGATTGCTATGTTAGGGCTTCCTTTAGTATTTCTCATGAGAATAATCCTCTTTCGTTTGATGAAGCACAAAAATGAAAAAATGAGATGACTGCTATGCAATCAAAATATGATGCTATTATGAAGGATGGCTTGGACTTTATGTGAATTTCCTCTTCACAAGAAGGCCATTGGAACTTTGTGGTTATACAAGATAAAGTGTAACCTTGATAGAACAATTGACAGTATAAGGCTAGGTGTGTTGAAAAGATTATGCTCAAGAAAGAGGAATTGATTTTGATCAGACCTTTGCTCCCACATGTCAAATGACTACTCTTCATAATATCTCTGCCTTTGCAACTCATTATGGTTCGAATACATATTAGTTGGATATTAAAATTGCTTTTTTTGAATGGTGATTTACATGAAGAATTGTATGTTTTTCAGCCATGTGGTTTTGTGTAGTGTGGGAACGAAAAAAAATGTGCTGGTTGAAAAACGAAATATATGGTTTGAAGCAATCACCATCTGCTTCATATGAAAAGATACGTGCCTACTTGATTGCACATGTTTTTGAGATCAATCCAATTGAGAGGAGCTTGAATGTTAAGCTTGCAAATGACGTGCTTTTGATCATTGTTGTCTATGTTGATGGCATGCAACTAACAAGTCCTAACGAAAAGCATGTTGCTGATTTTACGGCTGATTTGCATGTCTCTTTTGAGTTGTGGCATTTGCAACATTGTTTGGGCATTCAATTTATGCAAATTCATGACAAAATAGCTTTGTGTCAAACAAGGTATATTGACACATTGCTATGTTTTGGCCTCGTGGACTACAAATCATTGCCACTCCTATGCAAACAGGTTAGCTAGGTCTTCATGATGCTAGAGATGGAATTGATGATGTTTTAAATCCATAAGGTATTGGATGCTTTCTTTACTTATGCATAAATAGGCGTGATATTCATTTTTTTGAGTCACAATTGAGCAAGTTAATGCATTGCCCAGGTGTCAAGAATTGGCAAGTGGTTAAGAAAATGTTTTGCTATTTGAATGGTACCTAGCTACTTGGATCTTTTGATCCCAAGGGAAGATCACTACCACCAAATTTACATGCTTTTTTGACTTTGATTGGGCTGGTTGCTATGACACTTGAGTGTCCACCAGTAGTTTTTTCTTCATGCTTGATAGCTCATGCATATCTTGGTCGAGCAAGAGGCAGCCTATTGTGGCCACTTCTAGTTATCAGAGTGACTGTTGAGTGTGTGTGTGTGGCTTAAACACATTATGCCTGATTTGGGTGTTGGTGAGTCTCCTACTAGCACCATCTTCACTAATAGTCAGAGTGCATTGGGAGTTGTGAGGAACCTTTTGTTCCATGCTCATACTAAGCACATTGAGGTGCACTATGAGAGGATCTCTCTTGGAGAGATTTGTTTGGCATATGTGCCCATAAAGGAGAACATTGTAGAACTTTTCAAAAAGGCCCTATCCAAGGAGAAGTTTTACTAGAAGACAAAACCTCCACTCTATGTCAAAAAGTATTGATGGTAATTTTTCCTCATGAAGCTTTATGTCTTCTTGGGAATCCACCTTGATTAGCACATCAATTTTCTTTCATGACACCGTTTTCTTTTCTCCTAATTTCTTTGTCCAAATAGAATCCAAGAGGGCCCAACACCACACCCAAATCCTAGGGTCTTTTCTCTTGTCCCTTAGCTTGACATCCTTATACACCTTCTACTTGCAACTTTGTTGCTTCAAAAGCCATTTGCACCTCCAATAGTTATGCCACCAAGGGGTATGGTAATACGCCTTTGTTGACCAAATCCTGTAGTTGTTCTAATAATCAGTCACTTCCAACAACGTCAGCCCCCAAACTCTCCATATTTTGTGAGGTACATGATTCCAGCAATACAAATGTTGTCTATTGCTCTTGATATTTTGGAAAGCACCTACTTGATCATGTTGACATGATCCTCCTCCATTTCCATGGATAGAATTCAATCCCTTCCTATTTATGCTTACTGAGTTGGCTGCCTCATCATCTACTATTGTTTAGCGATATGCCATGCCATCTTGGTTGAAAAATGTTTAGTGTTGAGGGTATGGGGGGTAGCGACAAGGATTTAGTGCCTTTCTATTCCCTAACTATACTGTCAAAACAAAAGAGAAATGTATGAGCTCCTAGACATGACAACTTTCGAGCAAAAAAATGATAGAAAGATATTCTTTTATTACAATGGAGAAAGTGCATTAGATATGAATGAAGATTACAATCTATAGACCTAAGTATGCCCCTCAGTCTACAGAATTCCTACACATACACAGTCTTGAATGCACTCTCCCTCTCTCTCTATCCTTGTCTTGTTTTTATGTTTCTCTCAAAGCATCTCTTAGTAACATTAGTACAATAGTTACATCCACCTGCCTAAGTAGGCAGTCCCCTAGAGAGAGCTATATATAGAGGCATTTGTTTGGGAGGAGAGTCATCACTCTAGCATGTGGTAGTTGTAATTGTTTCTCTCTTGCAGTTTTTCTATCTTTAAGAGAAATAAGTTGAATTGACTAGTAATCTGAATCTACCCAGTTCACATGTTTATGCTCATATCGCACCTAGTATAAACTATGAATTGGCTAGGGATGCTTTTAGATCCACCCTTATTTTTCATTCACTACTTTGTACTTTGACCATTTTATCAAAGTGCAAAGCAAGACAATGTTTTGAATCATTTGGGTAGGGATGCCACCACAAAGATGAGACATGTTCATCCTGTTTTAGAACATGACCATGTTCTTCAAGTTTTATAACATGAGGCTTGGGGGTTGCCTACAATAGATATATAGCTCTATTTTCGGGGATGAAAATATTATTTCATAGAGAAAAGAATGTAATAAATTAAGTCTATGATCTAAGGATCCGATCGGTTCAAATAGATCTAAAATCGGATACCATTTGGTCACCTGTGTGTATGACCAAAGTTCTCGCATGGATGTGAAGGGGGAGGTCTTGGGTTTAATCTCCATGGGGTACATGGGGAGAGTATTTTGCCCAAAGAGCTCTAGGGCCTTCTAGAAGCATCCACTTGAGTTAAGTGGGACACTTGGTGCACATGCACTTACATGGCTAACACATGGATGGTTAGTATCCACTTTCCCAAGTAGGAAGTCCCCTAGAAAGAGGTATATATAGAGGCATTTTTTTGGGAGGAGAGTCATCTCTCTAGCATGTGGTGGTCATGTTCTTTTTCTCTTGCAAAGTTTGACCCAAGCTTAATCTCCCTTGGCTTGAATATATTGAATAAACAACTATACAATTGAAGGGTGTAGTACCCATGAGACCCTTAGTATCTCACAAAACAGGAGTTAGATTTCCGAAGCAACACTAAGAAAGAGCTACCTAAAAGCATCAGGTTTGAATGGCATTATTGGTTTGAACGCCACCAAAAAATATTTCTCATATTTCCTTAGCTCTTTTCTTTAGGGCATTATTGTTCTTCATTCGAGTAGGACACCCTCTTCAGTGCCATGAGGAATTGAGGATATGTAACTATTTTTATTTAGAATTGAAGAACGGACGTGAGATTGACCCGCCATCTTTGGTAGATTAAAAATAATCCTGAATATGTGGAGGGCACGTCTATTAATCTCTCATTTGTCTTCTTCGTTTTGTATCCCACATATCTCTCTCCTTGGCCCAGCCTCTTCAGTAGCAATTGAGATGTGCGCAAACAGAGGAGCGATCATGCACAGAGAGAGAGAGAGAGAGAGAGAGAGAGAGAGAGAGAGAGAGAGAGAGAGAGAGATGGATTCGGCAAAGCCGGAGCAGGTCCAGTTTCTCAGCCTATGCGGGTTAGTGCCGGACTCTTTCAAGGTAATCCCTTCGCATGGCAAGCTCTTCCTTGCACTCACGATGACATTCATCCTTCTCCTGTGGAGCCCATTGCAAATAGGATCGTTATCGATCAATTTCAACTCACCTTCACCAGGGCTGATACGGGAATAGAGAAGAGGAGTGTTGAAGATCTGCACAGACAGCTATGAAAGCTTCTGAAAGTGACAGTAGCGGTTTTAGTAGCCTTCGTCGCATTATCCCCACTTTTGACGTCAGCCATTGCATATAGCGTCGCTTGCATCTACTCCGACAATGTCCTAGTATTGTCGAAAGCTTGCGAAATATCCCTCAACAAACTGAAGGTCGTGCCTGGTTCAAAGATCAAACCCACCTCTACATGCTGCAACATTACATTTCAGGTATAGAATTGCGCATGATACATTTGAATACTCTGAAGTAATTGATTGCAAAAATATGCAAGAGTTGAACCTTCGTTGGAAGAAACATGCATCAGAGACGAGTCCTCGCATGATGATATCTGGTGCAGGAGAAGACATGGAGATGCAGAGCGTGGACACTACTCTTGTTGTGGCTGTTGCGCATCCGTTTTAGGAAAAGCTTTTTAGTTTAAAACCATTCTTTTAGCACTTTAGATATTATCCATTATCTTTATAAAAAGGGTCATTGAAAGTTGATCACTCTTTATCTTTAAAAAAGGGTCATTGAAAGTTGATCACTCTTTAAGTGCTTTAAAATAGCATCCATTATTTTTGTGAAAAAGTTGTTAAACAACTTTTTAGTTATTATCCATTCCTTTAGTACTTTAAATATTCTTCACTACTTTTGTACAAGAAAATCATTGGTACATATTCATTTTCAAAACTCTATATAAAGAGCTTAGGAATTCATTTTTGTAGAGAGTTGTTGATACTCCATCATTTTGAATATAGAGAAATTGTTTTTACATACAACTTCTCTTCTTTTATCTAGTCTTGTGCATCTACTCTACTCTATCATCTTTACAGTCTATGCTATTTTCTACTTCCCTTCATGCTTCCATTTTGTGCTACTTCTTGAACTTCCTATATTCTACATTGGTATTAGAGCGAGGTTGATGCATCAAAGGTGCTATACATGAGGTATATGCATAAGATGCAGCACCAATTAGCTGATAAGTTGCAAGTACCTTCGTTTAGAATTAGCTTCTTTTAGGATGGCCGACGGAAATAACCAAATAGAAAAATTGAGTAAAACCAAATATCAAGCTTGGCATTTTTGCATGTCTGCATATCTTATGGGTAGGAATTTGCATGGTATTCTTAGTGGTACAGAGCCTCAACCTGACTTGCCTGACCGAAATTCGACACCTCAGCAAGTCCGAGAATATCAGCGGTGGAATGAGCGTGACAAGAAGGTAATCTTTGTATTGTCACAAAATATTGAGTCGAGCATGATAGGACACATACACGACTTGAGAACAAGCAAGAAGATTTGGGAAGTGTTAGAGCAACTCTTCTGAACAACCACAAAGGCACGACGAATTCAATTGAAAAATTAATTAAATAATTTAGGGAAGGATGTACGAATGTCAGTAAATGATCATGTTTTAAAAATTAAGCAGATTGTCGATGCACTTGCTTCAATTTCGTGCATAGTTTAAGATGATGATTTGGTCTCATTTGTTTTAAATGGTTTAAAAGAAGATGAAAAATGGGAAGCTTTTACAACTTCTATATTTATGAGAGAGGAGTTGCTTGATGAGTTGGTTTTGCTTATGATAACAAAGGTAATTAATATTAATGGTCGACAATCTATGCAGAAAGGTAGTGTAGGTCATTCACGTTATGCACAAAATCACCGTCGTCGTAGAGGTGGTAGAATAGGAACTTTTAGAGGTCCTAGATGTTGAACTGAGACAAACAACAATTATGATGGTGGCGGCTCAGATTTGAATATGCATGGTACAGGGAGATATTCCTACCGTGGCAGAGGACGTAATGCATTTCAAGGTAATTAAGGTATAACATGCTATAGTTGTGTTAAAGTTGGTCATATATCTCGTAATTGTTGGCATAATCAAGGGCGAGATGGATATGCAAGGTAAAATCATACACAGGGTAATTTTGATCAAGAACAAAATCATGAAAATGTACTAATGATGAATGTGAATACAGATGCAACTCATAACAATGATCCATGGTATGTTGATAGTGGATGTAGTAATCATATGAGCAATAATATTGATTGGTTTTCTAATTTACATGCACCTTTGTTTGATGGTAAAGTTGAAACAGGTGACAATTCAATGCACAAAATAGCACAAGTTGGAGACGTGTGTTTTGAAGACAAAAAGGCAATCAAATTTTAAAAGATGTTCTTCACGTGCCATCTATAAGTAAAAATTGAAGGACATGGCTAAAAGAAAGATTGTTGTTGGTTTACCTGATATCTCAAAACAAAATATAATGCATTAGTGTGATGCTTGTCACTTTGGTAAGCAAGCAAGGCATCCTTTTTCTAGTGTAAAATTGCAAAGCAGGGATTTATTAGAATTGGTGCACACTGATGTTTGGGGTCCTACGAAGGAACCATCACTTGTAGATAGTAAGTCTCATGTTACTTTTGTGGATGAATCTAGCCGAATGACTTTTGTGTATTTTCTTAGGCATAAGAGTAATGTGTTTGATTGCTTTGTGAAACTCAAAGCAATGGCCGAAAAGCAAACCAGAAAGGTAATTAAAAGGTTAAGATCTAATGGTGGTAGTGAATATTTTTCAAAAATATTTAACAATTTTCTTTGGAATGAAGGTATAAAGAGGGAAGTCATTTGTAGGTATACTCCTCAGCAAAACGGATAGCAGAAAGATGGAATAAGATTATCGAAGAAATACCAAGAGCAATGCTAAATGAAAAGCGTATGCCATTGACGTTTTGTGCGGAATTAGTAAATACAGCAGTATATTTGATGAATGGTATGCCAACATCTACAACACATAATGTAATTCCTTTTGAGGTTTGGTATAATAGGAAACTTGTTATTGATCACTTGCGTGTGTTTGGTTGTGTGTGTTTTGCTATGGTACCATATGCATTGAGAACTAAACTAGAGCCAAAAGTTGAGAAATGCATTTTCATGGGTTATGCAGATAATCAGAAAGGATATACGTGTTATAATCCAGTAAGTAAGGAAATGATTATTAGCCATGATGTACGCTTTGATGAGTTATTGTCTTGGTATACAGATCCTATTTTGCAGGTTCAAGAAGAAATGCAAGAAGAACTTGAGGATGGTTTACATGATACTATAGGAGTAAGCTTAGAAGATGAGAATGGTTATAATGAAGAAAAATTATCACCTACATCAGCAGAGAAAGAAAAAGGTAAAGCAAAGCTTGTTGAGATAACTGATGACGTAGAAACTGATGAAAGTTCTAAATCTGATTCGATAAAACATGAACTTGAACTTAGGAGAAGTTCAAGAGAAAAAAGCCAACACAAAGATATATTGAGTCTTTTGTGTTTCACATTCAACTTTTATGTCAATAGTTATTGAAGAATAGGAACCTACATGTTTTGAAGATGCAAATTCAAATGTTAACTGGTCAAATGCGATGCAAGAAGAGATAGATGCACTATATGAGAACAACACATAGTAGCTTGCACCACGAGATAATAAGATGAAGGTAATTGGAAATAAGTGGGTATTTCATATTAAAAGAAATAGTGATGGTTCTATTTCCAGATAGAAGGCAATGTTAGTTGCAAAAGGTTTTGCACAAACATACGGAACTGATTACAAAGAGACATTTATCCCACTTGCAAGAATGTCAACTATACGAACAATTTTGAGTGTTGCAGCAAATAAATGTTGGAATATATTTCCGCTTGAAGTCAAAAATGCATTTTTGAATGGTCAGCTACAAGAATAGATTTATATGGAGCAAGCAAAAGGATTTAGAGATAAAAAGCATCCAAATTTTGTTTGCAAGCTAACAAAAGAGTTATATGGTTTGAAACAGGCACCTAGAGCTTGGAATCATCGATTGGTAAGTTATTTGGAAGCTCAAAGATACAAACCGAGTGTTTTCATCCTTCTTTACATGTTAAGTTTGTAACAGATCAATGTGTGTATATTTGTATTTATGTTTATGATCTTATCATTACAGGAAATGCTATTGATCAGATTGATGAAATTAAGAAGAAACTTGGTTAGGAGTATAATATTTCAGATCTTGGGATTTTATGTTATGCATTGGGAATTGAGGTTATCTATGATGAACATGGTATATGGTTGAGTCAAAAGAAGTATATATGTGATTTACTTCAAAAGTTTGGTTTGTTAGAATGTAAAGCAGTTGCAAATCCTTTTAAGCCTAATGTAAAATTGAGTATACATGATGGTGTTCATTTTGAAAATGTAGATATGTGTAGATCATTGATGGGATCATTGTTAGATGTTATAAGTACACGACTTGATATTGGTTATGTAGTTGAAGTACTTTCTCAGTTCATGCACAAGCCTACATATGTACATTGGAATGTGGCTAAGTGTGTGCTACGCTATTTAAAACGCACTTTGAACGAAGGTTTGTTTTACTCACATGATACTAATCTTGATATTGGGGCTTTTAGTGATGCAGATTGGGCAAGAAATAAATATGATCAACGTAGCATGAGTGGCTACATATTAATGATGGGAAATCGACTTGTCTCTTGGAGTTCATAGAAACCACCAACAGTGGTGCTTTCATCTACAGAAGCAAAATATCGTTCATTTGCAGAATTGACATGTGAAGTAATGTGGTTCAAAAAGTTATTTGAAGATGTACATCTTCTTTATATAACTCCACAAATTTATGGCGACAATATAAGCAATATACATTTAACAACTAATCTAGTTCTCCATGCACATACCAAGCATATTGAAGTTCATTACCATTATGTTTGTGAGAGGATAGTTTCCAAAGAGATCAACATTTCTTTTATATCTTCAAAAGATCAACTTGCACATATGATGACAAAAGCTCTTGATGGCACAAACATACAAAGATTCAAACAATTGATTGGATTGTTAGAATATTCAAGCAAAGCATGAGGGGGAGAATGTTGTGCATCCGTTTTAGGAAAAGCGTTTTAGTTCAAAGCCATTTATTTAGCACTTTAGATATCAACCATTATCTTTATAAAAATGGTCATTAAAAGTTGATCACTCTTTAAGTGCTTTAAAATAGCATCCATTATTTTTGTGAAAAAGTTGTTAAACAACTTTTAAGTTATTATCCATTCCTTTAGTACTTTAAATATTCTTCACTACTTTTGTACAAGAAAATCATTGGCACATATTCATTTTCAAAACTCTATATAAAGAGCTTAGGAATTCATTTTTTGTAGAGAGTTGTTGATACTCCATCATTGTGAATATAGAGACATTTTTTGTACAAAGAACTTCTCTTCTTTTATCTATTCTTGTGCGTCTACTCTGCTCTATCATCTTCACAGTCTATGCTATTTTCTGCTTCCCTTCATGCTTCCATTTTGTGCTACTTCTTGAACTTCCTATATTCTACAACGGTCTCGAATTTCCCTTTATCAGGTGCTTGACCCATTATTGAAATCATTGCATAAAATCAACAGTTTGCTATGGGAGATCAAAGAGACTCTAATCATATTCTGGAGACACCTCTGATGCATTAGCGACTTGAAGACCAGATTGTGCCCCTCGCATTTCAGTCATCCCCTACCTCACAAAAGAACGCAAAAAATTGGAGCAACACTCACGTTGCTGATTCAAGCTACTAAGTGCCCCTTTCGACAAACCCAACTACGATCTCAAGTCCCTACCTCCGTGCTGCTACAACTGTGTTAGTGCACATTATGCCAAGACATCAACATCTAGATCATCGACATAGTGTTTCTATGCTGAGGCTGATGTCAAACGTTGTTGCTTCCATTGCTTGCAGGAACCTTTTAGAGTGCTCTATGATAACTCACTCAGAATTGGAAAGTCGTGATGCTGCAGAGACACCCTTACTTTTCAATCAAGGATTTCCAATCTATGTTCCATTCGACCCGGGTATCACTATCTTCATAGTATCCGTCATGCTCTTCAATCAAGGAGGAGAAATGACGACTGTATCAGAACCTCTGAAGAGCATGATTTGAAGCTACATTGAAGCTGAAAGTGATGGACTCAAAGCGTACAAGTTATGCAGCCGAACATCTTACCCAAGCTATCATCACCTAGCTACCTATATGCATTTTTCATCTTTTTAATACATTCTGCATTTAGATTTCCATTTCCAAGTCCATAACTAAAACTTCTTCTGTCTATATGAACCAAAACATGATCTGATGTTTCCCTTCAGGAAAGAGGGGAATGTTGGATAATTTAAATAACGCGTGTCCGCCTTCCATATGAATGACCAACAGACATGACTGGTGATATATACCGACATTCTCTCTCTATATATGTATCGCATGAATAACGAATAAACAAGTTAGTTGCGAACGAGCCTCTGTATGTCGCTGTGATGTGTCGCCTTCTCTATCTTCAACACAAGACAATCCTAAACTTTGTTCCACGCGTATGGAAACGGCTTATGATCACCTTCATGTCTGGATTCTTATCCACGATTTCGATCTTCAACCTAGCAGCAATGCTCGCTCTTATCTTTCAGGGAAGCAAAGTCGTGATCATCGTGTTGTGTACGCGGCCATGGTAGGTTTACTTGTGGGTGGGATCTACTTGAGCTGCATGTGGCGTCTGCCAAGCGTGGTGACAGTCTTCGAGGAAAATTGCGGATTGGGGGCAGTGAGGACGAACTTACATATTTCACGTACTCTATACTCGCACTTTTGATAAGTCTGGGTTTTAGGATGTCGGTAGTGCAAGCAATGAGCAGCAGTCTGCTGTGGCAGGACGTTTTTACGCTGTGTTTTTATCGTCTTCATGTCCACCGTCGACAGTTTGCAGCTCTTGGAGCATATAGGCAATATCTAGGTGGAATCTATTGAAACACATTGAATCCAAATCAACTTTCTGAGTGCAGTTCTCTTTGCTCGTCTTCTTGGCTTTATTGATTGTCGCCACTGGAAGCTACTGCCGATAGAAGGAGCATTAATGCTCGTATAAGTTACTCTTCTCGAGTGTATATATATATATATATATATATATATATATATATATATATATATATATATATATATATATATATATATATATATATATATATATATATATATATATATATATATATATATATATATATATATATATATATATATATATATATATATATTCGCACGTCCACATATAATCAACTCCACATGTACAAAAAGATGCAACCATTTACTACAAACCAGAGGGCTATTCAACCAGTGCCATATAGTTGTAATATATTTATAATTCAATGAATAAAGGACATAACAGATTTCGTTATTGTTTGGAGTACATTTGTAATCTTGATAAACATTTGCAGCACGACAGGTATAAGCAGCATGCATTCTTGATTGTCATGATCCCTACACCGTGGTGCTCTTTTATTTTGGCCTCGTAACCTGCAAATTGCAAATCCATGCTTGATTGATCTGTTGAAATAAGAAACAACTACTCCTAATCTACTTAACAACATGAAACTATCAAATTATGGAGGAAGAAATGAAAGATAACAAAACATAATGAATGAATTAAGGAAACTGGAAATGACTTACAAAAGATACTCTATGAGCATGAAGACTCCATGAGGAGAGTGTGAGCACTCTTGCCAAGAGCCTGAGTGCATGGCCTGTGGAGAGTGAAGTGAGGCCTTGCTTATATGGAGTTTTGGAGAATTCCCTTGCATGGGGGATAAATAAATTTGCATGAGAATGAAAGTGAGTTTGGACAAAGGGTGTAGCTTGGTTCTCTCAACACCCCTCCCCCCTCCATGTGATGGCCTTTTTTGTTTTTTAATGTGGGGAACTCGTGACATATGGGATCACTTAGTTCATTTGTTTTTAAGATCTAAGGACATATGGGATCCTTCGGCATAACTTGGACATATGGAATCCAAGTGTGGGACATATGGCATCCCTTGGAATCTTGGGACATATGGGATCCCAAGACATATGCTTGGACAAAGGAATCCAAATGGTTTTTTTTCTTTTAATGGTGATCTAGAAACATGTGGGATCCCTAGATATATAAAGGGTTTACAACATGGTGTGGGTAGTGTTTCTTTAAAAGAGATATTCTTTACAAACAGTTGCTTTGGGTGACCATCAGATTCTTTATCACTCCTTTCCTCGCTAATATTGGCATATTTCGTGGGTTTGTAGTAGCATTTCTCTTCATGATGATTGGTTTTCTTGCAAAAAAATGGGGCCTATAGTGGAAACTACAGAACTTCGTACCTCTCAAATCCAGGACTAAAGTACAGCTTCATCAAGGATTCTCTCGATTTAGAGGGGGGATTACAAGCCGAGTATTTAGAGAGGGAAAATGATATGTCAGGAGCATCATTAAGGATAGTCCGACATCTTTCACCGAGAGCAGTAATTTCTTTGAGTAAAGGGTGATTTTTAGCATGAAGCTTCCCATTGAAGACAACATTATTTGTGGGTTTCCAAATGGCCCATAAGGTAGGAACCCTCCACAGGTTCCATAGCAGAAAGTTAAACCTGTTGCAGCTTCCAAGGAGGACATCCTGCTAGTAGAGGCCAAATGCTTTTTTGGAATAGTAGGGTTTCAAGTATTTCCAAAAGAGCTGAGCATGGTAACAATTTAAAAATAAATGTGGGGTATCTTCGAGAGTGCCAAAAAACATAGAACTACCATTAGTAAACCTAAATCTCCTGGGCTTGGAACCTGTCCAGATACTATTGTGAATGATCAGCCACATAAGGCTGGAATGTTTAATGTTAATAGGAAGATGCCAGTTAGAAAGAAATCTATGTCTCCACTACTTGGGGCTCCAATTGGTGTGCCATTTTCTATTGAGTATGGGCACAATCTTGGTGATAGAGCCTCTTTTCCTTTTGAATTGGAGGACCAGCTCCTTGGCAATATCAATCAACTTCACAGAGTTCATCTCGGGGCAAGCTTGGAGACGAGCCTTTATCATGTCGTGATGTTTCAGCAAAACCTCCACACAGCGAGGAGTTAAAGTCAGGAAAGATAGAGGCAAGAAACTCACGGAATGACCTTGGAGCATCAATAATATCAATCGATCTTTCAAAACCCTTGTTTTCACATTTGTGCTTTTATACCTAGACTACCATTGCACTAAAGAGCGAGATAGCCAATACAGATGCTCTCTTGTAAGAAAATATTAGCACACTGAATAAATTTGGGGTTTGGAAAGCAACATTTTTTAAGATTGAACAAAACATTCTACATTCTACAAGTAAGGGTGCTGCTTATAGGAATGCAAATCTAGGGGGAAACAATGAGGTCCCAAACCTTGTGCTTTTTCCAAGATCTATAATCAAATACGTAGAAAACCCCTATTTTTCTTTTAATCAAGATGGCCTAGATGTCATTGCTCTCTATGGACCTCATGGTCCACTTGGCAGCTAGGTTAGAGGCCATCTTCTTGGGATATAGGATACCCCGAGCTCCCTCTTTTTTAGGAAGACAACAAATCTGCCAAGAGACTTTAGGGATTTTGGTGTGATAGAGGTTACCACCCCACATGAATCTTCTAGCCAGGCCTATGACCTGGATGAAATGTTTCTTATTGGGGCACTAGCAGGCCAAGAAGTAGGTGAGAGAAGGAAGAAGGTAGTGGTTCAGAACAAAGATCCAATGAGATAAGGTGGATTGACATCCAAACGAGTAAAGCCATTTGGATTTGAATTTTTGAACAATCCAATCCCATCTTTCATTGAAAGAAACTTGAAAGCCCATAGGTATACCTAAAATCCTCAAATATTCTCACATCCGAGAGAGGTGATATAGTTGGGAATGCGGTGGTTAGAAGCTCTGAAGGCCATCTTGTAGTGGTTGATATTGGACCCACTAACCAAGCAGAACGTGTGGAGGCATTCCAAGACATGCTTAGCAGAGTTTTCCTCAGCTCTAGTGATCAAGCTTGTGTCATCAGCAAAGGCTTGCAAGCAAAGTTTCCTATCCGAGTTAGGAATCTCAATCCCACTTATGAGGTTGTTGTTTAGAGCATCCTGCCTAATAGATCTTCTAAGCATAATATGATAAAAAAGCACCCCATTCAAAGAAACCCTAGAGTAAGCATTCCCAAAGAGGGTGCTCACAACCCTGATAAAGTTTTTTCTAGCAGGAGCATCATGGAGGGATTGCAGGACAAAATCCCACTCAATCCTATCATAGGCTTTATCAAAATCTATCTTGAAGAAGTAGTAGGGCTGGATGGTCTCAAAAGCATGATCAAATCCTTCCGAAAGGGCTATGATAACATCTAGAATGTATCTTCCCCTGATGAAGCCTTTCTGCTCAGGGAGGATGATGTCGTTCATGAAAAGGCTATGACACCGAGCTAAAGAAGAAGCAAAAATCTTGTAAATAGTGTTGAAGCAAGTGATGGGCCTCCAATTGTTAACGTTTTCCTTAGGACCCCTTTTATGAATCAATTTCATAACTCCAGTGCTGATCTCAATAGGAAGAGCACCTTCGCTAAACGATTCTTTCCAAATCAAGAGAATGAAGGGAGTTAGGAAATCACGAAGAGCAATGAAAAACTCATTCGATAAGCCATCAAGACCTTGAGACTTGTAGGGTTTCAATTTACGGATGGTTTCTTTAACCTCACTGGCAGTGAGGCGTAGGTCCAACATGGCAGCAAGGTAGGTAGGAATAGCTTTTTTCCTTTTAAGAGCCATAAGAGCCTTGGCTCCGCGGACCTCCTCCCCCCACTTGGAAGAGCTAGAGAAAGCATCTGTAAAGAGGCATTGAAAGCTTTTTGCTAGTATAGGCATTGAAAAATATTGTTACCAATATAGATGCTGATATAGGCATTGGTATAAGCATCGGTATAGGTGTCAGTATATTCTTGGAAATACGGAAGCTTATATGGGTACCTATATCGATGCTTATACTGATGGCGTGTCTTAACATCCCAAGAGCAAAAACGCAACACTCGCTTCTATTTTGAGCTGCACATTGTTACTATCCAGTTTGTGTGTGTGCGTACATTATGCTCATCCATCTACCTTATGATCATATTGTTACGAACATAGACACACACATAGATCTCTCTCTCTTCTCACATCTCTCTCTCTATTTCTCTAGATCTTGCATCTTGTTAAGTGATGCAGGGACACTTTCACCCTTTCTAGTTTTCTATGTTTTCTCTTTTCTATTTTCTCTTTTCTTTTGTTTTTGAAGAGCTTTGTGGTGTTAGCTTTTTGGAATGTGACAAGAGAAGATGTTGATTAGGCTTTGACCATAGGGATCCAAAGAATTACATCAGTCTAAGTGATTTTTTGTCTCTATTACAAAAAGAGATAGAGAGAGCGAGAGATGAAAGTGAGACAGAAATAGAGAGAGAGATGAAAGAGAGAGAGAGAGATGAAAGAGAGATATAAGAGAGAGATGAAAGAGATAGAAAGAGATAGAAAGAGAGAGAGAGAGAGAGATGAAAGAGACAAGAGAGAGAGAGAGACAGGAGAGAGAGAGAGATAGAGAGAAAGAGAGAGAGCGAGAGTTGAAAGAGGGAGAGAGAGAGAGAGAGAGAGAGAGAGAGAGAGAAAGACAGAGAGAGAGAGGTAGAGATACATATACACACATAAATGTAAGTGATTGTTTGGTTCTTTATTAGAAATAGATTTAGAGAGAGAGCGAGATGAAAGTGAGAGACAAAGAGAGAGAGAGAGAGAGATGAAAGAGATAGAGAAAGAGGGAGAGATAAAGAGAGAGAAAGAGAGAGAAAGAGAGAGAGAGAAAGAGAGAGAGAGAGAGATAGAGATAGAGATACATACACACACATGTGCGCATAATCATGTCTATGCATGTGTACACACACACATGTATACACTCATGCATATGCATACATACATACACACACATGTACACATGCATAACACATACATATGCATACATACATACACATACATGCATACAGACACATATGTATACATATGCATACACATATATATGTATATACAAACACTCTCACATGCATACACATACACACACACATACACAAACATACATACACATATGCATACACATACACTCTAACATGCACACACACATAAGAGAGACACATATGCATAGACACATACACACATATTTATACACACACGTTTTCACACATACACACATCTATACATACACACATACACACACATACACACACACACTCACATACATATTACATACGCTCATGCATATTGATGCATATGCATGCATGCATACACACATTCACATACACATATGTACACACACGTATACGTACATGCACGCATATGCATACAACACAAAAATGTATCCACTAATATGTAATGTGCAGATTTATTAACCAAAGCACTTGATGGTACTAAACTTTGCAGGTTTAAAGCTATGATTGGATTGCAGGGAGTTCAAAAGTATTGATGAAGAAGAGCAAGCCAAGATTTTTGGTTTGAGGGGGAGCCGTTGGAGAAAAATCCAAGCCTTCAGACTTGGCTAGGCATTGGAAGTAGCTATGTATAAATGAGTGAGAAACTACATGACCCAGTGCTTGTAAAATTGATTATTTACTTCATGTAAAAGATAAATCCTAGAGAGAATATTGGAATCCCATCTTCTTTGAGGAGTTTGGAGAACTAAAAGCTATGAATCACACTTAGAAGAATCATTCCTAATTTAGAGGAGAACTTTTAGGTAAAGAAAAGTTTGAATTTGAACTCAAACTTGGAGGCAAGGCATCTATAAAATGATGATTGTAAATCTCGCAAGAAATCTCTCCATTCTAGAGCCCATAGTTGATCAATTGAAGAGATTGTGTGGCTGACACTAGAGCTTACACCTCTCACTATCATTTGGCATGATTCTTTATGCCAATGATCATGTTACAATATATCTTAGATCATCTTTGTTGGTCTCTCTATCATTGTCACTCAAAATAGTGTACTTATCTTGCTCAGATCTCAGTGATCCCTTCATCATTTTTGCTATTCTATAGCTCATTAGAACCAGCTCAAAGTCCACTACAAGCTATAAAAGCTTGAAGAATTTTCATTCAGCTAATTGGGAGAAAATTGTCTCAAAGTGGTCACTGGTCATTTTTTGTAGAGTTCCTAAAATATCGGGGGTAAGCTTCTACTTGCTAAAGACATTTCTTAGAGTATAATCTATCATTTTAATTGATTTGACTTGGAATCATTAGCTCTTTAAGTTAGTTAGATACCCCCAGAAGGAATTTTTCTAATTGCTACTATACTATGAGTACTGAGCAAAACTTCGAGCAGGTATGAAGACCAAAATAACAATTTTTTGGTCACTAGCTAGATGCAAACTTATCTGTTTTGATCAAATTTTTTGGAGCATAATCTCTAAAGTATGTCGGCACTTATTTAATTTCACTCGAAAGCTAAAAGGGCCTACATCATAACTCTAAAGTTGAAGAGGGCAAGTACAAACCAGGAATTAGTAGTACCAACCCATTTCTTGAGGTTTCCATCCATCTTTGCAACATCATATGGAGCGATAGACTCAAGTGCTTTAGTGGGACATGTCTTAAGTACATATGCTGCACACATGATAGCCTCAAGCCAGAAACTATGTGGTAAAGCCTAACTCTTGACCATACACCTCACCATCTCCATGAGTGACCATTTCTTCCATTCAACAATGCCATTTTTTTGAGGTGTATACGACACTGCTCACTGATGTTTTATCCCACATTCAGTTTGAAATGCATCAAAGTCAGAAGAAATATATTCCCCCCGATCAAAATGGAGGGTGTCCATCTCACATGTTGATAGATTTTTTGCCAAAACCAAAAACTATTTGAAGCACATAAAAACTTCAAACTTTGCTTTCAATGGATATATCCATGCATGCTTGAAAAAATCATCAAGGAAAGTCACGCTGTAGATCCCTCTCTCTATCGGGCTATTTTGAGCTTTGCTACCGACAGTGTGTTCAATTTATGGTTTCGGTCTGCTAGTAGTGATGAACAAAATAGAGTAACACCTTAAAAAGAAGATTATGGAAGGAGAGGGTTCAGATCTTCAATTTCCGCATTAGCTACAAGGAACAGAGCCAAGACCGGAGGGCTACAAAGAGAAAGGCATCAACACCGGCTCTATTTTTTCCAAAAGAAGAAATTGATTGCGTGAGAGATGAAGCCCTTGTTAATAGAGCTGCTCATCGATTGGGAGGGGAGAAGGAGCGCAGACCTAAGAGAGAGGATTAATAGGATATGACTGATTAATGGATGTGAGTGCTGTGAGTTGAGCCAAAATGGGAGTTGCCCTGAAGGAGTACGCAATAGGCATAACAGATGTTGAGTGTGGAAGTAAGCGATGAGCTTATTGTATCTCCAGGGTCAGAGTTCTTGGTCGTATCTCTGTCATGAATAGAGAGGGTGGCAGTGGGCATGAGTAGCTCTTGGATATGGTGCAGATCACCAACGGAATGATAAGAGGAAATCTCTCACTCTCTCCCTCTCCTCTCACATCTCTCTCCGCCCTTCGCCCTTACTCCTCCCCTCCTCTCTCTCTTTTTCTCTCTCTCTCTCTCTCTCTCTCTCTCTCTCTCTCTCTCTCTCTCTCTCTCTCTCTCTCTCTCTCTCTCTCTCTCTCTCTCTCTCTCTCTCTCTCTCTCTCTCTCTCCCCTCCCGCTTTTCCGCACCCGCCACCCACATGAACCCCCTTCTCCCTTTCTCTTTCTCTCTCTCTCTCTCTCTCTCTCTCTCTCTCTCTCTCTCTCTCTCTCTCTCTCTCTCTCTCTCTCTCTCTCTCTCTCTCTATTTCTCTCTCTCTCCTCCCCCCGTCCCTTCTTCCTTCTCTCTCTCTCTCTCTCTCTCTCTCTCTCTCTCTCTCTCTCTCTCTCTCTCTCTCTCTCTCTCTCTCTCTCTCTCTCTCTCTCTCTCTCTCTCTCTCTCTCTCTCTCTCTCTCTCTCTCTCTCTCTCTCTCTCTCTCTCTCTCTCTCTCTCTCTCTCTCTCTCTCTCTCTCTCTCTCTCTCTCTCTCTCTTCTCTTTCGATTTCCCCCTCTCTCTCTATTTCCCTCTCTTTCTCTTTCTCTCCCTTTTTTTTTCTCCCTCTCTCCCTTTTTCTTTCTCTTTCTCTCTATCTCTCTCTCCCATTTTCTCTCTCCTCCCCCGCGTGCCTCCTTCTCTCTCTCTCTCTCTCTCTCTCTCTCTCTCTCTCTCTCTCTCTCTCTCTCTCTCTCTCTCTCTCTCTCTCTCTCTCTCTCTCTCTCTCTCTCTCTCTCTCTCTCTCTCTCTCTCTCTCTCTCTCTCTCTCTCTCTCTCTCTCTCTCTCTCTCTCTCTCTCTCTCTCTCTCTCTCTCTCTCTCTCTCTCTCTCTCACTCTCTCTCTCTCTCTCTCTCTCTCTCTCTCTCTCTCTCTCTCTCTCTCTCTCTCTCTCTCTCTCTCTCTCTCTCTCTCTCTCTCTCTCTCTCTCTCTCTCTCTCTCTCTCTCTCTCTCTCTCTCTCTTTCTCTCTCTCCCCCCTTCTTCTCTCTCTTCTGCCACCCGCCCCCGCTGCCCGCCCTCCGCCATCCCCCCCCTTCTCCTCTCTTTCCGCCACCCGCCCCCGCTGCCCGCCCTCCGCCATCCCCCCCCTTCTCCTCTCCTTCCGCCACCCGCCCCCGCTGCCCGCCCTCCGCCATCCCCCCCCCCTTCTCCTCTCTTTTTGCCACCTGCCCCCGCTGCCCGCCCTCCGCCATCCCCCCCCTTCTCCTCTCCTTCCGCCACCCGCCCCCGCTACGCGCCCTCCGCCATCCCCCCCCCCTTCTCCTCTCTTTCCGCCACCCGCCCCCGTTGCCCGCCCTCCGCCATCCCCCCCCTTCTCCTCTCCTTCCGCCACCCGCCCCCGCTGCCCGCCCTCCGCCATCCCCCCCCCCTTCTCCTCTCCTTCCGCCACCTGCCCCGTTGCCCGCCCTCTGCCATCCCCCCCCCCTTCTCCTCTCCTTCGGCCACCCGCCCCTGCTGCCCGCCCTCCGCCATCCCCCCCCCCCTTCTCCTCTCCTTCCGCCACCCGCCCCCGCTGCCCGCCCTCCGCCATCCCCCCCCTTCTCCTCTCCTTCCGTCGCCCGCCCCCGCTGCCCGCCCTATCCTCACCCCGCCCCTCCACCATAAGCCCCCCGCCCCACTCCGCCCCACCCCGCCTCCCCGCACACTCACCCGCAACCCTCCTCCCCTCACACCTCCCCTCTCACCTCCCCTCACACCTCCCCACACACTCATCCGCACAGCTCCTCTCACACCTCCCGCACACTCACCCGCAACTCACCCCTCGCACCTCCCCTCACACCCCACAACCCACCCATTGCACCCCCTCTGTCTCATGCTCTCCCTCACACACTCACGCATGCAACCCACACATACCCACACATACACACAGACTCACACTACCACACACACCCTCAAACACACACACACACCGTCTCGCACACACCCATATGCACACACTCCTTCACACTCTCCCACACAATCACACACATGCGTCCCCATACATACACACAACCACACATACACACACCTACATATTCTCACTCTCCCACACAATCACACACATGCGTCCCCATACATATACACCCACCCACATACACACACCCGGCACCCTCACACCGCACACATAAAACTAGGAGCTCTCTTATTTCTGTTTGACATCAATGTCAGGGAGTTGCATGGTATCATTGAAGCTTCATCGCATGGTGGATTGAACTTGGAGCCGAAAAGCTTTTCAAGGACAAAGTTCATATCCTGCTCAGGTTGCCAATCTTGTGGCTTTGTTCAGTCCTGATTAGGGCTCCGCGTAAGAGGCTTCCATTAATACCAGAGGCAGAAGCTCATCAGAGACTTTTTACTGCAGCACCACCCTCTCATTATGAATGCTGACAAGATATTATGCCATACATCATGATGGTCTCCTCTTGTGCTTCCAAAGTGTACGGGGCCCTTCAGATGTATTGACAGGATTAAACAAGGCGGGTGAAAAGGTAAAAGGTAATTTTCAAAAGTGAAGAGGGATAAAACAAATATTGCTGCCAACCATTCACGGTGACTACCTACTTTTCTGGATCTAATTCAAATCAAGTGGAATATTTGACCTACCCTCCAATTTTGGGTGATTAACCGACACGTGATCAGTGGACGTGAAGATTCGGCAAGGCCTCTTGGCCTATTGGGGCCTATAAAAACAATGGATTTGTGCTCATTTGGGTACACAGTTTTTGGTACATTTTTCTGGAGTCACTTTGCCGTGTGTATACGTGCAGAAGTTCTCTCTTGCACTTGGTGGTTTCAAGCCTATTGTAGGAGCTACTCTGTAGTGTGTATACAGAGGGTAGGCTTCTCAGTGGAGGGCTATGAGCACTATAATGTAAGAGAATAGCTTGGATTTATTTTCCTTTCTGTGAGTCAGTGTGTTGATTAATCCCTATTCTCTTGAGAAATTCTACCATTTGTATCGTTCTGAGTTAGTCTACATGTAATTAGCCCCTTAAGCTGATGAGAAGATTCTGTGCATTGAGCTTATTTATTTCTAGGATGGCATGTTAGCCTTCTAAGCCTGCACCTTTGAGCATCTGACCAACCTTGTAATCATCTGAGTCAAATCAAGAAGTGATTGGTCTTCCTTGGTCATTTGTTGTCCATATTTTCTGAAGCATTTACCACTCTGTGCAATCCGTGTTATCTACCTGCTCACAGAAATGTTAAAGGGTATACTTCCCTAAAGAGAACCCCCCTTGAGTAGACGACGTACTGGAAGTGTTAATCTTTAATCTTTACTCTTGTTAAAAACGGATACCCCAGTACCTCCTCTACAGTTTGGCACGCACGATGGGACCTTTGCATTTCTGTGAGAGGTATTTGCCCTATTACACTTGCGAATAAGTACATGACCCATACACGAGTAGATAAGGAGTCTCTTCGTGTTCGGAGGAGTCTTAACAAGTTAGCAATAGCCACGGCTTGTGAGTCTACCTCCCCTCTGCCTTCCCTAAATTTGTCCATTGACTTGGGTGCGACACCATTGTCAAAAGAAGGGTATAGGAGAACTCTAGGTTTCTCCTCAGATACGTCAGAAGAGACACCGGTCCAAATGGAGGATCTTTCTCATTTGCTCTCCAGGCTCAACATCAAGTTCCCTACCTTCAAGGGACATGCTTATGAGGATGCTGATGATCATGTGAGAAGATTCATCTCTTTATGCCGTGGGCGAGGTCTGCAGAATAGGGAAGATGCAATGCTAGCACTTTTTCCATCCACATTGGAGGGTCTTGCAGATAAATGGTACAGTCAGTATGCAGATGGCCATTTCACTACATGGGAGGCTTTGAAGGCGGCTTTCTCACAAACATTCAGACCGAGTGATTCTTCGGAAAGAGCTCTAGATCAGCTAGAGAATTTGAAGCTAAGACCAGGTGAATCTTTTCATGAACTTCACACTAGAACAAAAGCACTTGTTGCACGTCTGCCACATGCTCCAGGTGACTTTTTGGTTAAAAAGTGGATAGAAAAGGCTCTGCCCAGGTCATCTCAGCAGAAGCTTCGTGAATCTCTTAGATTGGATGCGACCCTCAATGATTTTGTTGCAGCCGCATCACGCATTGAAGAAGCAAGGCAACATTTTGAAGGGGATACACAACCAAAGTATGCTGCAGATCTGGATCCTATTGAGCAACTGAGAAGGGAATTGGAAGCATTGAAGATGCAACAAAATCAACAAGAAGAGAAGGTCTTGCCACCACTGCGTCGCACTGATGATGAAGTAGCCCAGCTTCACCGAGAGTTAGAAGACTTGAAGACCACTCAGGATATAAGGAGACAAATTTGGTGTACAATCTGTAACAACAATGGACATTCCAATGCTAATTGCCCTATTAAGGTAAGCTGTCAATTTTGTGGAAAAGATGGTCATGAAGCCAGAGATTGCTACTACCTCAAGGGTACACAGCAGAGAGGTAACCCTCAAAATTTGGATTCATATTATGCTAGTACATCAAATACTTCAAATAGAGAGGAGAATCGTCCTGCAAAGCCTAGATATAATAGACCTTTGATGTGCTATCGTTGTGGTGAGTACCGCCACATGCAAAATAGGTGTTCTCTTCCAGAAGATGCACCTCCTTGTCAGCATTGTCCAGAGGCCAAGGACCATTCTACCAAAGATTGCCCAAGAGGTTGTCCTGCTCCAATTCACATGATTGCAGTCTCCCCACCAGTAGAAGGTATGACTACTCAATCCTATGCTGTTTCATCCTCTGCTATGCCCATGATGACCAGAGCTAGACAAGCAGCAGCAAACCTTAGGGGGGAACAACAAGGAATTCAGGATAAAGAGGAAGAAAAGAAGTCTGGATGGAAGGACCAAGTGGAAATTGAAGGAGCTTATGAAAAAATGACTACTTCTCTAAGGGGCCAACCAACACGTCTACAAGAAAATACTCAGGAGGTAAACATTGAACAGATCTTGAAAGGTATTCATCACAAGATTAGTCTCTATGAACTTATAAGGATGGATTCAAAAATAAGAAGTGACTTACTGAAGATTATACACTCTGCTCAATTGGTCCAATCACCTAGTATAGATGGTTTCATGGTTGATTTTCCCCCTGCACCCTTAGCAGACTACCAAAGCTCAAGATTATCTGTTTGTATAAAGGATGAAGCTCTCACAGGTGTGATCATAGATGGAGGCTCTGGCATCAATTTAATGCCAGATTTTACAATGAAGAAGCTGAAATTGAGCCCCACCAAGTTGGCACCATTCATGGTTACATTAGCAGATCAACATCAGGTTGCGCCACTTGGCATTATTGAAAAGGTATTGATGGTAGTATAGGGTTGCCACTTTGTGTTGGATTTTGTTGTTATTGGACTTCCACAGGAGACTTCCTATCCTTTGCTCCTGGGGAGACCTTGGCTGAGACAAGCAAAAGCTTTGCAAGATTGGGGAAAAAACAAACTATGGATTTCAACAAGCACCAATAGCCAACTGCAATTACATTTGGAAGAGGGATTCGACTCAGGAAAAACTACTGGTGGATATACTGTGGACACTCAGGTAATGCCCTCTCTACCCCATGAAGATGATACATTGTTAAATTGGATGATGGGAAGTGCAGAGTGTTGTACAGTGGAGATCAATGAAATTGAGGAGGAAGTTGCAGATAAGGTAATTACAGAAAAGGGCAATGAAGATCACAAGGTATTGGAGAATAAGCAATTGCAGGAAAATACAAACTTTGAAAGGGCAAGCCATATAAAAGAATCAGAGGTAGAA
This sequence comes from Ceratopteris richardii, assembly GCA_020310875.1. NCBI lineage: Eukaryota > Viridiplantae > Streptophyta > Polypodiopsida > Polypodiales > Pteridaceae > Ceratopteris > Ceratopteris richardii. The sequence continues at coordinate 40,820,182 of CM035414.1, read as the reverse complement.
GATTGTGAACTTAAGAGCAGAGAAGACCTGCCTTTTGCAGATATACCTCAAGGATGGATGGAAGAACATGTTGCAGAATATAAATTAAAATCCACTCCTGCATATAGTGGAGATGATTTCTCAAGCAAGGGTAGTCCTGAAACATTAGTTCAAGAAGTAAATTTAGGGGATGAAGAGAACCCTCAAGTAGTCCATTTGGCATCCTGGTTGTGGCATTATCCTAATTTATTACAGAAGGTAACTTCCTTGCTCTTTACTTACAAAAGTGTCTTCGCATGGTCCTACAAAGATCTAATAGGAATACCAGAAGAGCTTGGATTACATCGGATACCCTTGGTTGAGGGAGCTGCGCCTGTAAGAAGTAGGCCATATCGACTCAATCCGAAGTATGCAGAGGCAGTAAAAGCAGAGATTACAAAACTAGAAGAAGCAGGTATAATTGTGCCAGTAGAACATTCCAGGTGGCTTTCTTCTATGGTTATTGTGCCGAAGAAAAATAGTGGAAAAATAAGGGTATGTGTTGATTTCCGTGCTTTGAATAAAGTGACTGTTCAAGATGGATTTCCTCAGCCCTTCACAGAGCAAGTGCTTGAGGAAGTAGCTGGTCACACTTTGTATAGTTTCTTGGATGGTTTTAGTGGCTACAATCAGATAGTAATTCACCCTGATGATAGGGACAAAACAACCTTTGTTACTCCCTGGGGCACTTATGTCTATACTCGAATGGCTTTTGGTTTGAAGAATGCACCGGCTTCCTTTAATAGAACGATGTATCTGATATTGGGCAAATGGTTAACAACCTTTCTACGCATTTTCATGGATGACTTTTCAGTATTTTCAGGTATAGATAGAAGAGCAGCAGTTCAAGATTTCCATGATCATTTGGAAAATCTAGAAGAAATTTTTGGGCAATGTCTCAAAACGGGGTTGAAATTGAATCCTGATAAATGTCACTTTTTGGTCACTAAGGGTACTCTTCTTGGTCACATAGTATCTTCTGAAGGAATAACTGTTGACCCTGCAAAGGTTACAGCTATTCTTTCCATGCCAATTCCACAAAGCCCAAAGGAAGTGCAAAGTTTCTTGGGCCATGCAGGGTATCACAGAAGATTCATTAGGATGTATTCGGAAATTGCTAAGCCCTTGTCAAGGCTTACCAGCAAAAAGATCCCTTTCTCATGGAGTGCTGAAGCTGACAAAGCATTTTGTGAACTAAAGTTGAGGCTATGTACTGATCCACTTTTAAGTGTTCCTAATTGGTCATTAGAATTTCATGTACATACAGATGCTAGTCTTCATGCTGTTGGTGCAGTTCTAGCTCAACCATCATCTCACAAAGTGGATAGACCTATCTCTTATGCAAGCAGACTACTCAACCAAGCTGAAAGAAATTACAGTATAACAGAAAGAGAAGGTTTGGCTATCGTATTTGCCCTTCAGAAGTTCCGACATTATCTCCTTGGTGTACATTTCATTGTTATTTCTGATCATCAGCCCTTGAAGTATTTGATAAACAAGCCTAGAGTAGCTGGAAGGATCTGGAGATGGTTACTCCTATTTCAAGAATTTAATTTTGATATTCATATTAAGCCAGGAAAAGAGCACTACATGGCAGATCAAGTGTCCAGGACGGCAATGAGCGAAAAGGCAACAGGTATTAATGATGAATTGGTGGATAGAAATCTTTTTCTAGTAGCAATCCGGACTGGTTGGTATGATGAAATTCTCCATGTTCTGACTACTGGAAAGATCCCAGAACACTTGACACCTGTAGAAAAGAGAAGATTGCTCCTGAAAACCAAAGCATATTCTCTTATAAATGGAAATTTATATAAATACTGCCAGGATGATATATTGAGAAGGTGTGTCTATCCAGAGGAGGTAAATCTTTTGCTGAAGGCTGCACACAATGAAGGACACCTAAAGGGGGAAGAATTGGCTCATAGAATCATCCACAAAGGGTTGTGGTGGCCTCATATCTTCAAGGATGCAATCAAGTTTGCTAAAGAATGCCACATCTGCCAGAGATGTGCTCCCGCGCCAACCAGATTAAATTACCAACCATTAGTCATATCTACCGGATGGCTTCCATTTGAACGATGGGGTCTTGATTTCATAGGGACAATTAGCCCAACTGGGCAACCAGGAGGTAAAAAGTATATTTTGATGGCCACGTGTTATGCCACTAAATGGATAGAGGCTAAAGCTACTGTGGACTGCACGGCTTTAACAGTAGCCAAATTCTTGTATAAACGTATTTTCTCAAGATTTGGTTGCCCACTGGAAATTACTAGTGATACGGGCACACATTTTGTAAATCAATTACTCCAGTTTATATTTGACAGGTACAAAATCTTCCATAAAAAATCTTGTGCCTACTACCCCACGGCAAATGGCCAAGCAGAGAGTTCCAATAAGATTTTGATTGGACTCCTTCGCAAATTATCTTTCGATCATCAAAGCACCTGGCCGCTAGCATTGATTGGTGCAATCTGGGCTTTCAGAACCACGAAAAGGGGAACCACAGGCAAGACTCCCTTCCGTTTAGTATATGGAAAAGAGGCATTGGCACCATTCGAGTTCATTATCAAAAAGGAAATAGAAATCAAAACCATTGGAATTGAACCCCCCATTCAGAGATTGGTGGCATTAGAAGAATACAGAGAAGGAGCAATGCAAAAACATCTGGTGACACAAGAAGAGCGCAAGAAATTGCATGACAGGTATCTGAGATCCAATGAAGTTCAGGAAGGGTCTATGGTTTTAGTGCATCACGTTCCGACACTCTCTAATTATTTTCAGAGGTAAGCAACATGAGCCTCATTCCTAGCCTGGTACAATGAGCTAAGTGTATCTCGAGCATCCTTAGTTGTTCTACAAGAGTGAATGTGAGGAATAATGGCATGTTTGAGTGACAAGGCTAACAATGCATGTGCCTGAGCATCTCTACCATCCCAACGAATTTTCTCTATACTAGGTACAATACAAATTGCAACACGAATAGGAAAGTGTGCAATATGACCATCTTAGATGCCATCTACATCAGCTTTAGTACATATATTTGCAGGTGTAATAGGAGGTTTTTCAACACCCTACACAGTATTCCATAGTCATTTTGTGACTAATACATGACACATCATATAAGCCCACAATGGATAATTGGTACCATCCAACTTATCCTCAACAACCAACATACAGAATACATCACTAGTTTCAGCCATGGCTAGTAACTGAAATACCTTGATGCAAATAAATGAATATATCTGAAAACATTGAACAAAACTACCAAAAAAACTTTTGCTATACCTATAGCAAACATTTTGATGCAGAAACTAGCAAACCACAACTTGCATATATCTTTGGCACCAAAAGTTGAAGTATCCATCACAAGCGCTACCATAGTGCATTTGGAGGCTGAAACAAGCTAAGATCATGATTTGGGCACATTCTAAGACTCTGATCGGAGGAGTGTTGACGATGCCCTAGATGAGGCGGTTACCTTCTCACATGCTAATTGTTGGAGTTAGATTTCTACGGAAGCACACAAACAACACAAGGAAGAAGGAGAAGCTTGGAGCACAACACACAATACTAAAGGTATTACCTCTAGAATGTACAAAGATAAGTACCCATTAGGGCTATAGGCATATATAAAAGCGGCGGAAAGAACCTCCTAAAGAGGGAAAATAGTGCATCGGTAGTCCTAGTGAGATCACACACATCACTGCCGAAATATGTCAATATGAGTATCCTTCTAAGAGATTGAGGACCATACTGGGGAAGCTTACCTAGGCAACAACAAGAGTCTATCCATTGAAGGAAAAGGCAAAGCACAAATCACCAATGATTGAGAGGAGTGTCAATCATTATCAAATGTATTATTTTTCCCTAACTTATGCATGAGTCTACTATAAGTAAGGCCATCACCGACCATGATAAACAAATGTTATTTGATAAAACGTTTGTAAAGGCGATTGAACCTAAAACCAAAGATGTCATTGCACAAGGCATAGAATAGAAAGGGATATGTTAATTATTTTTCTTTCTATCCAAGCACTCACTTAGCATTCTTTTGCATCAAAGGTATCTCCAAACCTCATATTTATCAAGGATTTCTGCATCCAAGATAGTTTAAGGATATCCTAAGATCGTGCAAGTCAACAATGTCTCACAAGCTTGCACCCAAGGCAAAGAAACATAGGGCTCTCATTCCCAAGGAGGCTTCCACATGAGCCAAGAACCCTTTAGTACTATTCCACATAGCTTTCTGTGGACCCATGAATATCCCTTCCCTTAGTGGATCTATCTACTTCTTTATTCTAGTAAATGAGTATTCAAGATAGATTTGGGTATATTTTTTGATGTCAAGGGCAGAAAACTTCTCTAAGTTTCAAGAATGATTCACTCAAGATGAGAATGAAGCATCCTAGACGGTCAAAACTATTCAATTACATGGCAATAGTGAATTTATCAATCATGACTTTGGCTTCACTACTGTACACCCTTTGAAGCCTACAAAGGTAGAAGGCCTAATGTGAATTAATTTTGAGTATTTGGAAGTGAAGCATTTGTCCATGTGCCAAAAGAAGATCAAATTAAGTTACAATCCAAGTTTGAGAATCATATATTCATGGCCTATAGTGAACAATAGATTGTATGATCTAGAAAACCACTCCATCACAATTTCAAAAGATGTAGTCTTAAATGAAGCTTCAACATACTCAACTAAAGATCCAAGTACAAGTCTTAGTCCATCCATCTACACTTTAGAGGGGGATATAGTCTTTACAAAACACCATTAAGGGGCAAGTATTCAAATAAACCAAGAATTTCACAAAGGCTCAAGGAAGAGCAATAGCAAGAACAAAGTCATTATGTAAATTAGGCATTAATGCATCAAATCCAAGGACAACCTTTGTTGGAAGAAGTTTTGAAAGTCTAAATGAATGCAATTGAGAAGAAAAACACTTGGATACTTGTTCCTAAGCCTAAAAATCATCAAGTCATAGGAATAAAGTGGTTGTACAAGGTGAAGTACAAATCAGATGGTACATTGGACAAGTACAAAGCAAGATTGTTAGCTAAAGGATATAAGCAACATCATGGTATTGATAATGAAGAAACCTTTGCCCTTACTACAAGATCTACCACCATAAGAATCATTCTAGCATGAAGTGCATATTTCAAATGGCCCATCTACCAACTCGACATCAAAAATGCTTTACTCAATGGAGATCTTCAAGAAGAAGTATTTGTTGAACAACTTGAAGGTTTCAACATCAAAGTAAAGGAAGATTAAGCCTGCAAGGTTCACAAAGCACTTTACACACTTAAGAAAGCTCTTAGAGCCTAGTATGAAAAGATTCACAAGTTCCTCAAAGATGAAGTATTTCAAAGAAGCACTGCTGATGCAAACTTATACATCTACCAAAAATAGCCCTTATAAGCCATCATCATCCTCTATGTAGATGACTTGATCTTGATAGGCAGAGATGAAGAACGTATCCAGTTCATCATCATATGGCATCACTTTGAGTATTCCATGATAGATCTTGGTCTACTTCACCACTTCTTAGGTATGGAAATTCGGCAAACAAAAGAAAGAAAATTCATATCATGAAAGAAGTATTTCTCTTATCTTCTTTCCAGATACAATATGGACTACTTTTGCTTAGTTTCTACACCACATGATCCAAACATCAAGCTCACATTAGAGGATTCATCATCACTTGTGGATGTCCATACATATCGATAGCTTGTTGGCCCATTACTTTACCTATCTAACACTAAACTAGATATTCCCTATGTAGTTGGTATACTCAGTCACCTTGCACGTCAACCTCATTAGACACATTGGGATGCTACTGAAAGACTACTTTGATATCTTTCCATTACCCAACATCATGATCTTTGGTACAATCAGGGATCAATTTTGTCAGATATTGAGATTCAGATTAGGCTAGTGATCCTGATTCTTAATTGTCTACTTTTGGGTAGATATTATTACTTTTCTTAGGACCTATCATTTAGGAAAGTAAGAAATAGCTTACAGTTGCTCTGTCATCCCTCAATGCTGAGTACCAAGCCTCCAACTTTGCACCATATGGAGCCATCTACCTTCGATAATTATTATTTGACATTGGTGTTTTGTAGGTTATTTGAACATGCATCCAGAGCGACAACTAGTGAGCCTTGGCCATCACCAAGAATCCAGTGTTCCACACTCGGATGAAGTATATTGAGATCTAGTACCTTTTCAATATTTCTTTGCTTTCATATGATACAACCATGTATGCCGAGTAGCATCATCAACAAAGTTAACAAAACATACATGCTTCCCTTAAGATGGAGTCTTGATGGGAGTACATTTATCACTATGAACAAGCTGTAATTTTCTTATAGCATATGTATGACTATCTTTTGGAAAAGAAGCACAATGCATTTTTCTAAGAATGCAACCTTCACATACTTGCTTTTCAATGGACTCAAGTGTTGGCAAACCAATAAACATGTGCTTCTTTCATAACTAAAGCAAACTATTGAAGGTCAAGTGATCAAAACAAGCATGCCAAAGCTCCATTTCAGCCATGGAAGGAGTATGAGTAACCAAAGCATTTGAGGCGACCCTCTTGTATGTATCCATGCAATACAAACCATTTCATAATGTAGCAGACATCACAATAATATCGCCATTATTGAAATCATGAACCATACACTTATCATCAACAAAGTGTAGATGAAGTCCAACTTCGACAACCAATAGAACTGAAATTATGTTTTACATGATAGCAAGTATATACAATGCATTTTTCAAGAGAATCACACCTCCATTCATGAAGTTTTTAAATCTATTAATCTATGTATGTATCTACCTATATGTTTATATTTCTACCTCTTCATATAAACTCATAAATTTTAACTCATAATCATATGTGTACAAACACTTATACATACTATTGTGAAGTAAGAATCAATTTTGAGTTCGATGATCACAATAGACTTTAATTCTCAATATTATACACACAAAATTACAAATACTATTCTAAATTAAGAATCAATGTTGAGTTGGACAATTACAATACATTTTAATTCTCAATCATACACATGTTACACTTATGTGTTCCTCGAGTAGATTTGACGTGAACCTTTCCCTATACATGGGCACTTTTTACTGTAATGTTAGCTAAAGGTTTTCTCCCCATGTTACCACATACATGATTCATTCATATGTGGTTCTACTTTGTATTTAGGGATATTATTTAGCTCTTACTTTAGTTTAGGTCATTCTCAATAGAGAGAGCTATTCCATCCATCCATTTCTTCATGTCTCTTGCTACATTTGTGCTCCTTCTGTGTGCTTTGCATGTGTCTCTAACACTTCATACACCAATAGTGGTATCAGAGTAGGTTCAACTCCTTTTCAAGTTTTGGTTTTTCATGTCACTGAGCATGTGCACTTTTAATAGTGCAAATCAATATCAAAGCGTAGAACACTGCATTTCAGTAGCCAAGAAACATTTCCACTAGTTACATAGTTACAGTGGGTTCTACCCCCATGTCAAGGCCTTTGGTGTAGTTAGAATTGCCATCAAAGTGATGGTTTCTATGCTGAAATTTGAGCGTTCGTTTTAGCTTTTGCTGAAGTAAAGATTTGGTTGCATTCTTATTCTTTAGTGAAATAAAGTGAAAAAATGACTTGTTGATCATGCTTCAATTTGCAGATAAGCTGAATGGGACAAACTATCCAATATGTTCTTACATGATGAAGCATGTCCTTCTTGCAAAAAAAACTTTGGAAAATAGTGGTAGCTGTAGATCGAAGACCCGTAGGTTCTTCTACTTCACAATTTACTATCATAGATGGAGCTTCTTCTTCAAGTACTGTGGTTAGTCCTTCTCCAGCTACACAAAAGCATCTTAAATTGGATGTAAAAGATACTCGATCTCATGCATTGATTGTGCTTTCTATAAGCACCATGTAGTTCCACACATTCATTCATGTTCTACATCAAAACAAGCATGGGACACTCTTGCTTCTTTGGGTGTCGTGCATAATGAAACATGTGATGCATACTTGAGGAAGCAACTTGAGGATGCATGTATGTGTAAAAATGATTTTGTGGAAGTGTATGTGACATGCTTCAAAGACTTGAAAGAGCAATTGGCAAACACAGATGAGATGATTCTAGATGCATCACTCATCTCTACATTGTTGATAGGATTAGTAGATTTTTTCCAAAGCTTTGCCACTACACTCTGTTTGGTTGAAAAAGGGAATCCCAATACGTATGCATTTGATGAGGTTGCGTCTCTTGTTTTGCGAGAAAAGCAATCTAGGGTGAATATGAGTGGTTTGATTGAGGGAACACAATAACATGCTTTCACACAAAAGGGGAAAAGAATGTATGGTTGAGCTTTGGGTTCATCAAAGCCAAAGTCTCAACATTCCTCTTCCACACATTCATCTAATGATGTTAATTTTAAAAAGAACAAGAGATGCAAATATTTCCAAACGACAAGTCATTCTATTGATGAGTGTAGAAAGCTTGCTAAGCACAATGAAAAGAAGAAGGAATCTAGCAACTCTAATGATAAAAAGTCAGCAAATGCAAAGAATGATCAAGCTAACATGGCTCAGTATTTTTGTGCATATGTTGTTACATTTCATTATGATACATCTTTGCATTCTAAATGTTTGGTTATGAGTGAGGCTAATTCAGATTGGTTCTTTGATAGTGGTGCTTCAAAGCACATAAATTCATGCAACAGGTTCTTTTTTGCATATTGGACGGATACACCCAAAGGAGTACATATGGTAAGTCACAAAAGAACTATGGAATATTATGCAGGGTGCTAAAAATTGACCTACTACACCTCCAAATATAGTTTTTTTAAATAAAGGAAGTTCGGCCTTAGCCTACTCTCCTAGACTTGAATTAAATAAAGGAAAAGTACAAAAAAAGGGGACTAGTGCCCATGGCATCCTCCGAATCCCACAGAGTGGGGGGAGCTTTTACAGAGTGTAGATGGCTTTACAAGAAAAAGGTTAATCGACGACTCATCACCCTGATGCATGGCCCACATGGGTAAAGTGTGTTCTTGTTGGGAATTATGGATGGACACTTCAAGAGATTTAGTAGGTACTACCAAATCCTGCTTTGTACCAGCCCTTTGATACTTCAGAGTTGATGAGTGGACCTCCTTAGCTTTCCAATGACACCATAAAATGGCCTATGTAGTTTGGAAATGATTTCTGTAAAGATTGATTCAAAACAGATAACTTTGAGCTTCAAAATCTCAAGAAAACCTTCTATTTTTGACTTGACACCTACTAGATCTTTTGCTCAATATGACCAGCACAGTAGGAATCGGAAAAATTCCTTTTAGGGGGGGTCTAATTAGCTTAGCAAGCTAACTATTCAAAGTGGAATGATATAAAAAATTAACTATGCTTAAAGAAATCAATTTAGCAAGTAAACCTTTACCCCCGATCTTTTAGGATTGTTGCAGACTTTGACCAGTGATCACTGCGACGCGTTTTTCTCTGCAATGGCTGTATAGAATCCCATTAAATTTTGACAGCATGTAGAGAATGTTTAGCTGGTTCCAACAAGTTTTAGATCTTTGATTTTGGTGAAGACATGAGTGAGATATGCTCTCTACAAGTTGACAAACTTTCAAGTACTATGATAGAGAACTCAAAAATGAACAATGTAGATATATGTATTAATCAACACTTATATATAATACCATTGGCATGAAGATCCTTGCCTAATGGTGTAGATAGGTGTGGGCTAGAGTGTAGGTCTCACACACACTCAGAATTGACGAAGATGAGCTCGGGAATGATGAGTCTTGCTAGTGACTTTTTCCTTAGAGTTTATATAAGAGTTCACTATCAATTTGAATTTGAATTCAAATTTTGGCTCTCTTATAAATGTGTTCCTCCATTATAGGAGATATTCCATCAATCAAAGCTAAATTTTCCATGAGTTCGTTTATATAGATGTATACAAAGATTCCAAGTCAAATGTGAATTTTACAAAAGAGTAAAGTGGTAATTAACCACTATCATTGGTTCCTATGCTTCTCCAAATATGTATGAACGTCAACGTATCCTTCAAGCCAAATGTGTAGCCTTGTGACTTGCACCAATAGCTCCCCCTCAAGCCAAACATTTTGGCTTGGTCTTCATCTTCAATCTTCATGTATATCCTGCAATCCAATCATTGCTTTGAACCTACAATGTTTGGTTCCATCCAAAGCTTTACTCAACAAATCTACACATTTCATGTTGGTTGATACATAGGTTAGTTCAATGTCCTTGCTTAATAACATCTCCCTCACATAATGGTAATAGACCTCTATATGTTTGGTCCTAGCATGATAGATGGGATTAGCTGCAAGGTGGAGTGAGCTTGTATTATCTCCAAAGATTATTGGTGACCTAGTATATAAACCCAATTCTGTTTACAATAGCTTGATCCATATGGCTTCTTGGGTGGCATTAGCCAATCCTCTATACTCTGCTTCTGTAGAAGACAAAGCAACAATAGGTTGCTTCTTTGAAGATATCCTGAAGTGCTCCTCCAAAGATCATTGCATCCTACCCAATCTGCATTTGAATAGATCTTGATGTCTAAATCTGAAGTGTAAGGGAAATACAAACTATGATGTTGTGTACTCTTGAGATACTTTAATATTCTCTTAGCAGCCTCTAAGTGAGGTGCTCTTGGCTTGTGCATAAACTCACTTAGCACACTAACTCCATATGCAATATCTATCCTTGTTAAGGTAGCATAATTCAAACTTCCAACTATACTTTGGTAACTTGTAACATCATCAATTTCATCACCTTCATGGGCACTTAGTTTTAGTTTTACCTCCATTGGAGTACTTGCAACTTTGGCATCCTGCAAATGAAACTTCTTCAATATATCTTGTATGTATTTTTTCTGATTAATATATATTCCACAGTTAGTATAGACTAACTCAAGGCCAAGAAAATACTTTAGTAGACAAAGATCATTGATCTTGAACTCCTTCATCATCTAGCTCTTGATTTCTCTGATTCCATTAACATCATTACCTATAAGTATGATGTCATCAACATAAACACATAGGTATATTACCTCTGAATTACGTCTCTTGATGAATAGAGAAGTGTCTGCCTTGCTCATGAAAAAACCTTGGTTTTGAAGGTAAGTGGTCAACCTGTGATTCCATGCCCTAGGTGCTTGCTTCAATCCATATAAGGCTTTATTCAATTTTCACACATATGTTACCTTATTAGGGTCCTCATAGCCAGGAGGTTGTGACATATACACCTCCTCTGAAATCCATCCATTCAAGAAAGCATATTTGACATCCAATTGGTACATGTTCCAATTTTTTGATGCAGCCACACTTACCAACACTTTGATGGTTGACATCTTGGCCACAAGTGAGAATGTCTCTTCATAGTCAATGCCTTGGGTTTGTGCAAAACCCTTGGCTACCAATCTGGCTTTGTACCTGTTAATTGACCCATTAGAATTTCTTTTGAGTTTATAGATCCATCTGGATCCTATTACCTTCATGGATTCCTTCTTTGGTACTAGCTCCCATGTGTCACTTTCCTTGAGTGCTTCTATCTACTCATCCATAGCTTCTTTCCATTTTTTCTTGTTTATGGCTTCTTCATATGATTCTAGTTCTTGAATTGACAAATCTTTGGCAAGGTAAATAGTGTTTAGTAATAAGAGGATGTATCATACCCATATCTGATAGGTTTTTTGCTCTCTCTTTGTGATCTTCTGATTGACTGATTTGAAGATTCAAGTATGTCTTCAAGCTTCTTTATTTTGACTTTGCCCTTGGATTTCCATGCCTTGAACTCTTCAAGATTGATAATCTCTTCACCATCTAAATTTGAGTCTTCATTCTGAGTAGGTTCCTCCTTAACAAGACTTGGAAACTCCTCTTCCAAGTCATACGGTAGTTTGAACTTCCTGCATTCATTCTCATACCAAGAATCATTTTCATCAAAGACAACATCTCTACTAACCATGAATCCCTTATTGGAAGGGTTGTAAAACCTGTACTCTTTCTGATCTAGATCATATCCAATAAAGATGCACTTCTCAGCCTTAGGGTCTAGCTTACCTCTTATCTGAGAAGGAATGTGTACATATGCTACACATCCAAATATCCTGCAATGGTCTAGTGAGGGTCTCTTACCATGCCATGCTTCATAGGGTTGTGAAGAGAGATGGTGGATGCAATCCAAAGATGAGTTGGTGCTGCTACAACCAGCTTCACACCAGCCAATTGAGACTTCATAGTTGATTAGTAGACCCTTTGAGCTTCCTAAATCCACCAAAAATATCATCCAAATACTTTGGAACATGTAACCCAAAAGTTTAAGTCAAGTCAGACTAGTTGTGAAATGACTAGCTCCCAAAAACTTGCTATTTTTGGACATACACCTGCTAGAAAAACTCAATAGTGCTCTCAACCTAGTAGAAATTAGATAAACACCTTTTGGGCATAGCAAATAGACTTAGAAAGCTTCCCTAGCCAAGTTAAAACACTTCAAATGATGGACTGAGCACTGAGAACAAGATTCATCAATTTCTGGAACATGCCCATCATTCTCGGGGCTCTGTAGAGATAGACAAGTGAGCAGTAAAATGAACATATCTCCAACACTGTAAATCCAATGACCTTGAAAATTTTCATGCAAAAAGTAGATAGTAAGAGCTATCCAACGCACATTAAAACACTAAAAAAATTGCATAGAACTCGAGATATGACCTTCTGAAGTTACTGCTCTGAGTGAGTATAACAGGGAACAAAACATAGAAGTAGATAATGATAAATGTATAGATTCACATATGATTACAACCACATTGGCAATGAATATTTTCACAATCGGAGTAGAATGATAGAGCTATGGAGTAAGCTCTTCAATATCTACAAAATGACATGAAGTGGCCATGTACAAGGCTTTCTCATCGCCTCTTCCTTCTTGCTCTTTTTATAACTATTCATGGAGGGAGTTTTGAATTCGAATTCGAATGGCTCCACCTAAAAGTGATCCCCAAAGTTAGGAGGTATTCCCTCAGCTCAAAAATGTGTGGTTTTAGGTAGTTAGAGCCACAAAATTTCTTTTACATCATGGATGAGGTAAGCCATCCTTTTCCTTTTTCTTTTTTCAATTACAAGAGATAAAAATGAACTCTTTTACAAGAGGTGTTCACATGACTACACATGTGACTTACAAATGAGGATAATATCAAGCATATCAAGTATGTAGGCTTGGGTAAAATGCACCAAAAGCTCCCCCTCAAGCCTAACATGCTTGGCCTCCAAATAAGTCTTCAATTGTCCTTGATTTCTTGCAAGCCAATCATCAAGTTGAATCTAATTAACTTTGTACCATCAAGAGCTTTAGTCAACATGTCTGCACATTGCATATCTATAGAGACATAGGATAGTTGAATATCCTTGCTCATTAGCTTCTCCCTTACATAATGGTAGTGGACTTCAATATGCTTGGTTCTAGCATGGTATACCAGATTAGCTGCTAGATGTAGTGAGCTTGTGTTGTCACCAAAAATGTGAGGTGTTGAAGAATGAAGTCTAAGATCTGTGTACAAAGACTTTAACCACATGATTTCTTGAGTTGCATTAGCCAAACCTCTATATTTGGCTTCAGTAGAAGATAATGCCACAGTTGGTTGCTTCTTTGATGACCAAGAAATGATTTTTGAACCTACAAATGATATATACCCGAATGTGCTTCTTCTATCATCTCTAGATCCAGCCCAATCTGCATCTGAGTAGACCTTTATCTTAATATATGAAGCAAATGAATAAAAAAACCTTCATTCATGGTCCCCTTTAGGTACTTGAGGAATCTCTTGGCCGCTTCCATATGTGGTCTTCTTGGCTTATGCATAAACTGACTCAATATACTAACAGTATAGCATATATCCACCCTTGTGAGTGTTGCATAGTTCAAACTTCTAACCTACTTTGATTCCATTTATGATTTGTCTAATGATTTGATCCTCTTCAATTACCTCTCCCATGCTTCCAAGTTGATTGGAAATCTCCTTCATCTTTGTGACATAATCAGTCACATTTTGCTTCGGGCTTTTCTTCATTGTTGTGAACTCCATCCACAATCGGTTCTTCCTTACTTGAGTGTTGGAAGAGAAGAAAGAAGCAAGTGCATTCCAGGTCTCTCTTGATGTCTTGCGTCCCTTGACATGAGGTAAAAGAAAATCAAAGATTGAGTTTAGAATATAGGACCTTGCAAGTGCATCCTTCGAACACCAATTTGAAATTCCTTCCACTTCTTCATATGATGGTTGCCCTTTGTTCCTCATGGTTGGCATTGCTTCATCTCCGGATATGAATCCATATAGATTCCTCCCTTGAAGGTAAGCCTCCATCCTTAGAGACCATGCCGGGTAGTTTTTTTTATCCAATTTTTCAATTGTTGATGGAAATCCATCTCCCATGTTGCTTGACTATGCTCTGATACCACTGTGAAGAGAGATGGTGGATGCAATCCAAAGATGAGTTGGTGCTGCTACAACCAGCTTCACACCAGCCAACTGAGACTTCAGAGTTGATTAGTAGACCCTTTGAGCTTCCTAAATCCACCAAAATATCAGCCAAGTACTTTGGAACATGTATCCCAAAATTTTAAGTCAAGTAAGACTAGTTGTGAAATGACTAGCTCCCAAAAACTTGTTATTTTTGGACATACACCTGCTAGAAAAACTGAACAGTGCTCTCAACCTGGTAGGAATTAAATACATTCCTTTTGGGCATAGCACATAGACTTAGCAAGCTTCCTAATACAAGTTAGAACACTTCAAATGATGGACTGAGCATTGAGAACAAGATTCATCAATTTCTGGAACATGCCCACCATTCTTGGGGCTCTATAGAGATAGACCAGTGAGCAGTAAAATGCACATATCTCTACCATTGTAAATCCAATGACTTGGAAAATGTATATTAAATAAGAAGATAGTAAGAGCTATCTAATGCATGTCAAAACATTGAAAAAGGTTGCATAGAACTCCAGATATGATCTTTGGAAGTTACTGCTCTGAGTGAGTATAACAGAGAACAAAACCGAGAAGTAGATAATGATAAATGTATAGATTCACATATGATTACAACCACATTGGCAATGAATATTTGCACAATGGGAGTAGAATGATAGAGCTATGGAGTAAGCTCTTCAATCTCTACAAAATGACATGAAGTGGTCACGTACAAGGCTTGCTCATCGCCTCTTCCTTCTTGCTCTTTTTATAGCTATTCTTGGAGGGAGTTTTGAATTCGAATCCGAATGGCTCCACCTAAGAGTTATCCCTAAAGTTAGGAGATATTTCCTCAACTCAAAAATTCTTGGTTTTAGGTAGTTAGAGCCATGAAATTTCTTTTACATCATGGATGAGGTAACCCATCCTTTTCCTTTTTCTTTTTTCAATTACAAGAGATAAAAATGAACTCTTTTACAAGAGGTGTTCACATGACTACACATGTGACTTACAAATGAGGATAATATCAAGCATATCAAGCATGTAGGCTTGTGTAAAATGCACCAACAAGGGTGTCATCCCATCAAGGTATTTTGATGGTAACCTATGAAACACTCTCTGCCCATAGATAGTTAGGTAATCTTTTTTCATTCAACATTGACCTAGCTGTTTCAACAATCAACTTATTTCTTCTCTCAGCTAACCCATTCTGTTCAGGAGTATACCTTGTGGTGGTTTCTCTCTTAATGCCTCTCTCTTGCAAGAAGTCTTCAAACTCATTGGAGAAGTACTCACCTCCTCCATCAGACCTTAGTCTCTTTAAATTCTTTCCTGTGTGATTCTCAACAAGTGCAAGATATTTTTTAAAGCAAATAAACACCTCATCCTTGTGCTTCATGAAGTAGAATACAGTCCACCTGCTATAATCATCAATAAAAGATACATAGTACCTTGATCTTGAGATTGAGGGGTCTTTGCTTGGTACGCATACATTTGTGCAGACAAGTTCTAGGTAGTCCTCATGTATGTAGCCTTTCTTTGAGACGGGTAACCTGTGAGACTTCCCAAATTTACAAACACTACATTTCTATATCAGGTGTTGTTTGGAAACATTTGGTATTCCAATTACACCTTGATCCCTGCATATCTGCTTGAAAGTTCTTTCTTCTACATGCCCTAATCTTTTGTGCTCAAGTTCTGAAAGTGCTTGGTCTTTATAGCTGTATAGTGCAATATTCTTTGTGTCTTCTAGCTCAAAAGTCAAAAGTCTACCTGACTTTTCTCCATTTTCTATTCTCTTGAACCCATTCCTTACATCCTCCACAAATGCTGCAAATTGGTTGAATCTAACCTGCAAACCTTTCTCCACAATCTGTCCAACAGTCATTAGATTTTTGGTAATGGTTGGTACATATAGTACCCTACTCAAGAAGTTCTCATTTCCATCACAAGTCTTAACATTTCCAACTTTAACTACTGAGTGCTTGGTGTCATCACCTGTTTGTACTTGATGTTTACCTTTTTTTTTTTCAAGGTCAGAGAGTAGTGATACATTGCCAGCCACATGATTTGAGCATCCTAAGTCAATGTAGAATAGGTGGTCATCATTTATACCTAGTTTTGAAGTCATGTTTATGCTGAGAAGAGAGTCATCTTGCTCTTCTATATAGTTGTTGTAGTCCTTTCTGGATTTGAATCCTCCTTGGTAGTTGCCATTGTAGTTGTTGTTGTAATTGTTGTTGTTGTCTCCTTGGTGATGGTTGAATCTACCTCTTGACTATGAGTATCCACCTCTTTGATATCCTCTTCCTCTTTGATTCTTGTAGTTCCTGAAACACTCATCTATAATATGATTTGATAAACCACAAATGTTGCATGGTGAGGAGTTATAGGATCTCCCCCTACCTTGCTTACCTCCTCTTCCCCTTCCTCTTGATGATCTACCTCTCCCTACATAGTTGGCTTGGGAGGTAGTGCCTTCTTCTTCTCCTTTCTTGTTCTTGCCTTTATCTTTAGCTTTACCTTTATCGGTGTATAGGGCAGAAGAGCTATTACCTTTGGATGTATCTCCATTCTTGTTGAGCTTGGCTTCATGAGTGAATAATTGTCCCATGAGAGTGGTAAGGTCTGGAATCTGCATGTCCATGTAAAGATCCATGGCAATGGTGAAGCTTTCCCATTTTTCATAAGCTTTGATCCCATTGATCACTTGTCTTACAATCTGGTCTTCTTCAATCTCTTCTCCTATGCTTGCTAACTAATCTGCTACATCTTTAATCTTGGTCACAAACTCTCAAACAACTTGCTTAGGTTGCTTCCTTAATGTGGTGAATTCAATCCACAACTGATTTTTTCTAGCCCTTGTGTTGGAAGAGAAATAAGATGATAAGGTTTCCCAAGTCTCTTGGGATGTCTTACAGTTCCTAATATGTGGCAAAAGAAAATCAGAGATGGAGTTGAGTAAATAAGACCTTGTTAATGCATCCTTAGCACACCATGTGTTGAGCTTTTCATGTTCTTCCTTTGTTAGCAATCCTCTTGTTTTGAATGAGGGAAAGCCTCATCTCCTGAGATGTATCCTTAGAGACTCCTTCCTTGTAGGTATGTCTTCATCCTTAGATACCATGCCTGATAGTTTTTCCTCTTCAATTTGTCAATAAATGAAGGAAAACCATCTCCTATTTTACCTTAGTTTGCTCTGATACCACTGTTGGGAATGATGGATGGACACTCCAAGAGATTGAGTAGTGACGGCCAAATCCTGCTTTGTACCAGCCCTTTGATACTTCAGATTTGATGAGTGGATTCAAAACAGATAACTTTGAACTTCAAGATCTCAAGAAAACCTTCTATTTTTTACTTGACACCTGTTGGATCTTTTGCTCAGTATGACTAGCACACTAGGAATTGGAAAAATTCCTTCTAGGGGTATCTAATTAGCTTAGCAAGGTAACTATTCCAAGTGGAATGATATAAAAAGGTTAACTATGCTCAGAGAAATCAATTTAGCAAGTAAACCTTTACCCCCAATTTTTTAGGACTATTGCAGACTTTGACCAGTGATCACCTCGACGAGCTTTTCTCTGAAATGGCTGAATAGAATCTCTTTAAATTTTGATAGCATGTACAAACCTGTGAGCTGGTTCCAAATAAGCTTTAGATCTTTGAATTTTGTGAAGAAATGAGTGAGATATGCTCCCCACAAGTTGACAGACTTTCAAGTACTATTACAGAGAACTCAGTTCACATGCCTTTCTAGACCTCAAACTTGAATAAGCCTTGTTTATCATCTGAAGGGACATAATAATTTTTACGTCCGTTCTTAAAAGCAGCAACTTGAGATCCCCAATCTTGATTTTACTAATTTTATTACTACAAAAGTATTTTTAAAAGGGATATGCTATATTTTGATGGGTATATCTTTAATAAGATTAATCGGCTCAACATCAACACAAGATTGATCTGCTATATGTATATAGAATAGTGTACGTTGAATATTTTTCCATCTCATTTCCCTACAAATAGTTAAGATTTCTATGTTTACTCTAGCGCCTCCATCAATTAAGTCTCTAGAAATCTATCTATTTCTATACATTACAAAAATTAAAGGCATTGCATAATCCACTAATCAGTTCTAAGCTATTCCGATCATATTTACTTGGAACTGATCCTCAAGAGGTAACTAGTTTGTAGATTTACGTAAAATCTTCCATGGATTTGATACACAATTCCATGTATCTTTACCTTCGGATGTAGAGCATTAGGTGGATCATCGAGAAATTTATGCATTAGTTGGAGTAATAGTATTTTCTTGAGAGGTTTCTTATATCCTTCTGTACAATAACCAATCCCTTCTGATTCTTGACTAGCTAATCTTATCTATTCCTACCTACTAGTACTTGGGCCAAGAAATTCCATTACAACCTTCTTCGCCCAAGCCATAGCTTAATCCTACACGTGATGTTATGCACTAATATGTGAAGGCAATACCAGATTAGCTATTTTTGAATTTTTCTTGATCAGGTGACTATTGGAGCTAATCAATCCTCAAAAGTTAAAGTTATATTATTAGTTATTGGGGACTTAATTCTAGATTCCTATGTTTTTCTATCATACTCTTATGCATCCAAACAATTGGCATGAATATTTCAAAATTCTAGACAAAATGGACATTGTGGCTCATTGCCTTATTTTTTATATTCTCCCTCATCTTGATGATATCTATTAAGGATTCATCATACATGAACATCAAGATTATTGTCAATTCTTCCGCTAAACCTATTAAACTAGATTTCGCTAATTCCATGAGTTAGCACTACCATTTTTATTAGAACTTTCCCACAACTCACTCTTTGTCAATAAGTATCCATAGTAATTGGTCCTTTTCAAGCTTTATGTCTTCTTGGCAATCCATCTTGTTTACAATACCAATCTACCTTTGTGGTACTCTGTTCTTTTCTACCAATTGCTTCCTCCAAATAGAATCCAAGAGGCCTAGTAGCAACACCTGAATCCTAGTCTTTCTCTCTCTCTCTCACTCTTTCTATCCTTGTCTAATTTTGTTTTGTTTCTCTCAAAGCATCTCTTCATAAATTTAGTATAACAATAAAAAAGGGTAACAAATAAGCAATTGAGTTTCCTAGGTAATTCTAAGTTGCATAAAGAAATAAATACAAATTTGGATATACAAACTGGCATGCACATAGTCTAACATTCTTTATAAGCAAGTTGTTGGATGCTTGGTTAACTTATGCATGACTCAGCTTCATATTCAACTTGTTGTCTCTTAGATGAGTAGGTTTTTGCATGGCTTTTTTTCTTAACTCTAACTAAGTTGGTTGCTATGACACTTGTGTGTCCACTAGTGGTTTTTGCTTCATACTTGATAGCTCATGCATATCTTGGTTCAGCAAGAAGTAGCCTACTGTAGCCACTTCTAGTTGTGAGGATGAGTATAGGGCAGTTTTCACAGCAACTATTGAGTTTCTGTGGCTCAAACACCTTTTGGCTAATTTGGTTGTTGGTCAATCTTCTACCACCACCATCTTCGTTGACAGTCAAAGGGCATTGGGAGTTGTGAGGAGCCTTATGTTCCATGCTCGCACAAAGTGCATTATGGTGCATTATCATTATGTCAAGAAGAGGTTCTCTATTCGGGAGATAAATTTTCCATATGTGTCCATAGATGATAACATTCTAAATCATTTCACAAAGGCTCTACCTCAAAGGTAGCTTTGCACAAAGCTTTGGGCTTACTTCCTTTTGGATTGATCTCTTCTAAAGAGCTTGGTACTTCCTAGTTCATTGTAACCCTCCTAGTGGGGATTTCTTAATGTATTTTGGTAGTGTGTGTGAATACAATTTGGACCGTCGGGGAACTTTTTTCCCTCTTTAGGAGGTCTTTTTCCCTTGGCTTGTATATAAACCTATAACCCTAAAGGTTCATATATCTTTTTACATTTGCTTGGCAATTCAATTTTTCTCCAAGCTTCTTCTTCTTCCTTGTGCTATTGGTGTGCTTCCGCAGACCTCAACCTCCAATTGGGTACTCTTCTTATACATATCAATACATGAGTTATTAGGTTTATCCATAAAAAAAAGGAGCCAAAGATGGCATTAAAAATTTAACACCCATTACCTGCCTTTACACTATTTATAATATTGTGTCCTCCACTTTAGCTAGGAGACTCAACCCCCTCATGGATATAATCATTCTCTCATAACAAAAAGGTTTTAATAACGGAAGGTATATCTTAGATGCTATCATCTCAATCTAGAAAGGTTTAGACTATGATTGTGAAAGGAACCAAGCCTCTTACTTCTTCAAAGTGGATTTTGATAAAGCCTATGGTAGAATACAATGGTATTTCATAGTAGCAATATCATTAAGTATGTGAGTATAATGTTTCATAATGCCTTTTCTAAGGTTTCCGTGAATGTTCAGCCTTCTTCCCCCTTCAAGTTGTGTAGATCCATTAGATAGGTCCATCCCCTTGTTTCCCTCCTCCTTGTTATTGCTATTGATGCTCTTGGGTAGCTAGTTAAGCAAAAGATGGAAAACGATAATATTAAAGGTATTCACATCCCTAATTACGATATCCAACTTCGTTTGCAAATGTTTAATGATGATACAAATATGTGTACTAATGATGAGCCTATTTCTACTACTTGCCTTAACTAATTGAGTGTGTTTTGTTTAGTTAGTCGTTATCAGATTAATCATAGGAAAATTGGATGTAAAGCCTGTAAGATTTAAAGCTAGTAATGGTATTCATATTCTATAGAAGTAGGTTGTATTCAGTCTTTTTGTCATCCTTATGGGTTTCAAAGTTTCTTTCCAACAATGGTAAGACTAGATGATGGACAAATTTGGGAGAACGTTTTTAAGTGATACATTGTTTATTCTTGTTTGGCTCATAGGCCTTTTGTGCTTAAGCATTATTTACTTCCTTGCATCATTTATTTCTTATCATGTTGGGTGCCTACTAAAAAGCATCTTTTTCAAGTAATTGTGCTTGCCAAAACATTTCTTTGGGTAGGTAATGAGCAGGTTCCAAAATTTCCTTAGGTTGCTTGGCATGTTTGTTGCTTACCTAAATAGGAAGGTGGATTGGGTATTTTTAGTCCTATTAAGATGTCTGATAATCTTGCAACTAAATGGATTGTGAGATGCTAAAACTCTAATGATGGCACTTGGAATTTGTTGTTAAAAAGGAATGTTCACACTACAAGAAATAGGGGGCGTACCGACATGCCCGAATTAACAAAAACCAGGATTCATTGCTTATGTGACGCTAGCATCACATAAGTAACGGTTCTCTTTTTGGGTTTTTTTTTATGAGCGGTCCTCGCATAAGCGATGCTAAAAGTATCCCGTGCAAATAGCATCGCTAAATAGTGATGTTATTTGCAACGTTGGCAATCTAGTTGCGAAGTTTTAGTGTCGCATAAGTGAAGTCTTGTGTTCCAGAGTGTTGCATAAGCAACACTCTGGAATGTTAAGACAAAAAATTCCATTTCTCCCAACACATTTGTGCTCGGATTTGGATGCGAGAAAGCGAGAGAGCGAGCGAGCGAGAGAGAGAGAGAGAGAGAGAGAGAGAGAGAGAGAGAGAGAGAGAGAGAGAGAGAGAGAGAGAGAGAGAGAAGCCACGTATGCACGCACACACACAAACACACACATACACACACATACATATGCATACACACAAATATACATACATAGAAACACACACATACTATTAGACACACACACACACATACACACACATATACACATATACACACATAATGATGCATACACACACATATACATGCATACACATACACACACATGCACACACATATATGCATACTCACACATATGCATACATAATCCACATGCATACATACACATACATAATACATACACACACATATGCATACATAATGCATACACACACATACACACACATATGCATATATACATGCATACACATACAACCATAGACACATACACACAAATAGACACGTACACACACATAAACACATACACACTCATAGAAACACACACATACACATACACACACATATACACACACATACACACATAGACACAAACACACATGATGATGCATAGACACATACAAATGCATACACACATACACACACATACACACACATGCACACATACACACACATAGAAAGACATGCACACACATACACATACATGAATACATATGCATACATAATGCATATGCATATGCATACATACATACTTACATGCATACACATACATATGCATATATAATGCACATGCATACGTAAACATACATAATGCATACACACACATATGCATACATAATGTATACATAATGCATACACACACATACACACACATATGCATACATACAAGCATACACATACACACATAGACACATACACACACAGACACATACACACACATAAACACATACACACTCATAGACACACACATACACACATAGACACACACACACATACACACATACACACATACACACATACATACACACACATAGACACATACACACATAATGATGCATATACACACATACACACAAATATACATACATATATGCATACACACACATAGAGAGACATACACACACATACACATACATGCATACATATGCATACATAATACATATGCATATGCATACATATATACTTTCATGCATACACACACATATGCATACATAATGCACATGCATACATACACAGACATAATGCATACACACACATATGCATATAATGAATGCATACACACACATAAACACACATATGCATACATACATGCATACACATACTCACATAGAAACATACACACACATAGATAGATACACACACATAAACACATACACACTCATAGACACACACACATACACATAGACACACACACACACACATACACACACACATATACACACACACATACACACATAGACACATCCACACATAATGATGCATACACACACATACACATGCATACACATATACACACATACACACGTACACACACATATATGCATACACACACATAGAGAGACATACACACACTTAAACATACATGCATACATATGCATACATAATGGATATGCATATGCATACATAATGCATATGCATATGCATACACACATACTTACATGCATACACACACATATGGATACATAATGCACATGCATACATACACATACTTAATGCATACACACATATGCATACATAATGCATAAACACATATGCATACATAATGCATACACACACATACACACACATATGCATACATGATGCACATGCATATGAATACATACATGCATACACATACACACATAGACACATACAGACAAATAGACACATACACACACATAATCACATACAACCTCATACACACATACACACTTACACACACATCCATACACATTTACACACACACATACACATGCACACCGACAAATACATATAGATACACATTTATATACACATAGACACACACATACACACATACCCACATAGACACACACACACACATACACATACACAAATATACACACGCACACATAGACACGCACACTTACACACACACACATCCACACACATTTACACACACACATACACATGCATACAAACACATATAAAGACACACACTCATACACACATACATGCATATGCATACATAATGCACATGTTAATGCTTACACACATGCTTACATGCATACACACACATACACATACACACACACATACACACACATATATGCGTACACACACACATATACATACATGCATGCATATGCATACATAATTTATATACATATGCATACATACATACTTACATTCATACACACACACACACATATGCATACATAATGCACATGCATATGCATAGATACATGCATACACATACACACACATAGACACATACACAAATACACACACATATGCATACATATGCATATATAATGCATATGCATACACATACACACATACACACATACATACACATACACACATACACACACATATACATATAGATATACACACACACATACACATGCATACAGACACACACACACATAGATACACACACACACACATACACACACACATACACACATAGACACATACACACATAATGCATATGCATATGCATACACACACAACTACATGCATACACACACATACACACACATGCATACATATGCATACATAATGCACATGCATATACATAGATATATGCTTACATGCATACACATACACACATAGAAACATACACACACATGGACACATACACATATATACATACACACATATATACACACACTTTTACATACACACATATAGACACACACACATACACAAAAAAACTTACAGATGCATACACAGAGAGACATACACAAATAGACACACACACACACACTTACACAAACACATACACACATCCACACACATTTACATACATACATACAAATGCATAGACACATATATACAGATACACACATATATACGCACAGACACACACAAACACACACACACATAGACACACACACATAGACACACACACATGGACACATACACACATATATATGCAGAGACAGAGACATAGAGACATACACACACACACACACACACACACACACACACATATATATATATATATATATATATATATATATATATATATATATATATATATATATATATATATATATATATATATATATATATATATATATATATGCATACACACACATAGACACATACACATGCATGCATAGATATGCATACATAATGCATATGCATACATACATACTTAAATGCACACACACATACATAATGCACATGTGTATGCATACATACATGTGTACATGCATACACATACTCACATATACACCATACATATACACACACATACGTATGTACACGTGTATATATTGATTTCTAACCCACTATGTTTTATATGTTAGGTATTATGGATCCTCGTAGAGAGAGAAAGGTGAAACTCACAAAAGTCTTATGAGAGCAAGAGTTCCGCCTGATACTCTAGGGTTCATCATGCATGAGTACTCAGAGATGTCTGATGATGAGCTGGACTATACGATCCAGATGCTTACGAAGCAATTAGAGGAGGGCTCTTCCGCGGCTCCACATGCAGAAAGATAGCTATCTGCTCATAGGTATGTTTTTTTTCATAAACTTTTTTAATGATATTATAACACATATTTTTATTTATTTTTATCTATCTATTTTCAGGACACCTATACCACCTCCAGATCATGATTGCAAAGCAGAATTGCCTATGAGGACATGCATAGGCACCTTAGGGCTAGAGTGCGATATAGAGCCAAAGGGGAACATTGTGTACATAGGGAATGGATTGGAGTTCAAGAGAAGAATGCCGGCATTATGGGACTCTTACCTGCACCTTGTCCACTTACCATGGAAGTAAGTATAAATTTTACATATAAATTCAAATAAATATTTTATGTGTTATTTACATGTTTTTTTTTTTGTAGTGAGCATGATGAGAGGGATAAAAAATACGGACGTTCACTTGAGACAGAGTTTGGGTTAGGATGGTCGCATAAGTGGTGTCTAAAATAGATGCGGACACTTATGGCTGATCCTCGTGATAATGCACGGTACCCATTGCTTTTATGTATATATATGTGGAATGAGTATGTGTGTTTATGTATGTATGTATGTATATGAGAGAGAGAGAGAGAGAAAAGAGTGAGACTAGAGGTACAAATACACACATACACAAATATATATCATACATGCACATTTACACACATATACACATACATGCACATTTATACATACACACACATACATGCATATTTTTACACACACATACACATGCATGTAGTTACACACATATAATGAATACACATAGACACATACACATACTCACATACACATACACATGCATAATCATATGTACACACACACAGACTCATATAATCATATTTATATGCATATATACATATACACATGCATATACACACACACACAACACATGCATATGCACATATATATACACATACATACACACATGCATGCACAGTAATATGTATATATATATATATATATATATATATATATATATATATATATATATATATATATATATATATATATATATATATATATATATATATATATATATATATATATATATATATATATATATATATATATATATATATATGTGTATACATATATATATATATATATATATGTATATATATATATATATATATATATATATATATATATATATATATATATATATATATATATATATATATATATATATATATATGTATGTATATATATATATATATATATATATATATATATATATATATATATATATATATATATATATATATATATATATATATATATATATATATATATATATATATATATATACATATATATATATATATATATATATATATATATATATATATATATATATATATATATATATATATATATATATATATATATATATATGTGTGTGTGTGTATGTATATAAATAAATCCTATTTCAAAAATCCTAATTTGAAAACACTAGTTTTGATATTAGGGTTTTAAAAACCCTAATTAAAAACTCTAATTCAAAATTTTAGCCATATGATTGCAGTATATCTACACATTGCATCTATTCCTTCGACATCCTACTAGAGAGATGTCTCTCCTTCCAACCTTATGCCTCTATATATAGCTACTCGAATCAACGAGGATCATAATATATATAAAGATATATACACATCATGTAGATACACATACATAAATATAAAATGGAGTAGATATATTGTGCATCACATATACATGCCTAAATGAACACATAAATATATATATATATATATATATATATATATATATATATATATATATATATATATATATATATATATATATATATATATATATATATATATATATATATATATATATATATATATATATATATGCATACATATTTACATGTACACATTTACGCATAGACACATATACATATATACATGTACACATCACATATACATGCCTACATGCACAAACGTATACTTATACATGCATACACAATTATAAACACTTGCATATATTACATGAATATATGAATATTTTACATAAATGCATATGCATATATACACATATGCATACTAACACATGTATACATATATCACACACATGCACACACATTCATATACATGAAATATATATATATGCATACTACATATGTATACAGACAATACACATGAATACACACACATATGCATACATACATGATAAAAATTTGGTCCTTGAAGATAAAGCGATCTATAAAATAATCAGGCATACCCCCGAGCTTCATGTTCTAACTTAGAAGAACATGATTTTATCTCTCTAGTAGGATTCATCGTTACTCAAGTTGAATAAAAAATCTATTATCTGATATCCATTCAGAAGCTTCAAGTTATTGATTGATAACTAGAGTAGAATTTACTATGTAATTTGCTCATATGTTTTCATTATTGCCATCATTTTGGTAACACATCACTATAGTCTCATCTTCATTATCCTTATTGATTTCATTTATTTCTTCTATTGTTAAATCTGTGTTCTCATGAGTCACATTATTTATTGATGGACTAATATCGTTTTCTGTAATTCCTCTTCCTCATGAGTAGAATCAGCATGTAGAGAATTATCCTCCTCATAAAAAAAGATTAGTATCATTATCACATATAATGATTCAAATTTCTCTTTCAGATGTTGATGTATCAGTATCTGATGCTGAATCATAAAGAGGACTTTCTTTGATCTCTCTAACAATAAACAATTCAAACAATGACCTACCTCTAGGTTGAACATGAATGACTTGCCACCAAGGGTGAGCATCTGGGTTTTTATAAAAAAATGCTTCTTCAATATGCCTTGAAAGAATATATGGTTCTTTAGTAGATTGCATTACCTTGGAAGAATCAATTGTCCAAAACCCAGATAATTCCTTTCTTGATGTGGAATTACAACCTTTATACTCGGCTCAAAACTAACCAACCTTCAAAATGACCTATCCAAGTATGTAAAATAAAAACCCATTAGTAGGTGCTTAAAAAAATAACTAACTCTATCATAAAAAAATATAAACTTTTTTCTACCTGTTTGAATGTACGAAATGAAATTTCGTAGATACCAACAATAGTTTCTACGCAACCATGTTCGTCATCTATAAGGATAGTGTCTTTTGAGCTAGCACGTGATAGTTGCTTGAAAGAATCAAAATTATTAGAATCCTCTGTTCTACGTAAAGAATCAATGGCTTTGATTCTAATTTCCTATCCCAAGCCCACATATTAGTGAACATTCGAGCCTGAAGAAGAAATTAAATTAGTAATTAGAAACTAATATACATATATGAAAAAAACAAAATATTATTAAAATAAAATTACCTTTCGTTCACAAACTATCATTAACTCTCTCTTCTCATCTGAGATTTCTTCATTATTTTCATTGGCGCATTGCAAACGACTATGTTGCCAATCCGTGAAAGAAGATATATCTTTAATCTCATTATTATCGAGATTACGTCTATACATTTTGTTTCTTCACCTTTTACTTTGGAGATTTTGAAGTTCCGGTTCGTACTCGCTAAGGAATGCTTGCATGCATACCCTATTATATGCTACAAAAGTAGAAACATAAAATGGAACTCCCTTACTTGATAATACATCATCTATTATTTTTGAAGAAGACTGATTGGCCATGCACATGGAGCTTCTTCATGAACTCTTTTAAGAAACTCACTAACATAATACATGCACTCTTCAAGCATCCAACCCTTTTCCATGGATCCTTCTGGTTTCGCTCTTTGTCGCACATAACATTTTAATATTCCCATAAATCGCTCGACCCAAAACATCCATTGAGTGTTGACAACACCTGCAATCTCTATTTCATCTACAAGATGGACTAATAAATGAACCTTAATATCAAAAAATGAAGTAGGAAGTCCTTTCTCCATCAAACATAGTAGCTCTTTGCATTCACGTTTTTTTTGTGGGATCGAGTTTTTGTCAATCTATTTGGATGTAATCCACCTATACATATCATAAAAGAAATTATAAAGAAGTTAATTAGAAAAAAAGATATCCAATATTCATACATATTAAATATAAAAGTATCATAATTACCTTATAAATGATCCAAGATGACAGATCACATCTCGTACTCGTTTTGTTGTACATCCATCGATAACCAAAGGTAAAATATGTTTCAAAAAGTTATGCTAGTCATGAGTCTTTAACCCAGATAAGCTCTTATCATCCATAGTAAACATGTTTTGAAAAGATGCTCCATATCTTGTAGGAGTCTTAATCAATTGAATTCTATTATTGATAGTCTGTATCTCTTTTGTTCTAAGTCCCAAGGTGCAGGTGCATAAGTCATTTCCCGTCGATGTCTATCAAAAACTGGCCATAATTTTGGTTTTGATTTTTGATCTTTTAAATCATTCCTTGATGCTATGGTATCTTTTAGTCCAAGAAGATGTGGCCATAATGAATAAGCAAAATTCTTGAATATATGCATATGATCAAGAAGATGACATACTTTTAACTCTTTCCAATACTCCAAAGAATACCACATTGATATGTTCTCTACGAGTGTCAATTTTCCTTTACATTCACACATACTCATTATCTTCATAATCACTGAAGATTTCTGATTGTGGATCTATCAGAGGTCCGTCCCTCCATTTTTTATACCAATCCATATGCGTCATAGGTTTTGGACATTGACCTGTTTCAAGCTTTCCATTAAAATGTATCGCTTCTCTTTTAGATCTTAATGGATGATCATTAGGCAAGAATCATCGATGTCGAAGATAAATATTTTTGTTGAGATTCTTACTATAGATTGATCTCAACCAATCATCACAATATGGACAAGCGTTATAACCCTTAGTAGATATTCTTCCATCATAAAAAATGATAAAAATATAATTAGATTAAATCATATTTATTTATATGCATATTGAATAAAATAATTACATCAATACTTGAACAAACACCATATCCAGGAAAATCCTGAATAGTCCAAGCAACAATAACAAGAACCATAATATTTCTTTCATTGATGGCTTTTGATACATCAATGATATTAATAACTCTCCATAACTCTTGGAGATCGTCAATGAGAGGAGCAAGATATATATTCATATCTTTAACTTGTCTTTTGCCTGGGATTAAAAGTG
The DNA here is from genome assembly GCA_020310875.1 of Ceratopteris richardii. Taxonomy (NCBI): domain Eukaryota; kingdom Viridiplantae; phylum Streptophyta; class Polypodiopsida; order Polypodiales; family Pteridaceae; genus Ceratopteris; species Ceratopteris richardii. The sequence continues at coordinate 40,789,372 of CM035414.1, read as the reverse complement.
AAAGCATTAAATGTTCCTTTTTAATGCTAAGATATGGCGGAAGATTGTAGTTTATGACTACCACTAGCCATGTTGACCATTTACTTGATTTCATGGAGAATGGATAAACCCCATCTAATGCAACTCCTAACTTTAGATTCTGTGGATTTTGTGCAAATTCACACCATGTAGAATCAATATGCTAAAAAGCAACACTATCATGAGGAGTTCTGATTATTCCATGAGTACTATTATGATCATGTCCCCATGTCAAAAGCTTTGATAATTCGGGCCTTTGAAACATATGTATAATCCGTGGAGCCAATGGAAAGTGTCTCAATACCGTTTTTGGGATTTTACCTTCTTTGCCCTTATATCGAGGAGATTGTCATTTGGGACATGTCAAAGAGTCTACATATTCACCTCTGTATAAAATACAATCGTTAGGACATGCATGTATACATTGATAATCTATACCAGGATTGTTGATTATCTTCTTTATTGATGATGTAAGGTAGGAAGAATATTCTGACTTGATAAAAACTTTTCCGATAATAATGTGTAAGTTCATCAAAGAAAGATATATTTAAAAAAGTAAATAAATAAATATACATATAGATATGCATATAATTTTATATAGGTGTATGTGTATGTGGATGTGTATATGCATGTGCATGCCTATGCATATGTGTATGTGTATATGTATATATGTATGTATATGTGTTTTTTAGGTGTATATGTATGTATATATATGTATGTGTATATGTATGTGTATATGTATGCATATATGTATATGTATGTGTGTATACATGTGTATGTATGTATGTATGTATATGTATGTATGAATGTGTATATATGTAAGTATATGTATGTATGCATGTGTAGTTGTGTATATTTGATTTTGTTTTTAATTTTTTTTTGTATATTGTGGTTTGCAGATTTTCATATCTAGACCATTGAATCGTTTGGTGGTTTCCCATTTTCTAGTCAATCTATTACCTGTCTTGCTAAGTTGTTTACAGATATTAAGTATGAGTTACCAATGAAGGCATTAAGTCATATGTAAAATAAGAGGACCCATTTTTTCACGAATATTTTGAAAGATGCATTAATAGTTTTAAAAGATGGGCAGACAAAAAGTGTCCATTCAATTCAAGTTCGTGTTCTTACCTTATCTAAAGTAAGAACAAAAATCTGCATTGAATGGACACTTTTTGTCCCCCCATTCATTAAAATTATTTTTCCATCCTTCAAAATCTTCAAGATAAATTTTCCCCTCCCATTTTACATATGACTTAATACCTTCCTTGGTCGCTGACACCTAATATTTATATTCAAATGAATTAGCAGTATAGGTATTCGGTTGACTAAAATTGGAGAAACATATGTTTCAAGAAGATTGTAAAGGTTGGGTGGACAATTCTAAAGGCTAGATGGACAAAACATCTTCATTCGATACAGGAATGTATAATTTGACCTTACTCTCATAACATGTGTATGTGTGTATATGTGTGTGTATGTTTATATATGCATGTATTTATATATATATATATATATATATATATATATATATATATATATATATATATATATATATATATATATATATATATATATATATATATATATATATATATATATATATATATATATATATATATATATATATATATATACATACATATTTATTTATTTATGCATATATATATATATAGAGAGAGAGAGAGAGAGAAGATTGAAAATTATACCTTAGTAGTGTCGAAACAGATACATCACTCCATCCAAAACGATGTTGAAGATTGAGAATAAGTAATTTCACACTTAGTCATGTCAAACCACTTCCTTCATATACATGCTTTAGACATTCCTCTCGAGGATATTTTTCATTTTTAGAAATATCAATGCTCTCATTGCCATTTTAATACCAATCCTCAATAAAATGTGCCATGCCATCATCTTCATCATTGTCGCACAAATCTTGTACTTTATCTTCTTTTGAATGTAGATCTTTCAACCTTGCATATTCCACAGGATCACTTTTGCGTAGTATCCTCATAGAATCTTCTGATAAATGAGGTCTTACTTGGAATTGTGAATGGTGCGGAGGAATGTCATCAACATCATACATTCGAATCTAGCCATATAAATAAAATTCATTAGTATTCCATAAATTAATAAAAAGTAAAATTTAAACATAAAATTAAATATATAAGTTATTAAATATGGATAGAAAATTTTTATTCGCTCTAGGTAAAAGGTGCTCTTGGAGGTCTACGCCATACAAAATTCACTAATAGTTCATCACCTACATGTTATGTAGTAATAGCATTGACAACTATGTATCTTGATACATCTCTACTTCATGTATGGTGATTCATGACTATTTTCACGCTCCTCAAATGTGCAATGAGTCCTTGAACTATTATGTAACCCTCAGCTACTATTTATTAAACCTCGTATATTTCCATGTGTTTAAGGTCTTCCATAAATATATAATCTTTCCTTTTCTGCATGTAAAATCCTTCTACTGGTAAGGGATGCTGCATTCAAGCATATTCCATAAGTACTCATGCTTTGAACATAACTCAAAAAACGATGTTAATCTCCCCATCCATATATATGACCAAAAAATGACATAAGATTCTTCAGAGTTCAGAGGCACATACAAATCCTCTACAATAAAGAGACCACAACCAACATTAGTAAAACTCGATGGAGCAATCATATAGTGATTAACCCAAAAGTTGAAAATCTGTCCATTTAAAGGAAGTGGTCTTCTATTCCATCCTCCATATCTTCTTCTATCATATGTTTGTACTAGAGAACCATCACAAGCTGGCAATGGATAATCTCTAGCAGTTTCAGTTTCTAAACTAGGAGGTAGAGGATTTCTAGAAACCTATGCTTGTAATTGATGAACAGCAAGTCCATGACATGTACGAGGTATATTAACATTATAAGAAAAATTATCATCATCATCATCATCGAGCAAGTATTCCTGTATATCAACAGTAATTTAATTTTGTATATAGTCTTTAAATAAAATAATGATATTAATTTATATAAAAAATACATACCGAAGCATTATCACATTGACCAGGTGATGGTGCATGCTCAAAAGTACCATACTCTGCCTTATGTTCAATACATTCCAATCATGGTCTTTGATGCGTGCCATAACAAGAGTTACACCAACATATGATATGCTCTTGATAGTAAAATTCATCATAATTCCTATCAGAGGACACATGTGAAGTCGTTGCATGGGTAAGAGGTGGTGGAGTACCCTTAGATTGATCAGAATCCGATTATAGTAAGAAACAAAAAAATATATAAGTTATGTATCAATAAAATATACTTAAAACTAAATGTTTGATATACTTATAGTATATAGTCCTCGCACAATGAGGAGACGATGGTAGAGTTCCATTTGATTGATCAAAATCTACAAATAATGGTATTTGATATTAATAATCTGATTACTCATACACAGAAAATTCACATATACATATTTACACATACACACATATTCACATATACACATTTACACATACACATATATTCACATATACACAAATACACATTATTGTGGGATAAATGCATAAATGAGTGTATATGCAGGCATGTGTGTGTACGTATATATGTGGATATGTATATCTGTGTTTATGTTATATGTATGTATATGTGTATATGTATGGATATATGTTTGCATGTATATGTGTATGTGGGTATGTGTATGTGTATGTGCGTGTATATATGTGTATGTATTGTGATTTTTTTTCATGTTTGAGATTAAATTAACAGGAGATATTGTATGGTGGAAAAAAATAAGAGGTGAACTAACATACCACCTGCGACATGGTAGTTTTTTCATAGGCAGCTATGTCTTCAAGAGTCATTTGCTCAACAGAAGGTATACAAATTAATAGTTTATATTTATAATTTTCATATATTTTAGTAATTTTTTACATTTACTTTATGTATTTCTTTTTTCTTAAATAAACATGCTACTACAAAGAAGAGAGTTGAGTCAAGCCACACATCGCACCTAGGCCAAAAGGGCCATCATGTTGTAGTAGCTACATTTGTAAGTATATGTGTTATTGTGAGTATATTTTTTATTTTAGTTAGAATGCAAGAAACATATCTTTTTTATTTGTTTCAATGCAGCAAAAGGATTATGGCCGATATCCTATGAAACGTGAGATCGAGTATGCTACACATTTTGGATAACGGCGCTTGAGTGTGTATATGTGAGATCATCCGGATGCCTTTATGAGTATTATTAAATTTTATATAATTATTTTTATTTTATGAATGGTTTAATTGTTTTACTTATTTATGTTTGTTATATGTAATACAACAGTATTATGGAGAGGAAGATATGGATGAGGTGGAGAGACAGACACAGGACGGACGATCTCGATCGTCAAAGGGTGATCATGATGATGAGGATGAGGATGATGAGGATGATCATGATGCTGCTGTTGATGATGATGATGATGATGATGATGATGATTATGATTAGGATTCTTGATTATGACATTGGATTATATGTATTTACACACATATATATATATATATATATATATATATATATATATATATATATATATATATATATATATATATATATATATATATATATATATATATATATATATATATATATATATATATATTATCTATATATTTTTCATTTCTGTAATGTTTTGAATTGTGTGTATGGTATTAAGTAATAAAGAGTTTTGTTCTATTGATTGTTATTATTTTTTTATATTAAGCATGTGTTTTAATACTTTAATAATATAATTCATTCTTTTGTGTGTACATAAGTGTATATGTATGTGTGTGTATATGTATGTATGTGCATGTGTATGTGTGTATATGTATGTGCATGTGCATGTGCATGTGCATGTGTAAGTGTATATGTGTGTATATGAGTATGTGCATGTGCATGTGTATGTGTGTGTATATGTATGTGCATGTATATGTGTAATATGTTTATATTTGTGTATCTGCATGTATATGTGTACATGTATGTATGTGCATGTGTGTGCGCATGTGTATATGTGTGTGTACATATGTGCATATATATGTGCATATATGTGTGTAATGTATGTATATGCATATGTATATGTATGAAATATGCATGTGTATGTGGATGCATTTCCATTTGCATCCATGTGTATGCATGTGGATGTGCATATACATGTATTTAAGTATATGTTAATGTGTGTATGTGTATATATATATATATATATGCATGCATGCAAGTCTTTTTATGTGGTTGTAGAAATGTTTGTGCATATGCATGTGTATGTGTGTGTATGTCTAAGTGTATGTGCACATGTATCTATGTGTATATATATGTATGTGTATGTGCATCTTCATCATGTATACCTGTACATGTGCATATCAATAAGTGTGATTATGCTATCTAATAAAAAGAACACAATTCAAATGATATACAAAGAATGGAAATCGTACTTACAATAGTTAGCCATACTTTTTGCTTTGTTAGCTTCTTGAATAACTTGCAATTAAGAAAGAGAGAAGAGAGAGAGAGAGCAATAAAGAAAGAGAGAAGAGAGAGAGAGAGAGAGAATTCAAAGAGAGAAAGATGTAGAAAGAGAGAAACAGAGAGAGAGACCATAAGATAGAGCTTAGGCAAAAGAACAATTCTGCATATACTTGTTTCAGCTTGTAAGCGCAGCGCAAGCTCTTGGTAGTTTACTATCTTGCAAGTTCTAGAGGTTTTGGGTGAAAGCCTCCATCTCTCCTTTAATTCTATGCCACACACATAATGATGCAGCTCGTTTTCTCTTTTTTTGCTCTGCACTGTTGTTGTTGTTGTTGTTGTAGCGCTCTTTGCCTCTTTGATTAGTACGTCTTCAAAGATCTATGTTAAATCTTATAAAGTTGAGGGAGTCGCACCATTACCACGACATTCAACATCGTCTCCTTTGCTTGCACTTTCCCAGTCATCTTATGACGTTTGGAATGATGTTCTGAAGTGCGACAATGGATATTTGTTACACCCAAAAGCCTAGATTACATAAAATATCCATTGTCCAGGATATGTAGTCTAGGCTAGTGGGCGTCACAAATATATCACATAACCCAGTAGTCTAGAATACAAAAAATACAGAAATATTTCGAGTCCCAAAACAGCCGATCTAATTATTAATCAAAGAACCGAAAGGTATTCAATAAAGCTTTCAAACGTTATTTCAAGAATTGTTGTGGCATCATGTTATAAATATGTGTATGTATGTGTTTATGTCAGAAGATGAACACAGATCAAAGTGAAGAAATACATTTATATGTATGTATTTATGTGGGCTATAAAACATGAAGGCCATACAAGAAAACCACGTAGATTAAACATAAAACCGCTTGCAAAACTCTTATTTTTTTCACGTGTTAAAATGAAAATATGACAGCTACAAAAGAAACCATATTAAAACACGTTATAAGTACAAAAGTAAACATTCTATTATATTATGTGTATGTATGTATCTATGTATGCATCTATGTAAGAAGATAAGTAAATGTGTATCTATTTATGTATATATGTATGTATGTATGTAATTGTCTATGTGTGTATGTGTGTTAGCTCCAACAACAAAACAATGTTGTTCCTAATAGGTTATGTCAAATAGATTTCGTTTGATAATGTTATCAAATATAACATTAGGTTTGTTAGAGTTTAAGACTCTAGAGAGTCAATTATAAGTAGGGGTATTTCCACATAATAAGATCCTTCTTCTTGCTTCAAAAGGCCATCACAATTATGCCCCTCCTCTCTATGCATTGGGAAATAAGTTCTAAAGCCCATCTTCTTTAGAATGCCCTACGTGTTGTGTCCATGATTTCCACCCAATTTAAAAAATATTAGCTAAGCTTCTCAACTTTCTTCTAAATTTTCTCTTTACCTAAGGTATATCCCTTATGTATACTCTAGTTTTGAACTGAAATGTGTGAAGAGGCATAATACCTATAAGAAACCCTTTCTCCCACAAAATATGGTTCATAGCATGAAGACCATCAAATCTTGAACTCGTAAAAAATAATCAAAAGGACAACTTGGAGAGGATGTGCATTAACCACACTCCAAGAACCAATATTCACATCGACTAAGGTTAGCTTCGGACTAGGGCTTTGGGATCAAGGGGTTGCGTGGGGTTATTCATAGCAAAAAAATCAACCTTGAAAAAGTTATTCCGCCTATGCACACACAAGCCCACGGAACTTCAAGGTTAATTACTCCTTTGAAACCACATGCAGTGGAGAAAAAACCCCTGAGGACGGGGGGAAGGGCTGGAAAAAAAAAAAGAAAAGAGTTCCATGACCTGATGCTGAAATCTTGTTGGGGTGACACTCTTTTTGAAACAGAAATTTTAGAATTCCTCAACGTGGTAATTTATATTTGAAGCTCATCGCAAAACCTTATGGGATGCCGTTGGGTGTGAATTGACGCTAAGAAGCACCTTCTTCACCTACAACAAATGGTTTTCTTTACTAATATAACTAAATTTATAAAAGAAGAAAAACTCATGTTTTTTTAAACATGACAACGAAAAACTTGGATTCCTATCTTTTTTCTTCCTATACGATATATATTTGTTTAAATAAAGTTCTATCGAAAAAGTAACTGTACAAATGAAGAATATAATACCTATGAGACCCCATATCGCATAAAACAGGAGTTATATTGACGAAGCAACATGAGGAAAAAGCCTCCAAAGAATCTTTCCGATATTTAGCTCTTTTCTTTACGGCATTATTGGTCTTCGTTCCACTACGACACCTCTTCAGTGCCATGAGGATTTGAGATATGTGAGTATTTTTATGGAGAATGGAGAATATTGCTGCTTTGAAGAACGCGTTTCGACGCGAGATTGACCCGCATCTTCGGTACATTCGAAATAATCCATTATATGCGGACGGTACGGTACGTCTCGTTTGCCTTCGTTTTGCATCTCATATATATCTCTCTGCTGCGCCCAGCCTCTTCAGTAGCAATTGAGAAGTGCGCAAATTGAGGAGCGATCACGCACAAAAAGAGAGAGAAAGAGAGATGGATTTGGCAAAGCCCGTCTCATTTGCCTTCGTTTTGCATCTCATATATATCTGTCTGCTGCGCCCAGCCTCTTCAGTAGCAATTGAGAAGTGCGCAAATTGAGGAACGATCACGCACAAAAGAGAGAGAAAGAGAGATGGATTTGGCAAAGCCGGAGCAGCTCCAGTTTCTCAGCCGGTGGGGATTAGTGCGGGAGTCTGTCAAGGTCATCCGTTCGCATGGGAAGCTCTTCCTTGCACTCACAATCACTTTCATCTTCCTCTATGGATCCTAGGTTTCGGGTATAGTCTTATCACGGAGCCCATTGCAAATAGTATCATTATGGATCAATTTAACCTCACCTTCGCCAGACCTCATCCGGAAATAGAGGAGGGGATTAATGTTGAAGATGTGCACAGAGAGCTCGGAAAGCTTCTCAAACTGACAGTAGCTTTTTTAGTAGCCTCCGTTGCATTCTTCCCACTTTCGACCTCAGCCATTGCATATAGCGTCGCCTGCATCTACTCCGAAAACATAACGTCGTACAAGAAGGTCCTCAACTTTCTTCAACGCGTATGGAAGCGGCTTATGATCACCTTCTTCTGGGCCATGTTGATGATCTTCATGTCTGGATTCTTATCCACGATTTTGATCCTCATCCTAGCAGCAATGCTCGCCCTTATCTTTCAGGGAAGCCAAGTCGTGATCATCGTGGTTGTGTGCGCGGCCATGGTGGGTCTGCTTGTGGGCGCGATCTACTTGAGCTGCGTGTGGCGTCTGGCAAGCGTGGTGACAGCCTTGGAGGAAAATTGCGGACTGGGTGAAATGTGAAGGAGCTTACATTTGATACAGGGGAAGCGATCTGTAGCGTGTCGCATATACTTCATGTACTCTATACTCGCACTTTTGATAAGCCTGGGTTTTCGGATGTCGGTAGTGCAAGCAAGGAGCAGCGGTGTGATGAGGAGGTCGGTTTTCGGCTGTGTATTTATCCTGCTTATGTCCATCGTCGACCTCATCGGCTTCGTCTTACAGACAGTTTTTTTATTTCGCTTGCAAAGCCCACCACCATGAAAGCATCGACAGTTTGCAGCTCTTGGAGCATACAGGCTCCTATTTGGGCGAGAACGTTCCTCTCAAAGACAATATCTAGCTTGTATCTATATAAACACATTGAATCCAAATCATCTTTTTTTTAATAAAAGCAAGTTCGGCCTTGGTCTATTCTCTCGGACTTTAATTAAAATAAAGACCCCCCAAATCCCACAATGCAGGGGACAAGTTTGGTAAGCTAGTGTGCATTACAAATGCGGAGGATAAATCTATCATCTCCCTCATGCAGGGCCCATTTTGGTTTTAGCTTGTTATCTTCAAGGAGATAAATACAGTGGTGCCTAAATGGTGGAGATCTCTTAGCTCCAAAGATTCTTTTACCTATAAGAATCAAGGATTTCTCAATGGACCATTCCTTTGGTGTTTGGCCAAAATTGACAGCACATCACTCCCTCCAAATCTTCCAAAGGGTCTCACCCCTGATGGCATTCCACAGCCTTGATGAGCAGCGAACCGCCTCACCCAACAGTGCCTGTTGCCAATTCATTTGGTTAATGAGTCTCAAAACCCACGTCACATGATACCAAATAACACAAGACTTGGGGCAATCGAAGAAAAAATGAACCAAATCTTCGATGCATCGATGTCAACGCTTGCACCATGGTGGAACCCCACAAATTTCGTTAGCCCTTGCATTGGACCATATACCCTTGTGCAAGATCTTCCACATGAGAACGGCCTTTTTGATCTCAATAAGGGGGTGCCAAATAGACAAGAACTTTACTTCCCATCGAAGTTTGGTCCAAGAAAGGCACCACATCTTGGTAGAGATGTGATGAGCATCTGAGTTCTCTTTGAAGTTGGGGATTCTGATAGTTTCTTACCATTGCTCCATTTGAGGTTGTCTTAATTGATTTTCGCCACTCGAAGCTACTGCCGATAGAAGCAGCATACATGCTCCTGTACATTACCGTTTTTTGCCCGCATAAATAATCAAGCGTCAAATCCGACACGCCGATTTTCCCTTCTACCGCTCTGTTCCTCTGCTTATTTCCGCATTTCTCTGTGTCTTTGTGTCATGTTGATAATTCAACATGGTATCAAACAGCGGAAAAAAAAAGCTCATCTTTCATTGATATATTTTGACATGGTATGGTATAAAAGCGTACACACACAATATATATATACTAATATATATATATATATATATATATATATATATATATATATATATATATATATATATATATATATGTATGTGTGTGTGTGTGTGTTCATTGCTGCAACAAACCCGCTATCTCAACGAACTTACAAAATTCATTATGGGGGAAGGAAATTCACTTAAAGATTTTCTCTAACAATGGTAATTAAAACTGGATTATATGCATATCATGGGTCTTCACTTGCCATCGTTTGCTTAAGTGATGCATCTTTACCTTAGTCATTTGAATCCTCTATTTTTGCAAAGATGTCACCAAAGAGTGGCATTATACCCCTGCTTGGAGGCACAGAAACTATAGTTCCATTCTCCCTCGCAAGGATCCCTGCATGGAAAGAAATCAATCTTATCACACTCTTGTTCTCAGTGTTCTTCATTGTTACCAAGGGCTTGGATCTTAACCTCTGTTTGTGGAAAGGCTAGAACAAGGTGAAACCCTTGAGTTATAAAGTAGCTTGAAATAGTCTGTAAGTTAATTATAGCATTAGGTGTTTTTAGAGTATTAGAAAATGAATTCACTTAGCCTGTTGATCGGGAGGATGGGAAGAAGGAGGTCTTAAGTTCAACCCTCATGGGAAGCATGCGACAGAGAGAGTTTCTTAAACACCCCTAGAGCCTTGTAGAAGCATCCACTCAAATTCTAAGCTCCTTTTAGTTTTGAGATTGACAGGGAGAACATATAAATTATTATAGATACATTGATGCATCTACTTGAAGGAAGGTATGCGCACACACACACACACTTACGCACACATACATATGCATACACACAGACATATACACACATAGACACACACACATACACATATACACACATACACATACACACAAATACACTAACATATACACACATACACAAATAATGTTGCATACACACATGCACACATAATGCATACACATGCACACACATATACACATACATATACACACACATACACACACACACATATATGCATACACACACACATAGAGAGACATGCACACACATACACATACATGCATACATAATGCGTATGCATATATGCACATCCATACATACTTACATGCATACACACACATATGCATACATAATGCATATGCATATGCCTACATACATACATACTTACATGCATACACACAGATATGCATGCATAATTGAAATGCATACATACACATACATAATGCATATGCATACATAATGCACATGCATACATACACATACATAATGCATACACACACATATGCATACATAATGCACACACATACACACACATATGCATACATACATGCATACACATACACACATAGACACATACATACACATAGACACATACACACACATAAACACATATGCACTCATAGATACACACACATACACATAGACGGGCATACACATACACACACATATACACACACACATACACACATAGACACATACACACATAATGATGCATTCACACACATACACATGCATACACACATAGACACACATATACACACACACATACACACACATATATGCATACACACACATAGAGAGATATACACACACATACACATACACATACACTTATGCATACATACATGCATACACATACACACATAGACACATACACACACATAGACACATACACACACATAAACACATACACACTCATAGACGTTGTCGTCGAGTTGGACAAAAGGAGGGGAAAGTTTGGAAATGAAAGGACCGGCATAAAGGTAAGATGCTCTATGTATTGCATGTCTATATCTCTGTGCGCAGTGAAATGAGGACCATTGATAGGCCTGTTTTCAAGTAGAGATGACCGATGTGACGGTAAGTCGCTCTATGCACCACATGTTGTCACGGGGTTCTTTGAAAGGAAGAGATACGTGTACAAGAGGGATTGTCAGCACACTCCATATTGAACGTTAAATCACGATGTGATAATTTCATTTGGCTCATTACCAACTTCGAAATTTAAGGTGTGAGTTATGAATTTAGAACAAATTTTTCACTTAAAATTTTTGTCCTAAGGTAATTAAACTAATACAGCTCTGAATGAAACAGACACTGAAATGCCCTCGGCATTAACGTGTGAATTCCAAATAGAGTAAAACGCTTTAAGATTCTTTTAGTTTCAAAAAGGATGTTCTATTTTCATTTCAAGGGTATAAAGGAAAAACTTCGTGATCTACGGATGAATATGTTCATTACTTCAACTCATTTTCAAACATTAAGGTTTATCGTTGATCAAACTCAACTATGCAAAGAATATAATCTATTAGATAAGCGCATGTGATTTTTCAAGGCATAATGCAAGAGAAATTTTTCATGCATGCAAAAATTCTCGAAAAACCTTGATAGCTCTGATTCACCTTTATATTTGAACAGCACCAAAACCGAAGTAAGAGTTTAAAGCAAGCTTCGAACAAAAGCATTTAGCCTCATATCTATTCAACTTAAAATATGATTTCCTGTGTCCAGTAATTGTACTTAGCGAAGAGAAAATTTTGTTAGGAATTCTTGTTCTGTAGGTCATAGAGGGAGAACAATATTATAGAAAGCATAGGACCACAACTACATGGAGCCTTAATACCAAAGAACCTTGGGAACATATCACTTTCAACAACATTGTCATCTGTTAGAAGCTTCTACATTCACAAAACGTTTCCCTAACTTGCAAAATAATCTGCAAAACGAATTACAAGAAGCTTAGGAGTATCTTCCCTTACGGGTATGTTTCCCTAGAACATAACAGAATGTTCAGAATTAAATCGATAGACTGATCCATGCGCTATTCAAGTACTTAAGTTGGCTCCTGACAAAGTGCATTCTAGACAATCCAGCAAATCATTTCAAAATTCTTATGTGGTGTTGTAAATATTCATATGCGTCACATATGCATTGTCTGCATTCGTGAAATGTGCTAAAAGTTGTATGAAATGTGCATAGAATTCTGTGTTCATTCGTTATTTCATCATGCGCATTTAAATTCCTGTGCATGAAACAGATATATGCCTCACTTCAAAACAAAGGACAATACGTCAGATAATTTAAGAAAACAAAGAGCTTTTTGTATTTCAAAGCCAAAACAAAAACAACAGAAATCTAAAACCCTCTGTAAATACGCGTGCACTTTGGATTACACTTCATTCAGTTCAGCAACACAAGAGTTTGAGGGGAAATACATATGATTTGATACAAACAGAGTTTCATACTTTTCAACAAGAGGTCATAGATTCGGAAATAGAATGCACCTGTCTAGTCTGCACTTGCTCCTGTCCTCCTTTCACGAGTATCTCCATATCACATAATTGACTCCAACATCATATTAGGACACAAAATTTCCTTTGCGCTGCCTCACATAAGTTGCAAAGTAACCAAGAAAACCTTTTTACAGAATAGTTCCTTTTGTTGTTACAAAACTAAATTCTCTTTGGCAAATCTTGTTCTCTCATTCAATATCCGGCACTTCCCAGTCTTCCTTAGATCATCTCGTCATATGATTGTGAAGTAATTTCTAAACTTCTGCCTGTAATCCTCACAACAACTTCAAGTGTAGGTCCCGTAACCTTTCAGAGCACGAGCTATAGCAGCCATACAGTCCAGCTGTTTTTCACCTCCAAGCTATATCGAAGCGTTAAGAACCCACTCAACTCAAAGTTTGAGCATATTCTCCCTGTTCATCTGCACGGAGGCCCTCCTAAAAATGTCCTTCTTTTCCCCTTCTGCCCACACTTCATCGAGCTAAAATTCCTCATACACCCGTATCAGACAAGGAAACAGAGGAAAAACTCCTCCTGCCAGAGCTACCAACCAAAGAGGTTCTTTCCCTTCCGCCCTCTGTCAGATAGCACTGATTTTCGCCTTGCCTCGATTGCAGCCTCCTCATGTCCGTCCCCCATGAAGATTGAGCCGCGCCCCCTTCATCGTGAGGTATTGCCAAAAACAAAGGAAGAGACAATGCGCAAATCCCCCCATCTGGTCCTGTCCGTTTTCCTCAGATAGGAACGCACTCCTTCTCAATATCTGCCATACATCAATGTTCTTCCTCGAGTACAGAGCATCGTAGGATCTTCCTCTTTCCTTTCTCCCTGATGAGCTGTCCTACTGCCTTCGCAACTCAGCCTTCTTTATCTCTCTGCCCAGGAGAGTCCTTGATCATCCTCCCATCTCTCCCCTCTGCCTATGGCCTTCTTGGTCGTCGTCGTTGTTGCGTCCTGCTATAATCACCCAACCGACCTTTTCATGAAAAAAAACCCCTATTGACGAGAGGCAGTGCCCAAGAAAATCCATATCGTATCGTTTTTAGAAGGAAAAACTTCCACTGCTACAGCATGCCGATTCTTGCCATATTTTTCTCGAATAAAACCCTTTTTCTCCATCTGCCGCTTTCATCAGCACTCTCCCTTGTATTTGAATCGATGCTTCTGGTTTGGTTTCTAATCTTTGATGTCAGATCTTGACCACATCCACCCCCTCTGAACCTGTGCATCCTCCGGATGCACCACCAACCTGCATACACAACATTAAATACAAGCGAGGATCAAGTGGTCATGGCAAATAAACACCACTTAAAGAAATTTCAACTGGATGCATGAAATCTGAATATGCATTAAACTTGGCATAAATCAAGAAAAGAAGGTAGACAAAAGCATCCCATACAACATATCAGAATACACTAATGCACTCAGACTAGAAATCATATGAGTAAATCGAAAACTTCTTAGCTCTCTCGTTAACTCGACCCGGTCAGATCTAGTAGCCTATCCGAAGCATTTGCATATACCAGTCTTCACTAACTCAATTTATGAAACTCGCTTCTGGCTTCCCTATTGATCTTCTATCATCTGAAGCCCCTTCATACCCTTTTCTTATTTTTCTCATATTTTTATTCTGTTTTTCTTTATTTTAATTCTTTATCCCAGCTCAACCTTTATATCTTTGCTTTTATTTTTATTTATTTATTTTTCCACATTTTTCGGCCTATGTCGAAATCGGATGCGACTCGTGGACCTGACCACCCGGCCAGGTTTAGCCCACCCATCTACCGACCCGATATAGCGCACGATTCACAATGTCAGCCTCATACGAAATCAACGTCAGCTCGTGGCTCTGACCACCCGGTCAGAGTGACTCCACCCGCCTATCAACCCGTATGAGCGCGTAACAACATGTAGGTTAGGCCATACGACACAACTAGTGTCAGCTCGTGGCCCTGATCACCTGACCAAGGTAGTTCCACCCGCCTACTAGCTCATCGCAGCACCCAACAACACATACACATACATATAGATAGCTGGCTGGTATAAGAATTCTTTTCTCAAGATATAATCTGTCTGAAGATTAGGTCAGATGAGAGATCAAGAGTAGAAGTCGAAGTGTCTCACTCATCAAGTGTTTGTAAACACTACTATATACAGATACTCAGTCTAGGTCTTCCCTTCACCTTCCTAGGTCTTGCTCTCGAAAGTTCTAGTCCATCTTCTAACCTTACTCATATAATCCTGGTCCTTATACATTACATGTAATCTAATTAGTGGCACGAGATCTTTGGTCTACTTAATTTTCTTATTTAAACGTTTCTATATGCATTATATGCTTAATCATGCAGTCTTTTTATATACACATATACAAGAGAGAAGAAAAAACTGAAGTGATAACATCTCACCAGTATGAAGTCAGAAGCCGCTTGAGCTGGTCGCATCCAATCTCCTCTTCTTGTTTCATTCTGAGTCACTATCTTCAATGTATTGATTTGATTCCTGTCTCTTTCTTCAAATCAAAGCAAAAACATAAGATATATACATTCCTATTTACAAAAACATTCCTTTAAGCTTTATGGAATTTTATTGAAAAAGATTCTCCCTTCAATCTCACCTTCTTTAAAACATACTCACCAAAGAAACTGTGCTTGAGAAGAAGCCATCTCTGAACTGCATCAATCAAGGTAACATTCTTAAACAAGTTAGATATGTGGACAAGCCACTTCATTTTCTTGTCCATTTCTTGTAAGATTGTTCGGCATACATTGCTCTTGGAGAATTTGAAAATCCATGATTTAATCATTTGAGCATAGTTGCCTTTATTTACATTTCTCTCTAATGCATCATATGAAGATGCACATGATAAATGAGCACATGTATATAGATTCTTAAAATTTGGAGTGTTTAAAACATCATCAAACAAATCCATCATGCATATGTTTTGATCCATTTTAGGAATGAAATAATTTAAAAGGATTTCATCATTTCCATTATGATTATCCAATCTTTCTTCTTCATTGCCATTAAGGGTTTGAATACATTCATAAGATTTACACTCTAAATGGTGATGTTCATCACACTCTAAATGCAGTTTATACTCATACTTATCACTCACACTATCATGATTTTTTTTTACTTGAGTGCCACCAATTATAGAATCTGCTTCTATCTCTAATCTCTCCAAGAACTCCTCATCTTCTTCTTTTTCCAGATTCATTTGCCCATTATCATGAAGAAACTCAATATCATCACAATAAAGAAAATCTTGATCATCTAAATCACTAAATTCTTGCTTCTCCAAGTAAGATTCATTGGAAAATCTACATTCATCTATATTCTCCTGATCCTTTTCAAAGATATACATGTAATTTGATGTCAAATCAGTTTTCCTATTCAAGATGCCATCATCAGATTCTTTATCTATCTCAATTATTTCTTGTTTATTATCTTTAGAGGATGTGTTTTTGCCACACTCCTCATACATTTCTTTTATCATTGAATCTTGCTCAAATACTTCATACCTGAATATCTCATCATAGACGCTTGAGTCAATTGAAACTTCATCCATCTGGTAACATTTATATCTAGCTTCATCAATGCAAATATTTGACTCAACGGTTTCACATTCAATATCTTTTGATGCTATGCACACATCATATTTATCATACATCTCATTAAACGTTGTATCTTCCACTTCATGCTTGATTTGATATATGAACTCAACTCAACATGATCATTCTTAACATACATATCAATGTAAAGAGGAGTAATCAGTGGAGTATCCTCATCGCTCTCATGACCATTCATATGTCCTTCTTCATGGAGTACAATATCGTTCACATACATATCATTATATTGAAGCTCAATCAACAACTCATTCTTACACCTATAATTCAGATCACTCTCTTGTACCTCTAAGGACTCATTTAATGTGGTATCACTCAAGAGTTTTTCACATTCTTGATCTTGATCTAAACAATCAGTAGGCTTAGCATCATGCTTTTCACCATCGGCATACATACCATTCTTTAGAGGACTCATAATTTGCATGCCCTCCTGATTAGCATCATGCTCCCTTGCATTCTCTTCATACAAATTAGTCATTTGGCCATGATTCATATTTGAATCATATGCTTCAAGAGATGTTTCACTCTTAGATGGTATCAAATAGTTCAAGTATTGCTTGATTTCGTCTTTTAAGGAACCATCCTGTGCTTGATCATCACATGGATTCACTGGATTATTTTGAGTTATTTCATTTGCAATCTCTTTCTGATTACCTCGACTTCCGGTAGATATCTTTAAATCTTGGTTATTATCATATCTTGCCTCTTTGTTTGTTTGATTATCATCCCTTAGAAGTGAGGAGTCTATCAGATTATGGGAAGCCTCACGTTGTTTTCTTGGTGCGTTTTGTTTATTTTTGTTTTGTTCTATGTTTGATATTGGTTTGATTTTGTTTTGTTTAGCTTCCGTATATTCCTTTGCTCCTCCCATCATTGGGGTTTTTGCATATACAGTATTTATAGATGTAATCAAAGTATCTACAGGCTCTTGGTACCTTGAATCCTCAGAGATTGTATCACTTATGCTTATAGGTTCTTTATAGTAATCCTCTTCATAAGCATGTACGTGTATTTCATGCATATATTCTTTATGCCCAGCTTGGGTTTCTATTATTCTATAGAATTGCAAATTATTTTTAGTTTCTGAAATGCATGGAATTTGTGTATCTTCTTCATTTGCATAAATGTCAGCTTGCCAATCGTTTAAAAATTTTTCTATTGTTTGTTGTTTCTTCACATATCTCATCACAGCTTCATGGACAAGTGTCCAATCCTCTGTGAGTCCTGAGTCAGAGTCTATATCTTGTAGAAGTGGAATTAACTCCTCTCGGGCATTAACATCGATTGTTCGAAGAAACAACGAAACTCTTTCATGACTTATGCAACTCTTATCGTGCTCAGAAAGATCATCATATTGTCGCTCAAACTCTTCTTTGATCTCAAGAATTGGTTGGTCTTTGGGCATATGAACCCACCTCAGGAAAGATCTACGAGTTACTTTATCAAGGTCTTCTAGTATCAACTGCCTAAGGAGTGTCGCTTTGTATCGAGACCATGTCGTTTGATTTATTTGCATTATTTGGTCTCGCAGGTCGTAATCCGACACATATATAAAGTTTTCGCATAGTTCTTTTTCCGTCATCGGACTTAATCCGACACCTAGATATTTGGCCTTGAGTTCATATTCTTTGCAGAACTTTGAGACATTCTTTCCATTGAAAAAGCCACACCGATTGACTAGACGTTCATAAAGTGATTCGATGGCTTTTTGACGCCTATCTTCTTCTTGAAATCGTAGGAATTGAGCTAGGATTTCTTCCATTTTGATTATGCTAATCTTTGTGGCTCTATAACTCACTCACCCCCTCCCTTCACGTCGGGTTCACCAGGTATGTCGTCGAGTTGGACAAAAGGAGGGGAAAGTTTGGAAATGAAAGGACCGGCATAAAGGTAAGATGCTCTATGTATTGCATGTCTATATCTCTGTGCGCAGTGAAATGAGGGCCATTGATAGGCCTGTTTTCAAGTAGAGATGACCGATGTGACGGTAAGTCGCTCTATGCACCACATGTTGTCACGGGGTTCTTTGAAAGGAAGAGATACGTGTACAAGAGGGATTGTCAGCACACTCCATATTGAACGTTAAATCACGATGTGATAATTTCATTTGGCTCATTACCAACTTCGAAATTTAAGGTGTGAGTTATGAATTTAGAACAAATTTTTCACTTAAAATTTTTGTCCTAAGGTAATTAAACTAATACAGCTCTGAATGAAACAGACACTGAAATGCCCTCGGCATTAACGCGTGAATTCCAAATAGAGTAAAACGCTTTAAGATTCTTTTAGTTTCAAAAAGGATGTTCTATTTTCATTTCAAGGGTATAAAGGAAAAACTTCGTGATCTACGGATGAATATGTTCATTACTTCAACTCATTTTCAAACATTAAGGTTTATCGTTGATCGAACTCAACTATGCAAAGAATATAATCTACTAGATAAGCGCATGTGATTTTTCAAGGCATAATGCAAGAGAAATTTTTCATGCATGCAAAAATTCTCGAAACCTTGATAGCTCTAATTCACCTTTATATTTGAACAGCACCAAAACCGAAGTAAGAGTTTAAAGCAAGCTTCGAACAAAAGCATTTAGCCTCATATCTATTCAACTTAAAATATGATTTCCTGTGTCCAGTAATTGTACTTAGCGAAGAGAAAATTTTGTTAGGAATTCTTGTTCTGTAGGTCATAGAGGGAGAACAATATTATAGAAAGCATAGGACCACAACTACATGGAGCCTTGATACCAAAGAACCTTGGGAACATATCACTTTCAACAACATTGTCATCTGTTAGAAGCTTCTACATTCACAAAACGTTTCCCTAACTTGCAAAATAATCTGCAAAACGAATTACAAGAAGCTTAGGAGTATCTTCCCTTACGGGTATGTTTCCCTAGAACATAACAGAATGTTCAGAATTAAATCGATAGACTGATCCATGCGCTATTCAAGTACTTAAGTTGGCTCCTGACAAAGTGCATTCTAGACAATCTAGCAAATCATTTCAAAATTCTTATGTGGTGTTGTAAATATTCATATGCGTCACATATGCATTGTCTGCATTCGTGAAATGTGCTAAAAGTTGTATGAAATGTGCATAGAATTCTGTGTTCATTCGTTATTTCATCATGCGCATTTAAATTCCTGTGCATGAAACAGATATATGCCTCACTTCAAAACAAAGGACAATACGTCAGATAATTTAAGAAAACAAAGAGCTTTTTGTATTTCAAAGGCAAAACAAGAACAACAGAAATCTAAAACCCTCTGTAAATACGCGTGCACTTTGGATTACACTTCATTCAGTTCAGCAACACAAGAGTTTGAGGGGAAATACATATGATTTGATACAAACAGAGTTTCATACTTTTCAACAAGAGGTCATAGATTCGGAAATAGAATGCACCTGTCTAGTCTGCACTTGCTCCTGTCCTCCTTTCACGAGTATCTCCATATCACATAATTGACTCCAACATCATATTAGGACACAAAATTTCCTTTGCGCTACCTCACATAAGTTGCAAAGTAACCAAGAAAACCTTTTTACAGAATAGTTCCTTTTGTTGTTACAAAACTAAATTCTCTTTGGCAAATCTTGTTCTCTCATTCAATATCCGGCACTTCCCAGTCTTCCTTAGATCATCTCGTCATATGATTGTGAAGTAATTTCTAAACTTCTGCCTGTAATCCTCACAACAACTTCAAGTGTAGGTCCCGTAACCTTTCAGAGCACGAGCTATAGCAGCCATACAGTCTAGCTGTTTTTCACCTCCAAGCTATATCGAAGCGTTAAGAACCCACTCAACTCAAAGTTTGAGGATATTCTCCCTGTTCATCTGCACGGAGGCCCTCCTAAAAATGTCCTTCTTTTCCCCTTCTGTCCACACTTCATCGAGCTAAAATTCCTCATACACCCGTATCAGACAAGGAAATAGAGGAAAAACTCATCCTGCCAGAGCTGCCAACCAAAGAGGTTCTTTCCCTTCCGCCCTCTGTCAGATAGCACTGATTTTTGCCTTGCCTCGATTGCAGCCTCCTCATGTCCGTCCCCCATGAAGATTGAGCCGCGCCCCCTTCATCGTGAGGTATTGCCAAAAACAAAGGAAGAGACAATGCGCAAATCCCCCCATCTGGTCCTGTCCGTTTTCCTCAGATAGGAACGCACTCCTTCTCAATATCTGCCATACATCAATGTTCTTCCTCGAGTACAGAGCATCGTAGGATCTTCCTCTTTCCTTTCTCCCTGATGAGCTGTCGTACTGCCTTCGCAACTCAGCCTTCTTTATCTCTCTGCCCAGGAGAGTCCTTGATCATCCTCCCATCTCTCCCCTCTGCCTATGGCCTTCTTGGTCGTCGTCGTTGTTGCGTCCTGCTATAATCATCCAACCGACCTTTTCATGAAAAAAAACCCCTATTGACGAGAGGCAGTGCCCAAGAAAAATCCATATCGTATCGTTTTTAGAAGGAAAAACTTCCACTGCTACAGCATGCCGATTCTTGCCATATTTTTCTCGAATAAAACCCTTTTTCTCCATCTGCCGCTTTCATCAGCGCTCTCCCTTGTATTTGAATCGATGCTTCTGGTTTGGTTTCTAATCTTTGATGTCAGATCTTGACCACAACGTGTAGCGACACATACACATAGACACACACACATACACACACACACATATACACAAACACATACACACATAGCCACATACACACATAATGATGCATACACACACATACACATGCATACACATACATATGCATACATACATGCATACACATACACACATAGACACATACACACACATAGACACATACACACATAAACACATACACACTCATAGATACACACACATACACATAGACACACACACATATACACACACACATGCACACATAGACACATACACACATACACATGCATACACACATACAGACACATATACACACACATACACACATACACACACATTTATGCATACACACACACAAAGAGAGACATACACACCTATACACATACATGCATACATATGCATACATAATGCATATGCATATGCATACAATGTAAATACATACTTACATGCATACATAATGCACATGCATGGAAACATACACACACACAGACACATACACACATAGACACATACACACACATAAACACATACATACTCATAGATACACACACATACACATAGACACACACACACATACGCACACACATACACACATAATGATGCGTACACACACATACACATGCATACACACATACACACACATTTACATACACATTCACACACATATATGTATACACACACATACACATACATGCATACATATGCATACATAATGCATATGCATATGCATACATACATACTTACATGCATACATAATGCACATGCTTACATTCACATACATAATGCATACACACACATATGCATACATAATGCATACACACACATACACACATATGCATACATAATGCAGATGCATATGCATACATACATACATACTTACATGCATACATAATGCACATGCTTACATACACATACATAATGCATACACACACATATGCATACATAACGCATAAAAACACATACGCACATATGCATACATACATGCATACACATACACACATAGACACATACACACACATAGACACATACAAACACATAAACACATACACACTCATAGACGCATAGCGACACATACACATAGACACATACACATACACACACATATACACACACACACAAACAAACATACAGACATAGACACATACACATATAATGATGCATACACACACATACATATGCATACACACATACGCATATATACATGCATACACATACACACATAGACACATACACACATACATACATACATACACATAAACACATACACACTCATAGACAGACACACATACACATAGACACAGACACACACATATACACACACACATACATACATGAACACATACACACATACACATGCATACATACATGCATACACATACACACATAGATACATACACACACATAGATACATACATACACATAAACACGTCCACACTCATAGACACAAACACACACATACACATAGACACACACACACATATACACACACACAAACACACATAGACACATACACACATAAGAATGCATACACACACATACACATGCATACACACATACAAACACATATACACACACACATACACACATACACACCTATATGCATACATACACACATATATGCATACACACACATAGAGAGATATACTCACAGATACACATACATGCATATATATACATACATAATGCATATGCATACATACATACATACATACATACATACATACATGCATAAATACACATACATAATGCATACACACACATATGCATACATAATGCATACATACACATACACAATTATGCATACATACATGCATACATAACACACTGTAGAGGAGGTACTGGGGTATCTACTTTTAACAGGAGCATGGAGCAAGCACTCCAGTACTTCACATACTCAAGGGAGGTTCTCCTTAGGAAAATATACCCTTTAACACTTCCGTGAGTAGGCAGATATCAATGATTGCACAGAGTTGTGAATACTCAAGAAAATATTAATGACAACTAACAATGAAGGAAGACCAATCACTCCTTAGTTCGAATGGATGATTACAACATAGGCAAGAGAAATGCTCTAAAGTTGATGCTCTGGGCTAGCATGCCACTCCAGAACTAAACACATTCATTACAAGAGATTCTTCCAATCCATACAATGAACACAGCTAGATGCAGATTAGCCTTGATTAATACAAAGTCTAAAGAATTGCTCTAAGGAAAAGAGCATAAAAATACCACTCACTCACACTGAAAGACAAGGCCAGGCCACTCTCTTCACACTATAGTGCTATTGGCCCTCCACTGGAAAGCCCACGCTCTATGTCCACACCAGAGAGTGACTTCCTACAGTAGGCTAGTAACCACAGAGTGCAAAGAGAGCACCCCTGTACACATGTAAGTATATGTGTGTATCCGAAATGAACACAAGTCCCTTGCTTTTGTAGGCTCCAATAGGCCAAGAGGGCCTTGCCAATTCCTCATGTCCACTGATCATGTGCCGATTGATTGCCCAGAATTGGAGGGGTAGATAAAATATGCCACCAATATTGAATTGGATCCTCAAAAATAGGCAGTCGTCATGAATGGTTGGTGGCAACAGTCATTTCTCCACTTTCACTTTTACCACTTATACTTTTACTATCACTTTTGAATGTAAGCTGAGATCCTCATTTTGTGTCGCCCGTGATATTTGAATGACCCTGAGAAGCACATCCTTCACCTAATTTTTGTAGTAGCTTTTGATCCTTACATATTAAGTGGGCGGTGTGGGAGGTGAGTTGTGGGGAGTTGAGGGAGATTACGGGGGGTGTGGGAGGTTGTGGGTGGGAATAGAAGGTGAGTTGTGGGGAGTTGTGGGGGTTTTTGAGGTGTGGTAAAAAATTGATCCAAGATTTCAAAATTATTATTGCACCATTGGAAAGTACTCGTCATTCAAATATCATAGGCGCATGCAGCAAGCACTCCAGTACTTCACCTACTCAAGGGAGGTTCTCCTTAGGGAAATATACCCTTTAACACTTCTGTGAGCAGGCAGATATCAATGATTGCACAGAGTTATGAATACTCAAGAAAATATTAATGACAACTGACAATGAAGGAAGACCAATCACTCCTTAGTTCGAACGGATGATTACAAAATAGGCAAGAGAAATGCTCTAAAGTTGATGCTCTGGGCTAGCATGCCACTCTAGAACTAAACACATTCATTACAAGAGATTCATCCAATCCATACAATGAACACAACTAGATTTAGATTAGCCCTGATCAATACAAAGTCTCAAGAATTGCTCTAAGGAAAAGAGCATAAAAATACCACCAACTCACACTGAAAGACAAGGCCAGGCCACTCTCTTCACACTATAGTGCTATTAGCCCTCCTCTGGGAAGCCGACGCTCTGTGTCCACACCATAGAGTGACTTCCTACAGTAGGCTTGTAACCACAAAGTGCAAAGAGAGGACCCCTGTACACATGTAAGTATATGTGTGTATCCGAAATGAACACAAGTCCCTTGCTTTTGTGGGCTCCAATAGGCCAAGAGGGCCTTGCCGATTCATCACCTCCACTGAACATGTGCCGATTGATTGCCAAAAATTGGAGGGGTAGATCAAATATGCCACCAATCTTGAATTGGATCCTCAAAAATAGGCAGTCGTCATGAATGGTTGGCGACAACAATCATTTCTCCACTTTCACTTTTACCACTTATACTTTTACTGTCAGTTTTGAATGCAAGTTGAGATCCTCATTTTTGTACCGCTCGTGATATTTGAATGACCCTGAGAAGCACATCCTTCACCTAATTTTTGTAGTAGCTTTTGATCCTTACATATTAAGTGGGCGGTGTGGGAGGTGAGTTGTGGGGAGTTGAGGGAGATTACGGGGGGTGTGGGAGGTTGTGGGTGGGAATAGGGGGTGAGTTATGGGGAGTTGTGGGGGTTTTTGGGGTTTGGTAAAAAATTGATCCAAGATTGCAAAATTATTATTGCACCATTGGAAAGTATTGGTCGTGAGCTTTCCAACGCTATATAACACTGTAGGGTGTGGTTGAAAAATGATCCTCCAAATATCCATCAAAATTTGCATGAGAACTTTGTGGGAGGTCATGGGAAATTGTGGGATTTGTGGGGGGTCGTGGAGGGGTGTGGGGTTTGTGGGGTTTGTGGTGTTTTTGGGTTTTGTGGGGTTTGTGGGGTTTGTGGGGGGTTGTGGAGGGGTGTGGGGCTTGTGGGGTTTGTGGGGTTTGTGGGGGGTTGTGGAGGGGTGTGCGGTTTGTGGGGTTTGTGGGAGATCGTGGAGGGGTTTGGGGTTTGTGGTATTTGTGGGGTTTGTGGTATTCGTGGGGTTTGTGGGGTTTGTGGGGGCTTGTGGAGGGGTGTGGGGTTTGTGGGGTTTGTGGGGTTTGTGGGGTTTGTGGGGGGTCGTGGAGGGGTGTGGGGTTTGTGGGGTTTTGGATGTTTGTGGGGTTGTGGGGTTTGTGGGGGGTTGTGGAGGGGTGTGCAGTTTGTGGGATTTGTGGGGTTTGTGACGATTGTGGGGAGTCGTGGAGGGGTGTGGTGTTTGTGGGATTTGTGGGGTTTGTGGGGGGTTGTGGAGGGGTGTGGGGTTTGTGGGGGGTCGTGGAGGGGTGTGGGATTTGTGGTGTTTGTGGGGTTTGTGCGGGGTCGTGGAGGGGTGTGGGGTTTGTAGGGTTTGTGGGGGATTGTGGAGGGGTGTGGGGTTTGTGGGGGGTTGTGGAGGGGTGTGGCGTTTGTGGAGTTTGTGGGGGATCGTGGAGGGGTGTGGGGTTTGTGGGGTTTGTGGTGTTTGTTGGGTTTGTGGGGGGTTGTGGAGGGGTGTGGGGTTCGTGGGGTTTATGGGAGGTTGTGGAGGGGTGTGCGGTTTGTGGGGCTTGTGATGTTTGTGGGGTTTGTGGGGTTTGTGTGGGGGGTCTTGGAGGGGTGTGGGGTTTGTGGGGGGTTGTGGAGGGGTGTGGGGTTTGTGGGGTTTGTGGTGTTTGTGGGGGTTTGTGGGGTTTGTGGGGGGTTGTGGACGGGTGTGGGGTTTTTGGGGGGTCGTGGAGGTTTGTGGGGTTTGTGGGCTTTGTGGGGGGTTGTGGAGGGGTCTGTGAGGTTTGTGAGGTTTGTGTGGGTTTGTGGAGGGGTGCAGAGGGGTGTGGGGTTTGTGGGGTTTGTGGGGGGTTGTGGAGATGGTGGGGGCGGCGGGGGTGGTGGGGGAAAAGAGGAGGGCCGGTGGAGTTGGAGGGGGTTGAGGTGATGGTGGGGGCTGCAAGGGTGGTGGGGGAAAAGAGGAGGGGACGGTGGGGTTGGAGAGGGTTGTGGTGATGGTGGGGGCAGCAGGGGTGGTGGGGGAAAAGAGGAGGGGACGGTGGGGTTGGAGGGGGTTGTGGTGATGGTGGGGGCCGTGGGGATGGTGGGGGAAAAGAGGAGGGGACGGTGGGGTTGGAGGGGGTCGTGGTGATGGTGGGGGCCGGGGAGGTGGTGGGGGAAAAGAGGAGGGGACGGTGGGGTTGGAGGGGGTTGTGGTGATGGTGTGGGCCGCGGTGTCGTAGAGATATTCATCTCTACTCTCATGTCTTGACCAAACTCTCGATGATAAAATTAAGGGATGAAAAACTGATGGACATTATCCACATTCCGAGAATTTTCATCAACAAATTTAACGAGCTTTATTTTTTCGGTTCGTCCTTGGTACCCATGGAGTGAGTGGAGATGGCCTTAAGTTGGGTTCCTTCAAATTTCAACAAGCGATCTGACATACTTATCAAGTTTTGATGCATAGGAACTTGTAATCCAATGATAAAATAACTTCAGGAGATGGATGATGCTAGGTTGCGCACATGGATCTTTGGTAGTTTGTCAGTTGCAGTATGGTCAAAGCTTGTTTATTTTATGCTTTGTGTCTAGTGAATCCTTTTTGTTGGAAAGAGGCAGATGCTATGTCGTTTTTTTTTTTGAGAACTATTTGACGATTTAATATGATTTGTGCTGATTTTTCTTGAGAGAGGGAGATACCACATTCTGCGCTCAGGAATTCTGCTTTGCGTATCGAATTTGGGCATTTGTGATGAAGACAAGTGCTTCTGCATAATTTGCAGAAACTAAAACGGTTAGAAATACTATTCCTCAACGCGTTTCTGCTATGTGCTAGGCAAACAGAAGGTCATTCAAGGGGAAAAAGCTTCACACATATGAACTATGGATGTGTTCGAGATAGCTCAGATTTGGCAGAGCTAATAAAGGGACGCTCAATTTACTATCTAGGGGAAAATCATCGTGGATATATCTTCATCCCTTCTGGTGGGCATACTCTCACAGATTGGAAGTGCTAAGGTGCGCAGGATTTTTATTGGGACTCCATTTGGCAGAGGAACGACCAAATTGTAGGTCTGAGGGGTCCTGATTGACGCTGACACTGGTAGAAAGAGAGAGGAAGTTGAGTTCTGTACATAGAGACGATCACAAAGATTACACATCCAGCTTTTAGAGATACAAGGCAGAAGATTGCAGTTGTTGAAGATTGAAGTACTACATAATTTATCATTGATGCCAAAAACTGGGAAACGTTGATTTGCTCGCGAATATTTATTCTACCATAATTGAAGAAAGAGACGAATCAAGTGCAGATTTCAAATCGCTGATGCTGTAAATGGTGGAGCGTAGAATGTGATATGGTAATCACAGGTCACGCATCTGCACGACTTTTATCTTCAGCCTATAAAGGAGGGTATTACTTTCTCTATGCGAAAGTATAGATAAAGCTTCTTGTAATGCCATAACTTCGAATCCGAAAGGTTGGTCTTTATGTCATGTTATGGTTTGTGTGTCTTGTTGTGTTAACACAACATAATCTATTGCCTCTGTTTTGAAAGTTTGATGTGATTTGATCATGATGTTCCACCTAAAATTCTTTATGGTTTTGATAAGCTTTTAATCCACGAATTAAACGTTGAAGTTCAATTTCCTATGAATTACTAATAACTTTTGGGCTTTATATTCAAGGAGATAGGGCGATAGAATTTGTTCTTTTAATGAGTGCTAAATTGTTTTTGCTCTATCGAAAGACTTAAATTGCTCAAGTTAAGGCTGATTAACAACCCCTATGATCTACAAATGAAGAGGAAATATGATGTATGATTGTCTCTGTTTGACCGATCAGAATGACATGATAGATGATTTTGCAATTGTGTTACTAATATCTGCTCTGAGTTTTCATGAGTATTGAATAAAGACAATTAGAATTTTCAAAGTCTGTTCACAAATTCCTTGACTTTAGAATATCTTTCGAATGTTTGAAGACTTTTTGATGAATGATATTGAAACAAATATGATACATTGATTTGCGAATGAACGACTAAATTAGTTCTTTGAGTTGTCACTTTACCTGAGGTTGCTCCAAGCACCCCGCGTGCGCCGTATTTTTGGCGGTCGCCCTGATCCACCGACCGTCGCTCTTGCGCCGACAGCGGGGTGGTGGGGGAAAAGAGGACGGGACAGTGGGGTTGAAGGGGGTTGCGAGGGAGGGAGAGAGAGAGAGAGAGAGAGAGAGAGAGAGAGAGAGGAAGAGGGAGAGAGAGGGAAATGCCACGATACAGACCCCCACATCAACTATTTGCACCATCCTGGTGCAATTCGCAAAGCTAAAAACAAGATAGTGCAGGAAGTTCTTCCTCCTTGACTTAATTTAGGTAATTCTTCACCCTGAAGATATTGACTAGTTTTTTTTTTCATTTTTCACTTATATATATATATATATATATATATATATATATATATATATATATATCACCAAATGAAGTACGGTAGGTACGGTGAATGAAATGCTTCCAATTTACCTTAATTCAGGTACTTCTTCACCCTAGAGATCTTGACCACGGGTATCCTCTTACCTTGCAAATCCTCTAGATGTACTACTCCATGAGGCAATACTTTTACGACCATGTAAGGTCCTATCCATTTGGGCGCCAGTTTGGTTGAAATTGCTGGTACCTGATGCACTAAAACCATGGAACCTTCTTGTATCTCATTGGACCTCAGATACCTGTCATGCAGTCTCTTGCACTCTTCTTGTGTTACCTAAACTTTTTGTATTGCTCCCTCCCTGTATTCTTCTAATGCCACCAATCTCCTAATGGGAGATTCAATTTCCAAAGTTTTGGCTCCCATTTCCGTTTTGACAATAAACTCAAATGGTGCTAATGCCTCTTTTCCATATACTAAGCGAATTGGACTCTTGCCAGTGGTTCCCCTCTTCGTCATTCTGAAAGCCCAAATTGCACCGATCAAAGCTTGTGTCCAGAAGCTTTGATGATCAAAAGATAATTTGCACAACAATCCAATCAAAATCTTATTGGAGCTCTCTGCTTGGCCATTTGCCCTCGGATAGTAGATTTTTTATGGAAAACCTTGTACCTGTCAAACATAAATTGGAGCAATTGATTTACAAAATGTGTGCCCCTATCACTAGTGATTTCCAGGGGGCAACCAAATCTTGAAAAAATATGTTTATACAAAACCTTAGCTACGATTAAAGCTGTGCAATCTACAATAGCTTTAGCCTCAATCCATTTATTTGCGTAGCATGTGGCCATAAAAATATACTTCTTACCCCTAGGTTGACCAGTTGGACTAATTGGTCCTATGAAATCAAGACCCCATCGTTCGAATGGAAGCCATCCTGTAGATATGACCAAGGGTTGGAAATTTAATCTAGTTGGCGTAGGAGCACCACTCTGGCAAATGTGGCATTCTTTAGCAAACTTGATCGCATCCTTGTAAACATGAGGCCACCATAGTCCCTTGTGGATGATTCTGTGAGCCAATTCTTCCCCTTTTAGATGCCCTTCACTATGTGCTGCCTCAAGCAAAGGGGTTACCTCCTCTGGATAAACACACTTTCTCAAGATACCATCCTGACTATATCTATATAAATTTCCACTTATAAGTGAGTACGATTTGGTTTTGAGGAGTAATCTTCTCTTTTCTATGGGTTTCAAATGCTCTCGGAGTTTTCCAGTAGTAAGAAAATTAAGAATACCATCATACCAATCAATCTGAGTTGCTACTAGGAAGAGATTACTGTCCACTAGCTCATCATTAATACCTATTGCCTTCTCGCTCATTGCAGTCCTCGACACTTGATCAACCATGTAGTGCTCCTTGACACTTGATCTGCCATGTAGTGCTCCCTTCATAGCTTAATGTGAATATCAAAGTTGAATTCTTGAAAGAGGAGTAATCATCTCCAAATCCTTCCAGCTACTCTAGGCTTGTTTATCAAGTACTTCAAGGGCTGATGATCAGATATGACTATAAAATGTACACCGAGAAGGTAATGTCGAAACTTCTAAAGAGCAAATACAATAGTCAAGCCTTCCCTTTCGGTGGTACTGTAGTTCCTTTCTGCCTGGGTGAGTAGTTTGCTGGCATAGGAGATAGGTCTATCAACCTTGTGTGATGATGGTTGAGCTAGAACTGCACCAACAACATTAAGACTGGCATCTGTATGCACATGAAACTCCCATGACTAGTTAGGAACACTTAAAAGTGGAGTAGTACATAACCTCAATTTTAGTTCACAAAATGCTTTCTCAGCTTCGGCACTCCATGAGAAAGGGACCTTTTTACTGGTAAGCCTTGATAAGGGCTTAGCTATTTCTGAATACATTTGTATAAATCTTCTATGGTATCCTGCATGACCCAAAAAACTTTGCACTTCTTTTGGGCTTTGTGGAATAGGCATGGAAAGGATTGCAGTAACCTTTGCACGGTCAACCGTTATCCCTTCAGCAGATACTATGTGACCAAGAAGAGTGCCCTTGGTGACCAAAAAATGACATTTAGCACGATTTAGCCCTTGGTCCCACCGCGCGTGCCAAACTCTAGAGGAGGTACTAGGGTATCTACTTTTAAGAGGAGCATGCCGCAAGCACTCCAGTACTTCACCTACTCAAGGGAGGTTCTCCTTAGGGAAAAATACCCTTTAACACTTCTATGAGCAGGCACATATCAATGATTGCAAAGAGTTGTGAATACTCAAGAAAATATTAATGACAATTGACAATGAAGGAAGACCAATCACTCCTTAGTTCGAACGGATGATTACAACATTGGCAAGAGAAATGCTCTAAAGTTGATGCTCTGGGCTAGCATGCCACTCCAGAACTAAACACATTCATTACAAGAGATTCGTCCAATCCATACAATGAACACATCTAGATGCAGATTAGCCCTGATCAATACAAGGTCTAAAGAATTGCTCTAAGGAAAAGAGCATAAATATACCACTGACTCACACTCAAAGACAAGGCTAGGCCACTCTCTTCACACTATAGTGCTATTAGCCCTCCACTGGGAAGCCCACGCTCTCTGTCCACACCACAGAGGGACTTCCTATAGTAGGCTTGTAACCACAGAGTGCAAAGAGAGGACCCCTCTACACATGTAAGTATATGTGTGTATCCCAAATGAACACAAGTCCCTTGCTTTTGTAGGCTCCAATAGGCCAAAATGGACCTTCCGATTCCTCACGTCCACTCATCATGCGCCGATTGACTGCCCAAAATTGGAGGGGTAGATCGAATGCCACCAATCTTGAATTGGATCTTAAAAAAAAGGCAGTCGTCATAAATGTTTGGCGGCAACAGTCATTTCTCCACTTTCACTTTTACCACTTATACTTTTATTGTCACTTTTGAGTGCAAGCTGAGATCCTCATTTTGTGCCGCCCGTGATATTTGAATGACCCTGAGAAGCACATCCTTCACCTAATGTTTGTAGTAGCTTTTGATCCTTATATATTAAGTGGGCGATGTGGGAGGTGAGTTGTGGGGAGTTGAGGGAGATTACAGGGGGTGTAGGAGGTTGTGGATGGGAATAGGGGTGAGTTGTGGGGAGTTGTGGGGGTGTTTGGGGTGTGGTCACAAATTGATCCAAGATTTCAAAATTATTATTGCACCATTGGAAAGTACTGATCGAGAGCTTTCCAACGATTTATAACACTATAGGGTTTGATTGAAAAATGATCCTTCAAATATCCATCAAAAACTACATGAGAACTTTGTGGGAGGTCGTGGGAAATTGTGGGATTTGTGGGGTCTGTGAGGGGTCTTGGAGGGGTGTGGGGTTTGTGGGGTTTGTGGTGTTTGTGGGTCTTCTGGGGTTTGTGGGGTTTGTGGGGGGTTGTGGAGGGGCGTGGGGTTCATGGGGTTTGTGGGGTTTGTGGGGGGTTGTTGAGGGGTGTGGGGTTTGTGGGGTTTGTGGGAGGTCGTGGACGGGTGTGGGGTTTGTGGTGTTTGTGGGGTTTGTGGGGTGTTGTGGAGGGGTGTGGGTTTTGTGGGGTTTTTTGGGGTTTGTGGGGTTTGTGGGGGGTTGTGGAAGTGTGGGGTTTTGTGGGGTTTGTGGGGGGTCGTGGAGAGGTGTGGGGTTTGTGGGGGGTTGTGGAGGGGTGTGGGGGGTCGTGGAGGGGTGTGGGGTTTGTGGTGTTTGTGGGGTTTGTGGGGTTTGTGGGGGGTGGTGGAGGGGTGTGCGGTTTGTGGGGGGTTTTGGAGGGGTGTGGGGTTTGTGGGGGGTCGTTGATGGGTGTGGGGTTTGTGGGGTTTGTTGTGTTTGTGGGGTTTGTGAGGTTTGTGGGGGGTTGTGGAGGGGTGTGTGGTTTGTGGGGTTTGTGGGGGGTTGTGGAGGGGTGTGAGGTTTGTGGGGTTGGTGGGGTTTGTGGTGTTTTGTGGGGTTTGTGGGGTTTGTGTGGGGGGTCATGGAGGGGTGTGGGGTTTGTGGGGTTTCTGGGGGGTTGTGGATGGGTGCCGAGTTTGTGGGGTTTGTGGTGTTCGTGGGGATTTTTGGGGTTTGTGGGGGATTGTGGAGGGGTGTGGGGTTTGTGGGGTTTGTGGGGGGTCGTGGAGGTTTGTGGGGTTTGTGGGGTTTGTGGGGGGTTATGGAGGGGTTTGTGGGGTTTGTGAGGTTTGTGTGGGGTTGTGGAGGGGTGTGGGGTTTGTGGGGGGTTGTGGAGATGGTGGGGGCCGCGGGGGTGGTGGGAGAAAAGAGGAGGGAAGGTGGAGTTGGAGGGGGTCGTGGTGATGGTGGGGACCACGGGGGTGGTTGGGGAAAGAGGAGGGGACGATGGGGTTGGAGGGGGTTGTGGTGATGGTCGGCACCGCGGGGGTGGTGGGGGAAAAGAGGAGGGGATGGTGGGGTTGGAGGGGGTTGTGGTGATGGTGGGGGCCGCGGGGATGGTGGGGGAAAAGAGGAGGAGATGGTGGGGTTGGAAGGGGTTGTGGTGATGGTGGGGGCCGCGGGGATGGTGGGGGAAAAGAGGAGGGGACAGTGGGGTTGGAGGGGGTCGTGGTGATGGTGGGGGCCGTGGGGGTGGTGGGGGAAAAGAGGAGGGGACGGTGGGGTTGGAGGGGGTTCTGGTGATGGTGGTGGCCACGGGGGTGGTGGGGGAAAAGAGGAGGGGACAGTGGGGTTGGAGGGAGTTGCGGGGGGGGGGGGGGGGAGATAAAGGGAGAGAGAGAGAGAGAGAGAGAGAGAGAGAGAGAGAGAGAGAGAGAAAGAAAGAGAGAGAGAGAGAGAGGGAAATGCCACGATACACACACATAGACACATACTCACACATATACACATACACACACATAGACACATACACTCATAGACGCATAGCGACACATACACATAGACACATCCACATACACACACACATATACACACACACACACAAACATACACACATAATAATCCATACACACACATACATATGCACACACACACATACATATGCATACACACACATCCATATGCATACACACACATATGCATACATACATGCATACACATACACACATAGACACATACACACACATAGATACATACATACACATAAACACTTACACACTCATATGCACACACACATACACATAGGCACACACACACATATACACACACACATACACACATAGACACATACACATATAATGATGCATACACACATACACATGCATGCATACATGTATACACATACACAAATAGATACATACACACACATAGATACATACATACACATAAACACATACACAGTCATAGACACACACACATACACATAGACACACACACATATACACACACACAAACACAGATAGACACATACACACATAAGAATGCATACATGCACATACACATGCATACACACATACAAACACATATACACACACATACACACATACGCACATATATGCATACATACACACATATATGCATACACACACATAGAGAGACATACTCACACATACACATACATGCATATATATACATACATAATGCATATGCATATGCATACATACATACATACATACATGCATACATACACATGCATAATGCATACACACACATATGCATACATAATGCATATACACACATACACACATATGCATACATACATGCATACACATACACACATAGACACATACACACACATATACACATACACACACATAGACACATACACACTCATAGATGCATAGCGACACATACACATAGACACATAGACACATACACATACACACACACATATAGACACACATACAAACATACACACATAGACACATACATACATAATGATGTATACACACACATATGCATACATACATGCATACACATAAAAACATAGACACATACACACACATAGATATATACATACACATAAACACATACACACTCATAGACACACACACATACACATAGACAACACACACATATACATACACACATAGACACATACACACATAAGGATGCATACACACACATATGCATACATACATGCATACACATACACACATAGAAACATACACACACATAGATACATACATACACATAAACACATACACACTCATAGACACACACACATACACATAGACACACACACACACATATACACACACACAAACACACATAGACACTTACACACATAATGATGCATACACACACATACACATGCATACACACATACAAACATATATTCACACACACATACACACATATACGCATACATACACACATATATGCATATACACACATAGAGAGACATACTCACACATACACATACATGCATATATATACATACATAATGCATATGCATATGCATACATACATACATACATGCATACATACACACACATATACACACACATACACACACATACACGCACACATACTCACATAGACACATACACACATAATGTTGCATACACACACATACACATGCCTACACAAATACACACACATACATACACACACACATGCATACATACACATAATGCATACACACTTACATATGTACACGTATATATATTGGTTTCTAACCATTTTCTTTTATATGTTAGGTATTATGGATCCCAGTAGAGAGAGAAAGGCGAAACGCACTCTCATAAAAAGTATTATGAGAGCAAGAGTTCCGTCTGATACTCTAGGGGCCATAATGCGTGATTACTCAGAGATGTTTGATGAGGAGCTGGATTATACAATCCAGATGCTTACCCAGCGATCAGACGAGGGCTCTTCTACGGCTCCACATGCAAGAAGAGAGCTATCTGCTCATAAGTATGTTTTTTTTTCATAAACTTTTTTAATAATATTATAACACATATTTTTATTTATTTTTATCTATCTAGTTTAGGACACCTATACCACCTCCAAATCGTGATAGCAGAGCATAGTTGCCTATGAGGACATGCATAGGCACCTTAGGACTAGAGTGCGACGTAGAGCCAGAGAAGAACATTGTGTACATAGGGAATGGATTGGAGTTCAAGAGAAGAATGCGGGAACTATGCGACTCTTACCTGCACTTTGTCCACTTATCGTGGAAGTAAGTAAAAATTTTATATATAAATTGAAATTAATATCT
Source organism: Ceratopteris richardii (assembly GCA_020310875.1). Classification (NCBI taxonomy): domain Eukaryota; kingdom Viridiplantae; phylum Streptophyta; class Polypodiopsida; order Polypodiales; family Pteridaceae; genus Ceratopteris; species Ceratopteris richardii. The sequence continues at coordinate 40,752,683 of CM035414.1, read as the reverse complement.
TATGTTTTATTTACATTATGTTTTTTATTTTTGTAGTGAGCATGATGAGAGGGATAAAAAATACGTACTTAGTTCACTTGAGACAGATTTTGGGATAGGATGGTCGCTCATGTGGTGTCTAAAAGAGATGCGGACACTTATGGCTCATCGTCGCGATAATGCACGTTATGCACTACTTTTATGTATATATATGTGGATATGAGTATGTGTATTTATGCATGTTTGCATGTATATGAGAGAGAGAGAGAGAAAAGAGTGAGGCTAGAGGTATAAATACACACATACACACACATATACATCATACATGCACATTTACACACATATACATATACATGCACATTTATACATACACACACATACATGCACACTTTTACACACATACACATGCATGCAGTTACACACATATAATGAATACACATAGATACATACACATACTCACATACACGTACACATACTCACATACACATACACATGCATAATCATATGTACGCACACATAGCCTCATATAATCATATTTACATGCATATATACATATACACATGCATATATATACACACACAACACATGCATATGCACATATAAATACACATACATACACAACACATGCATACGCATAGATAAATAAATAAATAAATAAATCCTATTTCAAAAATCCTAAATTGGAAATACTATTTTTGAGATTAGGGTTTAAAAACCCCTAATTTAAAAACTCTAATTCAACCTTTTAGCAATATGTTTGAAGTATATGTACACCTCTGACGTCCTACTAGAGAGATGTCTCTCCTCCCAACCTTATGCCTCTATATATAGCTACTCGAATCAACGAGAATCATAATATATATAAAGATATATATACATCATGTAGATAGGATACATAAATATAAAATGGAGTAGATATATTATGCATCACACATACATGCCTAAATGCACACATAAATATATATATATATATATATATATATATATATATATATATATATATATATATATATATATATATATATATATATATATATATATATATATATATATATATATATATATATATATATATATATATATGTACATACTAACATATTTACATGTACACATTTACACATAGACATATATACATATATACATGTACACATCACATATACATGCTTACATGCACACATAAACATATATATACATGCATACATATTTACATGTACATATTTACACATAGACACATATACATATATACATGTACACAATTATAAACACTTGCATATATTACATGAATACATGAATATTTACATAAATGTATACACTTATGCATATTTAACACATGTATACATATATCACAAACATGCAAACATATACATATACATGAAATACATATATATGCATACTAACATATGTATACATATAATACACATGAATACACACACATATGCATACATACATGATAAAAATTTGCTCCTCGAAGATAAAGCTATATATAAAATAATTAGGCATACCCCCGAGCTCCATGTTCTAACTTAGAAGAACATGCTTTCATCTCTCTAGTAGGATTCATCATTATTCAAGTTAATTAAAAAATCTATTATCTGATATCCATTCAAAAGCTTCAAGTTATTTATCAATAACTAGAGTAGAATTTACTATATAATCTGCTCATATGTTTTCATTATTGCCACCATTTTGGTAAGACATCAATATAGTCTCATCTTCATTATCCTTATTGATTTCATATATTTCTTCTATTGCTAAATCTATGTTCTCATGAATCACATCATCTATTGATGGATTAATATCTATTTCTGGTAATTCCTCTTCCTCAACACTAGAATCAGCATGTAGAGAATTATCCTCTTCATCAAAAAGATTAGTATCGTTATCACGTATAATGATTCTAATTTCTATTTCAGATGTTGATGTATCAGTATCTGATGCTGAATCATCAAGAGGACTTTCTTCGATCTCTCTAACAATAAAATGTTTAAACAATGACCTACCTCTAGGTTGCACATGAATGAATTGCCACCAAGGATGAGCATCTGGGTTTTTATAAAAAAAATGCTTGTTCAATATGTTGCGAACATTTGTTTTATATAGGATACAAGTTTCAAATTATGTAAATACCTTTGGGAAGTCTTCAAATACTTCAAGAAGGCTCATATTATTCATAAAATGTAGCAAAAATACCACGTGAGTTCTAGAACATGGTGAGTCAAATTAGTGAGTCACAAGGGAGCTTCAGTGGTGTCTTAGTGGAAGGTCGATGTGGCTAGTTCTCAAAGTCCATCAATACTTTGCTTATTTGAGCACTTGAGTCATGTAATACCTCCATCCAAGTGTCTACCATGAATTTAGATGTATTAGGAAGGTTTTAGATTAGTTTCCCATGCTATAAAAAGAGGAGAAAAGTCGTGATCTTGTGGGATGTCCAAGAGAGTATCTCTATGCTACTCTAGTTTTTGTATGCAGAGCTTGCAGAGCTTGTATCTCCCTCATTATATATCCAAATTACATGTTTGATAGCTCATTTGAAAGCTCTTCTTGTCTACGTTCATAGTACCAGTTTTCATAATCATTAGATTTGTGAGCTGAGAGCAACACTCTCTGCAAGTAGTGTGTGTTCTCTGTTTTTTATCCCTGCTGAAGGTCTCCATTAAACATCCAACTTGCAGAGGTCATATCTCCTTGTGTATGTATCCAAATCATGTGTTCTTTGGCTTGTTAGAAAGCTCTCCAAGTCTATTTGTATTCTGGAAAGTTTCAGATTCATTGGAGTTGTGAGTTAAGAGCAGTAGTCTCTGCAAGTGATGTATGTCCTCAGGTTCATCTCTGTTTCAAGGTCTCCATTAAAGCTGCATATTGCAGAGGTCATAGCTCATTGAGTATTTATGCAAATTGAGTGTTCTTTGGCTCATTGGAAAGCTCTTGGTCTCTAGTATATGTGGTTAAAACAGTTTTAAAAACTTTTGAGTGAGTAGAGAGTAGTAATCTCTGCAAGCATGACTGGTTTTCTATGATGAAGTTTGTGAGAAGGTCAACTTGTTCCTAGGGGGTTCCACCTACTTCCTGCTATACTTTGGAGGTCAATAAACTCCAACATTGGTATCAGAGCAAGTACTTGGAGGCTTGGAGAAGGTTATCATACCTTGACGAAGAATTTGAAGCTATCAAAGAAGCAGTTCATCATCAACACTACACAAAGGTAGAAGAAGATTGCAAGGAGGCATCTGAAGCAACATCCAAGCAAAGAAAGGTGCACATACCTCATTTACAAGGTAAATATTATATTTCTTCTCATCACACACATTGGAAAGGAGGCTTAAAGGAGGAAGCTTAGCATTTGTATTATGGGAGACCAACATGCACAAATAGAGAAGCTTGATAAGACCAATTATCAGGCATGGAAGTTTAGAATCACAGCATACTTGCAAGGTAGAGGCTTGTATGGTTTGATTGACGGCACAGATATCAAACCCACATTACCAGAGGACCCAAATCAGCAACAATTGAGGGAGTTTAGACTTTGGAATGAGAGAGACAAAAGGGTTATATTCATTTTATCACAAAATATTCAAGATTCAATGGTAGGACACATACAAGATCTAGACACAAGTAGAGATGTTTGGCTTGCATTGGAAAGGTTGTATGCTACAGGTACAAGAGCAAGGAAGATTCAACTCAAAAATGATTTGAATAACATAAAGAAAGATACAAGGACATCGGTCAATGATTACATATTGAAAGTTAAAGAGATTGCAGATCAACTACGATCAATTCAAGCTCATGTGGAGGACGACGACTTGGTTGCACATACTCTCAACGGACTCAAAGATGATGAGAGATGGAAACCCTTCATTACTTCAGTTTATGTCAGAGGAGAATTACCAGATTTTGATCAACTTATTGCCCTCATGGTCACGGAGGAGATGAATCTAAATGGTTCTACTTCAAATCAAAAAGGATCTCAAGGACAAGCTCTTTATGTAGGATCATCAAGAGGTGGAAACAGAGGTGGAAGAGGTTCAAATAGAGGTCGAGGAAGAAGGATCGATGATCAAAGGACTTCAAGTGGCTTCTTCAACACAAGAGGAAGAGGAAGATCAAGCACTAGAGGTACGAGAGGCTACTACAACTACAACCAAAGACAAAGGAGTGAAGATAATAAGAACAATTGCTATATATGTGGAAGGTATGGACACTATGCCAAAGATTGTTATCAAAATGAAAATAATCAAGGTGGTAATCGAAGAGGAGGCTATTCAAGAAGAGGTAAACAACAAGGAAATTATGCAGTTGAAGGTAAAAGTGATGATTATGATTCTCTTCTTATGATGAATGTAGAAACTAAGATGAATTCCAATAGTGATGTATGGTATGTAGATAGTGGTTGTTCTAATCACATGTCTCATGATGCTTCATGGTTTTCTAATATGCATAATCCGTCATGTAAAGGTCATGTTGAAACAGGAGATGATACAACACATAAGATTATGCAGGTTGGAGATGTTGTTATGCAGGATAAGAGCAAAAAACATTGCTTGAAGGATGTACTTTATGTGCCAACGATCACTAAGAATTTGATGTCGGTTGGTCAAATGGTAGAAAAAGGTCTACAAGTGAGATTTAATCATGCAGGTTGCTTCATTGAGGATCCAAAGCAAAGGAGGCTAATTGCTAGAGGTCAAAAACAAGGTAGATTGTTTACATTCAAGGTAAACCCAAATCATACAAACTATTTCTCTTATGGTATGCATCGAATAGCAGAGCTTGATCTATGGCACAAAAGGATTGGACACATGAATGTACACAGGTTAAAGGAGCTATCAAAGAAGAGGATTGTTGAAGGATTACCTGATCTTACTAAGCAACATATGGTGCATCTTTGTGAAGCATGTCAAATGGGTAAGCAGAGTAGACAACCTTTCAAGCATTCAAGTTATGTAAGTGATGGTTTGCTAGATCTCATACACACAGATGTGTGGGGACCTACTAAAGAGGCATCCTTGATTGGTAATAAGTACTATGTATCATTCATTGATGATCATAGTAGAATGACATTTGTGTATTTCATTAAACATAAGAGTGAGGTCTTTGATTGTTTCAAGAAGTTCAAATCATATGTCGAAAAGCAAACAGGAAGGTATATTAAGAAGCTAAGGTCTGATGGAGGGGGAGAGTATTTCTCTCAAGCTTTTACTGATTTTTTGTATGATGAAGGTATCAAAAGAGAAGTTACATGCAGGTATACTCCACAACAAAATGGAGTCGCAGAAAGAAGAAACAGAATCATAGCAGAAGCATCTAGAAGTATGCTTAATGATATGTGTTTGCCTAATTATTTTTGGGCTGAAGCTGTTAGCACAAGTGTTTACATTATGAATAGAGTTCCGACTGCTGGAGTTCATCATTTGACACCATATGAGGTATGGCATGGAAGGAAACCAAGTGTAAGTCATTTGAAAGTATTTGGTTGTGTATGTTATGTACATGTACCTAGTGAGGTGAGATCTAAACTTGATGCAAAATCAGAAAAATGTATATTTATTGGTTATGCAGATACTCAAAGAGGATATAGATGCTATAATCCTCATACCAATAAGGTTGTTGTGTCAAGAGATGTAAACTTTGATGAATCACTTTCATGGTATGCAGATAAGAATTGTTTGCAGGACATGGATGAAAATGAAGAAGGTGTGGTTGAAGGAGATGAATGCATAGTTCAGCCATCAGGAAGTTTAAATGATGAAAGGAGTGGTCTAGATGAAGAAAGAGGATCACCTTTCAATGGAAGATTAAGGCAAGAGTCACCTCCAAGTGTTAAAAGTAAAGGTAAACTCAAACTTGTTGAAGTTAATGATGAAGGAGAGGAAATTAGTGATGTATGTGAGTATGGAGAATCATCAAAGGTTCCTAATAAGAAAGGAAAAGCATCTACATTGGAGGTAAGAAGAACTTCAAGAGTAAGTAAGCAACCTCAAAGGTATACTTATGAATCTTTCATGAATACTCATTATGCTTTTATGACAAAAGTTGAGCAGGAAAATGAACCCACATGTTATGATGAGGCCAAAGGAGATGAAAAGTGGGAGAAAGCAATAAGAGAAGAAATGGAAGCACTTCAGGATAACAAGACTTGGAATTTAGTTCCAAGTACACCAAAGCAAAAGGTAATTGGTTGCAAGTGGGTTTTTAAGATTAAAAGAAATAGTGATGGTAGTGTGTCTAGATATAAGGCTAGACTTGTAGCAAAAGGATATAATCAAACTCAAGGTGTGGACTATGAGGAAACATTTAGTCCAGTAGCAAATATGGCAACGGTGAGAACTTTGTTGGCTTTAGCTGCAAGTAAAAGGTGGAATATATATCAACTCGATATAAAGAATGCCTTTCTTAATGGTGAGTTAAATGAAGAAGTGTATATGTCACAACCAGATGGTTATGTGGATGCAAAATATCCTAATCATGTATGCAGGTTAAAGAAGGCATTGTATGGTCTTAAGCAGGCACCAAGGGCATGGAATGCAAGGTTGGTAAAGTATCTTATGCTGCAAGGATACACAGCGAGTCATGCTGATCCTTCACTTTATGTAAAACATGTAGATGGCATGTGTGTCTATGTATGCATTTATGTGGATGACTTGTTGATTACAGGGAATAATGCAAAAGCAATTGATGAGATAAAAGGTAATTTGGGAAAGGAATTTAAAATTTCAGATCTTGGTTTGCTCAGATACTTTCTTGGGATTGAAATTGTGTATAGCGATGAAGGTATGTGGTTGATACAAAGAAAGTATATATGTGATATGCTGAAAAGGTTTGGTATGCAGGAATGTAAATTTGTTTCTACTCCAATGGAATGTAATGTAAAGCTGAGTGCAAAGGAAGGTGATGAGTTGCATGATATGAATGTATATAGATCCATGGTAGGATCTTTGATTTATGCAACAAAAATTAGACCTGATATATGTTATGCAGTGGGAGTATTGTCACAGTTTATGCATGAACCTAGAGTACCTCATATGCATGCAGCGAAAAGAGTGCTTAGGTATTTGAAAGGTACCATGAACGAAGGATTATTTTATAGTCATGATGTTGATCTAACTCTTAAAGTCTTTAGTGATGCAGATTGGGCTGGAAGCAAAGATGACAGAAGATCCACAAGTGGATATGTGGTAATAGCAGGAAACAAGACATTAACATGGAGTTCAAAGAAACAGCCTACAGTTGCTTTATCTTCTACAGAGGCTGAGTATAGAGGTTTAGCATTGGCTACTACTGAGGTTATGTGGTTTAAAAAGTTGTTTCATGACTTGAATGTGCAGGTTGATGTACCACTGATATATGGGGATAACTTGAGCAGCATTCATATGACCTCAAATCCTATTTTTCATGCTAGAACAAAGCATATAGAGGTTCACTATCATTATGTTCGAGAGAAGGCCATGAACAATGAAGTGCAGGTTTCTTTTGTTGGAACAAAGGATCAAGTTGCAGATATCTTCACCAAATCCTTGGATGGACCAAAGCTTCAAAGATTCAACTATATTCTTGGCATGAAGGAAATACCCTTTGAAACTTGAGGGGGAGAATGTTGCGAACATTTGTTTTATATAGGATACAAGTTTCAAATTATGTAAATACCTTTGGGAAGTCTTCAAATACTTCAAGAAGGCTCATATTATTCATAAAATGTAGCAAAAATACCACGTGAGTTCTAGAACATGGTGAGTCAAATTAGTGAGTCACAAGGGAGCTTCAGTGGTGTCCTAGTGGAAGGTCGATGTGGCTAGTTCTCAAAGTCCATCAATACTTTGCTTATTTGAGCACTTGAGTCATGTAATACCTCCATCCAAGTGTCTACCACGAATTTAGATGTATTAGGAAGGTTTTAGATTAGTTTCCCATGCTATAAAAAGAGGAGAAAAGTCGTGATCTTGTGGGATGTCCAAGAGAGTATCTCTATGCTACTCTAGTTTTTGTATGCAGAGCTTGCAGAGCTTGTATCTCCCTCATTATATATCCAAATTACATGTGTGATAGCTCATTTGAAAGCTCTTCTTGTCTACTTTCATAGTACCAGTTTTCATAATCATTGGATTTGTGAGCTGAGAGCAACACTCTCTGCAAGTAGTGTGTGTTCTCTGTTTTTTATCCCTGTTGAAGGTCTCCATTAAACATCCAACTTGCAGAGGTCATATCTCCTTGTGTGTGTATCCAAATCATGTGTTCTTTGGCTTGTTAGACAGCTCTCCAAGTCTAGTTGTATTCTGGAAATTTTCAGATTCATTGGAGTTGTGAGTTAAGAGCAGTAGTCTCTGCAAGTGATGTATGTCCTCAGGTTCATCTCTGTTTCAAGGTCTCCATTAAAGCTGCATATTGCAGAGGTCATAGCTCATTGAGTATTTATCCAAATTGAGTGTTCTTTGGCTCATTGGAAAGCTCTTGGTCTCTAGTATATGTGGTTAAAACAGTTTTAAAAACTTTTGAGTGAGTAGAGAGTAGTAAGCTCTGCAAGCATGACTGGTTTTCTATGATGAAGTTTGTGAGAAGGTCAACTTGTTCCTAGGGGGTTCCACCTACTTCCTGCTATACTTTGGAGGTCAATAAACTCCAACACAATATGCCTAGGAAGAATATATGGTTCTTTAGTAGATCACATTACCTTGGAAGAATCAATTGCCTAAAACCCAGATAATTCCTTTCTTAATGTGGAATTACTACCTTTATACTCTGCTCGAAACCAGTCAACCTTCAAAATGACCTATCAAAATATATAACAACAAAAACCCATTGGCAATGGATAATCTCCAGCCATTTCATTCTCTAAACCAGGAGGTAGAGGATTTCTAGAAACCTCTGCTTGTAATTGATGAACAGCAAGTCCATGACGTGTACGAGGTATATTAACATTACGAGAAAAATCATCATCATCATCATCATCAAGCAAGTATTCCTGTATACCAACAATAATTTGATTTTATATATAGTTTTTAAATAAAATAATGACATTAATATATATAGAAAATACATACCCAAGCATTATCACGTTGACTAGGTGATGGTGCACACTCAAAAGTACCACACTCTCCCTCATGTTCAATACATTCCAATCGTGGTCTTCGATATGTGCCATAACAAGAGTTACACCAACATATAATATTCTCTTCATAGTAAAATTCATCATAATTCCTATCGGAGGACAGATGTGAAGTCTTTGCATGGGTAGGAGGTGGTGGAGTACCCTCTGATTGATCAGAATTTGCACATAATGAGAAAAAAATATATATATAAGTTATGTATCAATCAAATATATTTAAAATTAAATATTTGATATACTTACAGTATAAAGTCGTTGCATGATGAGGAGACAGTGGTGGAGTTCCATCTGATTGATCAGAATCTACAAATAATGGTATTTGATATTAATAATATGATTATCTACATACACAAAAAATTCACATATACATATTTACACATACACACATATTCACATATACACATTTACACATACACACATATTCACATATACACAACTACACATTATTGTGGGATAAATGCATGTATTTTGTATGAATGAGTGTATATGCATGCATGTGTGTGTACATATATATGTGGATATGTATATGTGTGTTTATGTTATATGTATGTATATGTGTATATGTATACATATATGTATGCGTATATGTTTGCATGTATATGTGTATGTGGGTATGTGTATGTGTATGTGTGTGTATATATGTGTATGTATTCTGATTTTTTTTTCTGTTTGAGATTAAATTAATAGGAGATATTGTATGGTTGAAAAAAATAAGAGGCGAGCTAACATACCACTTAAGATGTGGCGGTTTTTTCGTAGACAGCTACGTCTTCAGGAGTCATTTCTTCAGTAGAAGGTACACAAATTAATAGTTTATATTTATAATTTTTATATATTTTAGTAATTTTTTACGTTTAATTTATGTATTTTTTTTCTTGAATAAACAGGCTGCTGCAAAGAAGAGAGTGGAGTCGTGCCACACATCGCACCTAGGCCAAATGGGCCATAATGGTTTTTGTAGCTACCTTTGTAAGTATACATGTTATTGTGAGTATATTTTTTATTTTAGTTAAGCTGCAAGCAACTAATGTTTTTTATTTGTTTCATTGCAGCAGAAGGATTATGGCCGATATCCTCAAAACATGAGATCGAGTATGCTACACATTTTGGATATCCGCGTTTGAGCGAGTATATGCAAGATCATCCTGATGCCTTTGTGAGTATTTTTAAATTTTATATAATTATTTTGTTTTTATGAATGGTTTAATTATTTTATTTATTTATGTTTGTTATATGTAATACAAGAGTATTATGGAGAGACAAATATGGATGAGGTGGAGAGACAGACACACGAGGGACGATCTCGATCGTCACAAGATGATCATGACGATGAGGATGAGGAAGATCAGGATGATCATGATATTGCTGATGATGATGATGATCATGATCATGATGATTAGGATTTTGATTGATTATGAAATTGGATTATATGTATTTACATTGATATATATATATATATATATATATATATATATATATATATATATATATATATATATATATATATATATATATATATATATATATATATATATATATATATATATATATATATATAATCTTTATATTTTTCATTTCAATTATGTTTTGAATTGTGTGTATGGTATTAAGTAATGAAGAGTTTTGTTCTATTGATTGTTAGTATTGTTTATATTAAGCATGTGTTTTAATACTTTCATTATAAAATTCATTCATATGTGTGTATCTAAGTGTATATTTATGTAGGTGCATGTGTATGTGTGTGTATATGTATGTATGTGCATGTGCATGTGTAAGTGTATATGTGTGTATGAGTATGTGCATGTGCATGAGTATGTGTATATGTAGGTATGTGCATGTGTGTGTGCATGTGTATATGTGTTTTAATACTTTAATTATATAATTCATTCATATATGTGTACCTAAGTGTATATGTATGTGTGTGTATATGTATGTATGTGCATGTGTATGTGTGTATATGTATGTATGTGCATGTGCATGTATAAGTGTATATGTGTGTATGAGTATGTGCATATGCATGTGTATGTATGTGTATATGTATATGCATGTATATGTATAAATCTATGTGTATATGTGTGTATGTGCATGTATATGTGTATATGTAGGTATGTGCATGTGTGTGTGTATGTGTATATGTGTTTTAATACTTTAATTATATAATTCATTCCTATGTGTGTACTTAAGTGTATATGTATGTGTGTGTGTATATGTATATATGTGCATGTGTGTGTGTCGGTATATGTATGTATGTGCATGTGCATGTATAAGTATATATGTGTGTATGTGTATGTGCATGTGCATGTGTATGTGTGTGTATATGTATATGCATGTATATGTATAACTCTATGTGTATGTGTGTGTATGTGCATGTATATGTGTATATGTAGGTATGTGCATGTGTGTGTGCATGTGTATATGTGCTTTAATACTTTAATTATATAATTCATTCATATGTGTGTACCTAAGTGTATATGTATGTGTGTGTATATGTATGTATGTGCATGTGTATGTGTGTGTATATGTATTTATGTGCATGTGCATGTATACGTGCATATGTGTGTATGAGTATGTGCATGTTCTTGTGTATGTGTGTGTATATGTATATGCATGTATATGTATATGTGTGTATATGTATATGTATATGTATATGTATATGTATATGCATATGTACATCTGTATATGTATATACATGTGTATATGTATGAAACATGCATGTGTATGTGGATGCATTTCCATTTGCATCCATGTTCATGCATGTGAATGTGCATGCATGTGGATGTGCATATACATGTATTTGCATATATGTTAATGTGTGTATGTATGTATGTATATATATATATATATATATATATATATATATATATATATATATATATGCAATAACGCATGCATGTATATCTTTTTATGTGGTTGTAGGAATGTATGTGCATATGCATGTGTATATGTATGTATGTCTAAGTGTATGTGCACATGTATCTGTGTGTATATATGTGTGTGTATGTGCATGTGTATATGTGTATATGTGTGTGTTGGGGGATTCTTAGAGAATAAGGAGTTTGAGGGTTTGTAGGAGAAAATGAAAAGACCAGAAGAGGAAATACACCGGGGAAGCTTCTGCCGATTGATTATAGTAAGACAATTACAATGTTTGAAGCAAAATACAAGCCAATACTTCTGTGCACAATTACACAGAGTGCTCAATTACAAAATACCCAATATCCCAAATCCTTCTTGCCGCCGGCCTCCTCTGCACCAGACCTCCACCTGCTTCAAGCTTATCCTTGTGCACACCTTGCACCAAGCTTCCACTAAGGGGGAGGAATGAATACCATGTGTCGGCACGTGCACACTGCAAAGAGACCTTGAGATCCTTGGGGGACTAGCTTAGCACTCTCTGCACAATTCCTTAGTCACTCTCTATGCACTCCTGCAACTCCACTTCTCTGCGTCGCACATTGGTGACTCTTGCACTTCTATTTTTTGTTTTACTTAGACTATGCTTCTCTCGCTTACTCTAAGATTGGTCCAAGAATGGTCCTTGCCTTGATTTGAGTGTGTCGATCACGTACGCTCATAACTGCAATGGTATCTTGGTGCTCACTTTGATGTCCCAAGATTGTCTTTACAAGTGGCAGCCAACGACTCAGTGTTTTGTCCTGTAGTGACTTTAGACTAAAATCAAAATTTTAATGGGGGGGCCATACTTTCACCTGTGCATACGCTGCCGCTTCACATACCTTCACATTTTCCTTTTAATTCTTCACTTTTGCACATAAGAGGGGGTTCACCTGAACCTTTCAAAACACTTTAAAACACACTTTGAACCTTAGGGAAATTAGAGAAAATACCTCTGCAACCTGCAACCCACTTTCTCCCAATTACCCTTTGTGGACAATTAATTGTGCACTACCTGTGCACTTTGACACCTGCACTTTAGCACTTTGACTTTGCACCTGTTGACTTTGACCTTGACCTTGTTGAATTTGACCAGTTGACTTTGACCTTTTGACTTTGACTGTAGTTAACTTTGACCAACATGACTTTTATGGACTCAACAGTTGCCCACCACCTAATGTGCTCTCTGTCCCGGAGAGCTATAGCCGAAACTCTGAGCATAAAGGAAACCATGATAATGAAGCTGCAAAAAGTTGAAGAGGACATCTGAGCAGTAACCAAGTCCACCAAAAGCAGGATAGAACAAACACCAGAGAAGAACCAGAAGTGGGATGTTTTTATGGAAAAGCAAAAAGGATGGCAATGGGAGGGTGGAAAGGAATAAGAGGGGAGGGTGGAGGGGCGGGGATTGAAGGGATAGGGAGGGTTAAGGATGTGGCCGGGCAGATTGGGAAAGGGAGGCAGGTGGGTATGACGATGGGGTCTAGAGGGGGTGAAAATGATCAAACAATAGAGTTACAGAGGGTGCGTGTGGAAGATTATGAAACATAAGGTAAGAGAAGGTGAGAATAGGCCATGTGGACAATATGGAGAAATAAAAACATGTGATAAATGTGCTCCAAACATGTTGGGTTTGACCAAAAGTCAGAGAAAAAGTCGGAATTTGGGCAAATAAAGCCAAAACTTGAGTCGAGAGGTGCCAAAAAACATGAAAATGACTCCATTTTTGTAAAAAAGGTCAACCGAGGCAGGATCGACAGCCAAAAGCTTAAAGCCATTAAAAATAAAATAAAAAAAAATAATAATAAAAATTAAATGATATATATAATAAAAAAATGTTGTTTTCTTTTTTTTATTTTGAACGCCCATACTAAAAGAATCAATAAAGTAAATAAAAACAAAATAAATAAAATAAAAAAATAAAAATATTAAAATAATAATAAAAAAACAAAAATAAAGAAAATAAAATAAATAAAAAATCAAATTAAAAAAATAAAATTGTGGGGGGGAGGGGGGCTCTCAGAACCGGGGGGGGGGGGGGGGGGGGTGGGTGTTGAGATATCAAGCTCAACATGTGATGATCTAGGATGACACGTACCAGTTTTTCCTTTCTGTGACATGTATAGTGGTCACGCCGGTATATGTCAGGGATACTTCATTGAGCTTTATTAGATTTATCTACCGAGAGTGATGGCACATTTGTTTGTTGCCAGCTCACTCATTCGCGGACATTAGGTTTTTCCTTATGTACTGGTCTTTATATATTGCACTGGTTGTAATCTTGTTTTTAGGTCATTCTTGTACATTCCTTTTATGTAATAGAAGAAGAAGAAGAAGAAGATCATTCTTCCTTGCCTCAATCTGTGTGTCTGCTTCTCCTTGAGAGTGAGAGTGTGTGTGTGAGCTCTCTTCCTTATCTCCTTCCTCGTGACAGGGGGGGAGGGGGGGGGACTTTTTTGTTTGTTTTTGGTTTTTTTTTTGCACAGAAAAAAAAGGAAACGCCCTCGGGGCCTTTTTTTTTATTTTATTTTAATTATAAAAAAACCAAAGAAAAATACATTAAAAATCCAAAAAAAAATTGCAAAAAAAATCCAAAAAATATTCAAAAAATTCTTAAAAAGTTTCCTAGAGTGTTAGGCCAGATTCTTCACTCAAAAACCACAGAGAGCTTCCTTTATTCCCCAAATGTGACAAGAAAAAGACACTTCAAAAGGAGAAAAATGCTAGAAAAAATTCTAAAAAATGCTTTAAAAATTCTGAAAAAATTCCTAAAAATTCCAAAAATTGTACTTTTGCAAAGTTGATGAAATGGCTGCTACATTTGCTAAAAACTCAAGAAACAATGAAATGGATACAGAAAACTACTAAAACTTAAGTAAAAATGATGAGAAAAGACTATGTACAACCTGGATAAATTTTGCAGGTTCCAGGTGATCCATAATTCTTCATGTGGCTTGATGATAGGCCTTTAGCCATGATCTTTATATGTTGACCCCGAAAAACTCCTCCATAACCTTCAATTTTGTTGCACTTCATTTGTTTTATCTTCTTTTTGGGCATGCTGACGCTTTGATAGACCCACCTTAAATCCTTCAGTACAATATTATCTCCTCCATATTGCATCTTTTGTTTCCAAAGACTTGTAGGTACTCCTTCCACATCATTGTAAAGCCTTGCACTTACTATCATAAAAATTGACCCAATAGATGATATCCATACTAGTATCCATAAAACAGTGGCCATTGACATATGATTTGAAGCATCTTCATCACGGCTGCACTTAAGGACTTTGCTTTTCTTCTCTTTTCCATGGCCTTTGACTGAGACTGTTTCAACCTGAGTGATTTCCTCTTTTTCTTCATATGCTTCTTCTCTACTTGAGCAGGAAGATGGGTCTTCTGCATGGAGCCAAGCCAACATGTTTTCATCTTCATATAAATCTGCTCCTTCAAATAGATCTGCTTCTAGGTTGTCCACCACTTCTTCTTCCATACAAATACCAATTGTCCGCATCATGCTAGTATTTCTCTGATTGTCTGGTCCTTCTTCTAAAATTATCTGCTGCAACTCTTTTCCCTCCTGCTTTACCCACATTGTGTCCTTGCCCCAATCATGCAACACATTGGCATGTCTTAACCAAGGTCTCCCAAATAACAGGGGGAAACTTCCTTCTACCTGTGGCAACCTTAAAACAACAAAGTCCAAGTTAAAGATGGTACCTTGTATTTTGACTAGAACTCCAGGGACCACACCCATAGGCCTTACTATGCTTTGGTCTGCCATTGTTACAGTGAAGTTGGCAGGTCATGAAGGGTATAGTCCAATCTTTTTCATGGTATATTCAGGCATCAAGTTAATGCCAGAACCACCATCCACAATAACTCCTTGAAACTCATGACCTTTAATAGAGACTGTTAGCCGAGGGCTCTAAGACTTGTAATCTGTGAGGGGTGCTTCCCCTAAACATTTATCTTTATGCATAACAGCAGCCTTTGCCACTAAACTTGTTGTGGACATTTCATCAATTATCTGCAAGAGTTCTGACTTGAACTTCCCATCCATCTTTATTAAATCAAAAATACTAACCTCCTTTTTCATGGACTTGAGCAGTCTGGAAGCTTCTGTTTCCTTAAGAGCATGGGCTGCATTTGACTTATCAAACTGCTCATGAGCCCTGTGGAATGCATATTCAATGGCATCACTGGTACCTATGAAATTTTCTTTTTGCCTTGTACCTACACTTGTGTTGGCTTTTTCTTCAGACACACCCTTCGTCTCTGTTTAATCCATTAATCATTGATTCTTGACCTACTTCCACTGGAGCCTTCCCCTTGCTTCTTGTCTGCACTGTAAAAGATTCAATTTCTTCTAAATGCACCACCTTGGTAGATGGAGATGGCACATTGACCTGATCTAACACTTCTTCTTTGTGTACAGAAATCATTTGAACATGGGGCCCGGATGAAGAGGCTTGATTCTTAGGACAACAATTTGTATAGTGGTCTCTCGCCTCTGGGCAGTTTCTTCAAGGAGGGGCATTTTCTGGGAGAGTGCACCTACTTTGATAGTGCCCACAATCTCCACATCTGAAACAAATAATTGGCCTTCTAGGCCCATTTCCAAAAGTATCCCTCTGTCTAGGGTTATAAGTGTTACCTTGATTGGGTGCAGCTTCCATCACATTTGTTGGTGTTGGGGTTCCTCCTTGTGTCCAGTATGTTGTTGCAGGCATTCCCCTTGATTGGCATTCATGGGCCTCATGACCAACCTTCCTGCATAATTGGCAATTCACACTCAACATAGGACATTCACTTACTATATGCCCTTGCTTGTTGCACATGGAACACCAAAGTCCACTCTTGATGCCACTCCCTTTGAGTTCCTGCAGCTCCTATCGCAACTGAGCCAATTCCTCTGCTTGGGCCTCCTCCTCCTTTTGGAGCTTTAGTGCTTCAATCTCCCTTCTCAACTGAGCAACAGCATTCTCCTCCTCTTTGTAGGGCTTATTTCTTTTTAAGCCCTCCAGCTCCTTCCTTAGCTAGATCAATGGATCCTCCATTTCTGTACCATATGTTGGTTGGGAAGAAGTTGCTCCATA
Source organism: Ceratopteris richardii (assembly GCA_020310875.1). Taxonomy (NCBI): domain Eukaryota; kingdom Viridiplantae; phylum Streptophyta; class Polypodiopsida; order Polypodiales; family Pteridaceae; genus Ceratopteris; species Ceratopteris richardii. The sequence continues at coordinate 40,735,611 of CM035414.1, read as the reverse complement.
CTAGTACCTTATCTGCTCCAAGCGTGTGGCTGTGTTGATGAACTCCTCTATGGAGGTGGTAGGTAACACTAATTCCTTTATTTTGCATTGGGTGGCCACTGGTAGGGGCTTAACCAACCATTTCTTAACAAAAAAATTGTGAGGTGGATCTAGCAATTTAGCCATTAGTGCTTTGGCCCTAGTCACAAACTCTGGGAACTTTTCTCCTAGACCCAATCTCAAATTTTCTAGTTCTTCTATGATAATCTCCGCAGTGTTGCCATGCTGGAACTGATTTTTAAATGCATCTTTCATCACATCCCAAGTGGTAAAATGGTTTTCAGCAAACTGGCTGAACCACTTATCAGCTAATCCCTCTAATGTGGTAGGGAAGAGAATAAAAAAGGCATCCTCCCTACCCATTAGGCCTCTAGTCTTACATAGTGCCAAAAACCTTCTAATGTGTTCATCCAGATCCTCCTGAGCTAGGCCTTTGAAAGAATGAAACTTTATATTTAATCTAGAGAGTAAAGTTTCCAAGTCTACCTCACCCGCCATGCTCTTTACTGATGAGGTTCAAGAGAGTGGACTTGAGGACCTTCTAACAACCTTCATTGTCTGCTTGCAGGTGACCCTCAATGTTTGGGACCGGGTTGCGGTCATGAGCAGCTCATAGCCCACTTAATATGAGACACTTGATAACAATATTTACCTTTTGTTTGATGAAGTAGCACTCTAGACACGTGACCTCTGTTATACTTTGCACTTGGTTTCTCCTAAGCTCAAATCTCCTTGGAAGTCCCACCGGGCGTGCCAAATTTTGTTGGGGGATTCTTACACAATGAGTTTGAGGGTTTGTAGGAGAAAATGAAAAGACTAGAAGAGGAAATACACTAGGGAAGCTTCTGCCGATTGATTACAGTAAGACAATTACAATGTTTGAAGCAAAATACAAGCCAATACTTCTGTGCACAATCACATAGAGTGCTCAATTACAAAATACCCAATATCCCAAAGCCTTCTTGCCATCGGCCTCCTCTGCACCAGAGCTCCACCTGCTTCAAGCTTATCCTTGTGCACACCTTGCACTAAGCTTCCACTAAGGGGGAGGAATGAATACCTTCTGTCGACACGCGCACACTGCAAAGAGACCTTGAGATCCTTGGGGGACTAGCTTAGCACTCTCTGCACAATCCCTTAGTCACTCTCTATGCACTCGTGCAACTCCACTTCTCTGCATCGCACACTGGTGACTCTTGCACTTCTCTTTCTTGCTTCACTTAGACTATGCTTCTCTTGCTTACTCTAAGATTGGTCCAAGAATGGTCCTTACCTTGACTTGAGTGTGTCGATCACGTACGCTCCTAAATGCAATGGTATCTTGGTGCTCACTTTGATGCCCCAAGATTGTCTTTACAAGTGGCATCCAACGACTCACTGTTTTGTCCTGTAGTGACTTTAGACTAAAATCAAAATTTTAATGGGGGGCCATACTTTCACCTGTGCGTACGCTGCCGCTTCACATACCTTCACATTTTCCTTTTAATTCTTCACTTTTGCACATAAGAGGGGGTTCACCTGAACCTTTCAAAACACTTTAAAACACACTTTGAACCTTAGGGAAATTAGAGAAAATACCTCTGCAACCTGCAACCCACTTTCTCCCAATTACCCTTTGTGGACAATTAATTGTGCACTACCTGTGCACTTTGACACCTGCACTTTAGCACTTTGACTTTGCACTTATTGACTTTCACCTTGACCTTGTTGACTTTGACCAATTGACTTTGACATTTTGACTTTGACTGCAGTTAACTTTGACCAACATGACTTTTATGGGCTCAACAGTGTGAAGGTGCATATTCATCATGTATAAGCGTATAAGTGCATATCAATAAGTGTGAGTATGCTATGTAATGAAAATAACACAATTCAAATGCTATACAAAGAATAGAAATTGTACTTACAATTGTTAGCCATACTTTTTGCTTAGTTAGCTTCTTGAATAACCTACAATAAAGAGAAAAAGAAGAGAGAGAGAGAGAGAGAGAGAATTCAAAGAGAGAAAGATGTAGAAAGAGAGAAACAGAGAGAGAGGGAGACAGTAAGAGAGAGCTTAGGCAAAACAACAATTTTGCATGTACTTGGTTCAGCTCGTAAGCGTAGCGCAATTGTGAACGTTGGAGAGCTCTTCGATCGGATGCGTGAAAATGCCGATCGAAGAGCCTCCAATGTTTTAATTTTCGTCCGTCAACGGACCGTCGTGTAAGCGATGCTGTTCGTCGTCGCATAAGTGACAACTTTTTAGCGCCGCTTATGCGACAGTAATGATCGTCGCCTATGCGATGCAGAAAAGCATCCCTTATGCGACGCTCTTAAATAGTGTCCTGTTAATGATGTTGTATGGGAGCGTCACAATCCCGTCGCACCACAAGTCGCAAAAACTGTCGTTTTCTCCGTCGTTTCATTGATGGTCCGCACACGACGCTAATTACAATGCATGTTGCAATTTTATAGTGTTGAAATTCTATCGCCTTAACCATCGCTATATGCCCATATTCCTTGTCGTGTTCATCTTCCATCAATCCCTATTGTATGCGTACAAGTTGCGTTGCATGGGGGATGGTATGATAGTTGCATAGGGCTAATTCATCAAGTATTTTCATATATTTCAATTGTTTTTTATCAAAGTTTGATTGATCTCACGAAAAGTCTTGGGTTACTTTGACCTATTTCAATTATGGCCGAGCAAGTAATTGATTATGATCTATATTCAGATCTGAGAGTGAAAGGACCACAAAAGTAACTGGAAAAGTGGCTTCTTGTATTATAACAAGAATTTTCCTAATTAGGCCTATGGGTTGAACTCTAGATTGATCAACCATTCAAACAAAAACTTTCATAAGCTCGATATGGACTCATCCTATCTGCGTACAAAGTGCATGTGTAATGATGTTGACACCAAAACCTCTATCAATACGTACCTTATCAATTCTCATGTTCTTGTGCTACACCAGAATAAATGGTACGGAATGGTGCTTTTTCGTACCTACATTGGTTTTTACTATGGTTGAAGCTACTTAATTCTTAGCCATGGGATCCTTTAGAAGTACTATTATTCTTTCGAATGTAGTTACTAAAGACAACAATTGGCCTAATAGAAGAGTGATTGTTGTCTTAGCTAAAATATTTCAATGTGCTCAATCTTCCAACCCTACTCCTTCCATATGCTTATGTTCATCTATCCCCTGAACATTTAGGTTACTAACAAGATTCTGCTCGTATTGTTCTTGAGGTGATTGCAATATAATTTATTCCTAAGTGACTAGTGTACGTGTGAGAAAATGTGAGGGAACATCGTAATCCATGTAGAAAACTTGGCAGCCACTCGTTGCTTCACCTTGAAACATGATACAAATATAAAGGCGTTTGGCTTTGATATTTATCGTGATCTATTCTACACAATAGCAATCTATAAATCATCTTCGGTGGTTACCACCATATTAGTCATTGGGCCCTCTTTCTCTTTCTTTATTGTATCATGTGCTTGGGTGTCCTTACAATGCATTTAATACAATCATATTCACCACAAAAGTTCCATCAAACTCTCATGATTGTAGAGGAGGTACTGGGGTACCCACTTCCAGCAAGAGCAATCAATATGCACTTCCAGTACTCTATCTACTCAAGGGGGGTTCTCCTTAGGGAAGTATACCCTTTAACATTCCTATGTGGAGGCACATTCACTAGCAATAGAGACACTATATCGTAGATTCATGACTATTCTATGAAAAGAATAACTTGGATTTGGGAACTGATTTATGCTTTCCTTTGAAACCTTTCGCCAGCAAGTTCGATGACAACCTTGCATCCTTCAATAATTTTGTTCGAATTTTCAAGAACTTTCCTTTGCTTAGTATCCATATCCTTCTCTTCAAACAATGGGCACTTTTTACTCTAGTGCTAGCTAGAGGTTTTTTCCCCATGTTACCATAAACTCGATACACTCATATGTGGTCGTACTTTGTACTTAGGGACATTATTCAACTCTCACTTCAATTCAGTTCATTATCAATAGAAAGAGCTATTCCAGCCATCCGTCTCCTCCGTTTGTCTTGGCGCACTTGTGCTCCTTGTGTGTGCTTCTTGTGTGTCTCTCGCACTTCTATACACACCCAGCATTGGTATTAGAGCTTTGTGCTCCTTGTGTGTGCTTCTCGTGTGTCTCTTGCACTTCTACACACACCCACCACTGGTATTAAAGGAATTTCAGCTCCTTCTCAAGTTCTGGTTTTTTGCATCGTGGCATGTATGCACTTTTAACAGTGCAAATCAACTTCGGAGCATAGAACAGTGAATTTTAGCAGCCGAGAAACATCTCCACTTGTTGCATTGGAGTTTTTCCCCCATTTCAAAGCAATTCATGCAGTAATTTCCAATCACAGTTGGAGCTTCTTCTTCAAGTACGCTGGTTTCTCCTTGTTCCACGTATATAGGAATAGCTTAGATGGGATGGAAAATATGCTCAAGCTCATGCATTGATTGCGCTTTCAGTGAAGCATCATATAGTTCCACACATTCGGTCATGTTCTACATCAAGACAGGCATGGGACACTCTTGCTTCTTTGTATGCCGTGCGTAATGAAGCACGTGTTGCATAGTTGAGGAAGCAACTTTAGGATGTATGTATGGCTAAAAAAGAGTTAGTGGATGTGTATGTGGCATGCATCAAGGACTTGAAAGAGCAATTGGCAAATGTAGATGAGATTATTCCTGATGATCACTCATTTTTACATTGTTGAAAGGATTACCAAAATCTTTTCAAAGCTTTGCTACTACACTCCGTTTGGTTGCAAAAGGGAATCCCATTATGTATGCATTTGATGACTCCTCTTTTGCAAGAAGAATAATCTAGAGTGAATAGGAGTGGTTTAATTGAGGGAAAACAAGCACTTGCTATCTCACAAAAGGGGAAAAAGCAAGTATGGTTCAACTTCGGGTTCATCAAAATCAAAGCCTCAACCTTCCTCTTCCACTCATTCTTCTAATGATGGTGATTTGCAAAAGAAGAAGAGATGCAAATATTGCCAAATGGCTGGACATACTATTGATGAGTGTAGAAAGATTCCTAAGCACAATGAAAAGAAGAAGGAATCAGGCATGTCAATTGCTGAAAATTCAGCAAATGCAAAGAATGATGAAGCTAACATGGCTCACGATTTTTGGGCATGTGTTGTTACATGTCATTATGATGCATCTTTGCACTCTAAATGTATGGTTGTGAGTGAGGCTGATTTGGATTGGTTCTTTGATAGTGGTGCTTCCAAGCACATAACATCATGCAAAAGATTCTTTGGAGAACTTGAAGTTTGGTTGTCCTAAACATCTAACTTGAATGTTTGTTCAATGGTTTACTCTTATCCAACAATTACTTGATTTATGTGCCCAATTAGAGGACTACTTTGTCCTAATGAATTTAAAAATACTATGTAAATTGCAAGAGAAATTTTACCACTTACTTTGAGTCAACCGTAGTATATCTTGAACAATTCAAATTGAAAATGAAATTGTGCAACTTGGACACTTTTCTCAAAGAATTTAGCGAAAAGTTCTTGGGAATTGTCTTTCTAATGAGCGATTCCTATCTTCTTTAGTCTAGAGTATACTAGAATCTAGAAAGTTATTTATGCTATAACTTGAAGCAAACTCAAATAAATAAGTCAACTTAGACTTATGTTCTTTTGAAGATTGAAAAGGTTCTTTTATAGAACATCTATCTTGGATGCCCGCCCTTGAAAACCTATATAAGGAGGGCTTGGCCACATTCATAATCAGTCTTGCCAATACCAGTCTTGGTAGCTCAAGGAGTCGTGACCACCAAGTAAGTACTCTCCAAGTTCTAGTTCCTATTCCTCTCTTGTTCCTTGTTCGAGTCCTGTCTAGTCTTGTATCCTGGACATCTAGTCTTGTCCTCTTGTAATTTCATAGTACGAGATCTTGTCGAGTTCTTTCTTGTATCTAGTCCATCTCCCAGAGGGGAGTTCTTGTAATCCAGATATCTTGTCTCATACTTACGATCCCGGGTTGTGGGATCTCCTGTATCATCTCTAGTCCAATTTTCCATACCTATCAGTCCCAGGTTGTGGGACTTCTTGTATCATTTTCCGTTCATGGGTGATCTTGTAATCAAAAGCGTGTTTCCGAAATCTTATCTACTATAGTCAAACAGCACAATCTAGTGCTCCCCTGACAGCATAAGCGATGGTGATTAACATCGCTTATGCAATGCCAATTGCAGTGCTTTTTAGGATGCTTTACCATCACTTACACAACAAACATTCTAGCCTCTCTCTTCCTTGCCTCTTTTGCCATGAGTTTTAGATAACTCTTTATGACATGATCATTTCCTTTATAGTATTTGCAAAACAATTTTTGCATTTATATTTTCATCTTGTCTTTGTCGTTCTTCTTTGATTGTGTAGAACTAGCAAAGTTTTGCTTAGTAGTAGATGAGTTCCATTTACCTTTTCCCTTCTAACTAGCTAGGAAAGCTTGATCTGCAACACACCTAATGGACATGTTCTACGTAGAATGACCTTTTTGCAACAAAATAGAGAATAACTCCTTAAATGTTAAGACTATCATTGATCGAAGAGTAGAAGAAAAAATGTGATATGAATCTGGAAGACATTCAAAATAGTCTGCACAAGTGAAATGGCTAGCAACACTTCATCAACAAAAATCAACTTCTCCTTCAAATCTTTGATCTTTCTCAAAAGAAATTCCATGGAATGTTCTTCATGCATGTGCTCACTCTCCAACTATTTTCAGAGCTAAGCAAAAAGACCTCATTTCTTGTTCGATATAAAGTGGAAAGTGTATCCCACGCATCCTTTGTTGTCTTGCAAAACACAATTTGAGAGATAATGGCATGTTTGCCAAACAAAGGTATCAATGTGTGTGCTATATCTCTTAGATTTAGTTTATATTTATTGAGATTACAAGTAAAAGCGATAGAATTAGTTTAATTTATTGAAAGTACAAGTAAAAGCGGGCTTAGTACCCATATAGACCTCCATATTTCACAAAGCAAAGGTTAGACATCTAGCATGGCCACGATTATAGAGTTTGAAAGCCCAGTAGAGTAGATCTTGAGAAGGAATGGTTCTATGGCCCATCCACGAAATGCATTTCATACGAAATCCACTTGACCTAAAGGCCGCAAATAAAAGGTGCTCCAATGCCAAAAATAGAGTTTGAGAAGCAAGGGTCTTAAGATCTTATAGAGAAATCAGTTTCATATGAAATCCAATAGAGTAAACTTTTTAAAAGGGGGCCTATCCTAAGGGCCAATGGAGAAACTAAACTCACACGAAATACACATGATCTATCTAAGATTCATAGATGAGTCAGTTGAGCACTGACCTCTTGGGGTGGATATTGTGTGCTCAATCCTTGAGGGTTGTTGAACATACTTGAGCGATTGTGGCTAGTCTATCCATAGAATGTGTTTGGGCTGCTAAAACTAGATGCCTTTGACCAATCCTTCTTTGTATGCTTCCACATACTAACCCCTGCTTTGTGGGATACAAAACGTTTCATGGGTGCTTTGCCCTTCACTTGTACAATTGTTCTTTCAGTACATTGAAGCCAAGGGAGATGAGACTTTAGGCAGACTTTCTTTAAGAAAACATTCACTTGATGTGAAGTCCCTAGATAAAGCTATAGTTCTATAGATAAAGGTAAAGAACACTCTTTACGTATAGATAAAGCTATAGGTAAAAAGTGTTCTTCAACACATGAAGTTTCAACCTCCATCCCCCACCTGAAGGCCATGAGCTAGATCGTGACATTGCCTCCACGAAATCCCTTTTTTTTTTTACACAAAATTTGACCCATGCTTGATCTTCATTGGATTGAATATAATGAAAAAACAACTATACAAGTGAAGAATATAATACTAATCATGTCGTCAGTGCAAGCATTGAGCAGCAGTGTGCTGTGGAGGACGTTTTTAGGCTGTGTTTTTATCCTGCTCATGTCCATGGTCGACCTCACGGGCTTAGTCTTAGAGACAGTTTTTTATTTCGCTTGCAAAGCCCACCACCATGAAAGCAACGAGAAGGTTGCAGCTCTCGGAGCATATAGGCTCCTATTTGGCGGAGAACGTTTCTCTCAAAGGAAATATCTAGCTTGAATCTATTGAACCACATTGAATCCAAATCATCTTTTGAGTGCAGTTCTCTTGCTTGTCCTCTTGGCTTTCCTTTATTACAACTTTATTGATTGTCGCCACTGGAAGCTACTGCCGATAGAAGCAGCATATATGCTCGTGTAAATTACCGTTCTGGAGTGTAAATTAACGTTTTCTGAACGGCACGTCCTCATATAATCACTATTTACTACAAACCATTTACTACAAACTTGTAATATATTTATAATTCAATGAATAAGAACGTAACAGATTTCGTAATTGCTTTGAGTACACTATTTTCTCAACATGGTTGCACGACAGGTATAAGAAGCATGATTTCTTGATTATCATAATCCTTACATCGTGGTGCACTTTTGTTTGGCCTCGTAACCTGGAAATTGCGAATCGGTGCCTAAGTGATCTTCATGCCTAATGCTTCTACCTCACGGAGAGTTATAAACTTCATAAATTACATGGCCCAAACTTCCACTAACGGAAACTCACAATGAAGATGATCCTTCGAAGATGGATCTCCTTGCAATTACAGACGGTTCTTAAGCCTTTCTTGCTCAAAGTGATCAAACCCAAACCAACATTATCAAAATTTTTAGGCAGCTCTCAGGCTTGTCCTGATTGAAGTGATCAAACCCATGCCAACATTATCAAGAAATGGGACAAGTGTGACCTTAATGCTCATTTAAACTAGCTCCTTTTTCACATGATGGACACAATAAAATGTTCATCTTTTCATGTTCCAAACTTTACAGATTCTTTTTTGGAGCCACCTCAAACAAGTGTATGACCCCATTCATTGGTGCCACAAACCCGTTATGTCAAGGAACTTACAAAGTGCACTATGGGTGAAGGTGATTCACTCAAATATTTTCTCTAACAATGGAAATTAAAATTGGATTATATGCATATCATGGGTCTTCACTTTCCATAATTTCTTAAGCGATGCATCCTTACCCCCGTCATTTAAATCCTTTGTTTTTGCATATATGTAGCATGTTGTGTTGACTGTATATGTAATAATTCCTCTAATGTTGGCTAAATTAACTCTTCCTTGCTAAATCTTGTAGTTCTAAAATTTCCACTATGTGTGTAATGTCAATCACCATAGAGTGGCATTATACCCCTACTTGGAGGCACAAAAGCTTTAGTTTCGTTCTTACTTGCAAGGATTCCCACATGGAAAGAAACCAATCTTATGACACTCTTGTTCTCATTGTTATCCATTGTTATGAATGGCTTGGATCTTCACTTCTCGTTGTGGAAATGTTAGAACAAGGTGAAACCCTTGAGTTTTAAAGTAGCTTGGAGAAGGTTGTAGGTTACTTATAGCATTGAGTTTTTTCAAAAAAATAGACAAGTAAAAAACTTAGCCTACTGATCTCAAGGATGCGAATGAGGAGGACTTGGATTCAACCCTCATGGGGAGCATGCAAGATAAAATTTCCCAAAGACCTCTAGAGCCTTTTACAGGTATCCACTCAAGTTCTGAGTTAACTTTAGTTTTGAGATTGAAAGCAAGAACGAATCATTTAGTATGCTGCATTTAGCTTCCATTAATCCACACAATCCTTAAGTTCTAATTTATCTTGGGAACAATAGCAATCAGAGATAACCATTCTACATGATCTATAAGGACAACAAAACCAACTAATACTAATTGATTCAACTCTTCTTTAACTTGGTTTGCATAATTTGGATTCGTTCTATAGATTATAACTGAATTGTTTTCTTGGAATACATCGAGCTTCAAGAGATTTCTATGTTGGTAGAGTTGGGGATCCAACCTACCATATCTTGATAATTCCTTGCCAAAACATCAAAAATTATTTTAGCAAGATCTACCAGTTCATCCTAAAAGTGGACTGGTCAATGTAGCATAAGTGTTCCCAAATTTGGGGCTCTTACCTATTCTAATATTACATCAAATGGTGTGACCCTCCGATAGATATGGAGGATGTTCCTTTTCTATAAATGAGGGTGGAAGGGGAGAGTTTTCAATTAGTAGTTAGTCCATAATTATGGGAGTAATTGAACAACAATTGGTTGATTCATGCCTAGTCTACTTGAACCAAGGCTCAAAATCATTAGTTTTGAGTGACATAGATCGTCATTGGCTACCAGAAAAATAGATTCTTCATTTTTAGTCAATGCCTTAAGAATGTGTATAGGCTGAGTTATATGGGGGATGGTATAATAGTTGGGGCCAATGTTGGAGAATTCCTCTCCTACTCGCAACGGAAAGTGTAGAAGACCTTCTTAGGATCAAGACTCTGGCCAACAGCAGAACCTTCAAATGAAAACTGGTACCAACTGAAATATCCAATGAACTTGAAACTTTGGTCACTCAAACTAGACACCTAGATTTTTCAAATGAGATATGAAACACTCAATTTGGAGTAGATTTGAGTTGGCAACTCTTTGATACAAAACAGGCTACCTATCCACTCAGTTAGGCTGAAAACTGGACTTCACTAAAACTTGAATAACTCACACACCATAAAGAATTTGATAAAACTGTTCTTGATAGAGGAATTAATCGAGATACGCTTTCCAACGAATGTTTAAACACTAAAATGGGATACATATGTTGAGAGATATGACTCTCACAAGTAGACTACCCAGAAATGGGTGTGCGGCTGGACATACTCTATGAGAGTAAACTGAACAAAATGACTCAAAACGATTGAAGTAGCTACAAGGGGGCTTCCACGCCTTCTTCCTCTATTCTTGAGTGTCCTCCCTTGCTTCTTTTATAGCCAAGTGACCAAAAACGCTCATGATGAGTTTGAGAGCTCTTCTCCATCATTTCTCCACTACTTTGGACAACCACTCCTCTTACAATTCAGTTTTTGGATTTGATTCTCTTTTGAATGATTCTCTTTTGGCCTCCACTACTTGCTGAAGTAAATGCTTCTATTTTTCATTTTTGTATTTTTCTTCTACTTGAGGAAAATCCTTTTTGCAAAAATATATACGAGCTTACTTCTTTATTTTTAACACTCCCCCTCAAGCTCACATGTGAGCTTGCACCTTCAGGCATATCCTGCAAGTTGATGTCTTCCTTGAACCTCTTGAGCTTAGAAGCATCTAGGGACTTTGTAAGCATGTCTGCAACCTGGTCATTAGTTCCAATGAACTTTATATCCACATCCTTGCTCAAAACCTTTTCTCGAACATAATGATAATGCACTTCTATGTGCTTGCTTCGTGCATGAAACATTGGATTGTTTGTCAAGTGAATGCTTGACATGTTGTCACCATAAATTGGAATGGTCTCCACCTACACATCAAGATTAGCCAAGAGCTTCTTAATCCACATAGCTTCACAAGTTGCAAAGGCTAAACCTCTATATTCAGCTTCTGTGGATGATAGTGCAATAGTAGGTTGCTTCTTTGAGCTCCATGTTATAGGTTTTCTACCTATCATGAACACATAACCTGAAGTGGATCTTTTGTCTTCCTTCGAACCAGCCCAATCAGCATCAATGAAGCCCTTTACCTACAATTCTTCATCATATCTATAAAACAATGCATGATTGATAGTGTGCTTCACATATCTTAGCACTCATTTGGCTGAATTTAAATGTTCACTTGTTGGAGCTTGCATAAATTGAGAAAGAAATCCAACAATATAACACAAATCTGGTCTTGTGATCGTAGCATATCAACGAACCTATAATACTCCTGTATGTAGTTACATCATGTAACTTCTCTCCATCATTTGAGCATAGCTTCACATTTGTGTCCATAGGTTGAGTGAGTGGTTTGAATTCACTCATTCCAAATCTGAAAAGAACATCCAACAAGTACTTTCTTTGCATCAAGTAGATGCCATCTTTGCCATAGACTATCTCAATGCCTTAAAAGTATTTCAGCTCACCAAGATTTGAAATTTTAAACTCCTTACCGAGTTTCCTTTTGATCTCTTGTATTCCTGTAACATTACTTCTTGTTATGATGAGATCTGCATCAACGTATATGCAAATATATACCTGCTTGCCTTCTTCTTTCTTCATGTAGAGAGAGGGATCTGCATTACTTGGACTATACCCACACATTGTGAGGTACTCGACCAATCTTTGATTCCAAGCACGTTGTGCTTGCTTCAGCCCATACAAAGCTTTCTTCATTCTACAAACAAAATTTGGATACTTTTTGTTTTCAAATCCAATCGGTTGACTCATGTATACCTCTTCTTGAAGTTCACCATTGAGAAAAGCATTTTTTATGTCAAGTTGATATAATGGCCATCTCCTTGCTGCACTCACTGCAATCAAGGTTCTAATTGTTTCCATCTTTGCAACCGGGCTGAAAGTCTCTTCATAGTCGATGCCATGAGTTTGCTTGAATCCTTTTGCTACTAGTCTAGTTTTATGCCTTGCTAGAGAACCACCAGTATTTCTCTTTATTTTAAACACCCATTTATTTGGAACAATCTAGTTCATACCTTCAACCTTTGGAACTAACTCCCATGTGTGATTTTTCTTGAGAGCTTTCATCTCTTCTTGCATAGCTTCTTGCCATTCTTTTTGTGTACATGCTTCTTCATATGCATCCGGTTCTTTGTCTTTGACCACCTGTGTCATATATGCAAAATGCTTTGCAATAAAACTATCATAGCTCAGCCTTTCAATTGGATACCTTGCTCTTGAAGACCACCTTTCATTTCCTTTTGAACATTGCTTCTTCAACAGGTTCAACTTTACCTTTGGTGTGATCACCTCTTCATACTCTTCTTCACTTGCATTTGAATCACTATTTTGGGCAGCACTTTCAACTTTAGATCTTTCATAAGCTGATGTTGGTGATGAGGAATGACTCCTTAGCCTCCCCTTCCATGTTGAGCTTTCTCCAAGTGATGTAGAAGCTTCTGGACCGGACATTTGAGTGCTTGTTTGCTGAAATTCTTCTTGGACAGCACCTCCATCATCTTCACAATCTTCTTCAGGAATCTTCTCTTTCCCTTTGTCTCCAAACCATGGTCTTAGCTCATCAAATACCACATCTCGTGAGACTCGTAGCTCCTTTGTCACTGGATTGTAGCACCTATATCCCTTTTGCTCCGAGGAATATCCAATGAAAATACATTTTTCGGACTTTGCCTCCATCTTTGTCCTTAGTTCTTGAGGGATGTGAACATAACACGCACATCCAAAAACTTTGAGATGTGTAAGGTGAGGCTTCCTACCGGAATAAAACTCCTCAGGAGTTAGATTATGCACTCCAGCCGTTGTGCACTTGTTCATCAAATAAACGGCCGTACTAGTTGCTTCAGCCCAATAGTTTAATGGCATCTTCATCTCGTTGAGCATGCATCTTGCAACTTTTGTGATATGTTGATTTTTCCTTTCAGCTATTCCATTTTGTTGAGGTGTGTACCTACATGTAAATTGTCTCTTGATGCCATTTTCATAAAGAAAATCTGAAAATTCTTTGGAGAAATATTCTCCTCCTCCATCGGATCTCAAGTTCTTTATGTAGCATCCTGTTTCCTTTTCTACCTGTGCTTTAAATCTCTTGAACATGGAGAACACATCTGATTTTTGTTTTATGCAAAACATCCATACTTTCCTTGAATAATCATCAATAAAAGTGACAAATATCTATTACCAGCCATTGATGGTTGTTGTGATGGTCCCCATACATCCGTGTGTATCAAGTCGAGGACATTCCTTGCCACATAGTTGCTTTTCTTGAATGGTTGTCGAGTTTGCTTTCCTAGTTGGCTTGCTTCACAAAACTCATGTAGTCTGGCATCATTGAATCTTGGAAGACCTCTTACCACTTCATGGTTGCTCATGTCCTTGAGCTTGGGAATGTTGATATGTCCAAACCTTTTGTGCCACAAATCGATTTCAGCAATCCTCTTGTTTCCAAACTGAATATACATCACCTTTCCATGCGGTTGTTGAATGTCCAAAGTGAACATCCTTCCTTCTTTCCTTCCTTGAGCAATGACCTTGAATCCTTCTTTTGGATTCTTTATAAAGCAGCCTTTTTCATTGAAGATAACATGATATCCTTTCTCTACCATTTGTTCTACTGAAATCAAATTCTTTGCAATAGTAGGAACATGAAGAACATCAGCCAATACCTTTCTATCTCCAAGCTTGATATCTCCAACATGCTCAATTGCGTGTTGAGTTTCATCGCCGGTCTCCACACATCCTTTTCCACTTGGAGCTTGTAGCTTTGTGAATAAATCTCCTTGGCATGTCATATGGTTGCTGCAACCTGAATCTATGAACCATTTTTGGTCATCACTTCTTGAGTTGTTGTAGTCATGCTTCATGGCAAGCATGGTTTGCTTGTCTCCTTCACTTGATGTACTCGCATAGTTATTTTGGCTCCTTTGGTTGCCTCCATTCAGCCTTCCATTCCTTTTCCAACAATCATTTGCATAATGTCCTAGTTTACCACAATGATAACATGTTATACCTTTGTGAGGATTGTATGAATCTCGACCTCTTCCTCTATTTCTTCCTCGACCTCTTCCATGTATGTTGTCATTTGAGTTTTCCTTGTTGTCCTCTGAGTTGTGTTGGCTGAAATTTGTGTTGTTGTAGCTTCTTCCTCTTCCTCTCGAGCCTCCTCTTGAGTTCCTTCCTCTACCTCTTCCAGAATATAACATTTGACTATGGCTGTCCTTATCTTTGTTGCCTTCTCCTTGTTGAGCAACCTCTTTAGCCACAAGATTTGGTATAATCTCGTCAAATGTTGGAAGAGGATCTCTATAAAGAATGTTTGTGATGAGGGGCTTCCACTTTTCTTCACTCCTCAAGCCATTGAGGGCTGTTTGGACGATGTCTTCCTCTTCTATCTTGCATCCAACTGATGCTAGATGATCTCGAAGCTCCTTGATCCTCAATGTATACTCACTAATGCTTTGGTTTGAGCTTTTCTTCATGTTGTTGAGCTCGTTCTTGAGTTGCATCCTCCGAGACCTTGTTGAGGTAGCATACACCTTCTCCAATGCTTCCCAAACTTCCTTGGCTGTTTCTAAGCTTTGCACATGACCAATCATAGTGTTAGAAATAACTTCTGAGATGAGGAACATCACCCGTCGATTCCTCTCTTCCCAATCAGCAAATTGTCTCCTTTGTGCCGGAGTAATGTTGGGATCTTCAATGTCCACCGGTTGTGGATCGTCTCCACTAACTAGACTCCATAAACCTTTAACTTTAAGGTAATTTATCATTCTATACCTCCAAGATTGGAAATTATCTCTGTCTAACCTCTCAACTTGTTGTCCTAAATGAGCCATTTAAAACTTCCAAGATTGAAGTTTACCTCAAGTATGTTATGGCGCTCTTTCTTGACTTCACGAAGCTCCCCCTTGATTTGTAGCTTCTCCTTTGCTTCAATTCAGTTCCAATGCTTTGAATCTTCAAACTCCAATGCTCTGATACCAATTGTTGGAGAATTCCTCTCCTACTCGCAACGGAAAGTGTAGAAGACCTTCTCAGGATCAAGCATCTTGCCAACACCAGGCCCTTCAAATGAAAACTAGTACCAACTGAAGTATCTAATGAACTTGAAACTTCGGTCACTCAAACTAGACAGCTAGAGCTTTCAAATGAGATATCAAACACTCAATTTGGAGTAGATTTGATGGGGCAACTCTTTGATACAAAACAGGCTACCTGTCCACTCAGTTAGGCTGAAAACTAAACTTCACTAAAACCTGAATAACTCACAGACCATAAAGAATTTGATAAAACTGTTCTAGACAAAGGAAATTACTCAAGATAAGCTTTCTAACGAATTTTTAAACACTAAGATTGGATACATATGTTGAGAGATATGACTCTCACAAGTAGACTACCCAGAAATGGGTGTGCGGCTGGACATACTCTATGAGAGTAAACTGAACGAAATGACTCAAAACAATTGAAGTAGCTACAACGGGGCTTCCGCGCCTTCTTTCTCTATTCTTGAGTGTCCTCCCTTGCTTCTTTTATAGCCAAGTGACCAAAAACTCTCATGATGAGTTTGAGAGCTCTTCTCCATCATTTCTCCACTACTTTGGACAACCACTCCTCTTACAATTCAGTTTTTGGATTTGATTCTCTTTTGAATGATTCTCTTTTGAATGATTCTCTTTTGGCCTCCACTACTTGCTGAAGTAAATGCTTCTATTTGTCATTTTTGTATTTTTCTTCTACTTGAAGAAAATTTTTGCAAAAATATATACGAGCTAACTTCTTTATTTTTAACAGCCAATTCATCAGGTATTTTCATATATTTCAATTATTTTTGTTTAAATATTATTTGATCTAAACACCAATCTTGGGTTACTTTGACCTGTTTCAACTATGGCCTATCAAGTTATAGATTATTATCTACATTCAGATCTAAGAGCGAAAGGACCACAAGAGTAATTGGAAAAGTGTCTTCTCGTATTATAATTAGAATGTCCCTAATTAGACCCATGGGTGAACTCTAGATTGATTAAGCATTCAAACAAAAAAATTTAATAAGCTCAATATAGACTTAGAGCATCTGCGTACATAATGCATTTGTAATAATGTTAACACCAAAACCTCTATCAATAAGTACCTTACAAATTCTCCTATTCTTGTGGTACACTATAATAAATGGTACGACATGGTGTACCATTGTATCTCTCTCCGGTTTTACTATGGTTGAAGCAGATGAATTCTTGGCCATGGGATCCTTGCAGAAGTACTATTCTTCTTTTGAATGTAGGTACTAAATACAACAATTGGCCTAATGGAAGAGAGATTGCTATCTTAATGAATATATTTCAATGTGCTAATATTTCTCATCTACTCCATGCATATGCTTATGTTCATTTGTCCCTTGAACATTGAGGTTACTCACAAGATTCTCCTCCTATGGTTCTTGAGATGATAGAAATATAATTTCTTCCTAAGTGACTAGTGTATGTGTGAGAAAATGGGTGTGAACATCTTTAATCCATGTAGCAAAATTCGTAGCCACTCGTTATTTTGTCTTGAAACGTGATTCCAATATAGTGGCATTAGGCTTTAATATTGATCATGATCTAGTCCTCACAATAGCAGTTTGAAAATCATCTTAGGTGGTTACCACCATATTAGTCATTGGCCCATGTTCCTCTTTCTTTATTCTATCATATCCTTGGGCATCCTTATAATCTGCCTAATATGACCATATTCACCACAAAAGTGGCATCGAACTTTCATGATATTAGTATTTATATTATTCCTATTATTATTACTATTCCACTATTGGTACCCAAAATTACAATATTAGGCATTGTTATTATACTACCAATTTGGATAGTGAGGTACGCTTGGGAGTGTTGATTGACAGGAATAAAGCTGGGAGATAGATCACCAACCTCTTGAATTACAACATTCACAATTTTATGATTCTTCTGCACATTTTCATTATACATATGTGTGCTAATTGAGTAGTTCTTACTATTGCAAATAGCACATTATATTTGATTAATCATGCAATTTGTTATTGTATGCCTTGCGCTTCTTCATTTAGTATAGTAAAGGTTCTTTAATGGTTCTTCTACTCCACATTTAGATGTTTTCCCTAGTTCTAACCAAGCCAAACCCTCTATGGAGGCTCCAACCTTATTTTCAAACTATAGTGTGGTATCAATCACATCATCCCAGTCCATTGCTCCAAAAACTTTTTAAGATGTAATTTGATGTAGTCTAGGTAGTAATCCTTTGATGAACCAGTTAGTGATCACATCTTCTAATAGATTGGTGTCATCTAGGATACTTCATTCATGATTATTAAATGTTATACATATTCTTGTACCATTTGTTGTGGTTCCTACCTACTAATTAGTAGAAAGTTAGTACAACAATCTTAGTATTTCTAGATCAATATAGGAAAGCCTCTTTTGCTAGATTATATATAGTAAAATGATGAAAATCAAACTCTATAAGTCAGTAGACCACTTCATTAACTAAGGTTGATTGAAAAATGTGAGCCCTATATCACAAGCTACTTGTGATTTTGCATGGTTTGTCAAGGATGTTATAAATGATTTCAAAATCTCTTACATAAGCATCAAAGTCATCTCTAGGAACTCCACCAAATTTAGTGTAGGCTACCTCCTATGGATGATTCTACTTGCTCACTCATCCTCATGTGAAGCCATTGCCGAAATATCCACAGAGGTACTCAACCTAGGATTAGATAATTGATGACCCAAAATTATCCCACAATGGTTTAATACCTTGATCTCTAGAATTTCCCAAATAAAAAATGGTCTCAATGAATTTGTTCTAGTACACCTTCGGTCTTTTTGTTAAAGTTGGTTTAAGATAAGACTTTGGGTTTGAACAGAATCATTGTGATAGAATCTAGTGGAATTACATTTTCTATATTGTTTCAAATTTTGGCCGAAAAGTTTATGGTTGATTCCAACAAAAGCATATACTTTCTTGAGGTGTTTCAATAGTTTTCCTATACTTTTAGAGTAATCTGTGTTTACAGATTCTTGATTTATAGTAGATGCTTTAATGGATTACTAATCTACATTTAGATTTTCTACATGGTTTTAACCATGGAATTAACTAAGGGCGCATATCGCAATATCCATTCCCTTTGATGGTGAAAATCCCAAACTTCATTCTAAGGTCAGTGGTACTTGCACTACCTCATTGATTGAGGGGTCACACTGAGTGTAGAACCATAATTTCTCCCATAATATAGAACTTCAGTCATTATTGATCCAACCCAATACCACATCCTCAAAGTGCACAATGATTTCTCATAATCTAATTCAGTGTATGCTTGAATAGTATGGCATGTTCTCCTATAGATTGATTGTGTGGTTTTCTTAAATCTTACAAAGCCTTGCTCAAGTCATCCAATATCATGGAATGCCATACCCTTTTATAAAATGCTTCCTTCATCTCTTCATAGATTGTGAAGTGATCAGCATCAAAGTTTATTAACAATTAGACTACTTCTTAGGCTAATTTTAACCTCAAGACTTGGTATTTTTAGCTTATCCTATTATTGCCACTAGTTAAAGCACATTACATCTTAGATAGGAGAACATGAATGTCCGTACCACCATTGAAGTCCTTGCTAAATTTATTCACTGAGATGTCAAAGGTGCATCTTTCCCTTATGCTTGAATCTTTATCTTTGTTGCAAACAATTATGGAAGTGTTCTTCTCTCTGCATCTTGTTTAGACTTTATATCATCCACCACAGACTTCTCCACTACCCAATCAAATCTTGGGGTTTCTCTTTGTCAATATGAGTGGACTCTTTGCCCAAGAGATTTTGGTACTTTCCTAGTTAAGCATCGACAACTTTCATGCCCTTTTGCCACCTTGATCTCTTCTCTTCACACCCTTAACATAGACTCATCTTGTAAGCAAACTCTTTATTTTCTTTGCCTTGTATTGACTAGAATCGCGTATATCAGCATCTTTGACAAGAAAGTACCTCTAGTGTCAATCTATCATGCTCACTATTTTCTTCTTTAGATTGGTCAAAGGATAAATTTTCCACAACCCACTCACTACTGATCAATGAACAAAGTGAGGCTTTATAGTGCTTATATTGCAAGTATCATACCACATCACAAGGTGGGTATTTCTACATGGTATTTATCTTCCACTATTAGCGTTCTTCTTGTGTACATGTCTTAGTTTTTGCTTATATATATATATATATATATATATATATATATATATATATATATATATATATATATATATATATATATATATATATATATATATATATATATATATATATATATATATATATATATGTATATATGTATATATATGAAGGTTAACATATGATATACAAATGTGAGGCTTGTCAATTAGCTAAAGCTCCCAAGAAGTCATACAATAAGCAAGGATAGAGGTATTCAAATATGCTTGAAGTGGTGGGGTCGTTCAAAGGACTATAGCATAAATGGATATAGGTATTATGTGTGGGGTCCTTAAAAGGACTATAGCATAAATGGATCTAGGTATTATGTGTTGTTTGTTTATGATGCAACAAGGTGAATATTCTACATGTAATCAAGGATAAATATGAAGTGTTTGAGACATTTAAACACTATCATGCTTATGTAGAAAGAATTATAGGACAAAAGCTTAAGAGATTGAGATCATATGGAGGAGGAGAATATTTTTCTCAAGAATCTGATGATTATATGTGGAATGCAGGTATAAAAAGAAAAGTGACTTACAGGTACCCCCCAAAACAAAATGGAGTTGCAGAAAGAAGATATAGAACTCTTGTAGAGTTTTCAAGATCAATGATGAAGAACAAGAATTGCCCTAATTACAAGTGGGCAGAAGCAGTCAACACTGCAATTTTACTTATGAATAGGCTACCTTGCAAAGATTTGGATGGAATGACCCCTTATGAAGCATGGTGGGGTAAGAAACCTACTCTTGATCATTGCAAAATATTTGGATGTTTGGCATATGCTTATGTTCCATCTCAATTGAGACATAAGCTAGAACCCAAGGAAGAAAAGTATGTATTATTGGGTATGATGATAGACAGATGGGATAGAGGTTGTGGAATCCATCCACAAAAAAATTCTTTGTTTCAAAAGAGGTCACATTTGATGAACAAAGCACATGGTATACATGGCCAAAAAATGAATGCATAGATCTTGAAGAAATCAAAAGGAAAGGGAAGTCAAAGATGAAGATATATGAAGAGGATAATGATGATGATGTTTACAAAAATGAAATGCAGGATAATGATGAAGATAGAACAAGGTTTTTTCTAGAAAAAATGAAGTAGAGACCTCAAGGAGTCGAGAGATTAGAAGGTCATCAAGAGAAACGAAGCAACCTATCAAGTATAGCTATGATACTTCTTTCTTGACAACCAAATATTATGCTTACATTGTGAAGATAGATGAAGATCCCTCAACATAATAAATTGATCTATACCATCCCTTCTCTTTTTGCTCCATCAATACTACTCCCACTACTACAACCAATGCATCTACAAATATATGAAAAGGTAAGGACCAATCTAGAGCCTGCAAAACCAGTGCTACTGAAACCATCTTTTTTAATAATTGAAAATCTTTCTCTTGAGTGTTAGCCCATACAAAAGGAGCATCCTTTGTAGCTAAATGTGTCAAGGGTAATGAGATATTGGAAAAGTATCTCAAATATCTAATATGTGATTTAATCTCATCTACAAACCTGATTACCTTCTTTACATTAGTCCGGGCTTTTACTGCTGTGATAGCCTCAATTTTCTTGATATCAATAGCCATCATTCACTTGAAATAACATGAACCAAAAAAATACCACTCCTTACTGCAACAACACTTTTGAATGGGTTTAGCACCATTTTCTACATCTATCAGAACAAGACTTCAAGAAATACTTGCACAAGGTCCTACAGATAGGTCTCAAAAACTTTATAGCCACATAATTAAATGAAGGTGGTCGATTTTTAAGGCGAAAACTCATAACAGTGAACACATGCCCCAAATTTTGTAATAAATGTTGTTTTATATTGGTCCTCTTCAGCCACCCGAATCTGATTATAGCTAGAAAATCCATTTAAGAAGTTATACATTTCATGTCTTGCTATTGTGTCTAATATTGCATCACAAAACGACATTAGAAAAGGATCTATAATCGTCAGTGCATTCATTTTTCTATAATCCACACAAATTCACCGCTTCCCATTCTTTTTTGGAACAAAAGTCATGGGAGATAACCATGTTACTTGATTTACCAGTTTTATGAACCCAACTACCAAGAGTATGTCACTTGGAATCATCCTATATCTTTGTTGCACCATGGAAACAACATCTCTTTTCAAATTAATCCGACCTTGATGTAGATTGGGGTTTATCCCTTTTCCTTGAGAATAATCCCAAGCAAAAACATCAATATACTCCTTCAATAGGCAGATCAAATCTTGTAAAAATTGACCATCCAATTTTTGGGTTCAACATCAGTACTGAAATTAACTTCTTAAAGTTCATCTTCCTTCACCCTACCAGACCATGCATACTTTTGTTCATATATTTTCTCTATCAAATTTATTACCTCATTTTTTTCATGATAGAATTTTTGTTGTGTCCGAGTTTCCAAAGTTTGCTCAAATAATTGTCTCAATTGTGTACCTTCAAATTTGTCACCTACTGCTAGCTTCCTCCTATTTTCGAGCGATTCCTCCTCTTTGCATAATACTCCTTGTACATCCACTTCCAACACTCGAACCACAATGGGATTTTCCTTAAAAAATTCATCTTCTTCATCATCCTCTATTTCCTCAACTAGACTAATGGTCTAGGACATTAAATGTTTTTGTTTTACTAAGATATTCCTTCTTCCCTCCATTGGTATTGTAAGTTCCGTTTTCCTTTCGTGATAACCACCACATTTAAACCCCAATCTTGCTTTACCTTGGGTAACTTGAACCATGGTCTACCTAACAACATTTCATATGGCTAAGTAGATTTTGACATGCAAATTACCACAAAATTGATCATAAATATAATGATTGAAATTAGTACTATCCATTCCTTCAAAATTCCTAAAGGTTGAGCTCTAGTATGATCCACCATCTTGACTTGAAAAGGTCCTAGAGCTAAAGCCCCATTTCCCATCTCTTTAAAAGTATGTTCAGGTAAGATGTTCACATCTAAAGCATCCTCCAACAAAACTTCATCAAACACTTACTACTTATTTTGTGCTTGAATGACTTGTACTGCAAAATCCACATCTACTGGATCAATATTATTAACTGATGTTGAAAGTATAGGTGTATTTCGTGGCTCTAATTGTTGCCAAACTAGCTTCCTCAACAACCTTTCCTTAAAGGATAGCACTAAGGATAATATGATCCAAAGATAACTGCATAGGAGAATTAAAAACTACCTCAAGTCAATCATTGTCCCACTCTTGCTTATCTCCTGATCTTGTTCGATCCATTTTTGTACCTCATCCCTAATCTACCTTGGTTCCTACCAATCAATCGAACCCTTATTTCTTTATCTTGTTAGTGCCAAAACTTCCACGTCCTTCATCTTACTACACTATCTACAATCACAACTCCATTGGTCCTCATGATCCTTGTTTCTCATTTCTAATGTACTCAAATCTCGATCACTTTGGAGCTTTTCATATGATAAATTGATTACAATGACATTTTCTTGGGCAGCTTGCTATGCCTCTTGTGGTTGGGGACCCTTGCTAGTTAATTTGGTTATACCGAATAACTAGTATACCTCTTTCCTCTCTATGATTAACCCATAATGGGTAATTAGGAACAATCCAATGATCTAGAGTAGAGCAGTACCCAAATGGAATTAATCTAGCTGGTCATCCTTGTTGATTTCATGTTGATTTTCTTGGTGATTTTCTTTCTGATTTAATTGATCTCTCCATGGAGGTCTCCCTTGTTGTCGCCTCCGAAAACCACCTCTTCCATGAACTGGAATTTCTTGATTTTCTACAACCTCATTGTTACTTCTATTATTCTGCCTTGATTGTTGATCTCTATGCTTTAAATTATACCAACATTGACTTGTGGTAAGACCTTCTTTCTCACATATCTCACAAAACCTTTTTTCTTTAGGTGCAAGTATTGAATACATATGCTTCTTTAAACGACTAATTAGAGCTTCCTCCTTATCCTGTTTCCCTTTTGCTTTACCATGCATTTGTACAAAATTGTCTTCTTCTTCACTTTTTGAATCTGAGTCTATCCTAGCTTTTCTAGAATCGGATTTTGTATTGGATTCTTCATCGGAACTCGAATTGCTATACTTCTTCTTTGTTTTGCCAAACCTCTTTTATACCCTTGTAGCTGCTACTACCAACACATCAAAGCCATTGGCTATATGGATACTAGATAGGACATGCCTAATATTACTTCTTAATCCTTTTAAAAAATAACCTACTAACATCTCCTTAGTAGGTTTATGTTTACCTTGTAATCTTTCCATCAAAATCCTAAATTTCTTAGCATAATCTTCTATGAACATATTCTTTTGTCTAATTGCTCTACGTTTTCTTAAAACATTAGAAGGAGATTTTTCTCTCCTAAATCTTTGCAAAAATGTTGTTCTTAATGCATCATAAGTAGCAAAATGAGCAATACCATATTGGCTGAACCAACTCATGGCCTTTCCTTCTAATGTGGTTACAAATTGTTGTATTTTAATTGCATCGTTGTATAATGTTGGACAACCATTGGTTGTCCATTTGATTTCAAACTGAGAAACATGGTAATCTACATCTTCTTTTGATCCTCCTTGGAAATGCATTGCTTTGAGTTTGGGATTAGCAGGTGGTTGCACCATAGGCAATGGCTGAGGTGTCCCCGTATGTCTTTGCCTAGTAGTCCCTGCCATCTGGTAGAATTGGAGTTGCCTTCTTACTCCTGTAGCTTCTTTTCTAAGGATCAACACTCTTAAAATTCTGCCCAATAGTCTTGTGTCTGCTTCAACTTATCCTCCTCCCTCTTCTTCAAATTCCAAAATTGGATCTTCTTGTGCCTTGTACCAATCATATGAATCAAGAAATGGATCCACATTACCAGCTTGATTTTGCACTCATGTATAATATATTTTACTTGATCTTCACCTTCTTTGTGACATTCATTTCTTGCTTCTTTGAGCAAGCATAGTAGGATCACCAAATGTTTTAGGCTTCTTCAACACATCACTTCTCACTTATGCAACAAAACACTCTCATAGACAACCTCTCTTGAAATACGGAAGAAAATAGTAAAACAAATATCACATATTGTTGTTACATCAGAATTCACATACACACTAAAAATACTCAAATAGAATAAGGATTACATGATGCTACTCAGAGTAAAAAAATTCTTCAACAAGATTACTAAAAAATATCTAAAATATACGCATGCATGGTATTTGAACAACAAAAGAAGATGAGTATGGAAATCAATTTCTTGTTTTGTTCAACCCCTTCTCTTCATCTAAACTAACTCCTATTCAAGAAATAGAGTACTTGCCTCGCGTAACTACAACCATTCTTTTATCATACAAAAAATTTGTTAAAACTATATTATAACTAATTGTCAAAAGTCAGACTCGATAAAGATCTGATTCAACAAAACTCCTACGAAGGTCATTCCTGTTGGGAAAGATGGAGATGCTGAGGCTTGAGTAATACACTCTCTTGTTGATCAAATGCCTCTTCACCCTTCTTTGGTGCAAGGTAAGATCATTTGGATAAGGCATCTCATTGACATTTTTGACATCCTGGACAGAATGTGATGACAAAGTCAAATCTGGGAAGAAATTTACTCCATCGAGCTTACCTTCTATTGAGGATGCGAGTGGTCATAAAATACTCTAAGTTTTTGTGATTTGTATACACAGTAACTTAGTGATATGTGCCTTCTATATGGTGACACCATGTATCAAACATGTCTACTGTGGCAAGAAGTTCTTTATCATGGATTTCATAATTAATTTCTGAAGGGGAAAATTTTCCTTGAATGATATGCAACTAGATGTAGGTGTTCATCATCTCCATATTGGGATAGAATGGACCCTAGGGAAAAGTCTGATGCATCTATTTCTAGGAAGAAGGGTTTGCTTGAATCAGGATGATCTAGAATTGGGGCAGTAGTGAATGTTGATTTCAAGGTCTAAAAGGCTTTTTCTGATTCTTTGGTCCCTAGAAATTTTGAGTTTCCTTTAAGATTGGTAAGAGGTGTCACAATCTTGGAGTAATCTCTAATGAATATCCTTTATAAATTCACGAACCGTAGAAAACATTGTACATCTCAAACACACAAAGGTGGTTGCCAATTATCAAGGATTGTCTTGATCTTCTTAGGGTCCATAAAGATTCCTTTCTCTGATACAATGTACCCTAAAAAATCCACTTCTATCTGATAGAAATAGAACTTCTCCAATTTTTCATATAACCCTTTTTCTCTGAGTTTCTCTAGGACTATCTTTACATGACATTCATGATCTTCTAGAATTTTGGAGAATATCAAGATATCATCAAGATATATTACCACAAAATCATCTAAATACTCTCAAAAGATATCATTCATCATATGTTGAAGGACTGTTGGAGCATTTGTGAGACCAAATGGCATAACTACATATTCAAAGTGTCCATACCTTGTCAAAATGGTGTCTTCCATTCGTCTCCATCTCTGATCCTGACAAGATTGTATGCTCCTCGAAGGCCAATCTTAGTAAAGGACTTTTCTATTTCGAGGCGTTCTAAGAGCTCTGATATAAGCCATAGAGGATATATATTCTTTATTGTGAGTTTATTCAAGCCACGATAGTCCACATACATTCAAAGAGTTCAGTCCTTCTTCTTTACAAATAGGATAGGGGCTCCTACAGGAGACTTCTAGTGTTTGATAAACCTCTTGGATAGATTCTCATCAGTATTCTTATGTAATTCTGCAAGTTCCTCTGGGGATAGTCTAGAGACTGGCCCGAAGGGTGGTTGTGCTCCCTTTTGAAGTTATATGGCACAATCATAAGTTCTATGCTCTGGGAGCATATCTACATTCTTTTTATCAAAGAGATCTTCAAACCCTTGGTATTAGTCAGGTAGCTTCATTGAATCATCTTTCTTGGGCTCTTGCGTTGGTATGTCATAGATCATATATTTCGGTTCCTTCCTTACTACATGTATGAAGGCTTTGGCTCCAACATATTTCACGTTCTTTGGATATTGCGACGGGTGATTTTATTATTCTCCCAATTATTTTCTCAATTATGTTTCTTTAACCACGGCATTCCAATGATAACCATGTTTACTGGACTAGATATTACATTGAAACATATGTGTGAATCATGGTCACCAAGGTGTACTCTAAGTGGTATGGTTTCCATGGTTATATTCCTTGATGCTAGAGGCCATCCATCTATTACTTCAACTACTATTGGTTTGTTCTTCCAAAGTACTGGAATTCCATGTTCCTTAACGAGTCCCTCATCTATGAAACATGAGGAGGCTCCTTAATCTACAAGAGCTATAAGGGAAAGGATCTTCTTAGACATGATTAACTTGAAAGGGGCAAGACATGTTTCTATGGGTGTGCAGAATTATGAGACCCTTTCTTATATCATGGTCCGGCCGTATGCTCTCTTTTACAACTAGACTTCCTGGTTTCCGTGCTCTACAAGGGTGGTTGCGACTTTGGAGTTTGTTCTGTCATTGGGAAAATTAACTACAATATGGCTAGTGTTTCTGGAATACACGCATAACTTGTTATCCCTCCTTCTTTTTTTTTGTTGTGATGCTAGGGGCTCGAACCTAGTTACATCTATCTGCATAGGTTTGGGCATAGACTCATCTCTAAGAGTGGGCTGGAAGGGTTTCCATTCGCAAGGTCTTCCTTCTACTTGTGTTTATTGTTTCCTTTCAAAAAGCTGGTTATCACATTGAATAGCTTGGTTGATGTATTCATTCAATGAATTAACCTCTAGTTCGTGAGTAGAAGGCCCTTCACATCATCTCTTAAGCCCCATCTAAATTGGCTTATGAAATAATCTTCATGCCAAGTGAGGTCACATATCGATTGCGTAAATTCTCATGCATAGGTAGAGGTAGGGCGGTTACCTTGATGTAGCTTCTAAAGTTTTGTTTCAACCACTCGACTCGTGTTTGCATCTCCAAATATGGTGATGAGGTCTCCAAGAAACCCCTCATAGTCATGAAGTACGTCCATATCCTTCTCCAAGATTAGGGCGAACCATGATAATGCTTGACCATAGAGCAAGGTTCCAATAAAACCGACCTTGAATGCATCATGAGGGTATCTATCAGGCTGCATATGTACAATTTGACTTGTTACAAGAATCCTCATAACTTTTTGCGATCACAATCGAACTTTTCTGGCATGCAGATCTTGGGTTCCCTCATAAAGGATGTACTAGGTCGTTTATTTACTTGCATAGTCCCTTGATTTGTTTGAAGACTCCCGATTCATTCTTGAAATTCTTGGAGGAGTGCACCTACATGCACTAGATGTCCCATCTCTTGTGTTTGTCGATGAGTTAGGTCTTCGACTTTTTATTTGAGAATCTGAATTGATGCTACAATATGTTCATAAGCATTCTCCATGATGACTTGACTTGGATAGAAGCTAGTCCTTCCAAAATTTCAGGGGAGCACTAGATTGTGCTCTCTCACTATAATAGACAAGATTTTGGAACTATACTTCTGATTACAAGAATACCCACATAGGGAAAATAGTACACAAATATGTAGCTGATACAAGAAGTTCCACAACCGGACCATAAGTATAGATAACTCAGCTAGAGATGATACAGGAGATCCCACAACCCGGGATCATAAGTATGGAACAAGATCTCTAGATTACAAGAACTCCCTTTGGGAGATTAACTAGATACAAGAAAGAACTCAACAAGATCTCATACTATGAGATTACAAGACGACAAGGCTAGATGTCCAAGATACAAGACTAGACAAGACTAGAACAAGGAACAAGACAAGAACTAGAACTCAAACTTGCATAGTACTTACTTGGGGGTCACAAATCCTTGACCTCCCAAGACAGGTATTGGCAAGAGTGAGAATGAATGTGGCCCAAGCCTCCTTATATAGGATTTCAAGGACGGTTTTCAAGGGCGGCTCTGAACTGACGATGTCATCAATGATGTCAACAAATCGAATCGGATCTGTGGTTGTTAGAATTGAGCTAGCAGATAGTCGATGTTAGGGTTTTCACATAGTCCGGATGCATTGGAAGCATTAGTTTCTCCTAATTCTGAACTAATCATGAGATATAGGATTCACCTGGAATATAAGGTTTAGGATGGTTTCCTTTATCCCTGATAGAATGCTTGGTAACTAAAGAAGTGTCATATCCATATCTGATTGGCTTGTTGCTCTCCCTTTGTGATCTTCTAATTGCTTGGTTAGACGAATCAGGTATGTCCTCCAACTTCTTCATCTTGAGCTTACCCTTTGATTTCCATGCCTTGAGTTCTTCTAGGTTGATGATGTCCTCATCAGCTGTTCTGATGTCTTCAATCTGGTTTGGCTCCTCCTTGGTGAGGATTGGAAACTCCTCTTCCAAGTCATAAGGCAACCTTACTTTCCTGCATTCACTTTCAAACCAAGATTCATTCTCATCAAACACAACATCTCTACTGACCATAAATCCTGTGTTGGATGGATTATAGAACTTGTATCCTTTCTGATTTGAATCATACCCTATGAAGATGCACTTCTCTGCCTTAGGCTCTAGCTCACCTCTTATTTGAGATGCGATATGTACATAAGCAACACTTCCAAAGATCCTGCAAAGATCAAGTGATGACCTTCTACCATGCGATGCTTCATATGGGGTCATGCTATCAAGTGATTTGAATGGCAACCTATTTAGAAGATAAGTGGCAGTAGATACACTCTCTACCTACAAATAATTAGGTAACCTTTTTTCATTTAGCATTGACCTAGCTATTTCAACAATCAACCTATTTCTCCTCTCTACCACCCCATTCTGCTCATGGGTATGTCTTGTTGTAATTTCCCTTTTTATTCCTCTATCCTGCAAGAATGCATCAAATTCATTTGAGAAGTACTCACCTCTTCCATCTGACCTTAGTCTTTTTATGCTTCTTCCTATGGGGTTTTCCACAAGTGCAAGATACTTAAGCAACTGAACACTTCATCTTTGTGGTTCATAAAATATAAGATACTCCACCTACTGAAATCATCAATGAAACATACATGATACCTTGATCTAGAAATTGAAGGGTCCTTACTTGGTCCCCATACATCTGTATGGAGACGTTCCAAGTAATCCTCATGCATGTAGCCTTTCTTTGAGAATGGTAACCTGTAAGATTTTCCAAACTGACATGCACCACATTTATAGATCATGTGTTGCTTGGATACATTAGGTATCCCAAGCACATAGTTGATCTCTACATATTTGCTTTAAGGTTCTCTCACAAATATGAATTAATCTTTTATGCCAAATCTCAAGCTCTGACAATGTTTGATCTTTGTAGTTCTAAAGTGCAATATTCTTTGTATCTTCAAGTTCAAATGTAAATAACCTACCTGTCTGTTCTCCTTTGGCAATTCTTTTGAATCCATGTTGGGGATCCTCCACAAATGCTCCATATTTGTTGAACCTAACCTCCAAACCCTTTTCCACAATCTATCCAACACTCATCAAATTCTTGGTGATTGTAGGTACATATACAACCCTGCTCAAATGATTTCTATTTGCATGAGAGGTTTTAACATTTCCTAACTTGACCACTGAATGCTTGGTGTCATCACCTGTTTGCACTTCGTGCTTTCCCTTAGGTTCCTCAAGGTTAGAGAGAAGAGCTTCATTGCCCGTTACATGGTTTGAACATCCTAAGTCAATGTAGAAGAGATGGTCATCATTAATTCCTTGCTTTGAAGTCATATTCATAATCAAAAGGGAATCCTCTTGTTCCTCTATGTAATTGTTGTAGTCTTTCCTTGATTTGTAGCCTCCTTGGTATTTGTTATTTTAATTTTTGTTGTAGTTCTTATTGTAGCCTTGATGATGGTTGAATCTTCCTCTTGATTGTGTGTAGCCACCTCTTTGAAAACCTCTACGTTTCCCATTCTTGAAGTTCTTGTAACACTTATCTATGGTGTGATTCGATAGACCACAAATATTACATGGGGAAGAGTTCAAAGGTCTCCCTGCATAGTTAGCTTGAGAAGTAGTACCTTCATCCTCAATCTTTTTGCTTTTCCCTTTCTCTTTAGACTTGCCTTTTATGTGTATAGGGCAGAAGAATTATTACATCTTGATGAATCTCCATTTTTGTTGAGCTTGGCCTCATGGGTAAATAGTTGCCACATGAGTGTGGTAAGATCTGGAATCTGCATGTCCATGTACAAGTCCATGGCCATTGTGAAGCTTTTTTATTTGTCATGTGCCTTGATGCCATTGATTACTTGCCTCACTATCTGCTCCTCTTCAATCTCCTCTCCTATGCTTGCCAATTGGTCAGCCACATCTTTAACTTTAGTCACATAGTCTGAAATGCTTTGCTTGGGTTGCTTTCTTTGAGTGGTGAACTCAATCCATAATTGGTACTTCCTAGCCCTTATGTTGGAAGAAAAATATAAAGACTATGTATCCCAAGCCTTTTGGGATGTCTTACAGTTCTAATGTGTGGAAGAAGGAAGTAAGAGATAGAGTTAAGTAAATATGACCTTGCTAATGGATCATTGGCACACCAAGAATTGAGTCTCTCATGCTCCTCTCTTGTAGGTTGTCCTTTGCTTCTGAAAATGGGCATCTCCTCATCTCTTAATATGTATCCATAGAGACTCCTTCCTTGCAAGTATGTCCTCATTCTTAAGGACCATGCTGGTAGTTGTTCCTGTCCAATTTTTCAATAAAAGAAGGAAAACCATCTCCCATTTTACCTCAAGTTTCTCTGATACCACTGATGGGAAAGATGGATGGACACTTCAAGAAATGAGTTGGTACTGCTAATCCCTGCTTTGTACCTGCGCTCTTTCACTTCAGAGTTGTGTTGTAGACCCCTTTAGCTTTCCAACAACACTAAATGAGTGCCTATGTACTTTGGAGATGATGTGTTGATATATTTAGGTAGTGATGTGTGTGAACACATTAAGACCGCCGGGGCACTTTTTTCCCTCTTTAGGAGGTTTTTTTCCCCCGGCTTGTATATACGCCTATTGCCCTAATGGGCTACTTATCTTTGTATATTCTCTAGTAATACATTCACTATTGTGTGTTTGTGCTCCAAGCTTCTTCTTCTTCCTTGTGATGTTCGCGTGCTTCCGGAGACGTCTAACTCCAACAATTGGTATCAGAGCAGGTCGTCGCTTCATCTAGGGCACCGTCGACACTCCTCCGTTTGCAGTCTCAGAATCGCACGAATTTTGGTGAGCATACTCAGCGTGTTTCCGAGATCAAAATTCATCCGAACGCACTATTGCAGTGCTTGTGCAGGCTATTTCATCTTTTTGTGCCAAAGGTATATACGAGTTTCTGTTTGCCATTTTAAGCGTCTCGAAGTCTGCTACAGGTCTAGCAGAACTCGTCTAGGCAGTTCTGTTCAACTTTTTGAGATACAGTCAATTTTCTGCATCAAGGTATTTTAGTCATCGGCCATGGCTGAAAGCAGTGATGTATTTCGTATGTTGGTTGTTGAGGATAAGTTGGATGGTACCAACTGCCCATTATGGGCTTATATGATGCGACACATTTTGGATGCAAAAGGATTGTGGAACATTGTGCATGGTGTTGAAAGACGTCCTATTACACCTGCAACGACAGGTACTGCAAATACAGGTGCTGGAGCTGATGAAGATGGTGTCGAAGATGATATTCCATAGATTCCTGTTCGTGCTGTTGTTTCTGTTGCACCTACTGCAGAGCAAATTTGTTGGGATGGCAGAGATGCCGAGGCACATGCATTGATAGCTTTGTCTGTCAAACGTGCCATTATTCCTCATATTCGCTCTTGCAGAACAGCTAGGGATGCTTGGGATACACTTACCACATTGTACCAAGCTAGGAATGAGGCTCGTGTTGCTTACCTTCGAAAACAGTTGGAGAGTGAGCATATGAATAAAGGTGATTCTATGGACAGTTTCCTAACGAAGATCAAAGATTTGAAGGAACAGTTGATTTCTGCTGATGAGGTTATACTAGATAGCTCACTTGTGCAGACCGTTCTAAATGGTGTTCCTGATTCATATCAGAGTTTTGCTTCTACTCTTCGGTTGATGATGAAAGGCAATCAGAATGCCTGATCATTTGAGGAGTTACTCTCTGTTCTGTTGCAGGAAGATCAGTCCAGGCAGAATAGGTCCATTATGCATATTGCAGATCAAGCTTTTGTGGCTAGTCAAAAGGGCAAAGGAAAATGGAGCTCTTCTACTAGTAAGCAGAAATCCGCAAATGCTGCACATTCGAAGAAGCAAGATAAAGATGAGAAGAAATCAGAAAAGCAGAAATTGTTTTGGAAGTACTGTAAAGGGAATGATCATATCATAAAGAACTATCCAAAACTGGCTGCAAAAGAGGCAAAGAAAAAGGAGGCTGGAATGGTTGTTGCAGAAGCCTCTACACCAAAAACAGAGTCTGCTAATCTTGTGCAGGAAGAAGAATGGGTGTTTACTACTGTTTGCAATTTTGACCCATCTTCTCATGAGCAGTGCATGTCTGCAGTGGACTCATATGTTTGGTACCTTGACAGTGGGGCGACCAAACATATTACCTCGCAGCGTAGTTTCTTCTCTTCACTCGAGCCTGCCCCTACAGGGAATACTATCACATGCGCCAACAACTCCTCTTATCCTGTTATGGGAGTTGGTAAGATTATTCTGACTACTGCTGATGGTAATTCTTTCACCTTGATGCTTTATTTGTGCCAAGGATCAAGAAGAATTTGTTATCAGTTTCTGCATTAGCCAAGATTGGCTTGGTTGTGAAATTTCTTGATGACAGATGTACAGTTCATGATCTGTCAAATGGCGATGTTATTATTGCTTCTGGCATTTTATGTCGTGGGCTGTATAAGCTCATAGACTATGAAAGATCTATGAATGATTCGGCATGTGCAGTTCATGATTCTCAGGCTATGTCAGATGCAAAGCTTTGGCATGCACGCTTTGGTCATCTGAATTTTGCTAGTTTGCTACGCCTGCAGAAATCTGATATGGTGTCTTCTTTGCCCAAGCTTGAGGCACCTCGAAAACATGTATGTGAAGGCTGCATTTTGGGAAAAATGCAGCGTTCCTCCTTTCCAAAAGATGGTTCAGTTCGGGCTACGCAGAAATTGCAGCTTGTACATAGTGATGTCTGTGGTCCTATGCAGACACCCTCTTTTGGGAATTACCTTTACTTCGTGACTTTCATTGATGATTTTTCCAGGCATACATGGGTATATCCACTCAAAGCAAAGTCTGAAGTGTTCATGTGCTTTAAACAATTTTTGGTTTTGGCTGAAAATCTATCAACATGTAAAATGGGCACCCTTCGTTCTGATCCAGGGGAGGAATATATGTCTTCTGTTGAGGAATGCATTTCTGGCTGAACGTGGGATAAAACACCAGTGTACAGTGCCGTATACACCTCAACAGAATGGAGTTGCTGAACGAAAGAACATGTCACTCATAGAGATGGCGAGGTGCATGGTCAAGAGTCAAGCTTTACCACATAGTTTCTGGCTTGAGGCTGTCATGTGTGCATCATATGTACTAAACAGGTGTCCCACTAAAGGGCTGCAGTCTATCACTCCATATGAGGCTTGGCATGACCGCAAGCGATCTGTTGCTCATCTGCATGTTTTTGGTTGTTTGGCATATGCATTACTGCCTGAACAACATCGCAGTAAATTGGATGATAAGGCAGTAAAATGTATTTTTGTTGGATACAGTTCCGAAAGTAAAGGCTATCATCTGTATCATCCACAAACTAAACGCATTCTAGTTAGCCGTGATGTTGTCTTTGTGGAAGATGCTATTCAGCCATTGCTTTCATGTACTAAGGAGACATCTGTTAGCTCTAAAGACATGTATGATACGTTGATGCCTCTTTTTACAGGTGGACAGTCTAGTGCTGGTCCTAGTGAGGCAACTTCTCAGCCTTTGCAGGTTTCATATGATGATGCAGATCATTCTATTTCTGATGTAGATTTACATGATGCACTTGTTGATGAGAGAGCTGATATTGAGCAGGCAAAAACTATGCCAAAATGGCTGGTGCAGACTTTGCGTGACAGCAAATTAGATGCACTTTTGTCATATCGTACTTGTTCAGGCTCTCATAGTGCCTCCTTTGCATCAGATTGCTATGCTATGGCTGCATCTAGTCTCTGTGATGAGAATGAGCCTGTTTCTTTTGATGAAGCACAAAATTCAGAAAATTGGATGGCTGCCATGCAATCTGAATATGATGCTATAATGAAGAATGGTACATGGTCTTTATGTGACTTGCCTCTTGGCAAGAAGGCCATTAGCACTAAGTGGGTATACAAGCTGAAGCGTAAACCTGATGGTACAGTTGACAGGTATAAGGCTAGGCTTCTTGCAAAGGGTTATGCGCAGGAAAGAGGCATTGATTTTGATGAGACCTTTGCACCTACATGCCGTATGACTATTGTTCGGAGCATTTGTGCACTTGCAGCCCATCATGGTTGGAATGTACATCAGTTGGACATTAAAACAACATTTCTGAATGGTGACTTGCATGAAGAAGTGTATGTTTTTCAACCCCATGCCTTTGTGCAGAAAGGGCATGAAAACCAGGTGTGCACGTTAAAGAAGGCATTATATGGTTTAAAGCAAGCACCACGTGCTTGGTATGAGAAGATACATGCCTATCTGGTTGCACATGGTTTTGTGAACAGTCCAACTGAAAGCACCTTATATGTTAAGCGTGCTAATGATGTGCTTCTGATCATTGTTGTCTATGTTGATGACATGCTGCTCACTGGTCCTATTGAGAAGCATATTGCTGATTTCAAGGCTGATTTGCATGCCTCATTTGAGATGTCTGATTTGGGGCATTTGCATCACTATTTGGGCATTCAGTTTATGCAAGTTGATGGTGGAATGGCTTTGTGTCAAACGAAATATATTGACACATTATTGCAGTGTTTTGGCCTTGAAGACTGTAAACCTATTGCCACTCCTATGGAGACAGGTTTACGATTGAGTCTTCATGATGCTGGAGATGCATTTGATGTTGTTCTCTATCAGCAGGTTGTTGGATGCTTGATTTACTTATGCATTACTCGGCCAGATATTCAGTTTGCTATCTCACAAATGAGCAGGTTTATGCATTGCCCAGGAGTCATGCATTGGAAGGCGGTTAAGCGCATCTTTCACTACTTGAGTTGTACTCGACTACTTGGGTTGTTTTATCCCAAGGGGGGATCACTACCGCCAGATTTGCATGCTTTTTCTGACTCAGATTGGGCTGGTTGCTATGACACTCGTGTGTCCACTAGTGGTTTTTGCTTCATGCTTGGTAGCTCATGTATATCTTGGTTGAGCAAGAAGCAGCCTATTGTGGCCCCTTCCAGTTGTGAGGTTGAGTATAGGGCAGCTTTCACAGCGACTGTTGAGCGTGTGTGGCTCAGATGCCTTATGGCTGATTTGGGTGTTGGCCAGTCTTCTGCCACCACCATCTTCACTGACATTTAGAGCGCATTGGCAGTTGCGAGGAACCCTCTGTTCCATGCTCGCACTAAGCACATTGAGATGCATTATCACTATGTCAGGGAGAGGTTCTCTGCTGGGGAGATCAGCTTGGCATATGTGCCCACGCAAGAGAACATTGCAGACCTTTTCACGAAGGCTCTGCCTAGGGAGAAGTTTGAAGCTTTTTGCAAAGCTTTGGGCTTACTTCCTTTTGTGGAGTGATTTCCACATAGCTTGACACTTCCTTATACATGAGTGCCAGCTCATTGTTCACTGCATCACTCCTAGGGGGGATTTGTTGATATATTTAGGTAGTGATGTGTGTGAACACATTAGGACCACCGGGGTACATTTTTCCCTCTTTAGGAGGTTTTTTTCCCCCGGCTTGTATATACGCCTATTGCCCTAATGGGCTACTTATCTTTGTACATTCTCTAGTAATACATTCAGCATTGTGTGTTTGTGCTCCAAGCTTCTTCTTCTTCCTTGTGCTGTTCCTGTGCTTCCGCAGACGTCTAACTCCAACATGATGAATGTAATGATTAATCCAAATCAGATAACTTCATAAGTCACAAGTCATGAAAAACTTGCTATTATTGTTCACACACCTGCTAGTTCTTAAGCTCAGTACTCCCAACATAGTAGCAATTAGAAAAATCCCTTCTAAGGGTATCTAATTATCTTAAAGAGCTAATGATTCCAAGTGCAATCATTTAAAATGATTGACTATACACAGAGCAATCAATTTAGCAAGTAAAACATTACCCCCAACTTTTTAGGAGATGTGGAGGGAAGGACCAATGACTATGTCGAGACGCTTTCCTCCCAATTGGCTGCATGAAATGCCTTCAAAACTTTTCATCCTGTACTCTATGTAAAGTTGATTCCAATGAGGCATAGAACATTGAAAATAATGGATTAATGGGTGAGATATGAGCAAGACAAGTACACTATTCTGAGTGACAATGGCAGAGAACTCAACAAAGATAATCAATAATGTGTTGTATTGTATGACAATGTTGTGCATTATCATTGGTATGACGAATAATGCCCAATGATAGTGAGAAGTGTAGGCTATAGTGTGAGCCATACAATCTCTATAATTTGATCAACTAAAAGCTCTAGAATGGAGAGGTACACCGCGAGATTTTACAACCACCTTTTATAGATGCCTTGTTGGCAAGTTTGAAGTCAAATTCAAATTTGGCTTTACCTAAAAGTGCTCCTTCAAGTTAGGAGTTATTCCAACAAGATGAATACGTAGCTTTATCACTCCTAACTCCACAGAGAAGATGTGATTCCAATATTCTCTCTAGGATTTATCTTTTACAAGAAGTAAATGATCAAAGTTTACAAGCAATGGGTCATGTATTCCTTCAATCATTTGTACATAGATTCTTCCAATGCCTAGCCAAGTGTGAAGGCTTGGCATTTGCACCAACAATTCCAATCTAACAAATATTAAATATCTTACTAAACTACTTTGGTTAAAATGTCTACTATTAACATGAAGCATGTCAATTCGGGAATCAAGCAAGTTTTCCATTCAAGAAGCGTAACAAAGAAGTGCATTTCCATTTAACCTCATTCACAGAGATGTACGGGGATCCACCAAGGAGCCTTAATTGGGAGGAAATAGGTATCGTGTTATCTTCATTGATGATCACACAAGAATGACATAGTTGTATTGCAAGAAGTCAAAGCTTGAAGTTTTTATTCACTTTGAAGTTTTCCATGCACTTGTCAAAAAGGAGGCGAGGATGTTCATAAAGTTTATTAGATCCGATAAAGGAGAAGAATGCTTTTGTTTCCTAGATTTGTAAGTCATAAAGGCATCAAAGTGCAATATACATGCAACTATACACCCTAGCTAAATGGGATTTTCAAAGAGGAAAAATATTCACATAGATCGTGTCAAGATCGATGCTCAACGAGATGAATGTGCTCAATTGCTATTGGGAAAATGAGACAATTACAACCATCTACATCATCAATAGGTGCCCCATTTCAAGTGTACATGTTCTAAGTCCATATGAAGCATGGTATCATAAGAATTCATATCTATCACATCTCAAGATTTTTGGTTGTGTATGTTATGTGGATGTGCCTTATGAATTGAGGCATAAAATTGAAGAAAAAGTTCAAAGCAAAACTTTTATTGGCTATTCAAGTGAGCAGAAGGGTTTTAGATTCTATGATCCTAATAATATAGAGCTAAACGTATCAAGATAAGTTATCATGCTATAGTGTGAGATATTCATAGCAGGTTGAGGATATACATGATGCTGAGAGATGACATGTCAAAGATTAAGAAAGTGTGGAGATTTCTGGTCCATCATGATGGGGCATCCACAAATCTCCATGAAAAGGGAAATCTAGAAGCAAGCCTACCTCAAGTGAAGAAAGTTCTATAAGAAGCAAAGACAAGGAGGAAGAATGTGATCACGACAATCCATTGCTAGATACAGATACCTGCAATGAAGGAGAATTTGAAAAGATAGAAAATCCAAGTGTAAAGACATCAAAAGAAAGGAGGAGAATGTTCATTCTAGCCCCTCGGGAGAGACGAATCTCAACAAGAGCAATGATTAACATATGAACCTTTCAGTGCCAAATACATGAGTGGAGTAGCTGCATGTGATGACTAATTGTTTCAAGGATGCAAGAAATCATGAAGAATGGAACCAAGCCATGCAAGAAGAAGTAAAAGCACTAAAGGAAAAAAAAAACATGTTCATTGGTGCCTTAGACCAAGGACATGAAGGTGATAGGAAACAAATGTGTATACAAGGTAAAGAGGATTTGAGATGGCAGCATAACTAGGCATAAAGTGAGGCTGGTTGCCAAGAGTTTTGCACAAATTTATGGCAGTTACTTTGAGAAAACTTTCAATCCTAGAACAAGGATGA
The DNA here is from genome assembly GCA_020310875.1 of Ceratopteris richardii. Lineage (NCBI taxonomy): Eukaryota > Viridiplantae > Streptophyta > Polypodiopsida > Polypodiales > Pteridaceae > Ceratopteris > Ceratopteris richardii. The sequence goes on along the minus strand of CM035414.1, from coordinate 40,696,351 downwards.
CTAGGGTAAAAACTCTCAGTGGAATTGAAACCTCAAAGAGTTGGAAGATCCACCAACTAGATGTGAAGAATGCTTTCTTGACCAGTGGCCTAGAGGAGACTATTTTCAGTTAGCAATCAAAATGCTTTGTAGATGAGAGGTATCATCATCATGCATGTAGGTTAAAGAAGGCTATTTATGGTCTCATGCAAGCCCTAAGAGCTTGAAAACAAAGAATAGTGGAATACTTAACCAAATTTGGCTACAAATAAAGTGATGCAAACTCGTCACCATACATGAAGAAGCAAGGTCATCTTGTTGTTTACATTTTCATTTATGTTGATGGTCTTATTATTACAAGTAATAATGAAGCAAGCATTAGAGAGATTAAGAAGAAGCTTGGAGATGAATTCAAGATTTGAGATCTAGAGGAATTGAAGTACTTCTAAGGCATAGAAGTGATCTACAAGGAGGAAGGCATCTACCTCATGCAAAGGAACTACATTCTTGATGTACTAGAAAAATACAGAATATGTGATTGCAAGTCAATTGCAAATCCATTGGAAGTAAATGTAAACCTGAGTGCACATGAGGTAGAAGACACTCAAGATGTTACTTTTTATAGATCCATTGTAGTATCTTTAAACTATGCAACTCTTACTATGTTGGACATCAAGCATGTAGTAGGAGTTTGATCACAGTCTATGCAAATTCCCAAAGCACAACACTTAATGGCAGCCAAACGTTTTCTTAGATACATCAATGAAACTAGGTTTATTGTATTCTAATGTTGAATATCTGTAGGTGAAAGATTATTTTGATGTAGATTGGACAAGCTAGAAGGATGATAGGAGTACAAGTGGGTATGTAGTCATGATTGGAAGCAAGACTATCTCATGCACCTCTAAGAAGCAACCAATAGTAGCCCTATCTTGAGTCAAAGTTGAATATAGATCCTTATCCCCTGTCACTTTGGTTCTTATATGGCTAAAGAAGCTCTTTAACACGAGTATTGTACTTCGACACTTTAGTGCCCTGAAAAAAGACATTATTTGATGAATTTTGAAGATTACTAGAAGGAGCCATTCATAAATATAACTATGCAACATGTTAGCATAAGGGATTGAATATTTCTAGAAAAATATAGGTTTTATTAAATGATATTAAAACTAAGATCTATTCACTAATTTTATGATGCTAATTCTAGTATTGGTGCAAATATTGTTGGTGCATTTCAAGCCTTCACACTTGGCTTGGAACCTTGGAAGATTGGCTTGGAACCCTTGAAGGATATCACTATGAGGAGCTAGAACCATACGAACACTTGCCTATGTGTTATTACTTCTTTACCCCTTGTAAAAGTCTAAATGAGTTGGCATTATGTATACACACCTAACTGATTAGAGTCGTGGAATTTGGATGGTGTGATTGGAGAGAATATCTCCCTACTTTTAGAGGAGAGATTCTAGGGAGCTTAGATTTGAATTTCAAATTCAAATGATCACAAAACATCTATAAAAGATGATGTAAAAATGTCGCGGGTGTGTCACTCACTTTAGCTCACTTCCCGAGGCATTTTATTAGTGTAACTCATTGTGTGTGAGTGCTACTTCATAGCCTACACCAAAACACCTCATTTAGCTATGCTTGTCAAGCTAATGAGTATGTACAATTACATCAATCAATAGAAGTATACACATTCACTATCTCTGTTGTTCTCTGAGTCATCATCGTCAAGTCTTTCAACTTCAAAGCAGCATATCTCAGGATCTACTAAACCAAATCACGTGATTCAACGCTTGTTGGAACCAGCTTCAAGCATACTATACACCTACAAAATTGCAAGTCAATTGGATAAGCCATCGCGGAGAAATCGCGCTCGAAGTGCACACTGGTCTCTGTCAGCAGAATTCCTAAAAAGTCGGGGGTACACATAAGTTTGCTAAATTGATTTCTCAGTGAGTAGTTTTTCATTTCTTCTCATTCCACTTGCAAATGGTAGCTTGTTAAGCTAATTTAATATGTCCAGAAGGAATTAGATCAATTGTTAGTGTGCTGGTCACACTGAGTGAAAGATTGAGCAGGTGTCACTACAGAAATAGAAAGTTTTTTTTTATTTTTGAAGTGCCAAGTTATCTGTTTTGAGTTGGTCATTACACATATCATTTGCAAAGTACATATATGCTTTCTTGGTATCATTTGGAAGCTCAAGGTGTGTACTAAGCATATCTGGAATCAAAGGAGGGCTGGTGTGAAGCAGGAATAGCAGCACCAACTCAATCTCTTGAGTGCATCCAACCATCACTCCCAACAGTGGTATCAGAGCAAATAAGGTAAACATGGGAGATGGTTTTCCTTCATTCATTGACAAATTGGACAAGAACAATTACCAAGCTTGGTCATTGAGGATGAAGACCTATCTACAAGGAAGAAGCTTATTTGGATACATATCAGGAGATGAGGAATTGCCCTCATTTAAAGCTAGAGGACTACCCACCAAGGATGAACAAGAGAGACTCAACCAATGGTGTGCAAAGGATGCTTTGGCAAGGTCTTACCTTCTTAACTCTATATCTGATTTCCTTTTACCTCATATAAGGAACTGTAAGACTTCCCAAGAGACTTGGGAAACCTTGTCAACATATTTTTCTTCCAACACAAGGGCCAGGAAGAATCAACTGTGGATTGAATTCACAACCCTTAGGAAGCAGCCCAAGCAATCAGTCTCAGAGTATGTGACAAAGATTAAAGATGTGGCAGACCAATTAGCAAGCATTGGAGAGGAGATTGAAGAGGAACAAATAGTCAGGCAAGTAACAAATGGACTCAAGGCAGATGATAAGTGGGAAAGTTTCACCACTGCAATGGACCTCTATATGGACATGCATACCCCAGATCTCACAACACTCATGGGCCAACTATTCACACATGAAGCAAAGTTTACAAAGGTAGGAGATCAATCAAAAGGTAACAACCCCTCTGCTCTCTATACTGATAAGAAAGTTAAGGATAAAGGTAAAGGGAAGAAACAGGATGAAGAAGGCTCTACCTCCCAAGCTAATTATGCAGGGAGAGGTAGATCATCAAGAGGCAGGGGCAGAGGAGGTAAGTCAGGTAGGGGGAGACCCTACAACTCATCACCATGTAACATTTGTGGATTGTCCAAGCATACCACAGATGAATGCTACAAGAACTACAAGAATCAGAGAGGAAGAGGCTACTCAAGAGGTGGATACTCTCAAGGGAGAGGCAGGTTCAACCAACACCAAGGCTACAATGGATACAACAAACAATACAACAACAATTACAACCACAACCACAATGGTAACTACCAAGGTGGATTCAGAAATAGAAGGGATTATAACAACTACACAGAGGAGCAAGATGACTCCCTATTGATCATGAATATGACCTCCAAAGCAGTTACAAATGATGATCATTTATTTTATATTGACTCAGGATGTTCTAACCATGTAGCTCGCAATGTGGCACTACTTTCTGATTTGGAAGAACCCAAGGGCAAACATCAGGTACAGACAGGTGATGATACTAAACATTCTGTTGAAAAAATTGGAAATGTAAAGACATGTGATGGTAACCAGAATCTATTGAGCAGGGTACTCTATGTACCAACCATCACCAAGAATCTAATGAGTGTAGGTCAAATTGTGGAGAAAGGTTTGCAGGTCAGATTCACACAACATGGAGCATATGTGGAGGACCCTAGACATGGATTCAAAAGGATAGCCAAGGGAGAAAAATCAGGTAGATTGTTTACTTTTGAGCTAGAAGACACCAAGAACATTGCTTTGTATAATTACAAGGATCAACAACTTTCAGAGTTAGAAATATGGCACAAGAGGTTAGGTCACATAGGTGAAAGAACCCTAAAACAAATGTGCATGGATCAATGTGTGCTTGGGATACCTAATGTGTCCAAGCAACACATGATTTACAAGTGTGGAGCATGTCAGTTTGGTAAGTCTCACAGATTGCCATATTCAAGGAAAGGTTTCATGCATGAAGACTACCTAGACTTGGTGAACACAGATGTTTGGGGACCTAGCAAGGATCCTTCCATTTCAGGTTCAAGATATTATGTGTCCTTTATTGATGACTATAGCAGATGGACCATCTTATACTTTATGAAACATAAAGATGAAGTATTTAATTGTTTCAAGAAGTATCTTGCACTTGTTGAAAACCAAACAGGAAGAAGCTTGAAGAGGCTAAGGTCAGATGGAGGAGGAGAATACTTCTCCAGTGAGTTTGAAGATTTCTTGCAGGAAAGAGGCATCAAAAGAGAGATTACCACAAGGTACTCACCTGAACAAAATGGGGTAGCTGAAAGAAGGAATAGACTCATTGTAGAAACAGCTAGGTCTATGCTTAATGAAAAGAAGTTGCCTAATTATCTTTGGGCAGAAGGTGTATCCACTGCCACCTATCTCATCAACAGGTTGCCATCCAAATCACTTGATGGCATGACACCTTATGAAGCTTGGCATGGTAAGAGACCTTCTCTAGATCATTGTAAAATCTTTGGCTGTGTAGCATATGTGCATATTCCCTCACAAGTAAGGGGAAAGCTAGACCCTAAAGCTGAAAAATGTATCTTCATTGGTTATGATTTGAACCAAAAGGGATACAGATTCTACAACCCAACAAACAAAGGTTTCAAGGTAAGCAGAGATGTCATCTTTGATGAGAATGACTCATGGTTTGAGAATGAATGCAGGAAAGTTAGTCTACCCTATGATATGGAAGAAGATTTCCCAAAGCTCACCAAGGAGGAACCAATCCAGGAAGATGAATCAAGCTCAGATGATGATGATACAATTAACCTTGAGGAATTCAAGGCTTGGAAGTCCAAAGGAAAGATAAAGATAAAAAAGCTAGAGGATATACTAGAATCCTCAACTCAAGCAATTAGAAGATCTCAGAGAGAAAGCAAAAGACCAATCAGATTTGGGTATGACACATCACTTGTAACTAAACATTCTGTATATCTTGCAAAGGATTTGTTGAATGAAGAACCAGGTACCTATGAAGAAGCAATCACCAAACCAGAATGGAAAGGAGCTATGGATGAAGAAATGGAAGCTCTCAAGGAGAGTGATACTTGGGACTTGATACCCAAGAAGGACTCTATGAAGGTGATAGGATCCAGATGGATCTATAAGCTAAAGAGAAATTCAGATGGAACAATAAACAGATACAAAGCTAGGTTGGTAGCCAAGGGTTTTGCACAAACCCAAGGCATTGATTATGAGGAGACATTTTCTCCTGTGGCTAAGATGCCAACTATCAGAATATTGGTGAGTGTAGCTGCATCCAAGAATTGGAACATGTACCAATTAGATGTCAAGAATGCCTTCTTAAATGGATGGATATCTGAAGAAGTCTACATGTCACAACCACCTGGCTATGAAGATCCCAAGAAGGTAAACTATGTTTGTAAATTGAAGAAGGCTCTGTATGGATTGAAACAGGCACCTAGAGCATGGAATTAGAGGTTGACAACCTACCTCCTAGACCAAGGATTTGTGATGAGTAAAGCAGACACTTCTCTGTTCATAAAGAGAAGTAGTACATAGGTAATCTACTTGTGTGTTTATGTAGATGATATCATCATTACAGGTAATGATGTCAATGGGATTAGACACATCAAAGGACAGATGATGAAAGAATTCAAGATTAATGATCTTGGATTATTGAAGTACTTCTTAGGTCTTGAGTTAGTCTACACCAACTCAGGTATATATATCACTCAAAAGAAGTATGTACAGGATATGGTCAAGAAGTTTGGCTTGCAGGATGCAAAAGTCTCAACTACTCCAATGGAGGTCAACCTAAAACTAAGTGCTCATGAAGGAGAAGAAGTCCAAGACATCACAGGATATCAAAGCATGGTAGGTAGTTTGAACTATGCTACCTTGACAAGAATTGACATAGCATATGGAGTTAGTGTGCTAAGTCAATTCATGCACAAACCAAGGGTACCTCACCTAGAGGCAGCAAAGAAGATCTTGAAGTATTTGAATGGAACTCAGAACCATGGTTTGTACTTTCCCTATACATCAGATATTGACATTAAAGTATACTCAGATGTACATTGGGTAGGATGCAAGGATGATAGGAGGAGCACATCAGGATACATTTGTTTTGCAGGAGATAAACCTATTTCTTGGTCAGCCAAGAAACAACCTACAATGGCATTGTCATCCATTGAAGCAGAGTATAGAGGGCTTGCCAATGCCACTCAAGAAGCTATCTGGTTGAAGCTCTTGTATACAGAGTTAGGTCTATACACTAGACCTCCAATTATCTTTGGAGATAACACTAGCTCTCTTCACCTTGCAGCTAATCCAATATATCATGCCAGAACCAAACACATAGAGGTTCATTACCACTATGTGAGGGAGAAGTTACTAAGCAAAGAGATTCAATTGACTTATGTGTCTACTAATATGCAATGTGCAGATTTACTCACTAAAGCTTTGGATGGAAACAAGCTAGGCAGATTCAAATCCATGATTGGATTGCAGGATGTAATTGAAGACTAAAGATGAAGACTTAAGCCAAAGTGTTTGGCTTGAGGGGGAGCTGTTGGTGCATTTCAAGCCTTCACACTTGGCTTGGAACCTTGGAAGATTGGCTTGGAACCCTTGAAGGATATCACTATGAGGAGCTAGAACCATAGGAACACTTGCCTATGTGTTATTACTTCTTTACCCCTTGTAAAAGTCTAAATGAGTTGGCATTATGTATACACACCTAACTGATTAGAGTCGTGGAATTTGGATGTTGTGATTGGAGAGAATATCTCCCTACTTTTAAAGGAGAGATTCTAGGGAGCTTAGATTTGAATTTCAAATTCAAATGATCACAAAACATCTATAAAAGATGATGTAAAAATGTCGCGGGTGTGTCACTCACTTTAGCTCACTTCCCGAGGCATTTTATTAGTGTAACTCATTGTGTGTGAGTGCTACTTCATAGCCTACACCACAACACCTCATTTAGCTATGCTTGTCAAGCTAATGAGTATGTACAATTACATCAATCAATAGAAGTATACACATTCACTATCTCTGTTGTTCTCTGAGTCATCATCTTCAAGTCTGTCAACTTCAAAGGAGCATATCTCAGGATCTACTGAAACCAATCATAATATACACCTACAAGATTTCAAGTCAATTGGATAAGCCATCTCGGAGAAATCTCGCGCGAAGTGCACACTGGTCTCTGTCTGCAGAATTCCTAAAAAGTCGGGGGTACACATAAGTTTGCTAAATTGATTTCTCAGTGAGTAGTTTGTCATTTCTTCTCATTCCACTTGCAAATGGTAGCTTGTTAAGCTAATTTAATATGTCCAGAAGGAATTAGATCAATTCTTAGTGTGCTGGTCACACTGAGTGAAAGACTGAGCAGGTGTCACTACAAAAATAGAAAGTTTTTTTTTTTATTTTTGAAGTGCCAAGTTATCTGTTTTGAGTTGGTCATTACACATATCATTTGCAAAGTACATATATGCTTTCTTGGTATCATTTGGAAGCTCAAGGTGTGTACTAAGCATATCTGGAATCAAAGGAGGGCTGGTGTGAAGCAGGAATAGCAGCACCAACTCAATCTCTTGAGTGCATCCAACCATCACTCCCAACAAATATTACAATGATGTTAGTTAGTGGTTATTTTAAAATGATGATGTCATACTTTTCATTGTTTTATATGCAATAGAATCTCTTGTTTTATATAAGTATACATTTTTCTATCCATAATTCAAGATTTGTAATTTTTTTTACTAGGTTTATGGCATAAAAGCAATATCATATGTGTCGTGATAGTGTTACCATCTATGAACTATTTTGCAATGTGATGGTATGAATCATTTTTTATTATCAAAATACTATTTGAGATTTGTGAAGCTAGAAATATTTTTTTTACAACCTTAGGACTCAGATTTGTATGTCATTTCTTAAAATTAAGAACTAATACTGTTTTTATGTGCTAAGAAAAGGTCACTTGATGAGCAAATATTCCATTATGCTAAATGATCAGAGTTATTATGCTAGGTTTTCCTATATAAACTGGTTTATACTATTTATAGGATTATTTTTATTTATATAATATACCTTATATAATTGAGAAAAGCTAGTTTTTTAGGATGAAGATTTATTCTTGATAGAGTGGAATATGGACATTCAATGAAATATTGAGATTGTTAGTATATGTGAGATATGTATAAACTTATTGGTTCAAAGACATGTACCATATTTGTATGATATTATATGATGGTTTTTGAAAGAAAAACCAGCAATTTTAGTGTTTTTATGCATCAATATCATGTAGAAGGCTCCTATAGTGTATAACTATATAATGAGTATCCTATATTGTAGTAATTTTCTTTTTATAAAAATAATTTTTCGAATTCCCAAGGCTTATCTTAATTGATTAAGTGAATTTCAATTAACATCACAAAAATTAATCCAACACAAGCAAAAAAGTTTTGATTAAGTCTTCAAAAAAAAAGTTTTTCTTAACCATATTCCATCATTTCTAGTTTTTGAGTTATCATAAAAATTTATTCAAAAAAGTATAAAATATATATATATATATATATATATATATATATATACATACACACACACACATATATATATATATATATGTATATATGTATATATATATATATATATATATATATATATATATATATATATATATATATATATATATGTATATATATATATATATATATATATATATATATATATATATATATATATATATATATATATATATATATATATATATATATATAGGTGTGTGTGTGTGTAGAGCCTCTAGGTGTAGGTCTTTATGTGGTTTGAAGGTTTTTTCAAATATGTTTTGATTAATGTGCATCTTTTTTAAGGACACAGTGTTAAAGACTTGCAAGTGAAATAGATTCCCATCATGTGTGACAATATGTGCAGTCTAGACTTAGCTTTGAATCTACATTTCCATTCTAGTTCCAAGCACATTGAAGTACACTACCACATCATCAGAGAGAAGGTGATTGCAAAGGAGGTCGAGGTGGAGCATCTAAGTAACAAAGATCAATTTGGAGATGTGTTTATAATAGGATTGGAAGGAAAGAAGCTTCTAAAATTCAAAAGAAGCATTTGCATGGTAGATTTAAGCTCAAGGATTCAGAGGGAGTTTTAAAATTCAAGCCTTAAATCTAACCAAATATATTTCTAGGATGTTTGAATATGCTCTAAAATTTTGGTTTTCATATGTTCTGATTTTTTGATGTTCAAGTATTTATACCGGTGTTGTTATGGTGCCTATCATGGTGCTCCATTCATGTGTTGTTCTAGTGTTTGTTTTGGAGCTTCTTTCCTATGGACAAATATTTTGAATATTTGCCTTAAACTTTAATTAAAGTCCCAAAGGCATGGACGACAAGTGGACCTATTAGTTAAAGGCTTCATACCATAAATTCTAGCTAGCAAGAAGGTTCAACCACTTTCCTTAATCACAACTGACCAAAAATGTTAAGTTGTTGATTGAGTGATTCTTGAAAAATTGTAGAAGCACTTTTGGAATTCTATTTATGTATGAATCCAAGTTTTGAATGGAATTCCATGACATGGACTCTCTTTCTAAGTTAGTTTATAGTGTAAGGAAGTTGCTACACATAGCTCCCTTGCTGAGTTAGGCATTGTTTTGGCTTATACATCTCTATAGTTAGCCATTGCTCACTACCTCTTTTAGGAGTGAGCTAGTTTCAAACATGATTTTATTTATGTTGTAATGCCTTCTTATGATATCCATTTTAAGTGATCTTAACTATATACATTGATTGATAATAGTTTCTATTCAATGTGGTATAAATTTTGTGAAGATCCTCTAAGTGATCTTTGAGTGAAGATGTATCTTTACACATAGGCAAATAGTGAAGATGTGTCTTTACACATAGGCAAACAACTAGTCTAACTTGGAGGTTGGTTCTCTATGTTTGAGTATCTAAATCATGTTTTTTATAGTGTTGTGGATAGTAGATCATTTCTACTTTGATTTTATAAAATTTCATTATTTTTCCCATCTAGATTTGGAGTTGGAGCAAAAATAGTGACTCTAGATCACTATGGAATAAAACCTTTGAGGGCCTAAAACCTTCCAAAGCTGCATAGGGGAATTGATCCATCCCCCAACAATCTATGTCCATGGTTGTCCAACTTACACCTAATGTGTTTAATGTATATAGGGTTCATTTCTTTGAAAAGTGTTGCTTTAGTTCACCTACATGTGCTAAATTGCAACCATTTGCCATGCACTTCCTCTTCCACACAAAAAGTTAGAACATCTTGATCATCTTGTTTGTAGATGCTTCCTATGAGTATGAGATATCATTATGACTTGATTATTCTCTCTCAGTTTCTTGGGCCCAAACATTAACATTGAAACTAATTGTTCCACCCAATTTGGAACTACTTCATGATTGAAAAATATGCATCAAGAAGTTCATTAGATACACCTTCTGACAAGTCTCGTGAAGTGAGTCATTAAAGGTGATCTACGCTAAAGTGGATCTTACCTTTCCTAAAAACTAATTTAAAATCATATTCCATTAGTAAGAGAAACCATCTTACTAACTACCAATATTTCAAGGTTCATTCGCCAACTATAGTAAAGCTTGATGTTCTATAAAGAATTTGAACTTATTTGGAACCAAATAATGTAAAAAACATTTTGACTACATCAACCATGCCCAATCCCTATTGTTTAGTTGTTGTATAATTTCTTTCTATAGTGTTCAAATATCTACTCACATATGCTATGGGTAAGTCTAAGTTTCCTTCTCTTGTGGCTTGTGCAATCACACATCTGATAGAAAAACTGGAGGCATCGTTGTGGACATGGAATGGCTTACTCCAAACGTATGTTATCAAAATAGGGGCTCAACACAAACATCATTTTAACTCTACAAATGATTTCTTACATTCTTTTTTCCACTCAAATTTCTTTAGAAGGTTGCACAAGGGTTTTCCAATAAATGCATACATGTAGATAAAAGATCGGTAGTATCCACAATGACCCATAAATGCTTGTACTTCCATAACCATTCTTGGTCTTGGTAATTCCACTATGGCTCTCACGTTTTCTTCATCCATTGATATTCCAGTTTTTTACACAATATGACCTAAGATCTTGCCTTATCTAACCATGAAAATACATTTCTTTGGGCTCAAACACACCTGCTACTCTCTACACTCATCAAAGATGTGCTGCAGTTTTGGGATATGATTTTGGTTTTATTGGGAATGAGAACACAAGTCATCCAAATAAACTTCTAGATTCTTACACAAGAACACTTTGAGAACATGACACATGAGACCTTGGAAGGTAGAAGGTACATTTGTGAGCCCAAAGGACATCACAAAAAATGCAAAGATTCCCCAGTCTATGGAAAAATCCATCTTGTGTTGACCTTCGAGGGCAATGGCTACTTGGTAGTAACTTGAAAATCCATCAAGGAAGCTATAAACTTCCTTACCCACTACATGTTCCCATAGATGTTCCATGATAGGAAGCGGATAACTATCTTTTATGATGGTAGTATTAACTTTCTTCAAGGTAATACATGCACATAATTTTTCCTTCATCTTAAGAAAAACAACAATGGGGGATACCCATTTAGGATGGTTCATCTCATAGATAAAATCCAGCTTCTATCAACCTCTCTATTTCCTCTTTTATTTCTGTTGCATAAGTGTCATTGTATGTGTATGGACTTTGTTTTATGGGATTTGTTTCTAGTTTCCTTAGGATCCTTTGCAAGCATATTTCTATATCCACTACTTTGAGGTCCTTATAAGTCCAATCAAACATGTCTTTGTATTCTTCTAATAGATTTCTCAATTCTTGCTCCTCTTCCTTGGTTATGTTATTTCCTCCCAATGTGCTTCTTTCCTCTCCATCTTCTATCACCACTACTACTTTCTTGTTTTGTCCCTTATTATCATAGGCTTCTCCCATAATAGCTTCTATGCTTAGCATCCTCATTCTAGCAGTTCTTAGGTACTTCAAACAAAGGTTCTTCCTCTTCGTTTGTTAAGGGATTGTTTTTACGTTTTTTGTTTTGGGTCTAATTGTGGTACTAAAAATATAACATTCTAGCACTCATTTTGTTCACGAGTCTTAGAATATATTAGGTATAATTACTCTTCTCCCAAGCCACATAAAGAATCCATCAAGATGGACTCTAAGTCCTCATCATTTCCTTCTTCATGTGTGTATATCCTCATTACAATTGGGAGTCCATTGTTCTTCATTCACTACTATGACCTGTTAGAAAGAATGTCATGATAGTCCATATAGTTCAATATTGTAACAATACTATATGTATTGTTTAGTATACTGTAAAAAAGAATGGAACAAGTGGAATGGCTAAGGTGAACGCCTTTGAAGCCTCCCACCAAGTTTGAATCTTGGTCATGGATGGTAGCAGCATGAACGTTTTTCTGCATAGTTTTTTTCTTTTTTTGATGATTCATTGCAGCATCCTTTTAGAGTAGTTTTTAGATAAAGTGATCATGTGTTTTTGCTTTTAACTAAAGCTCATCATGGGTAGCTCAAATTCCTATATAATGAGGACCTTGCCTCATTGTTTGGCATCTTCTCAAGGAGTTCAAGCTCAATGCAACGAGATCAAGGAGGTCATCTCTTAGAGTCTATGTTTCCACACTTAGACGAGGTGTGCTGTACATCAGGAGACCTTGGTGGAGTTTGTGTCAGCAACATACTATGAGTAACAAGTCTATATCTTTCCCCACTTGTTCATTCACTAGTTTTTTACTTACGACAATTAGAACTCTGGTTTGCTATAAAACAATTCTAAATTCTTCATATTCTCCATATTCTCTCTCTCTCTCTCTCACACACACACTTCATACCTCTTGGGCCTACAATCTTGTGTATCTAGTTCCTATTTCTACCTAGATTTATTTATTATCAGTTTGTATCATATTCGCACATTGTAATTTGACATTTGAATAGCGATAGTGTAGGTGAGCATCTTAACTTACCATACACTTTGAAAATCTCATCTATTCTCTCTATATCTATTACTCATGATCTTTCTAAGTATTAAGGTGTGTATGCTAAGGTTCATGTGTTGGAAGATCCTATAAAAATTTCATTAATTGTTATTGTAGCCCACCCCACTTCCAACATTTGGTATCAGAGCATAGTTGGTATACACCCTTAACAAGATGAGAGACTATACGCTTGAGAATGAAGAAAAGCTTGAGGGCATGTCTAATTGTCCAATGTGGAGTTTTATGATGATGAACATGTTAGTATCTAAAGACTTGTGGAATATTGTTAGTGGCACTTATCAAAGGCCAAGACAAGTCACTGAGGAGGCTCCTTCATCTTCTTAAAGAATGCCTGTTCCTATTTCATTACTCGATAGGAGGTTAGTGAAGAAGAAGGAACCACTTCATCATCAAGAGTTAGTGGTAATAATTCCAAATTATAAAAGAGAGATCTAGATGGGTTTTAAGGGATGCACTAGCACTTTCATATATTGTTGTGTGAGTTAAGAGGTATACCTACTAGGAAAGCTCATCTAAGGAGACAACTAGCCAACACAAGGACAAAAGTTGGTGAATCAGGTCAAACACATGTTCTGAAGCTCAAAGATTTATGAGATTAGTTTTTCAATGTTGGAGTCAACATTTTAGATGAAGAGATAATAAATACACTTCTAAACTCACTTCCATCTACATATCATGCTTTTGTTACTTCTTTATCTCTCTCTATAAGAGATAGAGAACTTTCATCTGGAGAGCTATAGTTCTTGAACTTTAAGATGAAGATCAACAAAAGGGTATGGAAGAGAATGATGAAGCCATGTCATCATTGTCAAAGGGCAAGGAAAGAAAGTCTATTAGTCCTTCTCCTAATGCTTCCTCTACACCCAAAGAAAAGTCTTTGACTACATCTGACTCAAAGAAAGAAGTATGACATTACTATAAGAAACTATGTCATTACATAGCATAATGCAAAACAAGGATTTTCTTTTATAAAAAGAAAGCATCAAGTAATAGTGCTGAAGATGATCCAAAACCTGAATCTTAAAAGGTAGAGTCATATGCATGTGTTACTATTGAGCAGGTAGCTTTTGATCAAGAAACATTAAATGCAATCTCATAAAATCTTTGGATTTTTTATTTTGGAACTACTAAGTATACAATAGATTGCATATAATAGCAAAGGATAGTGATTCTCTATTCTAGATTTAGGTGATATCCTAGTCTCACACAATGCATATATTGTAGAAAGTCAGATTTATGATTAAAAAAGAAGAGATTCTAGATTTCATAAAAGCAAATGACTATGCATTTTTCAGAAAGAGTTTGGATTCTTACATTCAGCCATACAAGGAGGGTGATGAGCCTTCTTTAACCCTAACAGACATAGGTGAAGAGAGAGTTTCATTACCTAAATCAGTACCTAGTCCATCATAAGTACGTCTTGAAGTTCCAACTCAAGAAGTAGGAGAAGGTTTTAGAGCTATAAAAGGAACAGATAATGAAGAGCTAGAAAGGATTCTAGGACTTTTCAAGAATTTTCCAAAGTGATTATATGAAACTTGGAAGAATAGTGGTATACATGAATATACAAGAAGAACTAGAAGTCTAAACAAGGATACAACAAGTAGACCAAATAAATTCTGCAAAACATTTTGAGAGTCATAATATTCTAGTTCTTACTTCAATTGATAATGAACCTGCTAGTGTTTAAGATGCACTACAATGTGATATGATTATCACAAGTCCCAAAGTTTAAGAATGCCTCTCCCAACTTTTCCACTACCTTGCCTAACCTTGCCAAACCATCAAACCACCCTAAGTGATCTAAGTCATGACTTTTGTCCACATTAAGGTCTTTTGGCCCCTTTATCCACCTAAAGCTTGCATAGTTCACACTTTCAACACTCCCCCTCAAGCTTAAGGTGGTAGTTTCCATATCAAGTAAGCTCATAGATTTTGAAAACTTTGTTAACTTGGTCACATCCAAGCTTTTGGTGAAGATGTCAACAACATGTTTCTTTGTACATACAAAATCAACATTAATGTCCCCACAGTTGCTGCAATTAAGCCCAAGCCTACATACTTGATGAATACACATAAGTTTGATGTATTAGTATATCACTTGAGAACCTCATATGTACAACCTCTTGTAACTTTGAGTTTAATTACCCATTGTAAAAAGTCACTAAACCCACAAGGACTTAGGAAGCATCTATCTCACATCATTTGGTCGTTCAAGTCAAGAGAGAATCAATCCTATATTGTAGGATCACTTTTAGTTGGAGATTT
Source organism: Ceratopteris richardii (assembly GCA_020310875.1). Classification (NCBI taxonomy): domain Eukaryota; kingdom Viridiplantae; phylum Streptophyta; class Polypodiopsida; order Polypodiales; family Pteridaceae; genus Ceratopteris; species Ceratopteris richardii. The sequence continues at coordinate 40,680,995 of CM035414.1, read as the reverse complement.
GAATTCAAATTCAAATCCTTGGCTCCAACAAAAAGCTATAAAAGTTGAGTTCAAAAGCCTCCATGTATCTCGAGGTTGAGAGATCATTTCCATGCACCTTAATTGAGGAGAGATCATACAATAGCTCACTCATTCCTTACTCATTGAGAAATGCCTTATTGACAATGACTTTTTAATTTACATGATTTAGTGAATACATGTTCCTTACTTCCTACTCTCATATCTCTGCCACACTTCATCAGAACAGTGACTTTTTCTGAGCTCATTCTCACTGTATGCTACATCATTTTTCATGATTTAAACCATGATATCTTCAAAATTATGTCTACTTTACTCTTACAAAGTTTCATCTATGATGGTTCACTCCATCGTGAGTTATTAATCAAACATTGCTCACTGGTCTGTGATTGTCAAAGCCTGTAAAAGTGGGGATATATGTTCAACTTTCTAAAGATAGTTCTTTGCATATAGTTTATCATTTTTAGATAAATCCATTCATAATTGGTATATTTTTAAGCTAATTGAAGTTCCCCAAAAGGAATTTTACTAACTATTGCTGTACTCAGACAATTGTATAAAACTCCTACCTATTTATTTTGATCCTATCATTTGATCAACATCTTCCAAGTAGCATATATTATCATTTATGCTTATTAGATAGCTAAAGAGGCCCACAACACTCTCCAGCCATTACTTATAGTAGGTGTGAAGGAGGTTTTAGCTACACCAACTCATCTCTTGTGATTATCCACCATCTCCTCCAACAGTGGTTTCAGAGGAAGCAAAATCAAGATGGGAGATGGTTTTCCATCCTTCATCGACAAATTGGACAAGAACAACTACTCAGCATGGTCCCTAAGGATGCAAGCATACCTTCAAGGGAGAAGCTTGAATGGATACATTTCAGGAGATGAAGACATGCCAATCTTCAAGAGCAAGAATCAACCAGCAAGGGAAGAGCAAGAGAGGCTAACCACATGGTGTGCGAAGGATGCTCCTGCAAGGTCATACTTACTAAAATCAATCTCTGATTTCTTGTTACCACATGTTAGAAATTGTAAGACCTCCCAAGAGACTTGGGAAGTGCTTTCATCATACTTCTCCTCCAACACAAGAGCTAGGAAGAATCAGTTGTGGATGGAATTCACAACTCTCAAGAAGCAATCAAAGCAAGGAGTGGTTGACTATGTAACAAAAATGAAGGGTGCTACAAATCAACTTTGAACCACTAGAGAAGAGATAGAGGAAGAGCACATAGTGAGGTAGATCATCATTGGAATTAAAGCTGATGACAAGTGGGAATCCTTCACCACTGCACTGGATCTCTACATGGATATGTAGATACTTGATCTCAAAACTTTGATGGGACAACTCTTCACCCATGAAGCAAAATTCAACAGAAATGGTGATAACTCAAGAGGTAACAATCCTCTGTGCTTTATATAGATAAGAATGAAGCTAAGGATAAAGGTAAAAGTAAGAAATAGGAAAGAGGCTAGTACCTCTCAAGCTAATTATGCAGGAAGAGGAAGAGGTACTAGAGGTAGGGGTAGAGGAGGTAAGCAAGGTAGGGGAAGACCCTACAATAGTTCACCATGCAATATATGTGGTCTCAACAACAACACTACTGAAGAATGCTACAAGAATACAAGGAACCAAAGGGGAAGAGGCTTCAATATAGGAAGCTATGGACAGAGAAGAGGCAGGTACCACAATGGTGGAGACAACTACAACCATAACTACAATCAAGGCTACAACAACAACAACAACAACAACAACAACTATCAAAGAGGCTTTAGAGGAAGAAGGGAATTCAATAACTACATTGATGATCAAGAGGATTCTCTGATCATTATGAACATGACATCCAAGGAAGTTAAAGATGATGAGAATCTCTTTTATAATGACTCAAGTTGTTCAAATCATGTGGCAAGGAATGTAGCACTATTGTCTGATCTTGAAGAACCAAAGGGAAAGCATGAGGTACAAAGAGGTGATGACACCAAGCATTCAATAAAGAAAATTGGAAATGTTAGGACATGAGATGGTAGTATGAACCTTTTGAGCAAAGTTCTATATGTGGCTACAATAACAAAAAACTTAATTAGTGTTCGACAGATAGTAGAAAAAGGTCTACACATCAGGTTCATGAAGCATGGAGCTTATGTAGAGGACCCCCAATAAGGATTCAAAAGGATAGCCAAAGGTGAGAAGTCAGGCAGATTGTTTACTTTTGAAATTGAAGACACAAGGAACATAGCACTATTTAGTTATAGAGACCAAACCTATCTGAGTTGGAAATATGGCACAAGAGGCTAGGGCACATAGGAGAGAGAACTCTAAAGCAAATTTTCAAGGATCAAATTGTGCTTGGAATTTCTAATGTGACCAAGAAGCACATGATTTACAAATGTGGAGCTTGCCTGGCAAAGCTCATAGGAAACCATTCAACAGGAAATGATACATCCACAAAGATTATTTGGAGCTTGTACACACTAATGTGTGGGGTCCTAGCAAAGATCCATCCATCTCAAGATCAATGTACTATGTCTCTTTTATTGATGATTACAGTAGGTGGACAATTCTCTATTTCATGAAACATAAGGATGAGGTGTTTTCATGTTTCAAGAAGTATTTGGGACTAGTTGAAAAGCAAAGAGGAAGGAGCTTGAAGAGAATCAAGTCTAATGGAGGTGCTGAGTACTTTTCACATGCGTTTGATCCATTTCTACATGGGAGAGGCATAAAGAGGGAAGTAACAACTAGGTATACTCCTAAATTGAATGAAGTGGCAGAGAGAAGGAACATGTTAATTGTTGAGGCAGCTAGGTCTATGTTAAATGAGAATAAATACCTAATTATTTATGGGCAGAGGTTGTTTCTACAGCTACCTATCTGGTTAATAGGCTTCCATCCAAGTCATTAGATGGTATGACACCATATGAAGCTTGCAATGGCAGGAGACCCTCATTGGATCATTGCAAGATATTTGGGTGCATTTCCTATGCACAAATCCCAGCACAAATCAGAGGAAAACATGACCCTAAGGCTGAGAAGTGCATATTCATTGGGTATGATCAAAATCAAAAGGGATAAAGACTTTATAATCCCCCTAACAAGGCATTCATAGTTAGTAGGATGTAGACTTGATGAGAATAATTCTTGGTTTAAAGATGATTGCAAGAAAATCAAATTACCATATGATTTGGAAAATGAGTTCCCAACCCTAACTCAAGAAGATCAGCACCAAGGAGAGGATATCAACTCAAAAGATGAGAAACATAGTGACTTCAAAGCTTGGTATTCAAGAGGCAAGTTCAAATACAAGCAACTAGAGGATCTACCTGACTATTCCAATCAAGCCTTAAGGAGATCACAAAGAGAAAGTAAGAAGCCCATAAGGTATGGATATGATATGTACAAGAAGAAAGAGTGGATAGAAGCCATGCAGGAAGAAGTGGATGCATTGCAGGAAAACCACACTTAGGACCTAGTTCCCAAGAAACACAATGAAGGTAATTGATTCAATGTGGATATATAAAGTTAAAAAGAACTCTAATGGCTCTACAAACATGTACAAGGCAAGATTAGTGGCAAAGGTATTTGCCCAAACACATGGAGTAGATTATGAAGAAACATTTTGACCTGTGGCTAAGATGCCAACAATCAGGGTATTGGTAAGTCTTGGTGCATCAAAAAATTGGAATTTATATCAGTTAGATGTCAAGAATGCATTTTTAAATGGTTGGATATCAAAAGAAGTATATATGGCACAACCACCAAGTTTTAAAGATGAAGAAAAATCGGGTTATGTATGCAAGCTTAGAAAAGCACTCTATGGTGTCAAGCAAGCTCCTAAAGCTTGGAACCATAGACTTGTTACCTATTTGCAAGATCAAGGCTTTGTAGCAAGCAAAGTAGACTCTTATTTATTTGTGAAGAAGAATAAATTAGAGGTCATCTACTTGTGTGTCAATGTAGATGATATCTTTATTAAAGGTAATGATTTCTGATGCTATCAAATAGGCCAAGGCTCAGCTAATGAAGGAATTCAAAATCAATGATCTAGGGTTGTTAACCTATTTTCTTGGCTTAGAACTTATGTATATAGATTCAGGTATATTCATCACACAAAGGAAGTACATACATGATGTTGGTAAAGTTCAAGTTGGAGAACGCTAAAATTGCAGGTATTCCAATGGAGATTAATCATAAGTTAAGTTCACATTAAGGTGAACTACTTGAAGATATTACATGGTATCAACAACTTGTGGGTAATGTTAGTTATGCTACTTTGACAAGAGTAGATATTGCATATGTTGTGAGTATGTTGACTCTATTCATGCATGTACCAAGGAAGCCACACATGGAAGCTACAAAGACGGTACTTAAGTATCTAAAGGGTACAATGAATGAGGGATCACTCTATCCCTTCACTTGTGACATAGATTTAAAGTTATATTCTGATGTAGATTGGGCTGGCTCCAAGAATGATAGGAGGAGCACTTCAGGGTACCTATCTTTTGCAGGTTCAAAACTCATATCATGGTCATCCAAGAATCAACCAATTGTGGCCTTATCTTCCACAGAAGTAGAATATAGAGGTTTGGCAAATGCAACTCAAGAAGCTATGTGGCTTAAGCAATTGTATGCAGATTTGGAGATACATCCCTACACTCAAATTAACTTTGGAGATAATACTATCTCACTTCATTTGGCTGCTAATCCTGTGTACCATGCTAGGACTAAGCTCATTGAAGTGCACTATCATTATGTTAGGGAGCAATTGCTGAGCAAGGATATTCTATTAGCATATGTATCAACTCATTTGCAATGTGCATATTTACTCACCAAAGCATTGGATGGAACAAAGATGAACAAGTTCAAATTGATGATTGGACTGCAAGAGATCAAGGCACAATGAATATCAAACATGTTAGGCTTGAGGGGAGCTATTTGTGCAATTAATCCCAAGCCTACATACTTGATGAATACACATAAGCTTGATGTCTTAGCATTTGATTTTCATGTCTTTTGGTGGCCTACCCTCCAAAGGGATGCACATACCTATGTGAAATTATGTGACACATGTCAAAGAGCTCAATTTCCTATAAGTAAGATGCGATGCCACTAAGACCCATGATGGGAGCACGTGCATTGTCCAAGTGGGGTATAAAGTTTGTAGGTCCTATTAACCCCCTAGCTAGAAGCTCCCATTGAAAAAACATTAGTTCCACCACATACTATCTTACCAAATTGGTACAAGTCAAGACTGTCAAGAACAGTGATGCACAAATGATGGTGAAGTTCTTGTTTGAAAATGTATTCATAAGATACAGATTGCCTGTAAAATTGGTGAGTGATAGAGGAGATCATTTTTTTAATGAAGTTATTGAATAACTATTACACAATTTCATGGTGACTCACAAGAAATCAATGCCATATGACCCGCAAGAAAATGGAAACGTAGAGAGCACTAATAGGATATTATGTAATGTATTGAGAAAGCTCGTAGATAATAAATGCTCATATTGGGAAAAATAGGTACATCACACTATTTGAGCATATTGAGTGGCGTATAAAACAATAGGCAATGGAGCTCCCTTTTAGATGGTATTTGGCCAGAACCCAATGCCACCATTATGTTTCCTGATACCCATGCTAAGAGTAGCGCAAGAGCACCAATGGATGGGCCGCGAGCTATCCTAGAGGATAATAATCTTAGAGCATCTTAGAGAGACTAAATTGAGAGTAGCAATAGGTATATACATGGCTAAGAAAAGGAAAAAGGATAATCTTGATGCACACTTGAAAGAGAAAGGCTTGAAAGTTGGGGAATTACTATTGGTGTAAACTTTGAAAAAACATGCTCGTAAGTTAGAAAAACACACTTATGGATGTATGATTATCAATAGACTTTCGACTAGGAGTGCACTAAAATTAGCCACTTTAGAGGGAGATGTACTACCAAATTACATCTTTGGATGTAGAGTCAAGACTATCAAGATCCACTGATGAAAGGGATGCTTCACTGAGTCAACCTGGCTAAGAAGCATAAAGAGGAAGAAAATAGAATTAGGGAATAAGCATAGGCTAAAAATCTAGACTGCATTAAATGTATGAAGCTAAGATGATAGGGCTTATGCAAGAAACTAAGGATTAGGACCACCACATACTAGAGATATCACTCTCCTCCCAATCTCATGCGTGTCTATATAGATGCTCGAATCAACGAGGACCATAAATGTAACTAGAGTCCACAAGTGCATGTGCAATCTCCTCCACTCCTTTAATATCTTCTACTAGAGTCTAGTAGTGGTTGGAATGATCTGAAAAAATTCTTTAGAACCTTCCACTAGAGTCCACTAATGGTTCGTGTACTCAACATTCAAGTTAAGTCTCGCTGGACTCAAGTTACCTCACATTAAGTTGCATTAGAAGGCTCTAGAGCTCCTTGGGGAAAACACCCTTTCCATTCTCCCCATGAGGGTTGAACCGAAGACCTCCTCCTCCACAACCTTGAGACTTAACCACTAGGATAAGTGGATCATTTGATCAAGACAGCATATGAATTATGCTTAAGTCTAATCTCAAGACCTTTGGCCATACACATGAGTGACCAAATGGTGTCCGATTTCAGATCTGTTTGAACCGCCCGGATACCTAGATCATAGAATTAATTTATTAAAGCTTAGGTGAGTATTGGAATGTCAAGTTGAATGGCTTCATCTTTTGAATATCATCTTCTAGTTGGATGCCTTGAGGTATCACATGGCAATGTGCCAAATACAGAGGAGTACCTCTCTAGCATAGTGGATAAAAGACCATTCATTTTTCTCAAGCTAGGAGAGGGCAACACAATCAAGATGATCTAGGCTCTAATTGATTCAAGATTAGCCATTAGTACCATTAGGTATTCATGATCTCAAGACATGAATCTACAAGTGACTCCAATTTAGGCTTACCTCATAGGATCAAGAGGCGTGAAAACCCTTTGCATTGGTTAGGTGGAAGTTCCGATCCTCATAAAAGATGTCCCCTTGCTAGTAAATCTGTTAGTTTTCCATCATGAGGATCTTATAAAGACTTTGATATTGGGCCCAGATTGGATATATTACCACACAATTGTCACAAGGAAGGAGATAAGGAAGAGAGCTCACACATACATTCACTCTCAAGGAGAAGCACACACACAGATTGAGGCAAGGAAGAATGATCTTCTTCCTCTTCTTCTATTACATAAAAAGGAATGTACAAGAATGACCTAAAAAACAAGAATACAACAAGTGCAATATATAAAGATCAGTACATAAAGAAAAACGTAATGTCCATGAATGAGTGAGCTGGCAAAGAACAAATGTGCCATCACTCTCGGTCGATAAATCTAATAAAGCCCAATGAAGTATCCCTGACATATACCGACCTGACCACTATACATGTCAGAGAAACAAAAAACTGGCACGTGTCATCGTGGATCATCACATGTTGAGCTTGATATCTCAACACTCCCCCTCAAGCTCAATGCCATATCCTATAATCCAAGCATCTCCCAAAACTTGTTCAACTTCTTAGCTTCAAGTCATGCTTTGGTGAAAATATCAGCAACCTACTCATCTATTCTCACATAAACATGACCAATATCATCGGCTAATATCCTCTCTCTAATGAAGTGATAATGTACCTCCATATGCTTTGTTCTAGCATGGAAAACAGGGTTCTGTGCTAACTCAATGATGCTACAACTATCACAATAAATGTGATAGGCTTTTGCACTTCCATAACTAAATCCGTAAGTAACATCTCCAGCCATGATGCCTCACATGCTTCCATTGCAACACCTCTATACTCAGCCTTTGTACTCGAGAAAGCAACAGTGGGTTGCTTCTTGCTGCTCCATGTAACAACTACACTCCCAAGTGAGAATAGAAAACCACTAGTAGATCTTCTATCTATAATGCTACCAGCCCAATCCGCATCTGTGTATCCATAAACCTGCAAATCTACACCAGCCTCATAAAACAATGCATAATCCAAAGTAACACTCACATAACGTAGAGTGTGCCTTAGTGCATCCAAATGTGGCTTCCTGGGAACTTGCATAAACTGACTTTCAAGTCCAACATTATAACTTAGATTAGGCCTTGTAATTGTGAGATATATAAGACTTCCCACAATTTTCCTGTACATAGTAGCATTTTCCAATGCTTCACCTCATGTAGTGTCCAACTTCAAATTTTGATGTAATGGCATAGAAATTGTCTTACAATTAGCCTACCATACTTTTGCAACATATTCAAGGAATATTGCCTTTGCGACATCCATATACCTGCTTCTGTATGTATAAACTCGATGCCCAAGAAATAGCGTAGCACACCAAGATCTTTTGTCAAATTCCTACATAAGATGTTTCTTTACCTCTTTGATGCTTCCTTCATTATCACCGCCTACAATGAGGTCATCAACATAAATAGCCACAATAGTGATGCCATCATCAGCCTTCCTTGCATATAGTGAGTGATCCGCATAACACATAGAAAACCCAATGCTGGTTAAGTAATCAGCAATCCTTGCATGCCATGCACAAGGGGCTTGCTTCAGCCCATACAAAGCCTTTTGCAACCTACAAACATATTCTGGATGCCTTGAATCTTCATATCCTTGTGGTTGGTCCATATATACTTCTTCGTGTAACTCACGATGTAGGAAAGCATTCTTCACATCCATCTGATGCAAATTCCATCCTTTTGATGTAGCTAATGAAACAAGTGTTTTGACAGTAGACATTTTAGCTATAGGGCTGAATATTTCCTCATAATCAATGCCATATGTCTGTGCATATCCTTTAGCTACCAATCGTGCTTTATACCAGCTTATGCTACCATCAGCATTATGCTTTACCTTGTAAACCCATTTGCAGCCTATGGGTTTCTTTCCTTGCGGCAATGGAACTAGCTTCCATGTATCATTTCCATGAAGTGCAGCAATCTTCTCATCCATAGCTTTTTCCCAATCTGCAATTCCAATTACATCTTCAAAGAAAGAAGGTTCAACATCTTGTATTACCTTTGTCATGTAGGCACAATGAGGAGCCATATGACTATCATACGTCAATCGTTGCACTGAATTCCGCATCCTCCTAGATCTTCTTGGGCTTGGGTAACTTCTCCTTGTATCATCTGCATGTGCCCTTCTTACTCTTGGAGTCTTCATAGAGGGCAATCCCAAGTTCCTCATCAAGACTCTTTTCTGAACTGCTTGAATTTCCATCAATGTCTTCAAAACCTGCACATCTTTTACTACCAACAGAAAGCTTTTATTGACCTTTCTTGGATGTATTTGATGAATTTGGTGGACCAAAATTTCCACGCAATCTTCCACTCCATGGATTTGAGTTGGAACTATTGCTTGGTGATGCATCTAGTCCACTCAAAACTTGAGATTCTGCACTTGATTTTTCAGCATTTTCTTTCTCATTTGGTCCAAGATTCAGTCCTTCTTTGGAAATCTACATAGAAGCTTGACATTTCATCAAATACCACATCTCTACTCACCTTTACTTGTCGTGTGAGTGGGTTATAGAATTTATATCCCTTTTGCTAAAGGGAGTATCCAATGAAGACACACTTTTGTGCTTTTGGATCAAGCTTGGTCCTCAATTCGTCTAGGAAATGTACATATGCAATACAGCCAAAATATTTCAGATAACTTGATGTACAACAACAGTCGCAGTTCTATTCATGATGTATGCAGTAGTATGCACAGCTTCTGCCTAATAACAATGAGGCATATTCTTCTCAGTCATCAAGGCTCTTGCTATTTTTGCAATATGTCTATTTTTGCATTCAGCAATACGATTGTGTTGTGTTGTGTACCTGCATGAAGACTCATGCCAAATTCCATGATTTTTTAGAAAACTGCTAAACTCATTTGACATGTATTCACCTCCTCCATTAGATCTTAATGTCTGAATGTACTTCCCTGTCTTCTTTTCCACCATAACTTTAAAATTCTAGAAGTGAGTGAACACCTCGCTCTTCTCTTTCATGAAATATACCCATATCTTGTGTGTACGGCCATCAATGAAAGAAACATACTATGTAACAAATTTTTGCATTATAAACCTTGCAATATAATTAAGACTTTTTGGGGAGATCCAGCTTCATCTTCAAGGTATTCCTTTCCAACTCTGAGGTCCTTGAGTCTCAATCCATTCACTTTGAAAGTCATTCAAAAGTATAGTATACATTGTCCAATTCCTCTTAGTAGAGACGAGCAAAAAATTGCCATTAGTGATGCCCTCCTACCCTTCACATGCCTAATAAGTTTGGACTGTCCCCCAATAATTGGGCTCACATATTAGCTCATATTGTATAAGATCTCACATGAGCTCAGGAGGTTGCCATGCATTATCCCACATAGGAACATACAACTATACGAAATGATTCTAATAGGGATGCTTGTAGATACTTCTTTGATTATGTGCGAAAGAGAGTTTCCATGGCCTAGGCAGAGTGATCTCCTAGTTCAGATATGAGGCATGCATGGCCCTTGTGCATGTCTATGGGGTCTACCACCTTCGTTCAATTTGGAGTGATTTCCATGTGTGCCCATCCATAAGTCCTCCTTGCTTTCTTGCGAGTTAGTTGGGGGGTTTCCCACCTGTTAATGGAGGTTTCTCCTCAAATTAATTTTTGAAGAGAAAAAAAGTGAAGAATTGGCTTTGCATAGCTTTGTTAAGGGTATAAAATACTCAATTCCTCCAATGCTTTAAAATACTTGTGTGTGGTAGCAACTTAATTAGATTCCCAAGTCCAAAAGTATCACTTTGATGGCACTGTTGTGTCCATACAATAATGACTACTCAAAAATCCAAGTAATGAACTAACTAGTCTATCCCAAAAAGGGGTGAGAGATGCACATATCACCCCAACTATATATCTTCCTCTAGGCCAACGGTAGTGTTGGCAGTGGTAGAAGAGGAGGAAGTAGGCATAGATGATGCAGAAGCATGTGAAGATGTGTACTAGAGCACATGCACTACATCAAGCTCAACAAGGGAACGAATAAAATGACTTAGAGTCTAGTGAAGTAGGAGAGTCTAGCAAACAAAAAGCCAAATCATGGAAAGACTATAGAGAGAGTGAGGATAAAGAGAAAGTGTTCTAAGAAGCTAGCATTGTTAGAAGGTATCCTTTAATAGACCAAGGCAAAGATTGTAGAATTGATATAACGTTAGGTAAACATTATTCAAAGCAATGAACCCTATGCACATAACATGATTATGCATATTTTGGCCAACCATGGATGCATATTTTGGGGGACGAATCAACACCCCTATGCAACTTTGGAAGGTTTTAGGCCATCATAGGTTGCTTTACATAATGATCCAGAGCCACTATTTTTGCTCTAACTCCAAATTTAGAAGCTAAAAACTAATAGGAATTTATGGAATGAAAGTACACACTATCTTCTATCCATAACACTTCAAAAAACATGATTTGGATACTCCAGCACATATAATATAGCTCTCCAAGTTAGACTAGTTGTCAGTACTATTTTCTACCTATGTGTAGAGTCACATTTTTAGTATTTGAAACCTCACTCAAACATTACTTATAGGAGAGTCAAAAGCTTTATATCACACTGAATAGACATGATGACCAATCAAATGCAAGAAAAATTACTTAAAATGGATACTAGAAGAAGGTGTTACAATTGAAACAAAATCATGCTAAAAACTAGCTTACTCCTTAGAGAGATAGTGGGCAATGGCTAACTAATGACCAACTAAGCAAGAGATCTATGTGTAGGAACTTCCTTACACTATAAACTAACTTAGAAAGAGAGTAGAGGTCATGGACTTCCATTCGCGACTTGAATTCATACATATATACTCATTAAAGTGCTTCTATAATTTGACAAGAATCTATCAATCAACAACGTAACATTTTTAGTAAGCTGTGATCTAGGAAAGTTCTTGGTAGCTGAAATTTGTGATATGAAGCCTCTTAATGAAAGGTGCACTTTTCATCCATGTCTTTGAGAGTTTAGCTAAGTTTTATGGAAAATATTGAGAATATTTGTACACAAGAATGGAGTACCGAAATAGGGAGCGAAATAAGACAAGAATAAGTACTTGAACACCAAAACAGTGGAACATTTGAACACCAAAACACCAAATCATATAAAAAAATCCTAGAAATATATTCGACCAAATTTAAGGGTTGTTTCTTTAACACTTCCTCTCAATCCGAGAACCTAAATCTACCATGCCAATACTTCTTTTTGAATTTCAGGAGCTTCTTTTCTTCAAATCCTTCTATGAACATATCTCCAAATTGATCTTTGGTACTCAAATGCTCCACCTTGACCTCCTTTGCAATCACCTTTTCTCTAATGGCATGGTAGTGTACTTCAATGTGCTTGGACCTAGAATGGAGAACTAGATTCAAAGCTAGGTCTACACCACATATTGTCACACATTATGGGAATTTGTTTCATTTGCAAGTTCAAGTGTTTTTAAAGAGCTTCTCAGCCAGATAAGCTCACAAGTGACAAGGGATAAAGCTCTTTATTCAGATTTGGATCAAGATGGACCTATTGTTGGCTATGTTTGAGAGCTCTATGAGATAGTCTTGCTTCCAATCATGATTGCATAGCTACTTGTACTCCTATCATCCTTTGAGCCTATCCAATCTGCATCACAATATTCTTTCACCTATGAATATTCATCATATGAATAGAATAAACTTTGATTTATAGTTCCATTGATGTATCTAATAATCTTTTTTTATGCCATTAACTTTTATACTTCGAGAGTTAGCATAAACTATAAGAGAACTCCTACTACATGCTTGATGTCTGGCATAGTAAGAGTTCCATTGTTTAAAGATCCTACACTAGATCTATACAAAGTAATAGTCTCAATGTCTTCTACCTCATGTGCACTCAGGTTTACATTTACTTCCAATGGATTTGCAATTGGCTTGGAGTTACACATTCCATATTTTTCTAGTACATCAAGATTGCAGTTCCTTTGCATGAGGTGCATGCCCTCCTCCTTGTAGATCATTTCTATGACTAAGAAGTACTTCAATTCTTCAAGATCTAAAATCTTGATTCTTTTCTAAGCTTCTTATTGATCTCTCAAATGCTTTCTTTATCATTACTTTTAATTATAATAAGATCATCAACATAAATGAAAATGTAGACAACAAGATCACCTTCCTTCTTCATGTATGGTGATGAGTCAACATCACTCTTTTTGTCACCACATTTTGTTAATTATTCCACTAGCCTTTGGTTCCAAGCTCTTTGGAGTTGCTTTAGACCATAAATAGCCTTTAACCTACACACATGATGAGGACACATCTAGTCTACAAAGCCTTTTGGCTGCTTCATGAAAACAATCTCCTCTAGGTCACCGTTTAAGAAAGCATTCTTCACATATAATTGGTGGATCTTCCAACTCTTTGAGGCTGCAATTGCAATGAGATTTCTTATCGTATTCATCCTTGCTACAACGTTGAATGTTTCCTCAAAGTAAATTCCATAGGTTTGTGCAAAACTCTTGGCAAATGTTAGCACTCAAGGCCAAGAATGAGGTGTAAGAACATGTCAAAGAAGTGGACACACAAGAAGAAGGAGCATGTAAGGAGCTCCAAGAAGCACATGTCAAATTTCTAGAGGAACTCCCTAAAATGTTAAATATAATTTCACATTTCTTCAACTCCATATTGTTCAAGTCGAGGAGTCCTTGACCTTGAGGATTATTAGAAGCAGCTACCTACCAATTTTCATAATTGTTAGAGTCCATTTGAGCCTTCAAATAAGCCCTGGAACCTAATTTTTAACTAGGCCCGACACTAGGTCTGGATAGGGCCAAAACTAGTCAAAAAACTATAAAAAGAGCTAGAGAGCACAATTTTGGGGTTGGCTTGCTGGAGAGTGAGCTTCTTTGTAGTTTGTGAGAGATTTGAGCTTTTCTAAGAGAGTTCCTTTGCAAGAGAAAGCTTTCCATTCTTGCTCTCCTTGATCTCGCCTTGTGTGCATGTGTGTATATGTTTGCATGCTAGTGTGCTTCTTACTCACACATTTGTGCCTTCACATGCTCACGATCTTCATACCAATCCTCAGGTCACCACGCATTGACAAGTAAAGGAGGTGGTACTCATGCTTGTGCTACACCAAATTTTGGCACTGTTGTCGAGGAGCGTTGCTCGAGGATGAGTGTTGTGATGGTAAGATTATAGATTTGCAATGTTTGAAGGTAACAACTCGTTGTTCATTTTTTTATTTTTCTTCTCCATCTTCATCATCATCAGCATCACCATCTTCATCTATTTTCATCTTTATAGAATGTTTTCCTTTTTGAGTGCATTTTCACCATCTTCACATCATTTCTCATGTATGGGAGTGCAAGAAAGAGTAGGAAGTGCTTGGGAGTGCATGCACTTGTGTTGTTCAGGATTTCTTGCACATTTGAAGCTCAGCAGAAAAATTCTACATTCTTACCTAAAAACTCATAAAATCGCGACTTTCTCAGAAAATCACAATTCTAGAAAATTCAAAATGTTTCCCCACCTAAAGTCTTTTGAGATAATTGCGATTCTCTAAAATCGCAAAAATCATGATTCACTGGAATTGTACATTTTTAGAAATTGTGATTCTCTATACTTAGAAAATTTGAGAAAATCACAATCCTCTAGCTTGTAGATTTTGAGAAAATCACCGTTCTTTGGACTTGGGAAAATTGAGAAATTTGTGATTCTTTGCATTCGGAGTTTGAGAAAATCGCGATTCTTTGGATTTGTGAATTTGGAGAAAGTCACAATTCTCTAACCTTGGCATTTGAGAAAATCAAGATTCTCTAGACTTGTGAATTAGGAGAAAGTCACGATTCTTTGGACCTAAAAGTGAGAAAATCATGATTCTTAGGAATTGTGTGTTTTGAGAAAATTAGGATTCTCTGGACTTGGCATTTGAGAAAACTGTGATTCTCTAGATTGAGAGAGAAAGTCGCGATTCTCTTGATTGAGAGGATTTGAGGAAATCGCCATTCCCTGCACTCAGAATTTCAAGAAAATCGTGATTCCCTTGATTTGGTGGAACTTGCGAAATTTTCAATTATTTGGACTGTGGATTTTGATACAATTGCAATTCTTTGGTTGTTGCACTTGTAAAAAAACATGACTTTCTCGCTGTGTGATTTGCGAAAAATCACAATTCTCTAAGAGGTACTCTTTGCTTGTTTTGATCCCCAAAATTCTAATTGGAAATAACTTTCTCATACAAACTCTGTTTTGAGTGATTTTGAGCTTGTTGGAAAGCTCATTGAGAATCAATGGAGTAGGAATTAAGGGAGCTCAAGAAAAGTTTTTAAAACTACAAAGGGAAAAGTAGTTCTTGGAGATACCTGATTGCAAGTGGTCTATCAAAAATATTAAGTCCAAATCTTGATCTAACTATGGGATTTTTATAGGTGTATTAAGAGCATTCAAAGGAGTTGAGAGCAAGGCAAGGTGCAACACAAAGTGAGGATTGGGGAGCACAATTTTGTGAAGAGATGGATAAGTATGTGTTTGAAGATGAAGAGGTGTTGCAAAATCCTTGATCTACACCAGCCAAATGAACTCCAGGAGTAGATGGTGGGCCCTTTTACCTTGCCAATGGATGTATTAGACACCCTATGTACCTTGGAAGATCACTCTCAAAAAGATAGATCAAAACAGATAAGTTGGAGTTAGCTCAGAGGTGAAAACTTGTTATTCTTGGTTCATACACCTGTCCAGTGTTTTACATAATTCTCTGAGCACAGCTGCAATTAGCTTAATTCCTCTTGGGGAAGTCTAGTTAGCTTAAAGAGCTAACGTTCAAGAGTAATCTCATCAAAAATAACAAAGCACACACTGAGAATGAGTTTTAACAAGTGATGACATCATCCCGATTTTCACGGGCTGCTACAGAAATAGACTAGTGAGCCGAAAAATCACCATAACTCAAAATGTAGAAATCCAATGATTATGAAAATGTGTATGGTTATACTAGACAGTAAGCTAAATCCAACAAGCTTTAAATCACTGAATTTGGATAAGTAACCACTGAGAAACACCTCTGACAAGATGAGTGAAAAAGTCGGGTACCTGACAGAGAGGTGAAGATGAACAGACCCTATTGACTTCAAATGAACATAACTGAAGATTGCAACATCCAAATGACATGAAAATTTACGAGCATATAGTAGACTTATAGAGCTAACTTTACCAAGTTAAATCACTGAAAATGATGCACCAAGCTCAGAGAAAACATCTCTGCAAGCTGACTGAGAAAACTAAGAGTAATGGTAGTGAGTAGTACACTTCACAAGAACATGGAAAGATGAACTCAAATAATCATGAAAATGAAAGTATATTGCTTGTACAATACAATGACTTACTGATACATATGTGTGCCTTGTAATCACACCTTGATATGGCATAAAGCTCAGCTCTTGGAGGTCTTCACATAGGTCTCTCTAACCACGACTAAAACTGCCATCTATTTATAGTTGAGTTTGGGAGGCTAACTTCCCTCAATCACTCTCCAATCAATCAATGATTGATTTGATTCTCTACCTACCACAAATCACGAATTCGTGGCTCCTCTTTCCATTCTTGATCAAGTGGACTCAACCACTTAAGATTCTCTTACTTTTACATTAAGTAAACTCTTCAAAAGTTACAAGAGGTAGTTCACAAGTGAGCTTTACATAGTCTTCTTTTTAAAGCTTCTTCTAAGACTTTGTGAGACTCAAGCCAATACTTAGGCTTGTCATAGACTTGCTCCAACAGCTCCCCCTCAAGCCAAGTATGCTTGAGGTCTTCAATCTTCCAAGATTACCTGCAAACCTATCATAGCCTTGAATTTGCAAAGCTTTGTACCATCCAATGCTTTGGTTAGAATATCTGCACATTGTTGATCAGTGGACACATATGATATTTGAATCTCTTTGCTTAGAACCTTCTCTCGTACATAGTGATAATGAACTTCAATATGTTTAGTCCTTGCATGAAAAATAAGATTAGCAACCAAATGAATAGAACTCATATTGTCACCAAAAATAGTTGGAGTTCCAAACTCCAATCCAAGATCTTTCAACAATGTTTTCATCCACATAGCTTCTTGTGTAGCTATGGCAAGACCTCTATATTCAGCTTCAGTAGAAGAGAGAACAACTGTGGGTTGCTTCTTGGATGACCATGAAATAAGCTTTGAACGTGCAAAGGTAAGATAACCTGAAGTGCTCCTTCTATCTTCCTTGGAGCCAGCCCAATCTGCATCAGAACATAGCTTCAAACCTAGAAGGATAATAAAGTCCTTCATTTATGGTTCCTTTGAGATACTTGAGAATCCTTTTGGCAGCATCCATATGTGGTTTCCTTGGTGTGTGCATAAATTGGCTTACCACACTCACACTGTAACATATATCTACTCTTGTCAATGTGGCATAGTTGAGACTACCCACTAGTCTTTGATATGATGTGATGTCCTCTATGAGTTCACCTTCATGTGAGCTCAATTTGTGATTGACCTCCATTGGAGTACCTGCAATCTTACAATCTTGCATCTTGAATTTTGCCAACATGTCCTTAATGTACTTCCTTTGAGTGAGAAACAAACCATGATCTTTGTAGACAACTTCCAAACCTAGGAAGTAGGTAAGTGAACCCAAATCACTTATCTTGAACTCTTCTCTCATCTGATCTTTGATCTTCTTCATACCATCTGCATCATTTCCTATCAATATAATATCATCTACATATACACATAGATAGATGACCTCGGAATTACTCTTTTTAATAAAGAGTGAAGGATCTGCCTTGCTTGGTTGAAAGCCTTTGTCCTGCAAGAATGAAACAAGCCTGAAATTCCGAGCTCTTGGAGCTTGCTTGAGACCATATAATGCTTTGTTAAGTTTACACACATAATCAGGATAAACTTGATTCTCAAAACCAGGCGGTTGTGCCATATATACCTCTTCTGTTATCCAACCATTCAAGAATGCATTCTTTACATCTAGTTGAAGTATCTTCCAATTCTTGGAAGAGGCAATACTAAGCAAAACCCTAATAGTAGGCATCTTTGCCACAGGAGAGAAGGTCTCCTCATAATCAATTCCCTGAGTTTGTGCAAAGCCTTTTGCTACAAGCCTTGCCTTATACCTGTTAATGGAACCATCAGAATTCTTCTTGAGTTTATAGACCCATCTTGAGCCTATTACCTTCATGGATGAAGTCTTGGGCACCAAATCCCAAGTGTTGTTTTCCTCAAGTGCTTCAATCTCTTCCTTCATTGCATGCTTCCATTCTGTTTTTGCTTTGTCCTGTGCTATGTAGATAGAATGTTTAGTTACTAATGAGGTGTCAAACCCATACCTTTCTGGTTTTTTCTTTTCCCTCATAGATCTTCTTAGGTCATGATGTGATGATTCTGCCTCATGTCCAAGTTCCTGCAATTTTGCTTTACCTTTAGACTTCCATGCTTTGATCTTTTCCATGTGAGATTCTTCATCATCCTCTGAGGTGTCTTGTTCTTCAATCTTTGATTGTTCTCTACCAAGCTTTGGAAAATCTTCTTCAAGATCATATGGTAAATTGATCTTCCTGCATGAATCTTCATACCATGAATTGTTCTCATCAAAAACTACATCTCTGCTTACCAAGAATCCTTTGTTGGTAGGGTTGTATAACCTGTAGCCCTTTTGATTGTTGTCATATCCAATAAATACACACCTTTCTGCCTTTGGATCCATCTTGCCTCTAACCTGTGAAGGAACATGAGCAAAAGCAATACATCCAAAAATTTTACAATGATCTAAGCTTGGTCTTCTTCCATTCCAAGCCTCATATGGAGTCATCCCATCAAGGGATTTTGAAGGCAACCTATTAATCAAGTAAGTGGCTGTAGATACAGCCTCAGCCCATAAGTAACTAGGTAAATGCTTTTCATTTAACATAGACCTTGCAGCTTCAACAATTGTCCTATTCCTCCTTTCTGCCACTCCATTTTGCTCAGGAGTGTACCTTGTAGTTACCTCTCTTTTGATTCCTCTTTCTTGAAGAAAAGAATCAAAAGCATGGGAGAAGTATTCTCCCCCTCCATCTGACCTTAGCCTTTTTAGTGATTTACCTGTTTGATTCTCCACAAGAGCCAAATATCTTTTTAAACATGAAAAAACTTCATCTTTGTGTTTCATAAAGAACAGGATAGTCCATCTGCTGCAATCATCAATAAAGGAAACATAATACCTTGATCCAGATATTGAAGCTTCCTTGCTAGGTCCCCATACATCTGTATGAACCAACTCCAAGAGATCTCCATGCATATAACCTTTCTTCATGAATGGTAACCTGTGAGACTTTCCAAATTGACATGCACTACACTTATAAATCATATGTTGTTTTGACAAATTAGGAAGTCCAAGTACACTTTGGTCCCTGCAGATTTGCTTTAATGACCTTTCACCAATATGTGCTAACCTTTTGTGCCATACTTCCAATTCTGTGAGTGTCTGACTACCATAATTAAAGAGAGCAATGTTTCTAGTGTCCTGTAATTCAAATGTGAACAATCTACCTGTCTTTTCACCTTTTGCAATTCTTCTGAATCCTTGACTTGGATCTTCAACAAATGCTCCTGCTTTTGTGAACCTGACTTGCAACCCTTTCTCTACTATCTGCCCAACACTTATCAAATTCTTTGTAATGGTAGGGACATAGAGTACCTTACTGAGTAGGTTGATGTTTCCATCAGGTGCTTTGACATTGCCTATTTTCTCCACAGGATGTTTTGTATCATCTCCTATTTGTACCTCATGCTTATTCTTTGGATCTTCTAAATCTGATAGGAGTGCCACATTTCCTGCCACATGATTTGAACAACCTGAATCTATGTAGAAAACATGCTCATCAGATTTACCTTGTGGCATAGCCATGTTCATGATCAATAATGAATCCTCTTTGTTTGAGTCTTCTGTGTAGTTATTGTAGTCTCTCCTTCCTTTGTAGCCTCCTTGATAGTTTGAATGATTGTAGTTGTTGTAGTTGCCATGGTAGTTGTTGAACCTTCCTCTTGAGTAGCCATAACTTCCTCTATTGTATCCTCTGCCTCTTTGATTCCTGGAATTCCTAAAGCAATTTTCAGTTGTATGATTAGTTAATCCACAAATAGAACATGAGTTGGAGTCTTGGGATCTCCCCCTGCCTTGTCTACCTCCTCTTCCTCTACCTCTACCATGTCTTCCTCTACCTGCATAGTTAGCTTGATATGTACCTGCTTCATCATCCACTTTCTTTGCCTTTCCTTTGTTATCTTTAGACTTGCTTTTATCCGTGTATAAAGCTGAAGATTGATTACCTTTAGAGCTTTCTCCATTTTTGATAAGATTTGCCTCTTGAGTAAGTAGTTGTCCAATGAGTGTGTTGAAATCAGGTACATGCATGTCCATGTACAAATCCATAGCTGTGGTGAATGCTTCCCACTTATCATCTGCCTTCAAGCCATTGAGAACCTGCCTTACAATTTGCTCTTCATCTATTACCTCTCCAATGCTTCCCAACTGATTCGCTATGTCCTTGAGCTTTGTGACAAAATCAGTCACATTTTGTTTGGGAGCCTTCTTGAGAGTTGTGAACTCCATCCATAGTTGATGCTTCCTAGCTTTGGTACTTGAAGAAAAGAAAGCTTCAAGTGCATCCCACACTTCCTGAGATGTCTTACAACTTCTAATGTGAGGCAACAAAAAATCTGAGATAGAGTTGAGGAGATAAGACCTTGCAAGTGCATCCTTGGAGCACCATGTGCTCAATCTTTCTTGCTCTTCTTGTGTTGGTTGACTTTTGTTCCTGAAACTTGGCATAACTTCATCTCCAGCCACATAACCATATAAACTTCTACCTTGGAGATAGGCTTCCATTCTTAATGACCAAGCTGAGTAGTTACCTCTGCCTAATTTGTCAATTGATGAAGGAAATCCATCTGCCATGTTGTCCAACCTTGCTCTGATACCACTGTGAAGAGATGGATAAGTATGTGTTTGAAGATGAAGAGGTGTTGCAAAATCCTTGATCTACACCAGCCAAATGAACTCCAGGAGTAGATGGTGGGCCCTTTTAGCTTGCCAATGGATGTATTAGACACCCTATGTACCTTGGAAGATCACTCTCAAAAAGATAGATCAAAACAGATAAGTTGGAGTTAGCTCAGAGGTGAAAACTTGCTATTCTTGGTTCATACACCTGTCCAGTGTTTTACATAATTCTCTGAGCACAGCAGCAATTAGCTTAATTCCTCTTGGGGAAGTCTAGTTAGCTTAAAGAGCTAACTTTCAAGATTAATCTCATAAAAAATAACAAAGCACACACTGAGAATGAGTTTTAACAAGTGATGACATCATCCCGATTTTCACGGGCTGCTACAGAAATAGACCAGTGAGCAGAAAACTCACCATAACTCAAAATGTAGAAATCCAATGATTATGACAATTTGTATGGTTATACTAGACCGTAAGTGAAATTCAACAAGCTTTAAATCACTGAATTTTGATAAGTAACCACTGAGAAACACCTCTGACAAGATGAGTGAAAAAGTCGGGTACCTGACAGAGAGGGGAAGATGAATAGACCCTGTTGACTTCAAATGAACATAACTGAAGATTGCAACATCCAAATGAAATGAAAATTTATGAGCATATAGTAGACTTATAGAGCTAAGTTTACCAAGTTAAATCACTGAAAATGATGCACCAAGCTCAGAGAAAACATCTCTGCAAGCTGACTGAGAAAACTGAGAGTAATGGTAGTGAGTAGTACACTTCACAAGTACATGGAAAGATGAACTCAAATAATCATGAAAATGAAAGTATATTGCTTGTACAATACAATGACTTACTGATACATATGTGTGCCTTGTAATCACACCTTGATATGGCATAAAGCTCAGCTCTTGGAGGTCTTCACATAGGTCTCTCTAACCACGACTAAAACTGCCATCTATTTATAGTTGAGTTTGGGAGGCTAACTTCCCTCAATCACTCTCCAATCAATCAATGATTGATTTGATTCTCTACCTACCACAAATCACGAATTCGTGGCTCCTCTTTCCATTCTTGATCAAGTGGACTCAACCACTTAAGATTCTCTTACTTTTACATTAAGTAAACTCTTCAAAAGTTACAAGAGGTAGTTCACAAGTGAACTTTACATAGTCTTCTTTTTAAAGCTTCTTCTAAGACTTTGTGAGACTCAAGCCAATACTTAGGCTTGTCATAGACTTGCGCCAACAAATTTTTGGACATCAAAGCATTTCTTTTGGAGCATCAAACTTGAGGTTGGAAGAACACTAAACCGACTTTCTCAATTCTCATCTTAGGCTAAGTACAAATAGTGGTTTTGCGTAAGTCAGATAAATTAGGCACGAAACAATTCCAAAAAAAAATATCTTAAATACAAGCATATCTCAAACATTGTTGTGAAAAGAATAAGTAATTGTTCCAAAAAGACTTTGCAAAACTGTTGTACTCGAGAAAACTAGGATTGATAAGCCAAGGCTTATGAACCTTAGATCAGGCAAAAACCTAGGTTGGGATAGACAAAGCATTAGATCCTCTAAAGCTAGTGGCAGGCACACAGCTAGGTCAGGGGCTCAACAGCCTAGTGACTACCATACACACTAAGTTCAGAAACTAGTGAGTCAGAGATGTCCTACAACATGGAAAGACCTGTGGGTAGTTTGGGGATTGCATACTTAGAGATGCCAAAGGGACCATACAAAGCTCAGCTAGACTACATCCAAACCAACCAATTAGGTGCTCGCATCTATGAGGATGGTTTGAGAAGGTCTATCATCCAATTGAAAACCCTGATCAACTCATTCAGTTAGAGCATCCAATAGTGAAATTTGAGGGAGATGCATATATCGACAAGGAGGGAACAATGTAAATAATCACCAATGCTCTTAACAGGATAAATGAATTTGGAGTAATGATCCTTGAAATGGAAGCAATATAGAGGAAGGACATCTAGATGGAGAGCCTAGAACTCCGAAAGGCAAATCTATCTTGACTAGGGTACTCAATCCAGATTGGATCCCTCAAGATAACAAAAGTATTGAGTTATTTTTTTATAGAGAGACACATGAGGCATTTTAGAGATATAAGTCTAAGCAAATAAATGAAGTAGGACAATCACTATCTATGAGTTTAAGAATCTTGACATGCCACGAAAAGTAGTCTATCTAGATAACACATCGGAGCAAGTGTTTGTGGTATCAGAGCAAGGAAGGAATGCTTAGACATGAAAGCTTGAATTAGTCTTTTCCCCACCAAGATCAAATGTCTCTTTGTCTTACCAAGAATCGGTTGATCCCAAGCTCATGGTTCTCAAAGGCAAAAGGGTAAAGAGATACCTGAGGTAAGCTTTGCCAACACAATAGGAAGAGACCAAACAACAATAGAGACAGATAAAATGGAGAGAGAGATAGAGACCAAGGGAAACTAGACCCCAATGAGGTAGAGCTGACTTTCCTCTACATAGGCCTAGAGAGCATCCTAGAATATTGAGACCAACTCAATTAGTAAAATCCATGAAAAAATATTTCGATGGAATAGGTGATCCCTATGACCATGTAGCTAAGTTCAAAAAAGTATTGTGAGTTGAACAAGTGGATGACATGCTCATCCAATATAATGCATTTGGACTCACCTCGAAAAACACTACCCTAACCTAGTTCGAGCCCTTAGAACAAAGGCAATTTAGAGAAATTCATCACCTACAAGAGACATTTATCACTCTGCTCTCTAAGAGTGGGATCAGCCACAGTACCTCATCCTTGATCCATAGCTTTAAGAAAACTCCTCAAGAGATGGTTAGGCTAGTAGGAAGGAGATTCAGACAATACATAGAAAGATGTCCTAGGCCATCATTACTGGCACCAACCAAACAAGTGGCATTATTTCTGGATGGCTTGCAAACTACCAAATTGAAATCCTATGTCCATTTAAAAGAGCCTAGAACCATATAGTTAGTGCATTTAGATGTGTATAGACATTGAGGATAACCTAGGTGATGAGCTAGAAATTTCAAAGTTATACAAAGATTTAGACAGTTCTACCACTTTCACTTCCAAACTATCCACTTCCATTGATGAACTGGCAGAACAAGTAGCTTACAAACTAGGATTCTCAAGTAAGCATACACGTAGAATGGTCACAGTAGAAAGATGTTATACTTGTGGAGGAGACCATATGGCCAATGTTTGTCCTATCATGGCACAACCCCAAGGGAACCAAAATAGTCAATACTGCACGATAGAGAGAAAATACACCACCCACACAACTCAAGGTTGTTCGTAAAATAGGCAGGCTACCAGACAAAATTATCAACAACCTTACCAACAAGGTAGGCATCAGAACCAATACCAACAACCATATTAGGCCACAACCACAATATCAACATCAATACCAACAACAATACTAGGCACCATATAAGCCACAACTAGTCCTAGAAAACCAACCACCACCTCATGCTAATGTAACTCCAGTTAAGCATGTAGTGGCAAAGGAAAACCCTAATAGAGTGTTGGTGCCAATGACCCCTTTGGTCTTAGAAAATGACCCTCATGCCTAGAGTTCCGACTAATCCTATGAAGATATTCCACAAGCTTATTACACAGAGGCACCTCACCATAGTGAGACTTATCCATATCAATACAAGGTACCACATATGGAACCACATTGGGAGTGATAATACTCCAATTTCATGTACATGAATCCTAACCCTAGCCCCAAGCGAGACAAGTAAGACCACAAGCCCCTAGAGGGCCATGTTTTAGATGTCAAGGTGACCATTTCATTTGTGAATGTCCCCACTCATCAGCTCTCGGACAAGGGTGAAACATCATAATACAAGGTTTTTATCCTAAGTGCAGCAAGGAACATCTTCCAAGAGATTGTCCCAAGAACCCCTCTAGTGCACCCAAGGTTACACCCATTAATGTGGTAGGCTTAGTGGTGGATTCAAGTTCAAGTAGTGTTAACATGGCTCCTATATAGCCAGTCACTAGGGCACAAGCCTTAAAACATACTAAACTAGCTGAACAATGAGAGTCAAGTGAATTAGGAGAGCCTATTAAGACGAAAACAAGGACTTAGAAGGATACCAAAAGAAAGCCAATTGTAAGTGGGCCAAAATGTTATCCGAACTAGAAGAAAGCCTGAGAAACATAGAAAGAAAGATAGCAGACATTGCATCTCGAAACCCCTCGCATGTCCAAACTCCATCCACTCCACTTCATCCCACCCCACCACTCATTGTAAATAGACCACAACAAAAGGGTATGTTCTTGCAGATCCAATCCCAGAAGACTTCGACATGATGTTCAAGGCCTACCAAGCTCGACTTCAAGAAGGGCCAATAGTTGCAAGCCTAGACAGAACCTACCCTAGAGCATAGTTAGAGATTGAACAAACAAAAATTTGCATGAAAATGGTAGAGCTAGCTCAAGTTATGCTCAAGGCCAATCAACTTTTCAATCAAATAAATTTTGTCAAACCAGGTTTGCATTTCTAGGGCTTACTAGAAATATTAGAGCAATTGGTACACAAGTCCTAGGTTTTTTTACCTCCACAAGCTCAACCAATGGTTGAAAGAGAAAGCTCACCACCAACAAAAGCTTATGTTCCTGATTCCATAGATGGTGGAACACCTCTTTAAGTTGAACAATACTCCCAAGAGTTCTTGTAGGAAATACAAGAAGAGAAATGAGGCAAGGAGAAGGAGAATCCCCCTCCTATTTCTGAAATTGATGACCTTCAAGATCAATTTCCCCAAGACATTCCATCTATTTACAGAGACCAAGTAGAGCAACGAGATGAAAGATATTTTGAATATAATTCTTTACAATAGTTGCCACAATTCAAAAGCCATGGGAATCTAAATCTCTTCAAATCAGATCTCCCACAATATTGATAAGAAATCAAGGCTCACTGGTTCCAAGAAACACTGAATTCATGAAGAACACTAAGGTTTAGTGTCATCTCACATTAGAAGAGGTGCTCAAAGTGGAACCTAAGTTATGGGAGCATTTGGCGAATTAGGCTCCAGAACTTGATCCCAATATGTCAAAACCAGGCTTTAAGCAGAAATTCCTAGAGATACCTCTAGAAAAAATAGGAGACATGAGTGAAGGTGATGAAGTTAATACTTATCTTCCAATCACCTATCAAGGTTACACAACCAAAGCTATCTTAGATTGAGGTGCTGGTGTTGCAATTGCAACTACCTCCTTGTGGAAGCAATGGGGCAAACCCGCATTAAGACCAACAAGAATGAAGCTTCAAATGGCTGACGACCATATTGATTGACCTCTAGGATTGCTAGAAGGGATAACTCTAACCAATTGTGGTGTAGAGTTTGAACACACCTTTGCTATATGTGATTTTGGAAAAAATAATATCTATGAAATGATCCTAGGGAGATCGTTCCTATGACTACAAATGGTACAAGATTGGGGAACCAACTCCTTGTAATTGTAGCACTTAGGGATCACAACCAATGTCAATTTGAAGGATCATATGTTTAGAGATGTACCATCCCTAGAGTGGAGTCCTATTCACAAGGTGCAAGAAGATTCAATCTTTGTGCACTCTAAAAGTTCTTCTAGTCCATCCTGGATGCATGAAGATACTACTTCTCGATGTGCAAAGTCATAGAGGAAGAGGAAAGATGCCTAGGAGCAAGATAAGAAGGAACTTCTCAAGGAGATAGATTGGTTGAGACCCAACCTACACACCAATGATCTTTCCAAATGAGGAATTTGAGCCTCATGGCTAGGCGAAAATCTTAGCGACCATGGACATTGTTGTCAATGAAGAGCAGTGGATGCCTCATTGTGATGAGGAGGTTTATGAGATCTCTTTGTTCATGTGTGAGCCCTTTCTAGAAGGGTGTGACCCTAGCAATGTCATTGAAGAAGAAGAGGACAATGATGGTCTAGAGTCCATTGTGATGGATAGTTGCTTTAACTTAGGGAAGCACTATCTAAAAAATGTAGGAGTATTTACTCAAAAAGAAAAAGATCCTCTCACAAGTTTTAACATGGTAAATTCAAAGGAAGAAATGAAGGTAGTCAAAAGAAAAATAAAAGAAAAGTAGTGAAACAAGAAGAGGATGATCATTGTTTGAAGTAACAGAGAATTTCAAGAAATATGAAGTCGAAGACCGAAAAAGTTTTGTACAACATAAGAGAGAGGCCATCATAGGAGAAGCGTAGATAACAAGGAAAAGACAGAAAAAATTGTGGTAACCACTGAAGGGAATGAAGAGTGGTGTGCTTACATAGGAGAAGAGCTAAGTGTAGAAGAAGAAGCAAAGCTTGTAGCTTTATTAAGGGAATATAGGGACGTTTTTGTGTGGAACTATAGAGATATAAAGGGGGTAGATCTACCAATATGTTCTCATATGATCCCCATGATGGTTGATGCCAAGCCCACCAAATAGAAGCCCTAAACATATATTGATACTTATGCATCCAAAATAAAAGAAGAAATGGGCAGCTTGATTGAAACAGGATTTATCTATGAGATTTACCACACTAAATGGGTGTCTACCATTCTAGTGGTTCCCAAGAAGAACGAGAAGTTGCGAGTGTGTATTAACCTTACAAACGTTAATGCCTCTATGATTAGAGATAGTTATCCACTTCCAATCACTGAACATTTATTGGAGCATGTTGCAGGCAAGGAAGTTTATAGCTTCCTTGATGGCTTTTCAGGTTACAACCAAGTAGCCATTGCCCCAAAAGATCAACACAAAACCTCTTTTACCACATAGTGGGGAATCTTTTCATTTTGTGTGATGCCATTTTGGCTCACCAAAGCACCTGCAACATTCCAAAGGTTCATGTGCCATGTGTTCAAAGAGTTCTTGCGAAACAACTTAGAAGTATATGTGGACGATTTATGTGCTCATTCTCGAGAAAGAAGATACCACATCCCTTAGCTCAGACAGATGTTCAACAAGTGTAGTGAATATCATGTTTCTGAACCCAAAAACGTGTGTGTTCATGGTTTATCAAGGTAAGATCTTAGGTCATATTGTTTCTTAGAACAAAATACAATAGATGAGGACAAAGTCAAAGCCATAGCATAGTTGCCAAGGCCAAGGAATGTTAAAGAGTTAAAAGCTTTTATGGGCCATTGTGGATATTACGGTAGGTTCATCCACATGTATGCAATCATAGCTAAACCTCTTTATGCCTTGCTAAAAAAATTTGAGTGGAATGATGAATGTGAAAATTCCTTCAATGAACTGAAGTGGCATTTGTGCACTCCACAAATACTCACCAGTCCTGATTGGAATAAACCATTTTATGTCCATGTAGATGCATCCAATCACGCAATAGGATGTGTGCTAGCACAACCTAGAAGTGAAGGAAATCTAGATTTACCTCTAGCATATGCTAGCAGACAGTTGAACGTAGCTCAACAAAATTATACCACAACCGAGCAAGAAGGATGAGGCATGGTATATGCCATGAAGAAGTCTAGAACTCTATTGGCCAATAAGTTCAAGTTTTTCACTGATCATCAAGCTTTATTATATTTGTTCAATAAACCTCGCAACACTTGGCATTTAGTAAGAAGGTTCCTCTTACTAATGGAATATAACTTTGAAGTGGTTGTTAGGAAAGGAAGGACCCACCTTAGGGCTAATCACCTTTCTCGCATCGCTTCAAGAGAGTCACCACAAGAATTTTTTGATGAATTGCCCAATGCTTATCTGTTCAATTTAGAGGTTGTTCCTTAATGGGCAAGTCAGTTGGTACCTATCCTAACCTTTGGACCTGCCAACAAGAATGTGAAAATGAACAAAGATGAAATTGTAAAATCACAAAACTATCAAATATTGGCAGGAATTATGTACAAAGAAGATATAGAGATTGCACCAGCTTGTTGTGTCAAGGAGGATGAACATAATTGTTGGTTGCAACAAGCCCATGAAGGACTGCTAGGAAGTCACTATTCTAAACAATGAACATTGAAGAATCTAAAGCATTTAGGAGTGTATTGGCCTAGTATGGATAAAGAAATACATAAGTGGATTATGAATTGTCTAGTGTGCTAGGAAAAGAAACCCAGTGGAGCATGCCACCCTTTATCATGTGCCATTAATTCTAGAATGGAGTGCTCCATTGGTAGCATTTATGAGATTAGGAACACTATCTAGTGAGGCTATTCTAGCAAGAAGATGAAACATGGAGCAAGAGGCTCAGGACTATGCCTTAGTTGGATACAACCTATACCAAAGAGGCAAAGATCGTTACTTAAGATTGTGTGTTCACGAATCAAACTATTTCAAAATCTTAGAAACTACACAGAGCGGCATTGCACGTGGACACTTCGGTCCTGACCAAGTAATTAAGACCATTCTATTCTCAGGACTTTGGTGGCCCACTCTTCATATGGATGCACACACCTATGTGAAGAGGTGTGATACTTGCCAATGTGCACAATATCCTACCAAAAAAAGATGAGATGCCATTGAGGCCAATGATGGGAGGGCATGCATTCTCAAAATGCGGTATAGACTTTGTAGGTCCTATTAACCCCTCCCCCCCCCCCAGCTAGGAACTCCCATAAAGAATACATCATTGTAGCCACCAATTTCCTTACCAAGTGGATGAAGTCAACACCACAACAAAGAACTATGCTCTAATGATGGTTAAGTTCTTATTTGAAAACATGTTCATCGATACGGGTTACCAATAGAGTTAATAAGTGATAGAGGAACACACTTCTTGAATGAAGTCATTGAGAACCTTCTCCAAGAATTCTTGGTGGTTCATAAGAAGTCTGCCCCTTATCATCCACAAGATAATGGACCAGCGGAGAGCACAAATAAGATCCTATGTAATGTATTGATAAAACTCGTAAATAATAAACACTCCGATTGGGATAAACAACTTCATCATGTTGTTTAGGCTTATCAAGTTGCCTACAAAATGGTATTCAATGCCACCCCATTTCAGATGGTCTTTGGATAGAATGGAGTGCTACCATTAGACTTTGTAATCCCGACTTTAAAGGTAGCACAAGAGCATGAGTGGTATGGACATGAGTTTTCCTCAAGGATCTTTGATCTAGAACGCTTAGGTGAGATGAGGCTACAAGCAGCAGCATGCATCTATGCTACAAAGAAAAGACATAAGGCATACTTTGATGCACACATTAAGGATAAAGGATTGAAAGAGGGAGACCTAGTGTTGGTTTACACACTAAAGTAGCATGCTTGTAAATTGGAAAAAAGAGGATATGGACCCATGATCATTAATAGAATTTCCACTAGTGGTGCGGTTCAATTGGCCACTCTAGAAGGTGACATCTTGACAAAATATATTGGTGGATGTAGAGTCAAGCTGTATCAAGATTATCTGAGAGAGTATATGCTAATGAGACTCAACACGGTTAAAAAGCAAAAAGAAGAAGAGTTAAGGGTTAGAGAACAAGCACACACAGAGGCTAGAGAGCGCATTAGGTGAAATAAGTTAAGGTGACTAGGCCTAGATGTCAATCCCGAAGCCCCATGATATCACATGGCCATGTGCCAAACATCAGGTGCAATTGCTTCTCGAATAGTCGATCGACGTCCCTTTGTGACCATAGAGGTAGGACAAGGACAGAATGTAAGGATTGTGAGAGCCTTGATTGTCTTAGATGTAGCAACTAGTGCAGTTAGACATTCATACTGCCAAGACCTACAATTGAACAATAATCACATAGAAGCCTATCCCATAGGAATGGGAGGTGTGGAAACCCCTTGTTTGGGTGAGGTAGAGCTTCCTATATATCTTCAAGATGTTCCAATGAGAGTCAAAATGCTAGTGTGTGAAGATGAGGACCTTACAAAAACACTTATCGATCAAGACTAGATCTATGACCATGTAGTCAATTTAAACCTAAGAAGTCAACTTCTTCAAGTTTGGGTACATGAACAATGCATTACAAGAAGAAGGAGCATGTAGGGAGCTCCAAGAAGCACATGTGAAATTTTTGAGAAGAATTCCCTATAAAAATAGTGATTTTGATCACTAAAAACCATTGTAAATATCATTTCACATTTTTACAATTCCATTTTTCTTCAAGAAAGATGAGGAGTCCTTGAGCTTGGGGAGTATTAGAGGTAACTACCTACCAGCTTTCATAACTTTTAGAGTCCGTTTGAGCCCTCAAATAAGCCTTGAACCTAATTTTAAACTAGGCCGGACACCAGGTCTGCACAGGGCCAAAACTAGTCAAAAAATGATAAAAAGATCTAGAAAGCTCATTTTTGGGGTTGGCTTGTTGGAGAGTGAGCTTCTTAGTAGTTTGTGAGAGATTTGAGCTTTTGTAAGAGAGTTACTTTGCAATAGAAAGCTTTCCATTGTTCCTCTCTAGATCTTGCCTTGTGTGCGTGTGTGTGTATGTGTGCATGCTAGTGTGCTTCTCACTCCCATATTTGTGCCTTCACATGCTCATGTTCTTCATACCAATACTCATGTCTCCGTAGATTGACAAGTAAAGGAGGTGGTACTCATGCTTAAGCTACATCAACTAGCCTCATTCTATACCTGGTTATGCTGCCAGCTGAATTCCTCTACAACATGAAGATTCAACCTCTACAAGTTAGTTGTAGGTAGTACTGTCTGCCTACATGCAAAGACACACCTTCATTGTTTGGAACCTCACTCAAAGATCACTTGGAGGATAGTCACGAAATGTATACCACACTGAAACCACACTATGATCATTGAAACATTAGTGAAATGACTTCAAATCCTAGACGAAGGAGTTACAACAAAAACAAAATCGATCTAGAAAGTCGCTCACTCCTTAGAAAGGCAGTGAGCAATGGCTAACTACGGAGATGTATAAGCTAACAAAATACGAAATTGTGTAGGGGGTTGTGCGTAGAAACTTCTTTGCACTCTAAAATGACTTTGAAATAGAGTACATTTCTGCTTCAAAAATCACCTTTGCAATTGGATGTAACTTATATGTCTGCTATAGGTGCTTTCTCAAGTGCTTTACCAACTTCAAATGGTTTGTTTGAAATCCTTCAAAGTCCTAAATACGTTTAAATGCTTTGATACCAATCTTGGGGGATGAATCAACACCCGTACATACCTTTGGAAGGTTTTATACTCTCATTGGTTGGTTTCAATGGTGATCAAGAGTAACTATTTAGGGTCTAACTCCAAATCTAGATATGAAACAATAATGAAAGTTTCTAGAGTAAAAATAGACACACTCAGATATTGAGTGCATTTTAAAACACATGATTTGAGTACTCCAACATAGAGAACCAACCCCTACAAATTAGAGTGCTTATGTGAAGAGACACACCTTCAATGTTTGAAGCCTCACTAAAAGATTGTTGGAGCAAGTCTATGACAAGCCTAAGTATTGGCTTGAGTCCCACAAAGTCATAGAAGAAGCCTTAAAATGAAGACAATGTAAAGTTCACTTGTGAACTACCTCTTATAACTTTTGAAGAGTTTACTTAATGTAAAAGTGAAAGAATCTTAAGTGGTTGAGTCCACTTGATCAAAAAGGGAAAGAGGAGCCACGAATTCGTGATTTGTGGTAGGTAGAGAATCAAATCAATCACTAATTGATTGGAGAGTGATTGAGGGAAGTTAGCCTCCCAAACTCAACTATAAATAGATGGCAGTTTTAGTCGTGGTTAGAGAGACCTATGTGAAGACCTCCAGGAGCTGCATTTTATGCCATATCAAGGTGTGATTCAAAGGCACACATATGTATCAGTAAGTCCATTGTATTGTACATACAATATACTTTCATTTGAGTTCATATTTCCATGTTCTTGTGAAGTGTACTAATCACTTCCATTAGTCTCAGTTTTCTCAGTCAGATTGCAGAGAAGGTGGATCCTTTTCAGTGATTTAACTTGGTAAAGTTAGCTCTATACGTTTACTATATGCTCATCAATTTTGATTTCATTTGGATGTTGCAATATTCAGTTATGTTTAGTTGAAGTCAACCCTGTCTGTCATTTTCACTTCTCTGTCAGGTACCCGACTTTTTTACTCATCGTATCAGAGCTGTTTCGCAGTGTGTACGTATCCAAATTCAATGATGTAAAGCTTGTTGGATTCAGCTTACGGTCTAGTATAAGCATACAAATTTTCATAATCATTGGTTTCTTAAATCTGGAGTTATGTTCATTTTTTTGCTCACTCGTCTCAAACTGTAGCAGCCCGTGAAAATCGGGATGATGTCATCACTTGTTAAAACTCATTCTCAGTGTGTGGCTCATTATTTTTTATGCAATTACTCTTGAAAGTTAGCTCTTTAAGTTATCTAGAGGTTCCCGAAGAGGAATTAAGCTAATTGCTACTGTGCTCAGAGAATTATGCAAAACACTAGACAGGTGTATGAACCAAAATAGCAAGTTTTTCACCTTTGAGCTAACTCCAACTTATCTGTTTTGATCTATCTTTTTGAGAGTGTTCTTCCAAGGTACATAGGGTGTCTAATACATCCATTGGCAAGCTAAAAGGGCCCACCACATACTCCTGGAGTTCATTTGGCTGGTGTAGATCAAGGATTTTGCAACACCTCTTCATCTTCAAGCACATACCTATCCATCTCTTCACAATGGTATGAGAGCAAGGTTGGAGAATATGGTAGATGGATTTTCTTCATCAATTGACAAATTGGACAGAGGTAACTACTCAGCTTGTTCATTAAGAATGGAAGCTTATCTCCAAGGTAGAATGGCACAACCACCTGGTTTTGAGAATCAAGTTTATCCTCATTATGTGTGTAAACTTAACAAAGCATTGTATGGTCTCAAGCAAGCTCCAAGAGCTTGGAATTTCAGGCTTGTTTCATTCTTACAGGACAAAGGCTTTCAACCAAGCAAGGCAGATCCTTCACTCTTTATTAGAAAGAGTAATTCTGAGGTCATCTACTTATGTGTATATGTAGATGATATTATATTGACAGGAAATGATGCAGATGGTATGAAGAAGATCAAAGATCCGATGAGAGAAGAGTTCAAGATAAGTGATTTGGGTTCACTTACCTACTTCCTAGGTTTGGAAGTTGTCTACAAAGATCATGGTTTGTTTCTCACTCAAAGAAAGTACATTAAGGACATGTTGGCAAAATTCAAGATGCAAGATTGTAAGATTGCAGGTACTCCAATGGAGGTCAATCACAAATTGAGCTCACATGAAGGTGAACTCATAGAGGACATCACATCATATCAAAGTCTAGTGGGTAGTCAAAACTATGCCACATTGACAAGAGTAGATATATGTTACAATGTGAGTGTGCTAAGTCAATTTATGCACACACCAAGGAAACCACATATGGATATTGCCAAAAGGATTCTCAAGTATCTCAAAGGAACCATAAATGAAGGACTTTATTATCCTTATGTATTTGATTTAGGTTTGAAGCTATTTTTTGATGCAGATTGGGCTGGCTCCAAAGAAGATAGAAGGAGCACTTCAGGTTATCTTACCTTTGTAGGTTCAAAGCTTATGTCATGGTCATCCAAGAAGCAACCCATAGTTGCTCTCTCTTCTACTGAAGCTGAATACAGAGGTCTTGCCATAGCTACTCAGGAAGCTATGTGGATGAAGACATTATTCAAAGATCTTGGATTGGAGTTTGGAACTCCAACTATTTTTGGTGACAATATGAGTTCTATCCACTTAGCTGCTAATCCTATTTTTCATGCAAGGACTAAACATACTGAAGTTCATTATCACTATGTACGAGAGAAGGTTCTAAGCAAAGAGGTTCAAATATCATATGTTTCCACTCATCAACAACGTGCATATATTCTAACCAAAGCATTGGATGGTACAAAGCTTTGCAAATTCAAGGCTATGATTGGTTTGCAGGTAATCTTGGAAGATTGAAGACCTCAAGCATAATTGGCTTGAGGGGGAGCTGTTGGAGCAAGTCTATGACAAGCCTAAGTATTGGCTTGAGTCCCACAAAGTCATAGAAGAAGCCTTAAAATGAAGACAATGTAAACTTCACTTGTGAACTACCTCTTGTAACTTTTGAAGAGTTTACTTAATGTAAAAGGGAAAGAATCTTAAGTGGTTGAGTCCACTTGATCAAAAAGGGAAAGAGGAGCCACGAATTTGTGATTTGTGGTAGCTAGAGAATCAAATCAATCACTAATTGATAGGAGAGTGATTAAGGGAAGTTAGCCTCCCAAACTCAACTATAAATAGATGGCAGTTTTAGTCGTGGTTAGAGAGACCTATGTGAAGACCTCCAAGAGCTGAGCTTTATGCCATATCAAGGTGTGATTCAAAGGCACACATATGTATCTGTAAGTCCATTGTATTTTACAAGCAATATACTTTCATTTTCATGATCATTTGAGTTCATATTTCCATGTTCTTGTGAAGTGTACTACTCACTTCCATTACTCTCAGCTTTCTCAGTTAGATTGCAGAGATGGTGGATCATTTTCAGTGATTTAACTTGGTAAAGTTAGCTCTATAAGTTTACTATATGCTCATCAATCTTCCTTGCATTTGGATGTTTCAAACTTCAGTTATGTTCAGTTGAAGTCAACCCTGTCTGTCATTTTCACTTCTCTATCAGGTACCCGACTTTTTTACTAATCTTGTCAGAGTTGTTTCTCAGTGTGTACCTAACCAAATTCAATGAATTAAAGCTTGTTTGATTCACATTACGGTCTAGTATAAGCATACAAATTTTCATAATCATTGGTTTATTAAATATGGAGTTATCGTTTTTTGTCTGCTCATTGGTCTCAAACTGTAGCAGCCCGTGAAAATCGGGATGATGTCATCACTTGTTAAAACTCATTCTCAGTGTGTGGTTCATTATTTTTTATGAGATTACTCTTGAAAGTTAGCTCTTTAAGGTATCTAGAGGTTCCCTAAAAGGAATTAAGCTAATTGATGTTGTGCGCAGAGACTTATGCAAAACACTGGACAGGTGTATGAACCAAAATAGCAAGTTTTTCACCTTTAAGCTAACTCCAACTTATCTGTTTTGATCTATCTTTTTGAGAGTGTTCTTCTAAGGTACATAGGGTGTCTAATACATCCATTGGCACAATAAAGGGGCCCACCACATACTCCTGGAATTCATTTGGCTGGTGTAGATCAAGGATTTTGCAACACCTCTTCATCTTCAAGCACATACCTATCCATCTCTTCACAAAGATGACTTGGAGGATAGTCATGAAACTTATATCACATAGAAAAGACATTAGGACCAATCAAAATCAAGTAAAATCACTTCAAATGAATACCAGAAGATGAATTTAGACCTACAAACATGCTAGAAACCACCTTACTACTTAGAGAGGCAACATGCAATGCCTAACTACAAAGATGTATAAGCTAACAAAATGAGTAATTGAGCAAGGGGGCTATGTGTAGCAACTCTATTACACTCTGAAATAGCTTAGATAGAGATTAGAATTTGTCGAAGTCCATTCATGACTTGGATTCATACAGAGATATGCTATCAAAAG
Source organism: Ceratopteris richardii (assembly GCA_020310875.1). Taxonomy (NCBI): domain Eukaryota; kingdom Viridiplantae; phylum Streptophyta; class Polypodiopsida; order Polypodiales; family Pteridaceae; genus Ceratopteris; species Ceratopteris richardii. Next base: position 40,644,420 of record CM035414.1, on the reverse strand, counting down.
TGCTCTTATGATTTTGCAAGAATCTGTCAATCAATCAGTTAATGTTTCTGGTAAGCTATGAGTTAACAAAGTGGTTGAAACTTCTTGGTAGTTGAAATTCATGATATGAAGCCTCTAAATGATAGGTTCACTTGTGATCCACACCGTTTAGACTTTAACTAAGGTTGAAGGCAATTATTCAGTATATTTGTACATCGGAGTAGAGCATCTAAGCAGACATCAGAACAACATCAAAATAAATAGCTAAACATTGGAACATTGAAACATATGAACACCAAAACACTCGAGCACATCAAAACATCTTGGAAATATATTCATTAGATTTAAGCCATGATTTTCAATAGAGATACCTATAGGTTGTTCAATAATTGTCCATCACTTATTAGTAGACCTCTTGTGGAGCATGCTACCTTATATCAAGTTTCGCTAGTACTTGAATGGAGTAGTCATTTAGTTGACTTCTAGAGAATGAGAACATTCCCTCATGATATGACATTAATGTCAGGGGAGCACTAGATTGTGCTCTCTGACTACACAAGACAAGATTTCGGAAATACAGTTCTGATTACAAGAACACTCACGAAGGGAAAATGATACAAGAATATACGATCGATACAAGATGTCCCATAACGCGAGACCAATAGGTATGGAAAACTCGACCAGAGATGATACAGGAGATCCCACAACTCGGGATTGTAGGTAGGAAACAAGATATCTTGATTACAAGAATTCCCCGCAAGGATATGAACTGGATACAAGAAATAACTAGAAAGGATCTCGTACTACGAGATTACAATAGGATAAGAAAGGATGTCCACAATACAAGACTAGACAAGACTAGAGTAAGAAACAAGACTAGAACTTGAACTGGAACTTGAAACTACTTACTTGGTGATCAGGATCCCTTGAGCTCCCAAGAGTGGCATTGGCAAGACTGATTATGAATGTGGCCAACCCCTTCTTATATAGGTTTTCAAGGGCGGTTCGCAAGGGCGGTTGCGACTTTATGATGTCATCATGATGTCATGGACTTGGATCAGGACCTCTGGGTGTCAGAATTCAGCAAATAGACAGTCGATCTTGGGGTTTTGGCACATTCTGGACGCAATGGAAGCATTAGTTTCTCCAAAATCTGAGCGAAGGATGAGATATAGAAATTGACATGGAATTTAAGGTTCAAGATGGTTTTCTTTGTGTCCATGACATCACCTCCCCCTCAAGCGACGAGTTCCACGAGGAGCGGCCATGTTCACTAGCTTGGGTTTCATTGGATTCTTCTTATGGAATTCTCGAACCTTGAGTTTTGGTCTCTGAAGATTTTCTGTAAATTCACAAGTACGATCACTGATGTCATATACTTTCCAATGACTAAAGCATTCCAATCCTCCTCGAGAGATTCTTGAATCTGAGACATGATCAACCTTGAATTCTTCATGATCCTTAATCTTGAAATGTGGTGAAGGATTGGATCTCCCTTGAGCTTCCTTAGCTTCATGACAATATAGGTCCTTTGAGCTTTTAGTGTAATGGTGTGGTGTTTCCAAGATCTTTGATGAAGAGTGTCGAGTAAGCCCACCTCCTTGATTGAACATGAACTCCTCCTTATCCTTTACCTTCTTGTTATCTTCATAATTTGTATCCTCCATATCAATTGTAATGACCTCTCGGGCTTCCAAGATTTTTGATTCGGATTCTTGAGGAACGGTGCCTTGATTATTCAACACTTCTAGCTCTTGGGCTTGGCTTTCTTTGAACAATTGACTCTCACATTGAATTGCTTGATTGATAACATCATCCAAGGTATGTCCTTGCGGCATGGATAGCAAGAGATACTTTACTTCATCTTTGAGACCACTTTGAAACTTATTAACTAGATAGTCTTCTTGATATGTGCATCCCTGAAATACAATTTTGAAGTCTAATGCGAATTCTTTAACTGAGCGATCACCTTGTTCTAACCTCCGCTCAAAGTCTCGAAGTTTTTTATACATATCATCTAAAGTACACTCGATATTTCTAAGTATGGATATGGAGTCCATCATGCTTGGTGCGGTCTTGATGTAGATAGTCTTGCCAAAATGTCAGGGGAGCACTAGATTGTGCTCTCTGACTACACAAGACAAGATTTCGAAAATACAGTTCTGATTACAAGAACACCCACGAAGGGAAAATGATACAAGAATATACGATCGATACAAGATGTCCCACAACCTGGGACCAATAGGTATGGAAAACTCAACTAGAGATAAACAGGAGATCCCACAACCCGGGATCGTAGGTAGGAAACAAGATATCTTGATTACAAGAATTCCCCTTAGGGATATGAACTGGATACAAGAAATAACTAGAAAGGATCTCGTACTACGAGATTACAATAGGACAAGAAACGATGTCCACAATACAAGACTAGACAAGACTAGAGTAAGAAACAAGACTAGAACTTGAAACTACTTACTTGGTGATCAGGATCCCTTGAGCTCCCAAGACTGGCATTGGCAAGACTGATTATGAATGTGGCCAAACCCTCCTTATATAGGTTTTCAAGGGCGGTTCGCAAGGGCGGTTGCGACTTTATGATGTCATCATGATGTCATCGACTTGGATCAAGACCTCTGGGTGTCAGAATTCAGCAAATAGATAGTGGATCTTGGGGTTTTGGCACATTCTGGATGCAATGGAAGCGTTAGTTTCTCCAAAATCTGAGCCAATGATGAGATATAGAAATTGACATGGAATTTAAGGTTCAAGATGGTTTTCTTTGTGTCCATGACAATTAATGTGACAATGAAGGCTAGAGCATGAAGCTCAAGACTATGCACTAATTGTTGTTAGTCTAAAAAGTGTGGAAGAGACAGATATTTGAGGTTATGTGTACATGATAGTGACTATTTAAAAATATTACAGAATGCACACAATGGTGTTTCAAAGTGGAAATTATGGACCCGATCCAATGATCAAAGACCTTCTATTTTCATGTCTTTGATCACCTACCCTTCACAAGGATGCACATACATATGTGAAACGATTTGACACATGTCAAAGAGGTCAATATCCTATGTAAAGATGAGATGCCATTGAGACCTATGATGGGAGGACTTGCATTCTCCAAGTGGGGTATAGACTTTTTGTCAAGGGAGCACTAGATTGAGCTCTCTAACTACATTAGAAAAGATTTTAGAAATACACTTCTAAATATAAGAACACCCAGGAAGGGAAAACGATACAAGAATACATGACTGATACAAGATGTCCCACAACCCGGGACTGATAGGTATGAATAACTCGACTAGAGATGATATAGGAAATCCCACAACCTGGGATCGTAGGTATGGAACAAGATATCTCGATTACAAGAATTCCCTTCAGGGATATGAACTAGATACAAGAAATAACTAGAAAGCATCTCGTACTATGAGATTACAATAGGACAAGCACTACAAGGAATACGGGCGTATAGGGCCAGTTAAGGCGACAAAATTTCATCGCTATAAAATTGCAAATTGCGTCGTAATGAGCATCCCATAGAGCATCGCTAACACGACGATTTTAAATAGCATCGCATAAGCGAAGCTTTGTTACGTCGCATAAGCGATGCTTTTTCGCGTTGCATAAGCGACGCTCAAACATGTCGCTTATCCGATCCCAACTCGACGCGTAGCATCGCTTAAACGATGGTCTATTGATGAAAACGTTAGAGGCTGTACGATCATCATTTTCATGCATCTGATCGAAGAGCTCTCCAATGTTCGCAATTGCACTGTGCTTACAAGCTGAAGCAAGTATATGTAGAATTGTTGTTTTGCCTAAGCTCTCTCTTATTGTCTCCCTCTGTCTCTGTTTCTCTCTTTCTACATCTTTCTCTCTTTGAATTCTCTCTCTCTCTCTCTCTCTCTCTCTCTCTCTCTCTCTCTTCTTTCTCTCTTTATTGCAAGTTATTCAAGAAGCTAACCAAGCAAAACGTATGACTAACTATTGTAAGTAGAATTTCTATTCTTTGTATATCATTTGAATTGTGTTATTTTCATTAGAAAGCATACTCACACTTATTGATATGTACTTATACACTTATACATGATGAAGATGCACTTTCACACATATACACATGCACATACACACACATATATACACACAGATACATGTGCACATACACTTAGACATACACACATATACACATGCATATACACAAACATTTCTACAACCACATAAAAAGACTTACATGCATGCATTATTGCATATATATATATATATATATATATATATATATATATATATATATATATATATATATATATATATATATATATATATATATATATATATATATATATATATACACACACACACATTAACATATACGCAAATACATGTATATGCACATCCACATGCATGTACATTCACATGCATGCACATGGATGCACATTCACATGCATGCACATGGATGCAAATGGAAATGCATCCACATACACATGCATGTGGAATACATATAGACATGCATATACATACATTATACATATATATGCACATATGTACACACACATATACACATGCACACAGACATGCACATACCTACATATACACATATACATGTACATACACATATATACACATAGAGTTACATATATACATGCACATACATATACACACATATACACATGCACATGCACATACTCATACAAACATATACACTTACACATGCACATGCACATACATACATATACACACACATACACATGCACATACATACATATACACACACATACATATACACTTAGGTACACACATGAATGAATTATATAATTAAAGTATTAAAACACATATACACATGTACACACACATGCACATACCTACATATACACATATAAATGTACATACACACATATACACATAGAGTTACACATATACATGCACATACATATACATACACATACACATGCACATGCACATACTCATACACACATATACACTTACACATGCACATGCACATACATACATATACACACACATACACATGCACATACATACATATACACACACATACATATACACTTAGGTACACACATATGAATTAATTATATAATTAAAGTATTAAAACACATATACACATGCACACACACATGCACATACCTACATATACACATATACATGCACATACACACATATACACGTAGAGTTACACATATAAATGCACATACATACATATACACACATACATATACACTTATGTACACACATATGAATGAATTATATAATTAAAGTATTAAAACACAAGCTTAATATAAACAATAATAACAATCAATAGAACAAAACTCTTCAATACCATACACACAATTCAAAACATAACTAAAATGAAAAATATATAGATAATATATATATATATATATATATATATATATATATATATCAATGTAAATACATATAATCCAATGTCATAATCAACTAAAATCCTAATCATCATCATCATGATCATCATCATCATCAGCAGCAGTATCATGATCATCTTGATCTTCCTCATACTCATCGTCATGATCACCTTGTGACGATCGAGATCGTCCCTCGTGTGTTTGTCTCTCCACCTCATCCATATCTGTCTCTCCATATAAATCATGTATTACATACAACAAACATAAATAAATAAAACAATTAAAATTATTCATAAAAATAAAACAATTATATAAAATTTAATAATACTCACAAAGGCATCACGATGATCTCGCATATACTCGCTCAAACGCCGATATCCAAAATGTGTAGCATACTCGATCTCATGTTTCGTAGGATATTGGCCATAATCCTTCCACTGCATTGAAACAAATAAAAAAAATTAGTTGCTTGCGTTTTAACTAAAATAAAATATATACTCACAATAACACATATACTTAAAAATGTAGCTACAAAACCATTATGGCCCATTTGGCCTAAGTGCGATGTGTGGCCCGAATCCACTCTCTTCTTTGCAGAAGCCTATTTATTTAAGAAAAAAAATACATAAATTAAATGTAAAAAATTACTAAAGTATATAAAAATTATAAATATAAACTATTAATTTGTGTACCTTCTGCTGAGGAAATGACTCCTAAAGACGTAGCTATCTACGAAAAAACTACCACATCTCAAGTGGTATGTCAGGTCACCTCTTATTTTTTTCCACCATGTTAATTCAATCTCAAACAGAAAAACAAATCAGAATACATACACATATATACACACACATACACATACAGATACCCAGATACACATACATGCAAACATATACGCATACATATATGTATACATATACACATATACATACATATAACATAAACACACATATACATATCCACATATATACGTACACACACATGCATGCATATACACTTATTCATACACAATACATGCATTCATCCCACAATAATGTGTAGTTGTGCATATGTGAATATGTGTGTATGTGTAAATGTGTATATGTGAATATGTGTGTATGTGTAAATATGTATATGTGAATTTTTTGTGTACGTAGGTAATCAGATTATGAATATCAAATACCATTATTTGTAGATTCTGATCAATCAGATGGAACTCCACCACCATCTCCTCATCGTGCAAGGACTATATATTGTAAGTATATCAAACATTTAATTATAAATATATTTGATGGATACATAACTTATATATTTTTTTGTTTCTTATGATGTGCAAATTCTGATCAATCAGAGGGTACTCCACCACCTCCTACCCCTGCAACGACTTCACATGTGTCCTCCGATAGGAATTATGATGAATTTTACTATCAAGAGCATATTATATATTGGTGTAACTCTTGTTATGGCACGTATCGAAGACCACGATTGGAATGTATTGAACATGAGGTAGAGTATGGTACTTTTGAGCATGCACCATCACCTGGTCAACCTGATAATGCTTGGGTATGTATTTTCTATATATATTAATGTCACTTTTTATTTAAAAACCATATACAAAATCAAATTCCTGTTGATATACAGGAATAGTTGCTCGATGATGATGATAATTTTTCTAATAATGTTAATATACCTCGTACACATCATCGACATGTTGTTCACCAATTACAAACAAAGGTTTCTAGAAATCCTCTACCTCCTGGTTTAGAGACTGAAACGGCTGGAGATTATCCATTGCCAGCTCGTGATCGTTCTTTAGTACAAACATATGATAGAAGAAAATATGGAGGATCGAATAGAGGACCACTTCCTTTAGATGGAGAGGTTTTCAACTTTTGGGGTAATCCCTATATGATTGCTCCATCCACTATTACTAATGCTGGTCGTGGTCTCTTTATTGTAGAGGATTTGTATGTGCCTCCGAACTTTGAAGTCACTCTTATGTAATTTTGTGGTCCTATATATGGATGGGTTAAGATCCATAATACCTAACATATAAAACAAAATGGGTTAGAGAGCAGTATATATACGTGTACATATGTATGTGTGTATGCATTAAGTATGTGTATGTATGCATGTGTGTGTGTATATTTATGTGCCTGTATGTGTGTATGCATGTGTATGTGTGTGTATGCATCATTATGTGTGTATGTGTGTGTGTATATGTGTGTGTATGTGTGTGTGTGCATCTATGAGTGTGTATGTGTTTATGTGTGTGTATGTGTGTATGTGTGTATGTGTCTATGTGTGTATGTGTCTATCTGTGTATGTGTATGCATGTATGTATGCGTATGTGTGTGTATGTGTGTGTATGCATTATGTATGCATTTGTATGCATATGTGTGTGTATGCATTATGTATGTGTATGTATGCATGTATGTATGTATGTATGCATATGCATATGCATTATGTATGCATGTATGTGTATGTGTGTGTATGTCGCTCTATGTGTGTGTATGGATATATGTGTGTGTATGTGTGTATGTGTGTATGTGTGTGTGTATATGTGTTTGTATGTGTGTATGCATGTGTATGTGTGTGTATGCATCATTATGTGTGTATGTGTCTATGTGTGTATGTGTGTGTATATGTGTGTATGTGTGTGTGTGTTTCTATGTGTATGTGTGTGTGTCTGAGTGTGTATGTGTTTATGTGTGTGTATGTGTCTATGTGTGTGTATGTGTCTATGTGTGTATGTGTATGCATGTATGCATATGTGTGTGTATGCATGTGTATGTGTGTATATGCATCATTATGTGTGTATGTGTGTATGTGTCTATGTGTGTATGTTTGTGTGTGTATATGTGTGTGTATGTGTATGTGTCGCTATGTGTCTTTGAGTGTCTATGTGTTTATGTGTGTGTATGTGTCTATGTGTATGTATGTGTCTATGTGTGTATGAGTATGCATGTATGTATGCATATGTATGTGTATGTGTGTGTATGCATTATGTATGCATATGTGTGTGTATGCATTATGTATGTGTATGTATGCATGTAAGTATGTATGTATGCATATGCATATGCATATGCATTATGTATGCATATGCATATGCATTATGTATGCATATGCATATGCATTATGTATGCATATGCATATGCATTATGTATGCATATGCATATGCATTATGTATGCATATGTATGCATGTATATGTATGTGTGTATGTCTATCTATGTGTGTGTATGCATATATGTGTGTATATGTGTGTGTGTATATGTGTGTATGTGTGTGTGTATATTTGTATGTATGTGTGTATGCATGTGTATGTGTGTGAATGCATCATTATTTGTGTATGTGTCTATGTGTGTATGTGTGTGTATATGTGTGTGTATGTGTGTGTGCGTCTATGCGTATGTGTGTGTGTCTATGAGTGTGGATGTGTTTATCTGTGTGTATGTGTCTATGTGTGTGTATCTATCTATGTGTGTATGTGTATGCATGTATCTATGCATGTGTGTATGTGTGTGTATGCATTATGTATGCATATGTGTGTGTATGCATTATGTATGTGTATGTATGCATGTGCATTATGTATGCATGTAAGTATGTATGTATGCATATGCATATGCATTATGTATGCATATTTATGGATGTATGTGTATGTGTGTATGTCTCTCTCTATGTGTGTGTGTATATTATATGTGTGTGTATGTGTGTGTATATGTGTCTGTATGTGTGTATGCATGTGTATGTGTGTGTATGCATCATTATGTGTGTATGTGTCTATGTGTGTGTGTGTATGTGTGTGTGTGTCTATGTGTATTTGTATGTGTATCTATGAGTGTGTATGTGTTTATGTGTGTGTATGTGTCTATGTGTGTGTATGTGTCTATGTGCATATGTGTATGCATGTATGTATGCATATGTATGTATATGCATGTGTATGTGTGTGTATGCATCATTATGTGTGTATGTGTGTGTATATGTGTGTGTATGTGTGTGTGTCTATGTGTATGTGTCACTACACGTCTATGAGTGTGTATGTGTTTATGTGTGTGTATGTGTCTATGTGTGTGTATGCGTATGCATGTATCTATGCATAGGTGTGTGTATGTATGCATATGTGTGTGTATGCATTATGTATGTGTATGTATGCATGTAAGTATGTATGTATGCATATTCATATGCATTATGTATGCATTTGTGTGCATGTGTGTGTATGTCTCTCTATGTGTGTGTGTATGCATATATGTGTGTGTATGTGTATATGTGTGTGTATATGTGTGTGTATGTGTGTATGCATGTGTATGTGTGTGAATGCATCATTATGTGTGTATGTGTGTATGTGTGTATGTGTGTGTGTATATGTGTGTGTATGTGTGTGCACATCTATGTGTATGTGTGTGTGTCTATGAGTGTGTATGTGTTTATGTGTGTGTATGTGTCTATGTGTGTGTATGTGTCTATGTGTGTATGTGTATGCATGTATGTATGCATATGTGTGTGTATGTGTGTGTATGCATCATGCATGCATATGTGTGTGTATGCATTATGTATGTGTATGTATGCATGGTGCATTATGTATGCATGGTGCATTATGTATGCATATGCATTATGTATGTGTATGTATGCATGGGCATTATGTATGCATATGTGTGTGTATGCATGTAAGTATGTATGTATGTACGCATATGCATATGCATTATGTATGCATGTATGCGTATGTGTGTGCATGTCTCCCTATGTGTGTGTATGCATATATGTGTGTGTATGTGTGTGTGTATGTGTATGTGTATGTGTGTGTGTGTATGTGTGTGTATATGTATGTGTATATGTGTGTGCATGTGTATGCATTATGTGTGCATGTGTGTATGCAACATTATGTGTGTATGTGTGTATATGTGTGTGTATTTGTGTGTGTATGTGTGTGTGTCTATGTGTATGTGTGTGTGTGTCTATGTTGTTGGAGTTTATTGACCTCCAAAATATAGCAAGAAGTAGGTGGAACCCCCTAGGAACAAGTTGACCTTCTCACAAACTTCATCACAGAAAACTAGTCATGCTTGCAGAGCTTACTATTCTCTAATGGATTAGAATTTTCTAAAACTGTTTTAACCACATATATGGGACACCAAGAGCTTTCCAAAGAACACTCAATTTGGATAAATACACAAGGAGATATGACCTCTGCAAGTTAGAGATTTAATGGAGACCTTCAGCAGAGGTGAAACCAGAGAACACACACTATGTGCAGAGAGTACTGCTCTCAGCTCACAAATCCAATGATTATGAAAATTTACAGAAAGAAAGTAGACAATAAGAGCTTTCAAAGAAAATATCAAACATGTAATTTGGATATATAATGAGGGCGATACAGGCTCTGCAATCTCTGCATACAAAACTACAGCAGCATAGAGATACACATATGCCTCTCTTGGACTTCCCACAAGATCACGACTTTTGTCCTCTTTTTATAGCATGAGAAACTAATCTAAAACCTTCCTAATACATCTAAATTTGTGGTAGACACTTGGATGGAGGTATTACATGACTCAAGTGCGCAAATAAGCAAAGTATTGATGAACTTTGAGAACTAGCCACATCGACCTTCTACTAGGACACCACTACAGCTCCCTTGTGACTCACTAATTTGACTCACCATGTTCTAGAACTCACGTGGTATTTTTGCTATCTTTTATGAATAATATGAGCCTTCTTGAAGTATTTGAAGACTTCCCAAAGGTATTTACATAATTTGAAACTTGTACCCTACATAAAACAAATGTTCGCATCATTCTCCCCCTCAAGTTTCAAAGGGTATTTCCTTCATGCCAAGAATATAGTTGAATCTTTGAAGCTTCGGTCCATCCAAGGATTTGGTGAAGATATCTTCAACTTGATCCTTTGTTCCCACAAAAGAAACTTGTACTTCATTTTTTATGGCCTTCTCTCGAACATAATGATAGTGAGCCTCTATATGCTTTGTTCTAGCATGAAAAATAGGATTTGAGGTCATATGAATGCTGCTCAAGTTATCCCCATATATCATTGGTACATCAACCTGCACATTCAAGTCATGAAACAACTTTTTATACCACATAACCTCAGTAGTAGCCAATGCTAACCCTCTATACTCAGCCTCTGTAGAAGATAAAGCAACTGTAGGCTGATTCTTTGAACTCCATGTTAATGTCTTGTTTCCTGCTATTACCACATATCCACTTGTGGATCTTCTGTCATCTTTGCTTCCAGCCCAATCTGCATCACTAAAGACTTTAAGAGTTAGATCAGCATCATGACTATAGAATAATCCTTTGTTCATGGTACCTTTCAGATACCTAAGCACTCCTTTCGCTGCATGCATATGAGGTACTCTAGGCTCATGCATAAACTATGACAATAATCCCACTGCATAGCATAAATTAGGTCTAGTTTTTGTTGCATAAATCAAAGATCCTACCATGGATCTATACACATTCATATCATGCAACTCATCACCTTCCTTTGCACTCAACTTTACATTACATTCCATTGGAGTAGAAACAAATTTACATTCCTGCATACCAAACCTTTTCAACATATCACATATATACTTTCTCTGTATCAACCACATACCTTCATCGCCATACACAATTTCAATCCCAAGAAGTTTCTAAGCAAACCAAGATATGAAATTTTAAATTCCTTTCCCAAATTACCTTTTATCTCATCAATTGCTTTTGCATCATTCCCTGTAATCAACAAGTCATCCACATAAATGCATACATAGACACACATGCCATCTACATGTTTTACATAAAGTGAAGGATCAACATGACTCGCTGTGTATCCTTGCAGCATAAGATACTTTACCAACCTTGTATTCCATGCCCTTGGTGCGTGCTTAAGACCATACAATGCCTTCTTTAACCTGCATACATGATTAGGACATTTTGCATCCACATAACCATCTGGTTGTGACATATACACTTCTTCATTTAACTCACCATTAAGAAAGGCATTCTTTATATCGAGTTGATATATATTCCACCTTTTACTTGCAGCTAAAGCCAACAAAGTTCTCACCGTTGCCATGTTTGCTACTCGACTAAATGTCTCCTCATAGTCCAATCCTTGAGTTTGATTATATCCTTTTGCTACAAGTCTAGCCTTATATCTTGACACACTACCATCACTATTTCTTTTAATCTTAAAAACCCACTTGCAACCAATTACCTTTTGCTTTGGTGTCTTTGGAACTAAATTCCAAGTCTTGTTATCCTGTAGTGCTTCCATTTCTTCGCTCATTGCTTTCTCCCACTTTTCATCTCCTTTTGCCTCATCATAACATGTGGGTTCATTTTCTTGCTCAACTTCTGTCATAAAAGCATAATGAGTATTCATGAAAGACTCATACGTATACCTTTGAGGTTGCATACTCACTCTTGAAGTTCTTCTTACCTCCAAAGTAGATGCTCTTCCTTTCTTATTAGGAACCTTTGATCTCCATAGTCACATACATCACTAATTTCCTCTCCTTTATCATTAACTTCAACAAGTTTGAGTTTACCTTTACTTTTAACACTAGGAGGTGAATCTTGCCTTAATCTTCCATTGAAAGGTAGCTCTCTTTCTTCATCCAAACCGCTTTTCTCATCACTTAAACTTCTTGTGGGCTGAGGTAAGCACTCATCTCCTTCACCTGTATCTTCTTCTTCTTCATTTATGACTTGCAAACTTTTCTTATCTACATACCATGAAAGTGATTCATCAAAATTTACATCTCTTGAAACAACCATCTTATTGGTATGAGGATTATAACATCTATATCTTCTTTGAGTATCTGCATAACCAATAAATATACACTTTTCTGATTTCACATCAAGTTTTGATCTCACTTCACTAGGTACATGTACATAACATACACAACCAAATACTTTCAAAGGACTTACACTTGGTTCCTTCCATGCCATTTTTGAAACAATCAAAGACTTCACTCTTATGTTTAATGAGATACACAAATGTCATTCTACTATGATCATCAATGAATTATACATAGTACTTATTACTAGCCAAGGATGCCTCTTTAGTAGAGCCCCATACGTCTGTGTGTATAAGTTCTAGCAATCCACTGCTTACATAGCTTGAATTCTTGAAAGGCTGTCTACTCTGCTTACCCATTTGACATGCTTCACATAGATGCACCATATGTTGCTTAGTAAGATCAGGTAATCCTTCAACAATCCTCTTCTTTGATAGCTCCTTTAACCTGTGTACATTCATGTGTCCAATCCTTTTGTGCCATAGATCAAGCTCTGCTATTCGATGCATACCATAAGAGAAATAGTTTGTATGATTTGGGTTTACCTTGAATGTAAACAATCTACCTTGTTTTTTACCTCTAGCAATTAACCTCCTTTGCTTTGGATCCTTAATGAAGCAACCTGCATGATTAAATCTTATTTGCAAACCTTTTTCTACCATTTGACTAAGTGACATCAAATTCTTAGTGATCGTTGGCACATAAAGTACATCCTTCAAGCAATTTGTCTTGCTCTTATCCTGCATAACAACATCTCCAACTTGCATAATCTTATGTGTTGTATCATCTCCTATTTCAACCTGACCTTTACATGAAGGATTATGCATATTAGAAAACCATGAAGCATCATGTGACATATGGTTAGAGCAACCACTATCTACATACCATACATCACTATTGCAATTCATCTTAGTTACTACATTCATCATAAGAAGAGAATCATAATCTTCACTTTTACCTTCAACTGCATAATTTCCTTGTTGTTTACCTCTTCTTGAATAGCCTCCTCTTCGATTACCACCTTGATTATTTTCATTTTGATAACAATCTTTGGCATAGTCTCCATACCTTCCACATAAGAATTGTTGTTATCTTCACTCCTTTGTCTTTTATTGTAGTTGTAGTTGCCTCTCGTACCTCTCACGCTTGATCTTCCTCTTCCTCTTGTGTTGAAGAAGCCACTTGAAGTCCCTTGATCATTGCTCCTTCTTCCTCGACCTCTATTTGAACCTCTTCTATCTTTGTTTCCACCTCTTGATGACACTACATAAAGAGCTTGTCCTTGAGATCCTTTTTGATTTGAAGTAGAACCATTTAGATTCATCTCCTCCGTGACCATGAGAGCAACAAGCTGATCAAAGTCTGGTAATTCTCCTCTAACATAAACTGAAGTAATGAATGGTTTCCATCTCTCATCATCCTTGAGTCCGTTGAGAGTATGTGCAACCAAGTCGTCCTCCACATGAGCTTGAATTGATCCTAGTTGATCTGCAATCTCTTTAACCTTCAGCAAGTAATCATTGAACGATGTCCTTGTATCTTTCTTTATGTTATTCAACTCATTTTTGAGTTGAATCTTCCTTGCTCTTGTACCTGTAGCATACAACCTTTCCAATGCAAGCCAAACATCTCTACTTGTGTCTAGATCTTGTATGTGTCCTACCATTGAATCTTGAATATTTTGTGATAAAATGAATATAACCCTTTTGTCTCTTTCATTCCAAAGTCTAAACTCCCTCAATTGTTGTTGATTTGGATCCTCTGGTAATATAGGTTTGATATCCGTTCCATCAATCAAACCATACAAGCCTCTACCTTGCAAGTATGCTATGATTCTAAATCGCCATGCTTTATAGTTGTTCTTACCAAGCTTCTCTATTTGTGCATGTTGATCGCCCATTGTGTAAATACTAAACTTCCTCCTTTAACACTCCTTTTGCATATGTGTGATAAGAGTAAGTATGAGATTTACCTTTGTTATAAAGTTTATGCACCTTTCTTTGCTTGGATGTTGCTTGAGATGCTTCCTTGCTATCTCCTTCTACCTTTGTGTAGTGTCGATGATGAACCTCTTCTCCAATAGCTTCAAATTCTTCATCAAGGTATTATAACCTTCTCCAAGCTTCAATTCCTTACTCTGATACCAATGTTGGAGTTTATTAACCTCCAAAATATAGCAAGAAGTAGGTGGAACCCCCTAGGAACAAGTTGACCTTGTCACAAACTTCATCACAGAACACCAGTCATGCTTTCATAGCTTACTATTCTCTAATGGATTAGAATTTTCTAAGCCTGTTTTAACCACATATACTAGACAACATGTGCTTTCCAATGAGCCAAAGAACATTCAATTTGGATAAATACACAAGGCGATATGACCTCTGCAAGTTAAAGGTTTAATGGAGACCTTCAGCAGAGGTGAAACCAGAGAACACACACTACTTGCAGAGAGTACTACTCTCAGTTCACAACTGCAATGATTATGCAAATTTACAGGAAGAAGGTAGACTATAAGAGCTTTTAAATGCAATATCAAACATGTAGTTTGGATATATATTGAGGGAGATACAAGCTCTGCAATCTCTGCATACAAAACTACAGTAGCATAGAGATACACATATGCCTCTCTTGGACTTCCCACAAGATCACCACTTTTCTCCTCTTTTTATAGCATGAGAAACTAATCTAAAACCTTCCTAATACATCTAAATTTGTGGTAAACACTTGGATGGAGGTATTACATGACTCAAGTGCTCAAATAAGCAAAGTATTGATGAACTTTGAGAACTAGCCACATCGCTAGCGTCGCATAAGCGATGGTGCTTGTTTTTTTTTTCAATTTGGGGGTGTTTCTATGCCCCTTATTTCTTGTAGTGAAGGCTAGATGTCCAGAAAACAAGACTAGATAAGACCAGAGCAAGAGACAAGAATAGAACTCGAATTCGAACTTGAAAGTACATACTTAGTGATCACGACCCCTTGAGCTCCCAAGAATGGCATTGGCAAGACTTAGAATGAATGTGGCCAACCCCTCTTTATATAGTTTTTCAAGGGTGGTTACCAAAGGTGGTTACAACTTGATGATGTCATTGACTAGAAATAGGACTTTTGGGTGTCAGAATTCAGCAAGTAGACAGTCGATCATGGGGTTTTGGCATGTTCCAGATGCAATGGAAGCATTAGTTTATTCAAAACTGGAGTGAATTATGAGAGATAGAAAGTCACATGGAATCTAAGGTTTAAGATGGGTTTCTTTGTGTCCATGACATCACCTCCCCCTCACGCGATGAGTTCCACGAGGAGCGATTATGTGAATGTGAGATCTTCTAGACTTGAATCTTCATAGCTGTTGGTCTTTGTAGAGCTCTTGGTATGTGGTACTGAAACATGATAATGATGGATATCCATGATGAAACTGGAAAGGGTTTGTAGCATATCTAGTTGCATAATCAGGGCCATGATTCTCATGATGGGCAGTACTCCTCTTTTGAATTCTGATGATGATCCTTTTGATGTGGGATGGTGATTATAGAAGTCCTAATTCCAACTTTCTTTTTCTTCCTAGGATATTTGAATACCATATGATCATGATTTTGATAATAAAAGCATAATCCATTGTCTTTTTTATTTTTTCTTTCCTTTGGTGTAAGTTGTTGGACCCTAATGTTGTTCAACTACATGGGTTTTGGTTGAGATTCTTCCAACATGTGTTGTTGAGGAACTGAGGTAAACTTGTATTCTTGATCGTGAATAGAAATCTTCTTGTCTTGCTTTCTCTCAAACAACCTATTGTCACACTCAATTTCTTGATTCATGAGTTCATTCAAAATATTTACCTTGGGCATGGTTAACATGAGGTCCTTGACATCATCATGTAAGCCCCATCGAAATTGGTTGATAAAATAATCCTCGTACCATGTGAGATCACAAATGATTTGTGTGAATTCTGATGCATAGGTAGATGCAAGCCTATTTCCTTGATGTAGCTTCCTCATCTTTGTTTCCGCAACATGTGAACAATTGGTATTTCCAAACAAAGATGTGAACCCTCCAATAAAGGCCTTGAAATCATGCAAAATATCCATATCCTTAGCTGCAAACCATGAAAAATCAGGAGCACATAATAGAGTCCCGATGAGTCCTACTTGAGAAGCATCATGTGCGTACCTGTCTGGTTGCATCCTTATGAATAGCTTCACTTGTTGCACAACTTTGATCTTTTCCCATCAAATTTCTCAAGCATGCTCACTTTGGACTTTTCTTCATGTTAGTTTTCATGGGAGTACTTGAAGAAGATTGGCTTTCAATCATATGAAACTCTTGGATTTTCCTTTGAAGTTCTTTGATTACATCTTGAATATTTTGTTGTTGAATCCTTTGCTGGTTTTCTCGTATCTCTTGGACTTGTTGAAGGACTTTAAGTGTAGAAAATAGTTCTTCTCAAATAATCTCCATGGTTCATGGTCTTGATGAAGGTAGTCTTGCCAATATGGAAGGGGAGCACTAGATTGTGCTCTATGACTATAACAGACAAGATTTTGAAAATACACTTTTGATTACAAGAACACCCACAAATGGAAAATGATACAAGAATATGTGACTAATACAAGATGTCCCACAACCCCATGTTGATAGATATGAATAACTCGACTAGAGATGATACAGGAGATCCCACAACTCAGGACTGTAGGTATGGAACAAGATATCTCAATTACAAGAATTCCCTTCAGGGATATGAACTAGATACAAGAAATAACTAGAAAGGATCTCGTACTATGAGATTTGAATAGGACAACACTAGATGTCCAGGAAACAAGACTAGACAAGACTAGAGCAAGAGACAAGACTAGAACTCAAACTCGAAGTTGAAAGTACTTACTTGGTGATTGCAACCCCTTGAGCTCCCAATACTAGCATTGGCAAGACTGAGAATGAATGTGGCCAACCCCTCTTTACATAGTTTTTCAAGGGCGGTTACCAAAGGCAGTTATGACCTGATGATCTCATCAATGATGCCATTGACTAGAAAGAGAACCTCTGGGTGACAAAATTCAGCAAGTAGATAGTCGATCTTGGGGTTTTGGCATGTTCTGGATGAAATGGAAGCATTAGTTTCTCCAAAACATGAGCCAATTATGAGATATGGAAAGTCACATGGAATCTAAGGTTTAAGATGGTTTCCTTGACACGTTTTAGGTCCTATCAACCTCCTACTTAGAAGGTCCCATGCAAAATACATTATTTCCAACATATTATCTTAGAAAATGGGTAGAAGTCAAATCTACCAAGAAAAATGATGCATAAAAAATGGCGAAGTTCATATTTGAAAATGTATTCACAAGATATTGATTTTCTATTAATTTAGTGAGTGATAGAGGAACTCATCTTTTTAATGAAGTTATTGAATAACTACTACATGGTTTCATGTTCAATCACAATAAATCAGTGCCATATCACTTGCAAGAAAACACACAAGTAGAGAGCACTAGCAAGATCCTATGCAACATATTGATAGAGATCGTAGATAATAAATTCTCATATTAGAAAAAATAGGTACATCAGAGTATTTTGGCATATTGAGTGGCCTACAAAATGGTACTGAATGCAACTCCCTTTCAGATGCTATTTGGCCAAAATGTCATGCTACCATTAGGTTTCCTAATACCCATGTTAAGAGTAGCATAAGAGCACAAATGCATGGGCCGCGAGCTATCCTAGAGGATAATGGACTTATAGCATATAAGATACACTAGATTAAGAGTAGCAACAGGTGTATAGACAACTAAGAAAAGGTAAAAGGCTTATATTGATGCACATTTGAAAGATAAAGGATTGAAAGTTGGGTATTTACTATTTTTGTACACTTTGAAACAATGTGCTTGTAAGTTAGGAAAACACAATTATGGACCTACAATTATCAATAGACTTTTGACTAGCAATGTATTACAATTATCGACTTAAGAGGGAGATGTAATGCCAAATTACATCAATGGAAGTAGGAAAAGTATTTATCAAGATCCCCTAACAAAAGGGATGCTTAAATGACTCAACGTCACTAAGAAGCATAAAGTGGAAGAAAATACAACTAGGGAATAAGCATAGGTTGAAGCTCTAGAGTGCATCAAATGTATGATTCTAAGATGATAGAGCTTAGGCTAGTATAGGAATGTTGATGTTGAAGGGCTTCATCTTGTGAATGTCATCAGTTGGATGCCCCAAGGTATCACATGGAAATATGCCAATTAGAGAGGAGTACTTCTTTCTAGCATAGTGGATATAAGACCATTCATTTTCGTCAAGCTAGGATAGGGCAC
The DNA here is from genome assembly GCA_020310875.1 of Ceratopteris richardii. Lineage (NCBI taxonomy): Eukaryota > Viridiplantae > Streptophyta > Polypodiopsida > Polypodiales > Pteridaceae > Ceratopteris > Ceratopteris richardii. Next base: position 40,624,971 of record CM035414.1, on the reverse strand, counting down.
TACAATCAAGATGATCATGGCTCTCACCGATTCAAGAGTAGCCACTATTGCCATTAGCTATTCATGTTTTGAAATGATGAATCTACAAGTGACTCCAATTGAGGTTTACCTCATAGGATTAGCAGGGGGCCTAGAAACACTTTGCATTAGTGAGACAAAAGTTCCAATTCCCATAAAATATGTCCCCTTGATAGTGAAGGTGTTAGTTTTCCATGATGAAGATCTTACAGACCCTTTTATATTGGGCCAAGATTGGATATATTACCACACAATCAACTTGAACCTTCAAAGATGTATTGTTTAGATTTGGGTTACTAAAAAAAACATAATGGTAGAGTTTGAAACCCTTGAGAGCTCTAGCTCGGAATCAATAGTAGACTTGAAGAGTGTGGAGTCTTCTAGCTCTCGATCCACCATAAAGTTAGGGTCTCTTGAGCTTGTAGAGTTGAATCTATAATAGAAATGAGACTATGGAATCTTCAAACTCTCAAACTATTGTACAACTAGAGAGCCTTGAGTTCTAGGGTCAACTCACAATGCATGTACCCTTATGTCTATTTTGCAAAATTCCTTACTCCCTAACAGACAAGTCATGTATGTGTTGGAGCCCCCTTCTTTTCCAAAGACTAGTCTCTCACCTATGTCTCACTTGCAAAGGTGTAAGAAACAACTATAGAAGGAGCATAAATTGCAATGATTACCTTCCACCTTGAGGATTGACCAACGCAAAAAAGCTCCTTTTCAAGGCTTGAACTAGGTGTTGGTGAAAGAGTGTGAACAACTGACTATTCCACCTAAACAAAAGAGTTAAAAATCAATATCCTATTCCTTGGATAGATGACTTGCTAGATAACTTTGAGCAGCTTATATCTTGACTAAGATTGATCTTAAATCTGGTTATCATAGATACATATAATGCATAGTGATATTAAGGGACAATTTTAAGGACTCACACTTGCCACTATGAATTTATGGTAATTTCCTTTGTATATACAAATGCTCTTGTTACATTTGCATGTATGAAGAATAATATTTTCCTTGATTATCAAGATTTCATTATTCTTTTCTTTGATGATATGTTGTTTATAATAAGAATGAAAGTGAGCATGAGCTTTATGCCACTCTTGAAAACAAGTATTTTTCCAAAGTGAAATAGAATATTTAGGGCATATCGCTTATAGTCAATGACTTCATATAGACCCAAATAAAATCAAAGTAATTGTAGAGTGTTTTGTAGGTCAATTAGCTAATGATGTACATTCTTTCCTTGGGTTGGCTAGTTTCTATAGAAAGTTTGTTAAATTTTTTTCTGATTTTCCACTTCCTCTTACTTTGTTATTGAAGAAAATAGTAAAATTTGCATGGGTCTTAGCACAAAAAAAATATTTTGAAAAACTCAAACATGCACTTGTTTTGTAGTAACCTAATTCTACACAACCTTTTCATGTAGTTACATATGGTAGTGGCTCAAGTATAGGTGCAATTCTAATGCAAAATGATCATCCCATTGCATTTAAAATTGGGAAACTTAATCCTTTTGAAAAGAATTACAATATTTCTAATAAAGAACTTTTAGTTGTTGTGCATGCTCTAAAGATTTGGAAACATTAACCTATGGGTCCTAAGATTTTGATTTAAACAGACCAACAACCATTGATTTTTGATAGGCATATTAAGTGGTCTAACTTTATTCAAAAGTTTTAGCCTATGATTCAATATCAATCGGGCAAAGCTAATATTTTCATAGATGGTCTTAATCATTTTCCATCACCCCAGTCACATTCTATTTTTATCCATAATATTTATGCCATTCATATTCATTCATTTCATGACATGATTCCTACGTATGCTTCGTTTCTATATTTTTCACGTAACGCTTTCAATAATTCTACATCTTCAACTCATAAACATTATACTTTTTATAATGGTTTATTTTATATTCACCTCAAATTATGTGTCACTCACAATTGTATCCATTTTGTTAGGATATAAATGCATGGACCACCTTTACATGGATCATCCAGGCATACAAAGATTTTTTATTGTAAAGATTTCTTCTTTTGGCCCAATATGGAAAATGATATTGTCCATTATCGTTCGTTATGCATTGTGTGTAAGCTTGTTAAAAATCATCATGGTAAAGCACTTGGATCATTAATGCCACTATTTATTCCCAATGAGCCATGGAACATATTTCTATGGACTTTATTATTGGTCTTCCTATGATTTCATCTCAAAATGACATGATTTGGATAATTGTTTATAGTTTTACTAAACTTGCATATTTCATTCCATATAAAAAAAAAAAGTGAAGAGAGTACAAACTCTGTCTTAACCCAAACAAATCTGTGTTTGTGGTCTCATGTGGCAAATTACTTGGCCACATTGTATCTGCACAAGGTATCCAAGTAGATCCAGATAAAATTTTGGCAGTATTAGAAGCTCCGGTGCCAACTTCTCAAAAAGAAGTTATGCGCTTTATGGGCCAAGTACGGTGGCATGGAAGGCACTTACGGTGGCTTGCTCATCTCGCTATACCACTAAACAAGCTAATCAGCAAAACACCTCGACAATTTGAATGGACCCACGAATGCCAGATAGCATTTGATCGTTTAAAGCATTTATTAACACAAGTTCCTATCTTACAACCGCCGGACTCGGATCACCCATTTCATGTATTTGTTGATGCTTCAGATATAGCAATAGGAAGTGTATTGATGCAACAAATTGATAAATGGTTCAGACTAGTGTATTATGCAAGTCGAAGATTAGCACCTGCTGAGAAAAATTACTCTGTAACAGAAAGAGAATGTCTAGGGCTAGTATATTCGGTCAAGAAATTTAGACATTACTTGCTAGGCCGTAAATTCACATTTCATGTAGATCACGTTGCACTTGTCTATTTAGTTCGGCAACAACATCTAGGTGGTCGATTAGCGCGATGGGTCTTACTCTTGTAGGAATTCGACTACGAAGTCATTCACCGACCAGGCAGTTCACACGCCTTAGCAGATTTTTTATCCCGCTTAGGTTCCGGTGAAGCTCCGGTGGGTATAGATGACACGACACCTGTGATTTATGTATCAGAACCAATTAATGAAGAATCTGCAGACCCACCTCCACATTTTCATATTATGATCAGATCTTGACCTTTCTCACTGATGGTTGCCTTCCATCTCAGACTTCTAGAGCAGTATGCAGGAAAATTGCAGTTTTTAGCCGTCGATTTCGGTTAATTGCTGGAGAACTATATTATGTAGATCACACCCGAATCCTACTTCGATGTATTCCACCACATGAAGTTAACTCAGTTATCACTTTGGCTCACTCGATTCCTTCCGGTGGCCACTTTGCTGCAGATCTAACTCACCGGAAAATTCTGCAGAGTGGTCTCTGGTGGCCAACAATGTACAGAGATATATTACAGTTTGTCAAACAATGTGATACTTGTAAAAGATCGGGTCAGCCTTTGCAACGTCATTTTTATCCTTTGCAACCCATCTTACCAATAGAACCTTTCTAGAAGTGGGGTCTAGATTTTATCGGTCCAATTACACCACCAGCAGTCTTCAGTAACAACCGTTACATACTGACCTGTACAGACTATGCAACCAGATGGGCAAAAGCCTGGGCTTTACGGTCTGCTACAGCAGTTATGGTAGCAAAATGTCTGCTAACCGATGTCTTTCCACGTTTTGGCTTACCACTAGAAATTGTCTCAGATCAAGGCACTCATTTTGTAAACAATTTAATGAAGGCACTTACACAGTCGTTCCAGGTTACACATAAATTTAGTTCTCCTTATTATCCTCATGCCAATGGATTGGCCGAAAGTACAAACAAATCTCTACTGAATATCCTTCTAAAATTGATCATGGAATCACCGGAAAGATGGGATCAACTGCTACCTGCAGTATTATGGGCATACCGGACTACCTACAAGGTAACAACAAGATTGACACCTTACAAATTAGCTTATGGCCTAGAAGCAATAGCACCAATGGAGATAGTTATACCAAGTTTACGAGTAGCCATTACCTAGAAATTACTACCGGAAGACTCACTGTCATTTCGGATGGACACTCTCAGAGAGTTAGATGAGCATCCATGGCTCAGTTTCTTAACTATGCACAAAATTCAACTAAGACAGGCAAGGATGCACGATCAAAACTTGAAAACTCCAGTGTTTTCGGTAGGACAGCTTGTACTTTTCTATAACGCAAAGTCAAATAGATCCGCAGGCAAATTCAAATTACGGTGGTTCGGCCCTTACAAGATCGCAGAGCAAATCGGTCTAGCAACTTTTCGGTTGACTACGTTGACCCGAAATCCACTTCCAAAAGTGATCAACGGCTCGAAGCTGCGGCCGTATCGAAGCGCTACTAGTCCGCATTAAATCATTCGGCGGTGGACCGCATTTTTAGCCTTTGTTTTTTACTTTTCATTCTGTTCTTTCTCTTCTTTTTTAATAGCCGTGTTTTGTCATAAGCCGCCGTCCTTATCAATTACTCAAGTATGCATGCCAAATTAAAAGAAATATCATTCCAGCACCGCACAATGATAACCATCACTTCCTACCCCCCCACTGTAATGTCTGTACTTAAGCTCTTCGGTTGCGCCAAAAAACGCTATTGTGTTCTTGTGATTGTAATTGTGTGTTCTGTGTTCTGTGTATCCGTGTGTTGTGTCCTGTGTATTCGTGTTCGCAATGGAAGCGTTGGCAAACTACACAGCCTTCTGTGATGGTATCCCTACCGAGGTAGGAGAATACCTGTGTATCTGAGGGTTGGCTAACTTGGCTGAGCTGCCTTGGCACTCAGTGGAAGCCCATCCCTTCTTCGCACAAATTATCCCAGCCATCGCCCAATCTCCCATCACCGAACGACAATGGCTCTTCCCCTCCTTACCATCTAGAACCGTCATAACCTTCCAGGCCTTCGCCGAAGCCTTCCGTCTCACCCCACAAGGCCGCGAAAATGGCCCAAGCATCCCCGTAGCTCGAATGGTAGAACTTTTTCCCCGATTTTCATCAAATGAATACGCCATTCTCTGCCGCCCCGAACCTGAAAAAACCGCATTGCAGTTCTTAGTTGCGATCCTTAACCTCCAAAAATGCACATACGGTATCTCTCACCCATTCTATTCCGCCATCGACCTTGCCACACGAGAACCTGTTAATTTCGCCTCATTTTTCTTTCACCGAATCCATAAGGAGTGCGTCGCCATAGTGAAACAAGTCAACAAAAGAACCACCCCTCGATCCAGACTTCCCCACATCCTTTCTTTCCTCTTCCCAACCATACTCGCCGCTCAACCATCACCACGAGGACCAGTCTTAAGGCACGAAGAGTCAGTTCAACTACTAGAAGATGAGGAAGAAGAAGATGAAGAAGAACTCAACCAATTGTTCCGCCGGAAACGCATCAGAATTAGCTCCTCAGAAAGTGAAGCACAAGGCTCAGCCGGAAAAGAGAAAGGTAACGATAAAGACAAAGAGAAGAATGAAGAAGAAACCTTCCATGATACAGCAACTTCAATGCACAATGAATCATCGGCAGAACAACAAGAACAACAAGATCAAGCAGAGACAGAAATAATTTCGACCGAAAAAGAATCAGAGCAACAGGAAAATGAGCAGCAATCTAATCAAGATGCACTAGACAAGCTACTGAAGGCAATGGAATCCACAGAAGCACACAATGCAGAAACGGAAGAAATAAACAAGGTAACAACTACTGACTATGCCCTCCCCAAAACCCCGCCTGCTAACCCCATCTCCCAACCAGAACCACACCGCAGCCCCATCAAGCCCAGTCACCACACCGGAACTTCTGAAGCCTCTACATCCTCCCTTAACTATTCACCTCCAAACTCACAACAACTCCTCGCCGGAACCTTGTCACAACCTCGTCCTCCCCTGCCATCCTACCCCATTCCAATTTTTTCGGAACTAGAAAATATGGGTCACCTTTTAATTAATCTATCCCAACAACTGCCGCAACACCTGAAGCACGCCACAGACAGTGCCCGAGAAGAATTCCAAAGGAAATTGGAAATAATGGAGGCGGATATCACCCCTCTTCAGGAAGAATTACAAGCAGCAAGAGCAGAAAATCATGCACTACAAGAGCAGATCAAGCAGCTACAGGCTACACTCCAAGTACAAGAAGAGAGCTCAAGCCAGAAAGATAAGGCAATGGCTGCAAAAGAAGAAATGCTGATAGCTGCCGACGCAAAAATAATACAGTTAAAACAAACACTCAAAGATACCGAAGATACAAGAATAGCACTAGGAAACCTACTGGAAGAAACAAGAGTCCAGTTGCAGGACACAATACAGAAATATCAAGAGCAGCAGAGAGAAGCAAAGCAGGCAATAGAAGAGTTACAAAGAACAAAAGAATCGTTAGACGATGTCAACAACATGCTGAAACACCAACTAAACAGAGAATCTAAATATCAGAAGGATTTAGCAAATGCCCGCAGAGAACGGGATGCTTACTACCAAACCATAGAGTTCCAGAACCAACAGTTCGGAAGATTAGATAATCAGGTACGCAACCAGAAAGACAGAATCAACGAGATGCAGAAACAAGTAACAGACATGAAGACAACAAGAGATGCGGCATTATCAAACGAATTTTATTTACAAGAGGCCTTTTTGCAAACACAGGCCGAAATTTTGCTCACCGAAGCCATTGCCCTCAGTTCCGTTAGAGTAGATGCACAGATTTTAGAACCCGACACCCTTAAGCAATTATTAGAAACCCTTAAGAAAAAAATAGCCCGGACATTTAGATTAGCCAGGAATATGTATTTAGAAGGTATCATAGATGAACAATAGTTTTGTAATCAAAATCACTTGCGGGTTCGAGTCCACCGTGCGTGCCAGTGTTAGACGGCTGCCGGAGTAGGACAAATGTATGCCGGATGTAACAGAATTTTCAAAATATGCGCAAAAAGTTGGTACGCGCATTCTGTAAACATGTTTTTAAAGCAATGGGAAAAGAGTGATCGAGACCCCGTTTTTCAGAAGTTGTTTGAGTACTGTCTGAGTTTGTGTGGTGTCATCGGGAGATTGAGTCATATTTCTGTATTGTTCTGTTAAGTCTGTTCGTCTATTCCTACTATAGTGCAGAGTAATGAATTTGTAGTATCGAGTGTGAATCTGTTTGTTAACAGTTGTGTTCTGTATTCACTGTTGATTCCGATCATAGGGAAGGACTAATATCGGTAATAGTATGAACTGCGAGTTGGAGCACTGATAAGTTTGGTGATGAGTTAAACTGTGATAAGTATGCCTGTTGATTGAGTTCTACATACGGTAAGCATGTATACCCTTTGGTATGGCCGTCTGTCTGACTATTGTCCGGTATACCTGTCTGTCCTGGAGAAGTGTGTATTGAGTTGCATAAGTTTAGTAAAGTTGAGTAACTTTATTAGTTTGCGAGTCAGAACCAGACTACTGCTCCGTTACCATAGCAGATTAGTTTGTAAGTTCGGCGTCCTAGTACGTAGAAACAGTTACTAGTCAGTTAAAGCTAAGTACTGAGCTAAGACGCGATAGAGTATTTACGGTTGTGTAAGGATTTGGGAAAATAGTACAGGGCCTCTGTCTAACAGACCCCTACCACTCCCAAGAACCCACTTGATTTGATAACGCCTTTTGGTAATAGAAAGTTAAATACAGTTTACGATGAATCACTATTTTACGTTTAGTATTTGTTCGGTAACGATTTCAGCTAGTTATTAACACAGCGTAACTATGTAACATTTAACACTCTCCATTGCCATTTTGTTTATGTGTAAGGTCTACATTGTAGCCTACACTAATCTCTATCATAAGGCTATGATTACAAGCCCATGATCTTGTACAACATTGTTCATTAATACATTATACCTACATTGTTCATCTATGATATTTCTGTTATGGTTATTTCTCACTGTCAACTTGTAGTGATCATATCTCATTCATTTGTCCACCAAATTCAGAGATCTATCGCTTGTTGGAATAAGCTCCAAGCTATCTATAGGCCGACAAAAGTTTAAGCAAATAAATTCAGCCAATTTGTAGAAAAGTGCATCGAAGCACTCACTGGTCAAAGTTTGCAAAGATCCTAAAAAATCGAGGATAATGATTAATTTGCGAAATTGACTTCTCTATGTATAGTGGATCATTTCAAGTGATTCTACTTGGAATCATTAGCTTAATAAGCTAATTAGATATTTCTAAAAGGAATTGTTCCAATTCCCACTGTGCTGGTAGCGCTAAGCATTACAAGCTAGAGGTGTATGATCCAAAATAGAAGGTTTTCTTGGATTCTTCTATCTAGAAGTAGTCTATTTTGATTCAATCTTTTCATACATCATTTCCAAAGTACATAGGTACTTTTATGGTTTCATTGGAAAGCTAATAGGGTCTACATATCAAGTCTTAAGCTCGAAGGGGCTGCTACTAAGCAAGATTTGACAGTACCTACTCATCACTTGGAGTGTCCATCCATCTTTCCCAACAGTAGTATCAAAGCAAATCTAAGGTAAAATGGGAGATGGTTTTCCTTCTTTCATTGATACATTGGACAGCAACAACTATCAAGCATGGTCTCTAAGGATGAAGACATACTTACAAGGAAGGAGCCTCTATGGATACATCTCAGGAGATGAGGAGATGCCCATATTCAAATGCAAAGGACAACCTACAACACAAGAGCATGAAAGACTCAACACATGGTGTGCCAAGGATGCATTAGCAAGGTCCTACTTACTTAACTCAATCTCTAATTTTCTTCTTCCACATATTAGGAATTGTAAGACATCCCAAGAGACTTGGGAAACATTTTCTTCTTATTTCTCTTCCAACACAAGGGCCAAGAAGAATCAATTGTGGATTTAATTCACACCTCAAATGAAGCAACCTAAGCAAGCTATCTCAGAGTATGTGAACAAAGTTAAAGATGTAGCAGATCAGTTGACAAGCATAGGAGAAGAAATTGAAGAGGAGCATATTGTAAGGCATGTAATCAATGGTATTAAAGCAGATGACAAATGGGAGAGCTTCACAACTGCCATGGACTTGTACATGGACATGCAGATTCCTGACCTTACCACACTCATGGGGCAACTATTCACCCACGAAGCCAAGCTCAACAAGAATGGAGACTCATCAAGAGGTTATAGCTCTTCTGTCCTATACACTGATAAGAATAAGTCTAAAGAGAAAGGCAAGAACAAGAAGGTAGAAGATGAAGGAACTACCTCCAAAGCCAACTATGCAAGGAGAGGTAGATCAGCAAGAGGAAGGGGCAGAGGAGGTTAGCAAGGTAGGCGGAGACCTTATAACTCCTCACCATGCAATATTTGTGGTTTATCAAATCATACTAGGGATGAGTGTTTCAAGAGCTTCAAGAAACACAGAGGTAGAGGTTATCGAAGAGGTGGATACACACAATCAAGAGGCAGATTCAATCACCACCAAGTATACAACAACAACTACAATAGCAACTTCCAAGGAGAATACAAATCTAGGAAGGATTACAACAACTACACAGAGGAGCAAGAAGATTCTCTTCTGATTATGAACAATCAAGAGGAAGATTCAATCACCACCAAGTATACAACAACAACTACAATAGCAACTTCCAAGGAGAATACAAATCTAGGAAGGATTACAACAACTACACAGAGGAGCAAGAAGATTCTCTTCTGATGCTCAAATCATGTGGCAGGAAATGTAGCTCTTCTCTCTGACCTTGAGGAACCAAAGGGTAAGCATCAGGTACAAACAGGTGATGACACCAAGCACTCAGTGATTAAAGTTGGAAATGTTAAAACCTCTGATGGGAACAAAATCCTGTTGAGTAGGGTTCTATGTGTACCCTCTATTACCAAGAATTTGATGAGTGTGGGACATATTGTGGAAAAGGTTTGCATGTTAGATTCAACCAATATGGAGAATTTGTGGAGGATCCCAAGCATGGGTTCAAGAGAATTTCCAAAGGAGAAAAGACAGGTAGACTTTTCAATTTTGAACTTGAGGATACAAGGAACATTGCACTTTATAGTTATAAAGATGAAACATTATCAGAGCTTGAAATTTGGCACAAAAGATTAGGGCATGTAGGTGAAAGAACCTTGAAACAAATATGCAGAGATCAATGTGTGCTTAGGATACGTAATGTATCCAAGCAACACTTGATTTATAAATGTGCTGCTTGTCAATTTGGAAAGTCTCATAGGTTACCCTTCTCAAGGAAAGGCTACATGCATGAGGACTACCTAGAACTTGTTCATACAGATATCTGGGGACCAAGAAAGGATCCCTCAATCTCTGGATCAAGGTATTATGTATCATTCATTGATGATTATAGTAGGTGGACTGTATTGTACTTTATGAAGCACAAAGATGAAGTATTCCGTTGCTTTACAAAGTATCTTGCACTTGTTGAGAATCAAACAGGGAGAAATCTAAAAAGGCTAAGGTCAGATGGAGGAGGTGAGTACTTCTCAAATGATTTTGATGCATTCTTGTAGGACAGAGGAGTTAAGACAGAAATGACCATAAGGTATACTCTTGAGCAAAATGGCGTAGTAGAACAAAGAAATAGATTGATTGTTGAGATAGCTAGGTCAATGTTAAATGAGATAAAATTACCTCACTATTTGTGGGCAAAGAGCGTATCTACTGCCACTTATTTGGTAAACACGTTGCCATCCAAATCTCTTGACGGGATGAACCCTTATGAAGCATGGCATGGTAGAAGACCTTCACTTGACCATTGCAGGATCTTTGGATGTGTAGCATATGTGCATATCCCTTCTCAGATAAGAGGTAAGCTAGACCCTAAGGCAGAGAAGTGCATCTTCACTGGATATGATCTAAATCAGAAAGGTTACAGGTTCTACAATCCTTCAAACAAGGGATTCATGGTCAGTAGAGATGATGTCTTTGATGAAAATGACTCTTGGTTTGATAGTGAATGTAGGAAGGTAAAAATACCCTATGACTTGGAAGAGGAGTTTCCAAGCCTTACTAAGGAGGAGCCTACTCAGAATGAAGAAATCATCAACCTTGAAGAGTTCAACGCATGGAAGTCCAAAGGCAAACTCAAGATGAAGAAATTAGAAGATATACCTGAATCATCTAATCAAGCAATCAGAAGATCACAAAGGGAGAGCAAGAAGCTAATCAGATATGGGTATGACACTTCTCTTGTTAGTAAGCACTCTGTTTATATTGCAAAAGATTTATCAATTGAGGAACCAGCATCATTTGAAGAACCAGCATCATTTGAAGAAGCTAAGTCCAAGGCAGAATGGAAGGAATCTATGGATGAGGAGATTGAAGCACTCAAAGAGAGTGATACTTGGGAACTAGTACCAAAGAAGGAATCTATGAAGGAAATTGGCTCTAGATGGATCTATAAGATAAAAAGAAATTCTCATGGGTCAATAATCAGGTACAAAGCTAGACTTGTGGCCAGGGTTTTTGACAAACCCAAGGCATCGACTATGAGGAAACCTTCTCACTTGTGGCTAAAATTCCAACCATCAGGGTATTGGTAAGTGTGGCTACATCAAAGAATTGGAACATGTATCAGTTGGATGTAAAAAATGCATTTCTAAATGGCCGGATTTCAAAGGAGGTGTACATGTCACAACCTCTTGGCTATGAGGATCCAAAAAAGGTAACATATGTATGAAAATTGAATAAAGCTCTTTATGGATTGAAGCAGGCACCTAGGGCATGGAACCATAGGTTGAGCATATATCTTCAGGACCAAGGTTTGTCATGAGTATAGCAAATACTTCTCTATTCATCAATAGAAGTAATTCAGAGGTAATATACCTATCTGTATATGTTGATGATGTCATACTTACAGGTAATGATGCTAATGGCATCAAACAAATCAAGAATCAGATGATGAAGGAGTTCAAAATCAGTGACCTTGGATCACTAACATATTTTCTTGGACTTGAGTTAGTCTATACTAACTCTCGAATTTACATTACTCAGAGAAAGTATATACAGGATATTTACATTACCCAGAGAAAGTATATACAGGATGCCAAAGTTGCAAGCATTCCAATGGAGGTAAACCTAAAATTAAGTGCTCATGAAGGTGATGTACTTGAGGACATTACATGTTATCGAAGCATAGTGGGAAGCTTGAATTATGCTACCTTGACAAGGATAGACATTGCTTATGGAGTAAGTGTGCTAAGTCAGTTTATGCACAAGCCTAGGGCACCTCACTTGGAGGCTACCAAAAGGATCTTGAAGTACCTTAAGGGTACTCAACATCATGGTTTGTATTTCCCTTATACATCAGACTTGGACATTAAAATTTATTTAGATGCAAATTGGGCAAGATGCAAAGATGATAGGAGGAGTACCTCAGGATACCTTTCATTTGGAGGTGATAAGCCAATATCATGGTCTTCAAAGAAGCAACCTACTATTGCTTTATCTTCTACAGAGGCAGAGTATAGAGGATTGGCCAATGTTACTCAAGAGGCCATGTGGTTCAGATTGTTGTATACAGAATTGGGCTTGCATACTACATCTACAATGATCTTTGGGGATAATACAAGTTCATTACACCTTGAAGCTAATCCTATTTATCATGCTAGGATGAAGCACATAGAGGTCCACTATCATTATGTGAGAGAGAAGCTATTAAGCAAGGATATTCAGCTTGCATAGGTATCAACCAATATGCAATGTGCAGATTTGTTGACTAAAGCATTAGATGGTACAAAACTTATGAAGATTAAAGATGAAGACCAAGCCAAAATGTTTGGCTTGAGGGGGAGCTGTTGGTGCAAATTCCAAGCCCACACATTTGGCTTGAGGTTCATCAAGATGTGAAGTTCCATGAAAACCATTGCTAGTCGAGATTTACCTCTTTGCCTTTGTAAAAGTCATTTCCTTTTGACTTGAGAATATTTGCATCACCTACCCAAAAAGTCATGGACTTGTTAGTTAAGAAAGTAACAACTACATTGAGGGAATATCTCCTAGAATGAAGGTTCATTTTTAGAGAGAGCCAAAAGTTGAACTCAAATTCAAATTTGAATGGAACACCTATATAAAATCACTTGAAAAAGTCGTGTTAGAGTGATCATTTCTTGAGCTCTCCATTGCCATTTTGTTTATGTGTAAGGTCTACATAGTAGCCTACACTAATCTCTATCATAAGACTATGATTACTAAGCCTATGATCTTCTACAACATTGTTCATTTATAAATTATACCTACATTGTTCATCTATGATAGTTCTGTTATAGTTATTTCTCACTGTCAACTTATATTGCTCATATCGCATTCATTTCGCTACCAAATTCAAAGATCTATAGCTTATTGGAATCAGCTTCAAGTTATCTACATGCTGACAAAAGTTGAAGCAAATCCATTCAACCAATTTGGAGAAAAGCGCATCAAAGCACTCACTGGTCAAACTTTGTAGAGGTCCTAAAAAATCGAAGGTAATGATTAATTTACTAAACTGATTTCTCTGTGTATAGTGGATCATTTCGAGTGATTCCACTTGAAAGCATTAGCATAATAAGCTAATTAGATACCTCTAAAAGGAAGTTTTCCAATTCCTACTCTGTTGGTATCACTGAGCATTACACGCAGCAGGTGTATGATCCAAAATAGAAGGTTTTCTTGGATTCTTCTATGTAAAAGTATCCTGTTTTGATTCAATCTTTTTTTGATTCAATCTTTTCATACATCATTTCCAAAGTACATAGGCACTTTTATGGTGTCATTGGAAAGCTAATAGGGTCCACATATCAACTTTGAAGCTAGAAGGGGTTGATACGAAGCAGGATCTAGCAATACCTACTCATCACTTGGAGTGTCCATCCATCTTTCCCAACATGTACTAGATGATTCGCAAGCTATGCCAGATGCAAAGCTTTGGCATGCACACTATCGTGGAGATTTTTTCTCCACTAATGCACCCTTGTGTTCATGAGAATGGAACTATTTCGGATATTAAAGTTGAAGAAACATATTAATAGAAGGCCAAAGTGGAAATTTCTTTGCTTTGTATGAATTTGGATGATTTTGATAGTTGCAAACCATGTTGTTAAGAAAGTTGTATTATTCCAAGAGGCTATCTAAGGAGGAAGTATTGCACTTGAGTGTATCATTTGTGCCCGTTGTATTGGTTTTCGGTGGGTATTCATTGGATTTCATAAACTATCCATACTGTATTTAAAGAGTACATGGCTTCTATTATGAGCAGGAATCGCAACCTTTCCAAAAGGGAGAGCGATGGGCAGCAATCATGTGGAGGGCATGCAAGAAAAATGGGGAACCAATCTGGAGGAAGGGGAAGGCTACGCGTCACGAGAGCTGTTGGTTTTCTAGGGTGTGTTTGGATAGGTGCAGGATAGAAGTGTTCATCCAGAGAGAGAGCGGATGTTTTTTTTTCTGCACAAATATTGAAGGAAGGGAGAGTAGAGAAAAAGGGGAAAGTCTGTAGCAACAGAGGGGAAGTCGCTCTCGTTTTTGTTTGGGGAAGAGGTAATCCTCTTTGGGGAGAGGAGAAAATACACAGAAGACATTCCTGGTGGGTTTGATGCATGTTCATTTGCTTGATGGTTAAGGAGCCATGGGACCCATAGCAGTAGCAAGTGTTGTTTCTTCTGTTCGCCTTGTTGGGGATACATGGAAAGAGATGGAAGATGGCAAGAGAGTTTTGGTTCCATTCAATGAAAATGGTTTTGGAAAAGCTCACTTGTTGTCAGGAAGGATGAACCGGCGTCTCTAAAGCTAACGACAAATTCATCGGAGTTCTGTCATCCAAGTGCTCAAGTTGACACCATCAACTAGAGAGAAAAGGAAAAGAAAAGCAGCATCTGAAGTCTACATGTCTGCTCTCGATGGTTGGAAAATCTCCCTAAGAAGAGTGAAAGAAGTAATAGAAAACGAGCAGCTTCTCAGTGCACTTGAACTTGCACTTGCTGTTCTGTGAATATATCAAACAGGACTTCTGTCATCGCCATAACTGGAATTGCTTCATTGTTAAATTATGCTTGGGAATTGCAGAAGTTGTCGGCGGCTGAAGATGGGAGGCTATAATGTATGCTTGTGAATGTCAAATCCATGCCCTCCGAGGCTTTGGTGATTACGATTCTGAATTTACGGTAAGGCATTCTAAAACATTATCTGATTAAAAGTTGTCAGGTTTTCTCGCCTTTATACTTTCTCTTGCATCTCGTCTTTTTTATTAAGTTTTTAGATGTTTCGTCAAAAGATCCTTTGCGTTTCTTTTTTTTTTGTGTGTTTCTCTTGTCAGTGCATTCTTGTGATTTAATCTCCTTTAAATTTCACATGTTTATTATCTTTTGAGCATCTCTGAAAATGTTAAAAGGTCAATACACTTTTTGGTACAAGGAACCGTGTCTCTTGTGTTAGCGTACAACACTATATCTGTAGGACATCAACTGGTTTACAAACTGTGTGTAAGTATATAGCCACTAGTTTAGAAATTATGTGTAAGTAGAGTGAAAGGTTGCCACATCAAGGGAAGAAGGAAAACCGTAAACTGTTCTCTTTATTGCAATTATGAAAGTGATGAAGGTATGATTATGAGAAAGGAATGACAAGCCGGAAGTAACCTTCCTTGTCACTGTAGTGCTAAAGTTGTGAACTGTTAAAAAATGCATCAAGGAGCGATGTTTTGCTTGACTTGCCTGGAATCTTGAAATCCTAATTCAAATAAGGACGACTTCTTTTAGGTTAACAAATAATACAAGTAATGTTGTGAAAGGGAAAAGAACCAAAAAAACTCAGAAGTGTAAGATTTGATTGTGAACGTCAAATACTGTTGCAGTTCCTTTTTTTTTACTTAGTGAATCAAATTGTTTTCTACCTGCCTTTTCTTTGTGAAGGTTCTCGATTGTTGAGCTGATCAATTGTAATTCAGCTAGGACATGCGTAAAGAAATTACTCGCACTTTGAATGTTATGACACTACACTATTCCTAATTTCTCCTAGGAGGCTTTAAATAGTTGGGTTATGGCTGAATTTTCCTCTAGTATTAGGATTAGAGTAAAGTTAACGTTCGGACATCTGCATCTAAGATGATAATATGGGAAAACCTTTGTCCGCTTGTGAAGAGCAGTTTTGCATTTAATCTTAATGCAAGTTGAATACTTGGTATGAAAAGAAAAAGTCGCATGTGAATTTCTTCATAATCCCGTACAAACTTCTTTCCATGTACACCGATTGATAGATCAACGAGTGACTTGAGGATCTAAATAACACCAAATCTTAGATAATTGGGGTTGTTGTTGCGTGTGCATAAATTTTCATGAACATTAGAACAATCATTGATCTTCTTTCTTTGCATGTACAAACAAGAAAAGATAAAGCTGACTGAAAATTTTGAGGAACCGGATGTGTAAAACAAAAAAAAAAATAGAACCACTTTGAAGATAAGAAGCTTGTCACATGAAGATATAACATCTCTTTCCGAATGGAGTGTGATTTAGAGAAACATTCAGAATCACTTTATACATGCAAAATGCTGAAAGCTTACGTTATTAATTTTTGAACGAAAAACTCCAAGTTTCTGGTTTCTATGTGCCTACATGTTTGCCCTAAAAGTTGGAGGTTCTTGTGTGATATTACTTTAATCCTATGCGAAGAAAATGTCCATAACCTATAGAATGTATGAAAATTTAGCTCTATCATCGCTTCGAAAATCTCAATGCCCAAGTAAAATTCATTCTCAACTTCTGAGAGGACATCATTTCTCCCTCTTTTCCACCACTACTATGTGTTAGAGTCAAAGTCATTTTCTTGGGACTCTGTGTGCACCCTTAAGCGAACAAGAACCCGACCACAACGCTTTGTTCATCTCAATTTTGCTAGTTTGTTATGACTCCACAAATCTAAAATGGTTTCCTCATTGCCAAAACTTGAGGCACCCGGTAAACATGTCTATAAAGGTTGTATTTTGGGCAAAATGCAGCATTCATCATTCCCAAAAGATGGTTTGGTTAAGCTATTCAAAAATTGCATCTCGTTTAGATTGATGTCTCTGGTCCTATGCAAACACCCTCTTTTGGAAACTATCTTTACATCATGACTTTCATCGATGATTTTTCTAGGCATGCACATGTATATGCATTGAAAGAAAAGTCTAAAGTTTCTATATGCTTCACATAGTTTCTACTTATGTCTAGAAACTTGTCAGCATGTAAAATGGGCACCCCCCATTTTGATCGAGGGGGGGATATATGTCTTCTGATTTTAATGCATTTTTTGTTGAACGTGTGATCAAACATTAGTGCATAGTAATCTATACACCTCAATGAAATGGAGGTCGTGAATGGAAGAATAGGTCACTCATGGAGATAGCAAGGTGTATGGTTAAGTGTCGGACTTTACCACATAGTTTCTAGCTTGAGGTTGTTATGTGTGCAACATATATACTTAATAGATGTCTTACTTAAGCACTATAGTTTATCACTCCATATGAGGCTTGGCATGGTCAAAAGCCATGTGTTGCTCACCTGCGTGTTTTTAATTATGTATCATCTGCATTAGTGCCTAAACAACAACGTGAGATTGGATGATAAAGCACTAAAATGTATTTTTGTTGGGTTCAATTCTAAAAGAAAAAGCTATTGTCTGTATCATCCACAAACTAAACACATGTTGGTTAGCCATGATGTTTTTATTTTGCGACATGCTATTCAGCCATTACTTTCATGTACTAAGGAGATATTCATTAGCTCCAAAGACATGTATGACACTTTGCTACCTCTTTTTATGAGTGGATAGTGTAGTGTTGGTCCTAATGAGGCAACTTCTCAGCCTTTAGAGGTTTCATGTGATGATGTAGATCATTCCATTTTTTATGCAGATTTACATGATGCACTTTTTGATGAGATACGTGATACTGAGGAGGCAGAAACTATGCCAAAATGGTTGTACAAACTTTGTATGACAACAAATTAGATGCATCTCTATCATGTCGTACTCATTTAGGCTCTTATAGTGCATATTTTGCATCAGATTTCTATGCTATGGCTGCGTCTAGTCTCTATGATGAGAATGATCCTATTTCATTTGATGAAGCACAAAATTCTCAAAATTGGATGGCTACTATGCAATCAAAATATCATGCTATCATGAAAAATGGTACTTGGTCTTTATGTGACTTTCCTCCTGGCAAGAAGTCCATTGGCACTAATTGGATGTACAAGGTGAAGGGTAAGGTTGATGTAACAATTGAAAGTTATAAGGCTAGACTTGTTGCAAAGGGTTATTATCAGGAAAGAGGTGATGATTTTGATGAGACCTTTTCTCCTACATGCCAAATCACTATTGTTCGTAGAATCTATGCACTTGCAGGTCATCATGGTTGGATTGTACATTAGTTGGGCATTAAAACTACATTTCTGAATGGTGACTTACATGAATATACTTTTTTTAGCCCCATGGCTTTGTGTAGAAAGGGCATGAAAACGAAGTGTGTAGGTTGAAGAAGGCATTATATGGTTTAAAGCAAGCACCATATGCTTGGTATGAGAAGATAGATGCCTATCTAATTGCACATGGTTTTGAGAACAGTCCAACTAAAAACACCTTATATGTTAAGCATGTTGATGATGTGCTTCTGACCATTTGCGTATGTTGATGACATTCTGCTCATTGGTCCTCATGAGAAGCATATTGATGGTTTTAAGGCTGATTTGCATGCCTCATTTAAGATGTCTAATTTTGGGCATTTGCATCATTATTTGGGCATTCACTTTTATGCAAGTTGATGGTGGAATAGCTTTGTATCAAATGAAATATATTGACACATTATTGCAAAAGTCTATCCTTGAAGACTACAAACATATTTCCACTCCCATGGAGATATGTTTACGATTGAGTCTTCGTGATGCTAGAGATACATTTATGCTATTCTCTATCAACAAACTATTGGATGCTTGATTTTCTTATGCATTACTTGGCCACATATTTATTTTTGTGTCTCCTAGATGAGTAGGTTTATGCATTGATGAGGTGTCAAGCATTGGCAAACAATTAACCACATCTTCCAGTACTTGAGTGGTACTCGGCTACTTGGATTGTTTTACCCCAAGGGGGGATCACTGCTGCAAGATTTACATGCTTTTCATGACTCAGACTGGGTTGGTTGTTATGGCATTCATGTGTCCACTAATGGATTTTGCTTCATGCTTGGTAGCTCATGTATATCTTCGTTGAGCAAGAAGAAACCTACTATGGCCACTTCTAATTGTGAGGCTAAGTATAGGGCATCTTTCATAGCGATTGTTGAGTGTGTATGGCTCAGATGCCTTATGGTCGTTTTGGGTGTTGGTCTATCTTTTGCCACCACCATCTTCACTGATAGTCAGAGTGCAATGGTAGTTGCAAGGATCCTTGTGCTCCATGCTCGCACTAAGCACATTGAGGTGCATTATCATTATGTCAGAGAGAGGTTCTCTGCTGGAGAGATCAACTTGACACTTTTTTCCCTCTTTAGGAGGTTTTTTCCCCCGACTTGTATATACACCTATTTCCCTAACAGGTTACTTATCTTTGTACATCCTAGCAGTAATACATTCAATATTGTGTGTTGTGCTCCAAGCTTCTTCTTTGTCTTCCTTGTGTTGTTAACTCCCATAGCTTCACCTACCTTACACTAATCCAAATCACCTAAACTTTTAGCCACATTTATTATGTTTTTTAAGATTTCCAAGAAGATATAGAACACCTCAATGGGATATGTTTAGGTTAGTCAATAACTCTATCCAATACAGACTATGCAAAGATGTAGGATATGGAGAAATCAGGGCTATAGAGATACATGAATTCCTCTATGCATAAAATTGATGTCAAGAAGCCCTCTTAGGAAAAGTATGACACATATATCAGCTATAGATTGCACTTTAAATCTCTTGAACTGGATATGTACACAAAGCATTACAATTGTTATAAGGCGATTATGTCTATAACTATAAGAGACTAGAGGGGGTATGGGCTTGATAGCTCCTCCTATGTGCATGTAACACCCTCCTTTGTGTTTTTCCTAGCTTGGAAAGCTATGTTTTAGCTCCTTGAGCCTTGAATGACTCTCTTCTTGAGCCCCGTTGAGTGTATGTATCCTGCTCTTCAATGACCTACAAGACATCCAGGCATTCCATGAATGTTCACCTTCTTTTATAGCTTTTGGATGCCTCTCCTAACGTTTCCACTGCCTTAGGACTGCCTTTCCCAACCTTAAGACTGCTTTAAGTGATTTGAGTCATGAGATTTGTCCCCATTAAGGTCTTTTGACCCCTATATCCACCTAATGCTTCCATAGCTCACATTTTCAACAGATTTGTGTGTGTGTGTGCTCCTCTTTGATCGTGAGTGTGTGTGTGTGAGCTCTCTTCCTCATCTCCTTCCTCATGACACTTATGATATGCTATGATATTTCTTTATTCATGTGGAAACCCATAAGTCTTTATGGCTATTAGACATTTATTTAAAGACTAAATAAGGGAAACTCAAAGGCCATGAGTTTTGAGGTTGGTGATAAATCAACTACCAAAATCAAGTTTGAAACTTAATTCCCAACTTTCATAGATTATAGGATAAGAGACTTTTGATCACAAAAACTTGTCCTTCAGGCTATTTTGAATTCAAACGCATTGTAAAGGACTCATGGAGTACACAAACATTCTACTTAAAGACTCACAAGGACTAGTACAATATGTTAGAGGAATATACCTCAAGTTTCAATATCTTCTTGCTTATTGCTCACTTCCCTTCACCATCTCCAAAGTCCACTAACTTGCAAAGGCAAGTTCTCACTCCTTAGAGATCCAATGCTTATGAATAATGGATCATTTGAAAGATATTAGTGTCTCTACATTATACAAATTTTTGTATCATTTGGTTCATTAGATTGTGAGGAACAGAGCATTTATGTGCTTGGGGTCAATCTCTGCACACTCCTGAAAAGTCGAGGATACGCCTAGTCAATGCCAATCTTATAATTGAGTGGGGCGTTCCCAATAAATTTGATTCTTGTGCTTAAAAGATATAGGTGAATGACTCACCCATAAATAGCAAGCTCCATGAATTAGCTTAGGAGCAAAACTATCTATTTTGAAACTAACTTTTGTTAGTGACTTTCCAAATCCCATAAGGTGTTTGATGGCATCATTCTGAAACGTGTAAGGTGTGTTTGAGTTTCTAATAGCGAAGGATCAGGTCTTGTGCTGGTTACCTAGAACTAAATTCAACACTTTCATCATCATATTTCTACTATTCAAGTTTTCTCAATTACTCACAAGAACCATCGTCTTGACTTACAACAAATGGTTTCTTTTACTAATATAAATAAATTTTTAAAAGAAAAACTCATGACTTTTGAAACAAAGAGAAAACATGATCATGACAAGGGGAAATTTGAATGCTCATCCTTATCATATTTCTTCTCTCTTTTTTCTTTTTGATATATACTTGTTTAAATGAAGTTCTACCATGAGTCCTTTCCTCATCAAATTAGTTTGAATTAATTGAAAGTACAAGTGAAGGAGGGATTAGTGCCCATATGGATCCTCATGCTCCAGAAAGCAAGGGTAAGATATCTAGGACAACCAATATTATAAAGTTTGAAAGCTTACTAGAGTAGAGTGTTGGTGCAGGACAATCACCAATTGATGTTTTGACATGCAAATGAAGTCAAGATTTGAAGGAAAGATTCAAGTTATAAAGCAAGGAAGAAGTATACATTCAGAAGAGGAAGACATGTACACATATGTACAGATAGTTCAATTATGTCTTTAAGAAGTCATAAGGATGTAAATCTTTGTATATATATACTATGAAAGTGTCGGGGCAAATATGAGAGAGCATGAGAATAGAGAAATGAGAAGTTGTAAGAGTCATTAGACATATGAGAAGTTAGTTGAACTCTCTCTCATCATTCAGTTGGAAACTCCTTCAGAAATGAAAGATTTTTGCGCCCGATGTTTCTGAGTTTTCTCTTCCTGTGTCAGATCTTTTGTGAAATGCTTTTGTACAACTCTAAGTCTATAGGTCATCGATCTTTGTACAAATTTTTAGCTTCCAACTATGATCAGGCTAAGAGAATTATGTGTAGGAACATTTGTATGTGAAGAAGTGTTCACTAGTTCTTGAAACAGGTGCAAAATTTGAAGTCAATGATTTGATCATTTCTCACTCCACAGTTTAAAGTTTTGAGCAAGCAAGCACTCAATCTTTAAGTTGGAAGGTAAGCTACGTGTGGCTAAAAGCATTTGCTTAAACGGGTTCTATTCTTGGAGAACCATGTCTTAGAAGTTATAGGTGTCTAAATCGACTTCTCAGAAGTACAGTTTTAGACATAGGTGACTTGTTAAGAGTATTTCTCAAAATCTACTGAATCTTTTGGAGTAATTTAACTTGGAGGAGGTACGCAATCTTTAGGCAACACCCGGTGCAAAGTTTTATCAAAAACTTTACACATTTGCTTAGTCAATGAGAACGATAAGTGCAACAGACTTTCTGTAGAATCATCCTCTTTACAGACTTTTTAGAATCCTTATAATTGAGTATTAATCTTCTATTTTGGTGAAGGTTTTGACTTATTCTTGATATAGAGGTGCTCTAATTTCAAGAGTAGGTTGTTCTTTTGGAGATTAACACTCTCCATCAGTGGTATCAGAGTAGGAAGCATCAGAATTGAAGGAAGGAGGATCCCGATTGCTGCAGGTGCAAAGAATTAAACATCTGAAGGTTCAAAAGGTGAAAGTTTGAGGATAAAGCTTGAGAAGGAGATCATACGACATCAAGGAAGTCAAAAGGAGTGTGATTCGAAGTAAAGGTAACCTTATACTTTATAAAGATTGAAGAATTCAATACACAGGTGAAGAAAAGATGGGAGATTCTCTTCAGATAGAGAAATTGGATAGAGAGAACTATCCTGCATGGTCAATGAGGATGGAAGCACATCTTATGAGCAAAGACATGATAGCTTACATTAGAGGTGAAGAAGAAAAGCCTCAATTCAGAGATCCTAGTGTTCCAACTAGGGAGGAATTATCAGATTTGAAGAATTGGATGAAGAGAGATGCTCAAGTTAGGAGCATTATCTATATGGCAGTCAATGACTACTTGCTACCTCACATTAGAGGTCTTGAAAGTGGAAGTGATATATGGAATGCTTTGGAGGAGTATTTCCAAAATACCACAAAGTCAAGGAACGCATCTTTGTGGGCAGAATTTACCACTTTCAAGAAGAAGGCCTCTCAATCCATCTCAGATTATGTAAGCAGAATGAAGGACATTGCTGATGCATTAGGAGCTGTTGATGAAGACATTGAGGAGGATAAATTGGTAAGGCAAATACTCACAGGTTTGAGAGGTGATGACAAATGGAAGCCATTTATTTTGTCCACTGAATTATCACTTGATCATTTTACTCTTGACTTAAATCAGTTGCTAGGACATATGTTAACCTTTGAGCAGGATGTCAAAGGTGAAAGTGACAAGAGTAGAGGTCATGCAATGTACTCAAAGGATAAGAAGAAAAATAGTAAAGGAAAGCAACAAGCAAATGAAGATGAAAGCACAACTAGTCAAGCCAACTTCCTAAGAGGAAGAGGAGGTGGCAAAGGTAGAGGAAGAGGCAGGAACAACAAAGATGGAGTCAAAGCTTGCTGGATTTGTGGTAAGACAAATCATTTAGCTAATGATTGTTGGCATAATAATCAGAGTAATGGTGGATATAATCAGAATTTTAATTCAAGAGGAAGAGGTGGCAGAAATCAAAGAGGTAATTTCAGAGGTAGAGGTAGTAGGGGTTACTTTGGAAGAAATGCAGGTAGAGGATTCCAAAGTCAACATTACAATAATACCTACTACAATTATGCCTCAGATCAGAAGGAGGATTCAACATTGATAATGAATGCAACTTGTGAAAGGCAAAGTGAAGACCAAATAGTCTTCTACATTGACTCAGGGTGTAGCAATCATCTGAGTGGTAACATAGCATTGATGACTGATTTGGAAAATAAGGTGACTAATCATGTTGTTCAAACAGGAGACAATACAAAGCACAATGTGAAGTCAATTGGATCAGTAAAGGCCAAGGATGGTAGCACATTATTGAGTAAGGTCTTGTATGTTCCTACAATTCCTAAGAATCTGATAAGTGTAGGACAAATTGTTGAAAAAGGTTATGAAGTGAGGTTCACTAATGAAGGAGTGTTTGTGGAAGAACCTAGCAATGGGTATAAACAAATTGTTTCAGTTAAGAAAGAAGGAAGATTGTTCACATTGAAGATTCAAGGTAATGTTGGTCATGCCTTGTTCACTTATGGAGGACATAAGATCTCTGAGTTAGATCTTTGGCACAAGAGGCTTGGACATTTCAATGAAAGAGGTATCAAAGACATGATTAACAATGGTGCAGTGCTTGGATTGCCTAATGTTGCAGGTCAACATATGACATACAAATGTGAGGCATGTCAATTAGGTAAGGCTCATAAGCAATCTTATTCCAAGCATGGTTTTATGTATTTAGAGAAGCTTGAGTTGGTACACACAGATGTGTGGGGACCATCAAAGGATTTCAGTATCAATGGTTCAAGGTATTATGTGATTTATGTTGATGATGCTACCAGATGGATCACTATCTATGTGATCAAAGATAAGTCAGAGGTATTCAATACATTCAAACATTATCATGTGTATGCAGAAAGAATTATAGGTCATAAGTTGAAGAGACTAAGGTCAGATGGAGGGGGAGAGTATTTCTCTAATGAGTTCAGTGATTACTTGTGGAATGCAGGTATAAAAAGGGAGGTTACTTGTAGAGACTCTCCTCAACAAAATGGTGTAGCAGAAAGGAGGAATAGGACTCTTGTTGAGTTTGCAAGATCCATGATGAAGGAGAAAAATTGCCCAAATTATTTGTAGGCTGAGGCTGTAAATACAGCTACTTATCTGGTCAATAGGCTACCATGTAAAGCCTTGCAGAGTATGACACCATATGAGGCATGGTGGGGTAAGAGACCTACATTAGACCATTGCAAAGTATTTGGATGTTTGGCATATGCATATGTGCCATCACAATTAAGACACAAATTGGAACCTAAAGCTGAAAAGTATGTGTTCATTGGTTATGATGATAAGCAGATGGGATATAGGTTGTGGAGTCCATCCACAAAACAATTCATTGTGTCTAAGGATGTTCCATTTGATGAGCAAGGTACTTGGTATGCAGGTACTATCAATATTAATACAGGTGATGAAGAAGTTGTGAGTCAAAGGAAAGGTAAATCGAAGGTACAGATATTTGATGAAGAGGAGAATAATGAAGTACAGGTTGAAGTTGAAGAAATGCCAAGATTTGATCCTGAGTGTGAAGAACCAAAAACCTCAAGGAGTGGAGAACTTAGAAGGTCATCAAGACACAAGTGGCAACCTACAAGGTATAGCTATGATACTTCTTTTTTGGCTACCAAAGATTATGCTTACATGATAAAAGCAGATGAAGACCCTTCTACATATGAAGAGGCAAAAGGTAAAGAAAATTGGGAGAAAGCTATGCAGGAAGAATATGATGCATTGATGGAGAATCAAACATGGGATTTGGTTCCAAAACCAAATAGTCAGAAGATCATTGGATGTAAGTGGGTCTACAAGACAAAAAGGTTTGCAGATGGAAGTGTGTATAGGTAGAAAGCCAGACTTGTTGTGAAAGGGTTTGCTCAAACATATGGTATTGATTATGATGAGACTTATAGTCCTGTGGCAAAGATGACAACCATCAGAACACTCATGGCAATTGCTGCATGTAAAGGTTGGAAATTGTGTCAATTAGATGTGAAGAATGCCTTTTTGAATGGGTATATTTCAGATGATGTTTTCATGGAGCAACCTCAAGGATTCAAAGATGGAAGGTATCCAGATCATGTGTGTAAGCTCAAGAGAGCTTTATATGGCTTGAAGCAGGCCCCAAGGGCATGGAACTATAGGCTTGTAAAGTTCTTAAAGGAACTTGGATTTCAAGTATCTAAGGCAGATAGTAGCTTGCTTGTTAAAGCAAGTGATGATGGGTTCATTTACATGGGCATATATGTTGATGATATAATTCTTACAGGTACAGATGAGAAAGGCATTCAAAGCCTAAAGAAGCAAATGGAGAAAGAGTTCAAAATCAGTGATTTGGGAGATTTGTCATACTTCTTGAGCATGGAGATTTCATACACTCAACATGGAGTGTATGTGACTCAAGAAAGGTATTTGAAGAACTTGTTAATCAAGTTTAAAATGAATGATTGCAAGGTAGCACCTACTCCAATGGAGGTGAATCAAAAATTGAGCAGATATGGTGGAGAGGGATTCAAGGATATGAAGTTATATCAGAGTTTGCTTGGTAGTCTTATCTATGCTACATTAACTAGGCCTGATTTATCATATGCAGTTCGGGTTTTGTCCCAATTCATGCATTGTCCTAGGAAAGAACATTGGATTGCAGGTCAAAGAGTGTTGAGGTACATTAAGGGTACACTCAAAGAGGGTTTGTATTATGGTTTTACATCAGATACAAACATCAAAATATATAGTGATGCAGATTGGGCAGGTAATCCTAATGATAGAAGGTCAACCTATGGATACATGTGTTATGTGGGAGATAAGTTAATCTCTTGGTGTTCAAAGAAGCAACATACAGTTGCTTTGTCATCTACAGAAGCAGAGTACAAAGGAATGGTTGAAGCTGCAAAGGAAATAATATGGCTTAAGACTTTGATGAAGAGTTTTGACATTATACAGAGTACACCTATCATATATCGAGATATCATGAGTTCATTGTATCTAGCTGCTAACCCTGTTTTTCATGCCAGGACTAAACATATTGAGATTCAGTATCACTTTCTAAGAGAGAAGGTGATGGATAAAGAGATTGAAGTCATACATACTTCAACAAAAGATCAATAGCTGATATGCTTACCAAAAGCTTGGATGGACCAAAGCTACAGAAGTTCAAAGACATGGCAGGCATAAAGAAGATAGAGAAAACCTCAATTGATGATTGAGGGGGAGCTGTTGGTGCAGGACAATCACCAATTAATGTTTTAACATGCAAATGAAGTCAATATTTGAAGGAAAGATTCAAGTTATGAAGCAAGGAAGAAGTATACATTCAGAAGAGGAAGACATGTACACATATGTACAGATAGTTCAATTATGTCTTTAAGAAGTCATAAGGTTGTAAATCTTTGTATATATATACTATGAAAGTGTCGGGGAAAATATGAGAGAGCATGAGAATAGAGAAATGAGAAGTTTTAAGAGTCATTAGACATATCAGAAGTTAGTTGAACTCTCTCTCATCATTCAGTTGGAAACTCCTTCAGAAATGAAAGATTTTTACGCCCGATGTTTCTGAGTTTTCTCTTCCTGTGTTAGATCTTTTGTGAAATGCTTTTGTACAACTCTAAGTCTATAGGTGACCAATCTTTGTACAAATTTTTAGCATCCAATTGTGATCAAGCTAAGAGAATTATGTGTAGGAACATTTGTATGTGAAGGTGTTCACTGGTTCCTGAAACAGGTGCAAAATTCGAAGTCAATGATTTGATCATTTCTCACTCCACAGTTTAAAGTTTTGAGCAAGCAAGCACTGAATCTTTAAGTTGGAAGGTAAGCTACTTGTGGCTAAAAGGATTTGCTTAAACAAGTTCTATTCTTGGAGAACCCTGTCTTAGAAGTTATAGGTGTCTAAATCGACTTCTCAGAAGTACAGTTTTAGACATAGGTGACTTGTTAAGAGTATTTCTCAAAATCTACTGAATCGTTTGGAGTAATTTAACTTGGAGGTGGTGCACAATCTTTAGGCGACACCCTGTGCAAAGTTTTATCAAAAACTTTACACATTTGCTTAGTCAATGAGAAAGATAAGTGCAGCAGACTTTCTGTAGAATCATCCTCTTCACAGAATTTTTAGAATCCTTATAATTGAGTATTAATCCTCTAAATTGGTGAAGGTTTTGACTTATTCTTGATATAGAAGTGCTCTAATTTCAAGAGTAGGTTGTTCTTTTGGAGATTAACACTCTCCATCATAGAGCTTAAAATGAAACCATTTTATGGTCTAACAAAGAAACTTGTTTTATTTGAAATCCATCTGAGCCAAAGGTGAGAGATAAAAGGTGCTCCAAAGCCAAAAGTAGACTTTTGAGAAGAGATAGTCTTAAGGTTCAATAGAAAAATTTGTTTCATACAAAATTCATTGAAAGTAAATTTTAAAAAGGGTATATCCTAATGCCCAATCAAAAACTAGACTCATACAAAATCCAATTGATGTGCAAGAGACAAATAAAAGGTGCTCCAACATTGCAATCCACCAACTCTAAAGTGATAGTTCATTATGGGTACATGTAGAGTTTTATTTGAATGATCTAATATGCCCTTAGATTTTGAGGGTCATCTCATCATAGTACATATATTTAACTTTCTTAATGTAATTTATGAAGATGTATCAAAACCTATAATCTGAATGTAAGGTCTAAAATGGCCAAAACAGGCAATATGACTATCAAAAGACAACTATGGGTACAGATGAAGAACTAAAGTGTATCTACAACCCTCCATAATACTCAATGTTTAGTGATCCCATATTTTAAGGCTTTTCAACATAAATCCTATCAATCACAAATTATATATATGTAGAAATTATACCATACATTTTTCCATTTTAGAGAAATGCACAACCATCTGTACTGAGCTATACATTTAGGAACCAAAGATTCTAAATCCTTCACTTATGTGATGTATATCATTCTAACTAACCGTTACGTTAAAATGAGGATTTTCTGAGATACGAAGTAAATATAGGTATGTGAACAAGTATGTGAATATCATGTTTGCTATTGAATGGGCATTTATACTCAGGCTCTATACTTAACAAAGAAACAATGGGTTGCTTCTTAGTACTCCATGCAAGAGTAGCACTACCAAGTGAAAATACAAAACTACTAGTAGATCTTCTATCTGCAACACTACTAGCGCAATTGGCATTGATGTATCATAAACTACACATGATTCAAAGTAGCACTCACATAACATAAGGTTCATCTTAAAGCATGTAAATCAAGTTTACTAGAAACCTACATCAATTGATTGTCAAAGTCCCATGATGCATGTTAGATCAAGCCTCGTAATTGTGAGATGTATCAAACTTCCTACAATTCTCTTGTACATAGTAGCATTTTCAAATACTCCAACTGGGGTAGCATCCAACTTCAAATTTTGATCTAATGGCATAGAGATTGGCTTACAATCAGCCATACCATACTTTTGCAGCATACTTAAGGCATATTGCATTTGGGATAACTATATACCTATTTTTGTATGTATCAACTCAATGGCCAAAAGGTCAGCCAACACACCAAGATCTTCATGCCAAATTCCTACATACGGTATTTCTTTACCTCTTTATTGCTTTCTTCATTGTGAAAACCTATAATCAATTCATCAACATAAAGATCCACAATTATGATACCATCATCAAACTTTCTTGCATATAATGAGTGATATGCATCCCACATAGAAAATCCAATCAAAGCTAAATAATCTGCAATCCTTTAGTGTCAAGCACTAGGGGATCCTTTGACCCTATACATAGCCTTGTGCGAACATATTGCACATGCTTTAAGTCCTCACATCCCTATGTCTAGTCCATGTATGATTCTTCTTGCAACACGCCATTTAAGCAACCATTCTTCATATCCGTCTTATGCAAAATCCATCATTTCATTATAGCCAATGCAACAAATACTCTAAGTGTAGCCATTCTAGCTACATGCCAAATGTTGGAAATGAGGTAGGCCCATAGCTCATATCACAGGTCCATGGTTCCATAGGTTTAGCATATACAACACAAAATCTAGCAATCTTCATTATTGACAAAACATGAACATACCACATTTAATCATACAAATGATGAGACAAAGATAGAGAAAGAATAGACGACATGTATAAGGTGTTACATAAGCCATCACTTACTCGTAGTATCATATATACCAATGTTCAATGTACAATGTGGGAGCAAAACTCTCAACCACTCTATGTGATGAGAAATAGATGGAAGAGTGAATGTACAAATGTAACAAACATATTCAGATGTATGGGCAGAAATCTGAATATACATGAGATGTGTGACCTAACAGGTTATAGAAGAGTGAATATGAGTGATCGGAAGAGGAAGGATTAGTGCGAAACTGATAATCAACAAACCCTCATCTAACCTTACGCTATGGAAGACCCTAAGTCAGATACATGTGTGAAAAGATCACATATTTGTAAAAGTAGCATAGGATGCTAACAAGTTTGCTGCCAGAAATCCTCAAACTAATGTGAACACACCTTCTCAAACACCTCATCCAAATATGCATAAAACATAACCGTACTGATTCTCTTGTACCTATGCCGAATAGGACTCCTCCTGATATGGATGCTACTACCTCCATGAACTCCAAGTAGTACTTGTGTGCATAAATAGAATATGTACCTGAATACTTAACATAAGATGTAAATCTTATGTTAAACACCATCCAATGTCTTTGAAGTAGCCCGAAATCTTCATGTAGAAGACAATCTTCAAGTATACCATGTAGATGGCCGATCCTCACCATCAAGCTGCTAATGACCAAGTCTTCTTTCCATGAACAAGAGATAACCTCCTCTTCATGAGCAAAAGTGTGAGCACACTCTTCATCTTCTCCAAGAAGAACTCCATAGCCACTCCTCAACATGCTTGAAGTTAGCACCATGGCTGCCCCATGTGCTAGAAGAAACACCACCTCTATTGAGGTCCAAGCACAAGGCTTGTGGTGAAAACTACGTGAAGGATGCAAGATAGTGAGCCCAATGGCTTCTTTTATAGTAGAGAGTATACTTGAAAAGCACTTCCAAAAGCTCCTTAAAAAGCAACACGATCCCAATAAAGCAAAAGTTACGATTACAATTCGTAAGAGAAAAAAAAAAACCTGTCTCCGTGGGAATCCATCCGTGAGTTTTTGTTCCCAAAAGCTAATAAACAAAAAATCTTATTTGCCATGCACTGCCACCTTCGGGGATTGAACCCGGGTGACTAGGATTAAAGTCTTATGCCTTATCCACAACGCCCAAGTGCTTTTGTGGTACAAGTAACTAAATCAGCAGCTATGTATGCTATGATACTAGATAATACTTGACCAATTGGGACATTGTTTTCCAACACCAAAAATGTCATAATCAATGCAATATGTTTTTGCATATCCTTTTGCTACCAATCGTGCTCTATACCTACTTATTCCATTAGCATTATGCTTTACCTTTTAAATCCCCTTGTAGCCTATGGATTTCTTTGCTTGTCATTTCCATAAAGTGTATCCAAAATATATAACTCATACATTTGAGTCAAAATATAAGTTGTCTTTTAAAATCTGCTGCTTTTCTTTCTCTCAATGTAATTCTTTGTCAAATCTACTAAATCATGACCAAGTATCATGCAAAACAAGAAACTACTTCTTCTTCACACAAGATGTTCTCGTAGACTTGTCTTTGGGTGTAGAGGATAAAATAGGAAAAGTATCTGGAAAATATGAGAGAAAAGGAAGTCTTAATTTTCTTTTGGAAATGATGGACTTTCTTCTTCTACATCTTTCTTCCACCTGATGATGATGTCAACATCTTCAAACTTCTCTTCCATACCTTTTGTTCTTCTTCATCTTGAAGTAGTAAGTACTCGACTTCTTCAAATGAACTTTTTCTTCATCTAGTGCTAAGAGTAAGAGAGAAAACAAACTTGGTATACAAATGGAAGTGAACATAGAATCATGTTTTATCATCTTCTCATATCTCTAAATCAAGATTCTGCTTCAAATGTCTGAATTCACCAATCTTTTGATTGAATGATCAATTACATTTCTAGAGTTACCGTCTCTAGATGCTTAGATTACATTTCGTACCTCGATATCCAACCAACTTACAACAAAAAATTGGCTGAAAACAAAACTCATCCCATCTTTACATTTGTCTTCTTAGATGAAATTTATTGCCATGAAAGAGATCTCTCAAAACTCTCTAGAAAAACCTCTAGATACCTGTTTTGATGTAACCTTTAACTTTCAAATAATGAAAATGTATAAAAGCATTCCTTGAATTCTTCAAATCTCTTCATAACTACTCTTCTAAGATATGACCTGCAAATGATAATCTGATAGTAGAAACTGATACCTGTGATTTGATGTTGATCTGATTCCTTCATCTTCTCTAAAACATTGTTCTTCCTTGAATTTGAAGTAGCCTTCTCTTCATCAAGTCTTGGTCTTCAACCAATACGTTTGTAAAGTATTTGCATACTCTTCCAAAAATATTTAGCTGCTAACAGATCATCAACTTCATACTCCACACTGATGAATACACATGTGATTGAAGTGTCTAATTCTCAAATCTCTACTCATCTAGATTAAGTGTGTATGTCAAATGTCAAATATTAGAAGATGTCCTTAAATCTTATGTTGTAAATATGGAATTCTAGAAAACCTGGGAATCTGAATGAGCCTTAAAGCATTGATGCGAAAGACCTAAAGGTTTGAAACCAAAACCTTAGTGCTCTGATACCAAATGTTGGAAATGAGGTAGGCCCATAGCTCATATGACAGTTCCATGGTTCCATAGGTTTAGCATATACTACACAGAACCTAGCAATCTTCAATATTGACAAAACATGAACATACCACATTTAATCATACAAATGATGAGACAAAGATAGAGAAAGAATAGACGACATGTGTAAGGTGTTACATAAGCCATCGCTTACTCATAGTATCATATATACCAATGTTCAATGTACAATGTGGGAGCAAAACTCTCAACCACTCTATGTGATGAGAAATAGATGGAAGAGTGAATGTACAAATGTAACAAACATATACAGATGTATGTGCAGAAATCTAAATATACATGAGATGTGTGACCTAATAGGTTATAGAAGAGTGAATATGAGTGACCGAAAGAGGAAGGATCAGTGTGAAACTAATAATCAACAAATCCTCATCTAACCTTAGGCTATGGAAGACCCTAAGTCAGATACCTCTCTGAAAAGATCACATACTTGTAATAGTAGCATAGGATGCTAACAAGTTTGCTACCAGAAATTCTCAAACTCATGTGAACACACCTTCTCAAACACCTCATCCAAATATGCATAAAACATAACCGTACTGATTCTCTTGTACCTATGCCAAATAGGACTCCTCCTGATATGGATGCTATTGCCTCCATAAACTCCAAGTAGTACTTGTGTGCATAAAAAGAATATGTACTTGAATACTTAACATAAGATGTAAATCTTATGTTAAACACCATCCAATGTCTTTGAAGTAGCCCGAAATCGTCATGTAGAAGACAATCTTCAAATACACCATGTAGATGGCCGATCCTCACCATCAAGCTGCTAATGACCAAGTCTTCTTTCCATGACAAGAGATAACCTCCTCTTCATGAGCAAGAGTGTGAGCACACTCTTCATCTTCTCCAAGAAGAACTCCAAGAAGAACTCCATAGCCACTCCTCAACATGCTTGAAGTTAGCACCATGGCTGCCCCATGTGCTAGAAGAAACACCACCTCTTTTGAGGTCCAAGCACAAGGGTTGTGTTGAAAACTAGGTGAAGGATGCAAGATAGTGAGCCCAATGACTTCTTTTATAGTAGAGAGTATACTTGAAAAGCACTTCCAAAAGCTCCTTAAAAAGCAACAGGATCGCAATAAAGCAAAAGTTACTATTGCAATTTGTAAGAGAAGAAAAAAATCTGTCTCCGTGCGAATCCGTCTGTGAGTTTTTGTTCCCAAAAGCTTATAAACAAAAACTCTTATTTGCCATGCACTGCCACCTTCCGGGATTGAACCTGGGTGACTGGGATGAAAGTCTTATGCCTTATCCACAGCGCCCAAGTGCTTTTGTGGTACAAGCAAATAAATCAGCAACTACGTATGCTATGATACTGGATAATACTTGACCAATTGGGACAATGTTTTCCAACACCAAAAATGTCATAATCAATGCAATATTTTCTTGCATATCCTTTTGCTACCAATCGTGCTCTATACCTACTTATTCTACCATTAGCATTATGCTTTACCCTTTAAATCCCCTTGTCGCCTATGGATTTCTTTGCTTGCATTAATGGAACTAGCTTCCATGTTTCATTTCCATAAAGTGTATCCAAAATATATAACTCATAAATTTGAGTCAAAATATAAGTTGTCTTTTAAAATCTGTTGCTTTTCTTTCTCTCAATGTAATTGTTTGTCAAATCTACTAAATCATGACCAAGCATCATGCAAAACAAGAAACTGCTTCTGCTTCACACAAGGTGTTCTCGTAGACTTGTCTTTGGGTGTAGAGGATAAAATAGGAAAAGTATATGGAAAATATGAGAGAAAAGGAAGTCTTACTTTTCTTTTGGAAATGATGGACTTTCTTCTTCTGCATCTTTCTTCCACCTGATGATGATGTCAACATCTTCAAACTTCTCTTCCATACCTTTTGTTCTTCTTCATCTTGAAGTAGTAAGTACTCTTGACTTCTTCAAATGAACTTTTTCATCCTCTAGTGCTAAGAGTAAGAGGGAAAACAAACATGGTATACAAATGGAAGTGAACATAAAGTGTATCCATCTTCTTATCCATATATTTCTCCCAATCTGCATTTGTAATTGCACCTTCAAAACAAGAATGTTCAACATCTTGTATTACCTTGTTCAAGTAAGGAAAATGATGAGCTATGTCGCTATCATATATTTATCATTGTTCTCAATTTTGTATCCTCCTAAATCTTCTTAGTCCTTGGTCACTTCCTCTTGTTGTATCATTTCCATGTGCCTTTCTTACTCTTGGTGTCTTCATAGAGAGAAATCCAAGTTGCTCATCTAGATTCTTTTCAGAACGATGATTCTCTATCAATATCTTCAAAACCTATATATGTTTTATTACATGTACGACTATTTTCTCTACCCTTCTTGGATATAGTTGATGAATTCGCTAGAATAAAGTTTCCACAGAATCTTCCACTCTATGGGTGGTAGTTGGAGCTATTGTTGGGTAATATCAAGTCCACTTAAAACTTGAGGTTGTATAATTTCTTTTTCAATATTTCCTATGTTATTTGAGTCAATACTGAGCACTTCTTTAGCATCAAAATACAAGCTTGGAATTTCATCAAACACCATGTCTTTTCTTACCTTAACTCGTTGTGTGAGTGGATTGTATCATTTATATCCCTTTGCTCAAAAGAGTACCCAATGGAGATAAATTTGTCTACTTTTGGATCTAGCTTCATAATTAACTCATCTCAACCATGTACACATGCAATGCAACCAAATACTTTCGTGTGTGATAAGTTTTGATGTTTTACCTATAAACCTCTCTTTGGGCATTATGTGATTTACAACACAATTGGAGTTTTGTTCATAATGAAATAGTAGTCTGTAGGGCTTTTTCCCAATAATAATGAGGAATATATTTCTCATCCATCAATGCCCTTGCTATTTTTTCAATATTTCTATTTTATGTTCAATAATTCCATCATGTTGTGGTGTGTACCTACATGAAAAATGCCTTTGAATTCCAGGCCTTTTTAGAAAACTATTTATTTCAATTGATGTGTATTCACCTCCTCCATTGGATCTAAATTTTGAATCTAGTTTCTTATCTCCTTTTCTACCATAGCCTTGAAATTTTGAAATTGAGTAAAGACCTCACTATTCTCCTTCATGAAGTATACCCATACTTTTCATGTATGATCATAAATGAAATTGACATAAAACTCACCACCTCCCATAGATGTGATCTTTCTAGGATCCCAAACAATTCTATGCACTATCTCTAGCACATTCTCACTATCATGCTTGTCATGGAGAGATGATATCCTTGATGTTTTACCAAATTGACATGCTTCACATACCTTCTGCATCTTTGAAACCTTAAAATATGGTAATCAATGATTGCAAAACTTGATAGAAGAAACTACACTGCTTGGAAAATTAGAATGTAAGCCCATTTTTCAAGGTAGAAATCTTTATGCAAGTGTAACACGTGATGAAGCTATGCCTACACCAAGATACAAAGGAGGACCTACAGAGGACGAGAGAGAGAAATTCACACTTTGTGTGCAAGGGATGCTCAAGAAAGTTCATACATACTGAACACTATCTCTGATTTCTTTTTTGCTAGATGTTAGAGGATGCAAAACATCTCTTGAGACTTGACATGCACTTGAGACCTTGTTGTCTTCTAGTATCAAAGTAAGAAAGAACCATCGATGGAATGATTTCAACCAAATGAAGAAGCCACCAAAACAAACCATCATGGAGTTTGTTACCAAGGTCAAAATAGTTGTAGATAAGTTAGCATCAATTAGAGAACTGATTGAAGAAGAGGCCATCATAAGGCAATTCCAAATGGAATTAGAAGTGATAAGCAATGAAAATGCTTCAATAGAGCTTTTCATCTCATCACAGATGTACAAACTCCAGATTTCAACATATTCCTTGGACAACTCTTCAACAAAGAGTCAAAAAATAATCTCATGGAAGGTGACTCTTATCAAGGTAATTCAAAAAGTGCTCTTCATGCATAAAAGAAATACAAGAAGCACAAAGTAAAGGAGAGGCGAGATGATGAAGAGCAAGAGCAAGTTGAAAGGAAAGAACAAAGGAGAAAATCATGATAGATCAAAACGCCAAGATGTTCAACCTTGTTCCATTTGTAGCAAGACCATAACATCACTGAACTTTGCTGGTTCAATGGAAGGACCCAAAAAGGAGGTGGAAGATTTGGATTTACACTAGAGAGAGGTGAACACAACTTCAACAACAACAATAGGTCAAAATAGAAGGGACTTCAAATTACTCTGAAGATCAATCACTTGCAGATTCATTACTTCCAATGAATCTGAGTCACACAAAAGGTAAAGAAGATGATCATTTGTTCTACATAGATTCCAGATATTCAAACCATGCTACATGCAACATTTCTCTTCTATCTAAGCATAATGTTGAGAAGATTGGTAATGTCAAAGCTTCCGATGGTAGCACAAACACAGTGAGAAAGGTTCTCTATGTACCCACTATCACTAAAAACCTAATAAGTGTAGGCCAAATAGTTCAAAAAGGCTTGCCACTTAGGTTCATCCAACATGGAGATTTTGTGGAAGATCCATGCCAAGGCTTCAAGAATATAGCGCGACGTGAGAGCATGGTATGCTCTTTACTTTTGAAGTAGGAGAATCCAAGAACATAGCTCTATTCAAGTTTGGTTCTCAAACCCTAAGTGACCTTGAAATGTGGCATAAGAGATTCGCTCATGTTAATGAAAGAACCTTGAAGGATCTGCATAGAGATCAAAGTGTTCTAGGGCTTCAAAACATATCAAAGCAACACATGATCAATAAGTGTGATTCTTTTCAAATTGGGAAGGCACAAAGACAACCATTCATTGATAAAGGCAACATCCACAAAACTTTTCTGGACTTAATACACACTTATGTGTGGGAGAAAAGTCAAGAACCTTCATTGGTGACCTCAAGGTATAATGTTTCCTTTGTTCATGATCAAAGTAGATGGACCATTTTCTACTTTATCGAGAATGAGAATGAACTATTTGAATGCTTCAAGAAGTACCTAGCACATGTGGAGAATCATATATGTAGTTCATTGAAGAAACTCAAATTTCATAAAGGGGGAGAATATTTGTCCAAATACTTTGATGAGTTCTTGGAGGATAAATACATCAGAAGGGAACTAGTGAATACTAAGTATTCTTCTCAATTGATTAATGGTATTGCAAAGATAAGAAAAAAAAATACCCTAGTTGGATCAACTCGAACAATGCTTTAAGAGAAGAAGTTACCACACTATTTATGGCTAGAAGCAATCTCAACTACTATATATCTTGTCAACAAACTTCCATCCAAATCTCTTTAAGGTATGACTTCTTATGAAGCTTGGAATATTAGAAAACTAAGTCTACAAGATTACAAGGTATTTGGTTGTTTAGCTTTTGTACATGTACCTTCACAAATAATAGGTAAACTAGATGAAGGGGCAATCACGACAATATTAAATGGCTATGATTCAACTTAGATGGGCTATAGGTTTTATAATCCTTCCACTAAGCAATTTACAACAAGTAAGGATGTTTTTAAAGAACATAGGTCATGGCACCATGAAAACAAAACAAAGGTAAACTTACCTGATGATCTTGACTTTGATTTCCATCCATTAGGTATCAAGCATGATACATAGATCCAAGATCTAAAAATGGAATCTGACAATGATCAAGATGAGAAGGAAAGAGACTATAACTTTGGAAGTCAAGAGAAAAAGCCAGAATGCAAGAATGTGGAGAATGCTCGAAGCATATTCCCATAAGTTCAACAAGGGAGAGAAAGCAACCTAAATGATATGAATATGAATCTATATTTTTTAGAAAGAGCTCTAGTTATTTGTCAAAAGATTCAATTTTAGAAGAACCTTCAACATATGAAGAAGCAAAGGGTGATCCTAATTTGGAAAAATCTATGAAAGAACAAATAGAAGCATTGAAAGAAATGTTCACATGGGAATAAATCCCATTGCAAATCAATCAGAGGGTAATATGTTGCAGATGGGTCTACAAGCTGCCTTAGAAAATATTTCTATCCTAAAAAATAGAGCTATATAACTAGTGTAGGAAACCCTCGAGCCTCATGTTCTAAAATTGGAAGGACATGGTGATGTTCTAGAATTGGAAGAACATTTCTCATCTCTATGGTGGCATCCTTGCCCAAATGATTCAAAACACTATCTCGATTTTCATTTTCATAAACTAGTCAGAGTACAAAGTATTGAATGAATAACAAGGGTGGATCTATAAACATCCCTAGCCAATTCATAGTTTTTACTAGGTGCGATTTGGGAAACATGTGAGCTAGGTGCATTCAAATTACTAGTCCACACATAAAACCTCAACCCAACTCTTCAACATCTGCTACAAAAAACTCTTATACCTCAAGAGTTAGATAACGAAGAAATATACTTCTCTGCAACTTGTCATATACCAAGTAGCTCTGTATTGACACTCCAAGAATTCTTTGAGGGAACATATAAGCTGCCTACTCAAAAGCTTCAACTAAAACATAACTCATATATATATGAGTCAAAACATATATATGTTGCTTTTCTTTCTCTCAATGCAATTCTTTGTCAAATCTACTAAATCATGACCAAGTGTAATGCAAAACAAGAAACTGCTTCTTCTTTAAACAAGATGTTCTTGTAGACTTGTCTTTGGATGTAGAGGATAAAATATATGAGAAAAGGAAGCCTTAGTTTTCTTTTGGAAATGATGGACTTTCTTCTTCTACATCTTTCTTCCACCTGATGATGTCAGCATTTTCAAACTTCTCTTCCATACCTTTTGTTCTCTTCATCTTGAAGTAGCAAGCACTCTTGACCTCTTCTTTGAATGAACTTTTTCTCTTTTCTCTAATGCTAAGAGTAAGAGATAAAACAAACATGGTATACAAATGGAAGTGAATATAGAATCATGTTTTATCATCTCCTCATATCTCTGAATCAAAATGTTGTTTCAAATGTGTGAAACGACTAAATTCACCAATCTTTTGTCTGAATGATGAACTACCCTTCTAGATTTACTGTCTCTAGATCACATTTTTACCTTGGTATCCAACCAATTTACAACACAAAATTGGCTGAAACACAAAACTCATCCCATCTTCACATTTGTCTTCTTAGATAAGCTTTCTTGCCATGAAAGAGATTTCTCAAAACTCTCTAGAAAAACCTCTAGATACCTGTTTTGATGTAGCCTTTAACTTTCAAATACTGAAAGTGTATAAAAGCACTCCTTGGAACCTTCAAGTCTCTTCATAACTGCTCTTCTAAGATATGACCTACAAATGATAATCTGATAGTAGAAAGTGATACCTGTGATTTGATGTTGATCTGATTTGTTCATCTTCTCTAAACCATTGTTCTTCCTTGAAATTGAAGTAGTCTTCTCTTCATCAAGTCTGGGTCTTCAAACAATACTTTTGTAAAGTATTTGCATACTCTTCCAAAAATATTCGGCTGCTAACAGATTATCAACTTCATACTCCACATTGATGAATACACATGTGACTGAATTGTCTAATTCTCAAATCTCTACTCATCTATATTAAGTGTGTATGTCAAATGTCAAATGTTAGAAGATGTCTTTAATTCATATGTTGTAAACTTGGAATTCTGGAAAACCTGAGAATATGAATGAGCCTTAGTGCATTGATGCCAAAGACCTAAAGTTCTAAAACCAAAACCTTAGTGCTCTGATACCAAATGTTGGCTGTGAGGTAGGCCCTTGGCTCATGTCACACGTCCATGGTTCCATAGGTCCAGCATATACAACATAGAATCTAGCAATCTTCAATATTGACAAAACATGAACATACCACAATTTAATCATACAGATGATGAGACAAAGATAGAGAAAGAATAGACGACATGTGTAAGGTGTTACGTAAGCCATAGCTTACTCATAGTATCATATATACCAATGTTCAATGTACAATGTGGGAGCAAAACTATCAACCACTCTATGTGATGAGAAATAGATGAATGAGTGAATGTACAAATGTAACAAACATATTCAGATGTATGGGCAGAAATCTGAATGTACATGAGATGTTGACCTAATAGGTTATAGAAGAGTGAATATGAGTGACAGAAAAGAGGAAGGATCAATGTAAAACTGATAATCAACAAACCCTCAACTAACCTTAGGCTATGGAAGACCCTAAGTCAGATACGTGTGTGAAAAGATCACATACTTAAAAAGTAGCAAAGAATGCTAACAAGTTTGCTGCCAGAAATCCTCAAACTCATGTGAACACACCTTCTCAAACACCTCATCAAAATATGCATAAAGCATATACGTACTGTTTCTCTTGTACCTATGCTGAATAGGACTCCTCCTCATATGAACGCTAATGTCTCCATAAATTTCAAGTAGTACCTATGTGCATAAAGAGAATATGTACCTGAATACTTAACATAAGATGTAAATCTTATGTTAAACACCATCCAATGTCTTTGAGGTAGCCCGGAATCTTCATGTAGAAGAGAATCTTCAACTACAATATGTAGACGGCGGATCCAAACATCTAATACCAATTTTTAGAGAGTTATCAGTGCTATATAATGCTGCAAATTTTCAGTGCTTTCCTCTAACCATTGAAGTTTTTATTGCTGTGTAAATTAGAGTTTAACAGTTCCCACGCTAATTTTGAAGTGCTTCCTAAAAGCATTGAAAGTTCTAGTGTTGTACAAATTGTAGTTTTATAGAAACTTTCCAAATTTGTGGAGCGCTAGAATTTCTTGCGGACTTCTTCCAAAACACCACTGTAAATTCCTGTGTTATTGGGATACCATATTTTCAGCCGTAGGTTTTCGCTAAAAGTTCCCGTGCTCTACGTTGTTTTTTGCAATGTCCAGGCCATGCCTATATAAATAGGCATGGCCTGGACATTGAAAAAAACAACGTAGAGCACGGGAAGTTTAGCGAAAACCTACAGCTGGATATATATATATATATATATATATATATATATATATATATATATATATATATATATATATATATATATATATATATATATATATATATATATATATATATATATATATATATATATTTCAATTAAATAAACAAATAGACAACACAAGAAAAAACATGTTGTATTAATAGGGCAAAGGTGATTCATAGTACAAGTTGGTTGCCCATAGTACAAGACAAAGGAGATCCATAGTACAAGTTGGCTATCCATACACATGTTCACCTACATCTATCAGAACTTCTTGGATGCTCAACATCTTCAAGCCAAGAGTAAGCATCCACCTCACTTTGTAGAGCTTCAAACTTGCTCATCCTCCTATGAGGGAATGTACATCATGTGTTCATCTTTGGTCTCCATCCCGACAATGGATTCCCTTGCATGTGACAAGGGATCAGGTCTCTACATTACACATATGTGCATTATATCCATTAGCTATGCCCTATTGTATTCTATATAGGGATTATATGCTTTGTTACTATGTATAGCTCTTCCTTGGTGGGCATAAAAGCAATACCCTCGTTTTGCATTTGCCTCAGCAATTCTACCATGCACTTGTTTCTCCCCTCTTCATATCCTTTTCTATGGGTTTTCTCCTCACTATCTCTTTTTTATCACACCCACAAAACCACTACGAAACACTAAAAAAAGACATAAAAGGGACACAACACAAAGTCTGAAGTCAAATTACAAACTTGTCCTTGAAATGGGACTTTCCTAGACGACCCAATTGTGAAATCCCAATTGTATTTCGTTATATGCAATTATCCTCCTTTTGTTGCTCCCATTGGTTGGGACATGTGTGGGGCTCTTCATTCACTCTTCTCCAATCATCTAGAGATAGGCCTGGATGCTTTAAACCCCCTTTGTCCACTACAAATCTTGCCAAATCATGCCTAGACTTCAGCACACGACTCATCATAGAAAGCATTGCTTTCTCCTTGAAACAATAGCCCTCAAGGTTTGGGAATTCTCTATGAAGT
This sequence comes from Ceratopteris richardii, assembly GCA_020310875.1. NCBI lineage: Eukaryota > Viridiplantae > Streptophyta > Polypodiopsida > Polypodiales > Pteridaceae > Ceratopteris > Ceratopteris richardii. The sequence goes on along the minus strand of CM035414.1, from coordinate 40,582,305 downwards.
TGGTTGTCCCTGTTTCTTACTCTCTGTAGGCTGACACCTCCAATTAGTAAGAATGATGTCAAGGAAGTAAATCCACATTAACTCATGCATGCGAGCAATGACCTGGTTTCCTCTAGCATTTGACATAGGGGCACCATCCACATCTATGTGATAATACAAAGTCCTTTACATGTCAAACAAAAGGGTCGAGTTTGCATATAAGTGAGTGATAACTAACATGCTGAGATAACAGAAGTTTCTTTAATTACTCGTGATATGTCGTCTATAGAGGCATTTTGATTGGCATGGCGATCGGTCTCTTGTGGCATTCCATCCGGCATTTGTGCGACCACTGGTGTTGTCATCTTAGTGGTCTATGACATATAATATTTCCACCTATTGATATACTCCTCAACTTCGAGCTAGGTAGGATGTCAAAATTCAAAATTCTTAGTGGTCTCTTCCACCTACACAATCTCCAAACGCATAGATTCTTTTGCTTTGCCAATCCCTAAACAAAAAAATTCAAAACACTCACGTAAGATTGCCTCCAAGTTTTTGCCCTTGTTTATATATCAAATCCACACCTTGCAACCTCCACCTCAAAATCATCTTCACTCACAAAGAGTATTTGCTGCTTTGAGAACTTCTAGAGGAGCTCCTAGAGTGCATTCAAGAGTGGCATCTTGAACATGAGCAAGACGGCACAATATTTTCAAGCTGCCAAAAAGAAAATGTAATTAGTATCATGGATCATATAGAACGTGCTATGGTACATGCATAAAAAAAACACAATGGACATACTGTCAAAGCAACCCATGGCCATGGTATGATAGATCCCACGACATCTACCAAGGTGCATAGCTCTCGCTCGTGTGGTGGGGCATATAGGATATACACTATCCCATTCAAGTACCAAACCACATTGATGCTAACATGGCTAGTCGGCTTATGCATCCCATGTACTCTGTTGGTAGGATCCATGCTCACAATGTAGCCTTTCGTCATGGCTTCATCTCGGTCCACCAAATCCAGTGCATTGCCTACATTCAAGACCCGCATCCTTGCTTGCAACAATAAAGATGGTGTATTGTCCGAGTGTATGATCCGATTCCTAAAAAGCCTACTAAAATAAATAGATGAAGATAGACACCTGGAAGGGACAAGAGGACTACTACCTCAAGAGGGTCAACTCGAGTGTATAATGCAAGTCCTGCAAAACTTGCCAAACTAAAGAAATAATTATGTTAAAGCTTTAGCATTTGTGAGCATGAGCAAAAAAGAGATGTGGACAAATACCTAGAAGCAAGAAGAGGAATCTCGCTCAAGAGGGTCAGCTAGAATGTATGATCCAAGGCCAAGGGAACCTACAAAAATAAAGATACAAAAATTGCTAAGTTTTAGCATTTGAGAGCGAGATTGAGTCCTGGGAAACCTCCCAACATAAAACTTGGCAAATATTATCACTACAAAATGTCTTTCACATACATAAGAATGGCAAAACATCATGAGTGCCAACATAAAATGGGAAACATTATCACTACAAAATGTCATAATTTTGATACATGCAGAAAAACAATATCATTCATTGCATGATGTGGATACTTTCTCTTTACAAATTTCCTCTCGAGAGACTTATAAGAGTAGCTCTAAATTGATTCCTAAACTAGTATTGGTTATGCTATCATCATTGTTTCCATTAGATGAATAATCATCGCTTTCATTTCAGGTGATCATGTCATAAAGAGTTTTCCAAAACTGCCTAAAAGGGGGCAAAGAAAAAAGAGTCTAGAATGGTGTTGCAAAGATCTCTACACCTTAAACAAAGTGTGATAACCTTGTGCAAAATGAAGAATGGGCATTTACTACTATTTGTAGTTATGAACCATCTTCGCATGAGTAGTGTATGTCTCTAGTAGACTTAGATGTTTTAGTACATTGATAGTGGGGAAACCAAGGAGATTACCTCGCAATGTAGCTTCTTCACTTCATTTGAGCCTACCCCTACTAGGAATATTGTCAGAAGCACTAACATCATCTCTTATCCTAGCATGGGAGTTGGTAAGATCATTATGACTATTGTTGATATTAGTTCTTTCACATTTTCAAATGCTTCATTTATGCCACTGATCAAGAAAAATCTATTATGCCTTTTCACACTAGCCAAGGTTGGCTTGCTTGTAAAATTTGTTGATGACATATGTATAGATTATGAATTTTCAAATCATGACACCATTATTGATTCTAGAATTTTATGTCAGCGGTTGTATAATCTCTTAGATTATGCAAAATTTATGAATGATTCAGCATGTTTAGTTCAATATTCTTAGGCTATGTCACATGCAAAGCTTTGCCATGCATGCTTTGGTCATTGGAATTTTGCTATTTCCTATGCATGAAGAAGTCTTAAATGGCATCCTATCTACCCAAACTTAAGGAATCTGGTAAACATGTTTGTGAAAGTTAAATTTTGGGAAAATTGCAATGTTCAACCTTCCCAAAAGATCATTCACTATGAACTAATAAAAAATTGCAACTTGTTCATAATGTTGTCTTTCGTCCTATGCAGACACCTTCTTTCATGAACTACCTTTACTTCATGACTTTCGTTGATAATTTTCCAGGCATGCATAGGTATATCCAGAATGGGCACCCTCTATTTTGATCAAGGGGGGAATATATGTCTTATTGCATTTTTGGCTGAACATGGGATAAAACATGAGTTTATAGTGCCATAAACACCTCAACAGAATGGAGTTCCTAAAAGAAAGAACTTTTCACTCATGGAGATGGTGAGGTGTATGGTGAAGAGTCAAGCTTTAGCACATAGTTTATGGCTTGAGGCAACAATCTATTTACTTTACAGGTGTTCCATTAAAGCATAGTTGTCTATCACTCCATATGAGGCTTGGAATGGTTGCAAGCCATCTATTCCTCATTTGCATTTCTTTGGTTGTCTGGCATATGCATTACTACTTGAACAACAATCTAGGAAATTGGATGATAAATTTGTGAAATGTATTTTTGTTGAGTAAAGTTCTGAAATCAAAGGCTATCGTCTGTATCAACAATAGATGAAAGGTATTTTTGTGTGTCGTGATGTTATTTTTGTGAAAGATGCAATTCAATCATTACTTTCATGTACTAAGGAGACATGAGTTAGCTTGAAAGATGTTTGTGACACTTTTCTACCTCTTTGTACACGTGGAGAGTCAAGTCATGGTCTAAACACGACAATTTCTCGACCTTTTTGTGTTTCACATGATGATGCAAGTCATTCCATTTCTAATGCAAATTTACATGATGCGCTTGATGAGAGTGCTAATATATAGAAGGAAAAAACTATGCCAAAATGGCTAGTGCAGACTTTGTGAGATAGCAAATTAATGCACCTCCATCATATCATACTCGTTCATGCTCTCATAGTGCTCATTTTGCATCAGATTGCTTTGTTATGGCTGCCTCTAGACTTTGTGATGCGAATGAGCTTGTTTTGTTTGATGAGGCACAAAATTTAGAAAATTGGATGGCTGCTATGCAATGAGACTATGATGCTATTATGAAAAATGGTACCTGGTCTTTATGTGACTCGCCTCTTAGCAAGAAGGCCATTGGAACTAAGTGGGCAAACAAGCTAAAGTGTAAGCTTGATGGAACAATTGAAAACTATAAAGCTAGGTACGTTGCAAAAGGTTCTGCTCAAGAAAAAGGCATTGATTTTGATGAGATGTTTGCTCACGCATGCCAAATGGCTATTGTTTATAGCATCTAAGCATTTGAAGCTCATCATGTTTGGAATGAACATCAGTTGGACATTAGAACTACATTTCTCAATGGTGACTTGCCTTAAACACTCTCTCTTTTCTCAATGGTGACTTGCCTTAAACACTCTCTCTTATTTATTTATTTTATGATTATGATTATTATTATTCTTCTTATTATTATTATTATAAATATAATTTTTAATATACACTATTGTTAAAAAATTATTTTCTTATGCTTAGACCTACATTTTAGTATGTCACCCCTACCTAGGGTAATGCCTGAACAACAATTGGAACTTTTGCATCAAGAACTCCAACATGCTCAAAACAAAATAAAAGAATGCAATGCTGCACTCCACATTTGAAAAGCTAACATAGTTAGGGTGGTGAAGGCCATTATGACTACCCAAGAAAAAGGCATGTAGTCCAAGATTGGTGCAAAAAATTTCCAATTTCCATGATTGATGGGCAAAAGGATGGCCAATTTATTCTTTCATGGCTATCTCAGTTTCATGACTTCTATTCTGTTGAATCCTACTATGAAAGTGAAAAAGTGAAGTTTGTTAGTAATTATTTGGTGGGTAAGGCTCAGTTATGGTTGAATGTCCTTCACCATAGAACGGATTGCCCTACCATATGGAAAGCATTTCAAGAAAACATCAAGGAGTCCTTCATTCCTCCTCAGTTCCACGTACATGCACATCGATCATGGGCAACTTTTGGATGGAAAGATCGAGACACTATTTCTACATGTACTAAGCATTTTTGGCAATGATGATTACTTATTCATTCCATTAAAGGATTATTGAAGATACCTTGCAACGAAAGTATGAAGATGTTTTGGAGATGGGAATCGAAGGTAAGGTCAACACCCTACATCCCATGACCCTCTATGAAGCTATTTCTTTTGCACATGATGCTGAGAAAGAGTTTAAATCCATCACCAAGCCCATTCTCTTACAACAAACATGTCAATGAGAACCTCGAATCAAACCCAATTTTCCATTCACACATCCCTTCATTAGACTTTCTTCTCCTAGTTTGTAGAACCCACCTACTTTCTAATGCCCACCTACTTTTCAGCACCCTCCTCAATCTAATTCCTCACGAGTACCCAAGACGACACCCCTACAACCCACAAAACCTCCAACCCTTCAAACTACAATGATGGATGCTGAACAAAAGAGGCCCTGTATCACTTGTTGGCATTGTGGTAAGTTTGGTCATACTAAAGCTAATTGTAAGTTTTGAACTAATGACATGAAGCCTGTCGAAGCTCAAGTACACAACATGGAGATGGTTTATGAAGACATTCACCTTGATTGGACTGAAGAAGCATTGGAAGAGGATCTAAGTCCCTTGGGTAATGAAATTTCTTTTCATTCTTTACTTTGCATGCAAGATACTATTAATGGTAAAGTTTTTTTATATTTTACATGATGATGGTAGTTCGCATGACATTATTTCTCATACACTAGTGAAAGATCTCCAATTAAAAACCCCCTTCCTTCTATATATAAAGTTAAGGGTGCATTTCAAGGAAATAGATATAATGTTTCTAGTGAAGTGCATAACGTTCAAATTTGTATAGGTTCATACATAGATGAATGCACATTCTTAATTGCTCCTTTACAGTCCTATGATGTTATCTTGGTATGCCTTTTCGTCATCATTATAACCCAGACATTGATTATCATACACACACCATGCATTTTAAGTTTAAAAAGCAAGATACTTGTTTGTATGGAATGCATGAATTCCAACCATTTCCACTAATTAGTCCTACTCAAGTAAAATGTGCATTTAGGAAAGGCTACAACTCATGTATTGTTTTTTGTCAATAGCATAGTTGATTATACACATACACTTCCTGATGCACATAATCATTTATGGATTCCTATAAGGATTGTTTTATGGCTGATTTTCCTTCTAAACCACACCCTCTATGGGATCACTTGAGCACAATACAGACTTAATTCGTGGTAGTTCCCCTCCCCATAAAGCAGCTTAGAGGCATGGACCTTTATATCAACAAGAAATAGCTAATCAAGTTAAGGATTTACTCCACAAAGTACTTATAAGACCTAGTTCTTCTCCATTTGGAGCACCTGTTCTTTTAGTAGAGAAGAAGAACAAGACTTATAGGATGTGCATTGACTATAGAGCACTTAATAAGATCATGATTAAAAATAGATATCCTATTCCTAGGATAGATGATTTGCTGGATAAACTTCGTGGAGCACATGTTTTTAGTAAAATTTATCTTAAATCTAGGTATCATCAAATAAGAATGACACCAAATGACATTTATAAGAATAGCTTTAGAACTAAGACTAGTCACTTCGAATTCATGGTAATGCCTTCTGGACTCACCAATCCACCTGCTACATTTGCATGTATGATGAGTAGCATTTTTCTTGATTACCAAGGTTTTGTTCTTGTTTTCTTTGATGATATACTTGTCTATGGTGAGACTGATGATGACCATGAAAAGCATTTAGCAATAGTTTTTAATTTGTTATGTAAAAACAAACTTTATGCCAATCCTAAAAAGAGTTACCTTTTCCAAAAAGAATTAGAGTATTCAGGACATATTGTTTCTAGTCAAGGTGTTCATGTAGATCCAAAGAAAATTAAAGTAATTGAACAATGGCATGTACCTCAATCTGTGAATGATATATGCTCTATTTTAGGATTAGCTAGTTTTTATAGAAGGTTTGTAAAAGGTTTTTCTTATTTAGCACTCCCACTCACATTATTATTGAAGAAAAAGCTACAATTTGCATGGGGATTAGCATAACAACAATCTTTTGAAAAACTCAAACATGCACTTTCTCATGCACCTATTTTGAAATTACCAGATTCTGCATAACTTTTCCATGTAGTTATAGATGCTAGTGGTTTAGGTATAGGTGTTGTATTAATGCAAAATGGTCATTCCATTGCACTTGAAAGTAGGAAACTTAAACCTTTAGAGAATCTTTATAGTATATATGACAAGGAACTTTTAGTTGTTGTGCATGCTTTAAAAATTTGGAAACATTATCTCATGGGTTTTGAAGTCATAATCGAAATAGACCAACAAGCTATTAAGCATTTATTAAATCAACCATTGATTTCTAACACACATATTAAATGGGTTTCATTCATACAAAATTTTCAGCCTATGACTCAATATCAACCTGGCAAAGCTAATGTTGTAGTTGTTGCACGTAGTCATTAACCATCCCCACAAAGAAATATTGTTTCTATTAATAATATTTCTGTTTTTCATATCCATTCATTTCAAAAAAAAATTAAATAATGAGAATGCTTCTAGATTAGACATACCTTCTCATTGGAATATCCATAATTCTTTTCATATTAGTTTATGGAAGCAATTTAAAGGAACATGTTCACTCACTCCTATTTCAGATGATCCTCCTTTACTTGATGAGGATCCAAAAGTTTTAGTTCCAGAGAAAATACTTGATGATGATGTCACTACTACATGCATAGGTAATCAATATCATAAATATTTGGCTAAATATAAAAATCTCTCACTTGAAGAATCTCAATGAATTCATAAGACATCACTTACTCCACACTGTGACCATTTTATTTTTTCTTATAATTCATAGTCACATTAAATTGTAGTTCTCTAGTTCCATCAATGTGTTTTTACATGGAACATGCTAATGATTGTTAAGTGATGGGACATGTGACTGGACATCCCTTCTATTTTATTCTTATCAACTGAGATCAGTTGCTCATCAACTAGGAGGCATGTTATACTTTATAGAATAATGGAATGTTAAATGGATTCTAATGCCTTGAGGTTTTTAATGTGTTTTTTGTTTTCATGTAGTAGGTGAGGATTCATGAGGGTGTGAACATGCATAGACTTATTCAAATATTTTTAGAGATATTTAGAGAATATTTAAAAGATAGTTATTTTTAGAAGACAAAATGTTTAGTTATTTTTGTAAGAATAATAGATTGCTTTAGAAAGTAACGTTTTTTGTAAAAATAGAAAATCACAATTTTGTAAATAAAGTAAATTTTTGTAAAAAGCACGCTTTTCAAAGTGCCACCCTCATGTGCCTTCTATTCAGGATGTAATATTAATTACATATAAATACACATGATCTGATAGGTTCCTCCATGATACTATGTGGGCGGAGATTGTACCGAATTTGGTGTCAAGTCTCTTGTCTCTTTCTATTCTCTGAGGACTTTTGTGTGAGCTCATTTCTATACTATCCCCTTTGTATGTGTGTCTACGGGATCCGAAGGTCAACAATTACTTTTTAAAACTAGATTTTGATGAAGCCTATAATAGAATACAATGGAATTTCATTTTACAATTTCTTTATGACATCGGGGTTTGTAGAAAGTTCATTAAGTATTATGAAGAGATGGATAGGTATGTGCTTGAAGATGAAGAGGTGTTGCAAAATCCTTCATCTACACTAGCCAAATGAACTCCAAGAGTATGTGGTGGGCCCTTTAGATACCAATGGATGTATTAGACACCCTATGTACCTTGGAAGATCACTCTCAAAAAGATAGATCAAACCAGATAAGTTGGAGTTAGCTCAGAGGTGAAGAACTTGCTATTTTGGTTCATACACCTGTCCAGTGTTTTGCATAATTCTCTAAGCACAACAGTAGTTAGCTAAATTCCTTTTGGGAAAGCCTAGTTAACTTAAAGAGCTAACTTTCAAGAGTAATCACGTCAAAAATATTGAACCATACACTGAGAATGATGTTTAACAAGTGATGACATCATCCTGATTTTCACGGGCTGCTACAATAATGAGACCAGTGAGCAGAAAAATGAACATAACTCAAGATTTAAGAATTCAATGATTGTGAAAATTTGTATGCTTATACTAGACAGTAAGCTGTGTCAAAAAAGCTTTAAATCATTGAATTTGGAAAAGTACACACTGAGAAACAGCTCTAACAAGATGAGTAAAAAAGTCGAGTACCTGACAGAGAAGTGAAAATGAACATACAGGGTTGACTTCAACTAAACATAACTAAGGTTTGAAACACCCAAATGAAATGATGGTGAGCATATATTAGATTTATAGAGCTAACTTTACAAAGTTAAATCACTGAAAACGATGCACCAAGCTCAGAGAAACCATCTCTGCAATCTGACTGAGAAAACTGAGAGATATGACAGTGAATAGTACACTTCACAAGAACATGGAAATATGAACTCAAATGATCATGAAAATGAAAGTATATTGATTGTACAATACAATGGACTTACTCATACATATGTGTGCCTTATAATCACACCTTGATATGGCATAAAGCTCAGCTCTTGGAGGTCTTCCATAACCACGGCTAAAACTACCATGTATTTATAGTTGATCTTGGGAGGCTAACTCCCCTCAATCACTCTCCAATCAATTAGTGATTGATTTGATTCTCTATCTACCACAAATCATGAATTTGTGGCTCCTCTTTCCCTTTTTGATCAAGTGGACTCAACCACTTAAGATTCTTTCACTTTTACATTAAGTAGAGTCTTCAAAAGTTACAATAGGTAGTTCACAAGTGAACTTTACATAGTCTTCATTTTAAAGCTTCTTCTATGACTTTGTGGGACTCAAGCCAATACTTAGGCTTGTCATAGACTTGCTCCAACAGCTCCCCCTCAAGCCAAGTATGCTTGAGGTCTTCAATCTTCCAAAATTAGCTTCAAACCAATCATAACCTTGAATTTGCAAAGCTTTGTACCATCCAATGCTTTAGTTAGAAAATTTGCACATTGTTGATGAGTGGACACATATGATATTTGAGTCTCTTTGCTTAGAACCTTCTCTCTTACATAGTGATAATGAACTTCAATATGTTTAGTCCTTGCATGAAAAATAGGATTAGCATCCAAATGAATAGAACTCATATTGTTACCATAAATAGTTGGAGTTCCAAACTCCAATCCAAGATCTTTGAATAATGTCTTCATCCACATAGCTTCTTGTGTATCTATGGCAAGAGCTCTATATTCAGCTTTAGTAGAAGCGAGAGCAACTATGGGTTGGTTCTTGGATGACCATGAAATAAGCTTTGAATCGGCAAAGGTAAGATAACCTGAAGTGCTCCTTCTATCTTCTTTGGAGCCAACCCAATCTGCATCAGGAAATAGCTTCAAACCTAAATCGGATACATAAGGATAATAAAGTCCTTCATTTGTGGTTCCTTTGAGATACTTGAGAATCCTTTTGGCAGCATCCATATGTGGTTTCCTTGGTGTGTGCATAAATTGACTTAGCACACTCACACTGTAACATATATCTACTCTTGTCAATGTGGCATAGTTGAGACTACCCACTAGACTTTGATATGATGTGATGCCCTCTATGAGTTCACCTTCATGTGAGCTCAATTTGTGATTGACCTCCATTGGAGTACCTGCAATCTTACAATCTTGCATCTTGAATTTTTCCAACATGTCCTTAATGTAATTTCTTTGAGTGAGAAACAAACCATGATCTTTGTAGACAACTTCCAAACCTAAGAAGTAGGTAAGTGAACCCAAATCACTTATCTTGAACTCTTCTCTCATCTCATCTTTGATCTTCTTCATACCATCTGCATTATTTCTTGTCAATATAATATCATCTACATATACACATAAGTAGATGATCTCAGAATTACTCTTTTTGATAAAGAGTGAAGGATCTGCCTTGCTTGGTTGAAAGCCTCTGCCCTGCAAGAATGAAACAAGCCTGAAATTCCAAGATCTTGGAGCTTGCTTAAGACCATACAATGCTTTGTTAAGTTTACACACATAATCAGGATAAAGTTGATTCTCAAAACCAGGTGGTTGTGCCATATATACCTCTTTTGTTATCCAACCATTCAAGAATGCATTTATTACATATAGTTGAAGTATCTTCCAATTCTTGGAAGAGGCAATACTAAGCAAAACCCTAATAGTAGGCATCTTTGCGATAGGAGAGAAGGTCTCCTCATAATCAATTCGCTGAGTCTGTGCAAAGCCTTTTGCTACAAGCCTTGCCTTATACCTGTTAATGGAACCATCAGAATTCTTCTTGAGTTTATAGACCCATCTTGAGCCTATTACCTTCATGGATGAAGTCTTGGGCACCAATCCCAAGTGTTGTTTTCCTCAAGTGCTTCAATCTCTTCCTTCCTTGCATGCTTCCATTCTGTTTTTGCTTTGGCCTCTTCAAATGTTGATGGCTCCTCTTGGTTTATGTCATGTGCTATGTAGCTAGAATGTTTAGTTACTGATGAGGTGTCAAACCCATACGTTTCTCGTTTTTTCTTTTCACTCATAGATCTTCTTAGGCCATGATGTGATGATTCTGCCTCATGTCCAAGTTGTTTCAATTTTTCTTTACCTTTAGACTTCCATGCTTTGTTCTTTTTCATATGAGATTCTTCATCATCCTCCGAGGTGTCTTGTTCTTCAATATTTGGTTGTTCTATACCAAGCTTTGGAAAATCTTCTTCAAGATCATATGGTAAATTGACCTTCCTGCATGAATCTTCATACCATGAATTGTTTTCATCAAAAACTACATCTCTGCTTACCAAGAGTCCTTTGTTGGTAGGGTTGTATAACCTGTAACCCTTTTGATTGGTGTCATATCCAATAAATACACACCTTTCTGCCTTTGGATCCATCTTGCCTCTAACCTGTGAAGGAGCATGAGAAAAAGCAATACATCCAAAAATTTTACAATATCTAAGCTTGGTCTTCTTCCATTCCAAGCCTCATATGGAGTCATCCCATCAAGGTATTCGGAAGGCAACTTGTTAATCAAGTAAGTGGTTGTAGATACAGTCTCAGCCCATAGAGAATTAGCCAAATGCTTTTCATTTAACATGGACCTTGCAGCTTCAACAATTGTCCTATTCCTCCTTTCTACCACTCCATTTTGCTCAGGAGTGTACCTTGTAGTTACCTCTCTTTTGATTCCTCTTTCTTGAAGAGAAGAATCAAACTCATGGGAGAAGTATTCTCCCCCTCCATCTGACCTTAGCCTTTTTAGTGACTTACCTGTTTGATTCCCCACAAGAGCCAAATATCTTTTGAAACATGAAAAAACTTCATCTTTGTGTTTCATAAAGAATAGGATAGTCCATCTGCTGCAATCATCAATAAAGGAGACATAATACCTTGATCCAGATATTGAAGCTTCCTTGCTAGGTCCCCATACATCTATATGAACCAACTCCAAGAGATCTCCATGCATATAACCTTTCTTCATGAATGGTAACCTGTGAGACTTTCCAAATTGACATGCACTACACTTATAAATCATATGTTGTTTTGACAAGTTAGGGAGTCCAAGTACACTTTGGTCCCTGCAAATTTACTTTAATGACCTTTCACCAATATGTGCTAACATTTTGTTCCATACTTCCAATTGTGTGAGTGTCTAACTACCATAATTAAAGAGAGCAATGGTCCTAGTGTCTTGTAATTCAAATGTGAACAATCTACCTGTCTTTTAACCTTTTGCAATTCTTCTGAATCCTTGACTTGGATCTTCAACAAATGCTCTTGCTTTTGTGAACCTGACTTGCAACCCTTTCTCTACTATCTTCCCAACACTTATCAAATTCTTTGTAATGATATGGACATAGAGTACCTTACTGAGTAGGTTGACGTTTCCATCAGGTGCTTTGACATTGCCTATTTTCTCCACAAGATGTCTTGTATCATCTCTTGTTTGTACATCATGCTTATTCCTTGGATCTTCTAAATCTCATACGAGTGCCACATTCCTGCCACATGATTTGAACATCCTGAATCTATGTAGAAAACATGCTCATCAGATTTACCTTGTGGCATAGCCATGTTCATGATGAATAATGAATCCTCTTTGTTTGAGTCTTCTGTGTAGTTATTGAATTCTCTTCTTCCTTTGTAGCCTCCTTGATAGTTTCAATGATTGTAGTTGTTGTAGTTGTCACGATAATTGTTGAACCTTCCTCTTTAGTAGCCATAACTTCCTCTATTGTATGCTTTGCCTCTTTGATTCCTGGAATTCCTAAAGCATTTTTTAGTTGTATGATTAGTTAATCCACAAATAGAACATGAGTTGGAGTCTTGGGATCTCCCCCTACCTTGTCTACCTCCTCTTCCTCTACCTCTGTCATGTCTTCCTCTACTTGCATAGTTAGTTTGATATGTACCTGCCTCATCATCCACTTTCTTTGCCTCTTCTTTGTTATCTTTGGACTTGCTTTTATCAGTGTATAAAGCTGAAGATTGATTACCTTTAGAGCTTTCTCCATTTTTTATAAGCTTTGCCTCTTGAGTAAGTAGTTGTCCAATGAGTGTATTGAAATCAGGTACATGCATGTCCATGTACAAATCCATATTTGTGGTGAATGCTTCCCACTTGTCATCTGCCTTCAAGCCATTGATGACCTGCCTTACAATTTTCTCTTCATCTATTACCTCTCCAATACTTCCCAACTGATCCGCTATGTCCTTGAGCTTTGTGACAAAATCAGTCACATTTTGTTTGTGAGCTTTCTTGAGAGTTGTGAAATCTAGCCATAGTTGATGCTTCTAGCTTTGATACTTGAAGAGAAGAAGGCTTCAAGTGCATCCCAAACTTCTTGAGATGTCTTTCAATTTCTAATGTGAGGCAACAAAAAATCTGAGATAGATCTGAGGTGATAAGACCTTGCAAGTGCATCCTTGGAGCACCATGTGCTCAATCTTTCTTGCTCTTCTTGTGTTGGTTGACTTTTGTTCCTGAAACTTGGCATAACTTCATCTCCAGCCACATAACCATATAAACTTCTACCTTGGAGATAAGCTTCCATTCTTAATGAACAAGCTGAGTAGTTACCTCTGTCCAATTTGTCAAATGATGAAGGAAATCCATCTGCCATGTTGTCCAACCTTGCTCTGATACCACTGTGAAGAGATGGATAGGTATGTGCTTGAAGATGAAGAGGTGTTGCAAAATCCTTGATCTAAACCAGCCAAATGAACTCCCGGAGTATGTGGTGGGCTCTTTTTGCTTGCCAATGGATGTATTAGACACCCTATGTACCTTGGAAGATCACTCTCAAAAAGATAGATCAAAATAGATAAGTTGGAGTTAGCTCAGAGGTGAAGAACTTGCTATTTTGGTTCATACACCTGTCTAGTGTTTTGCATAATTCTCTAAGCGCAGCAATAATTAGCTTAATTGCTTCTGTGGAAGTCTAGTTAACTTAAAGAGCTAACTTTCAAGAGTAATTGCATAAAAAATAATGGACCATACACTGAGAATGATGTTTAACAAGTGATGACATCATCTCGATTTTCACGGGCTGCTACAGTAATGAGACCAGTGAGCAAAACAATAACCATATTTCAAGATAAATGAAAGTATATTTATTGTACAATACAATGGACTTACTGATACATATGTGTGCCTTAGAATCACACCTTGATATGGCATAAAGCTCAGCTCTTGGAGGTCTTCACATAACCACAACTAAAACTACCATGTATTTATAGTTGATCTTAGGAGGCTAGCTCCCCTCAATCACTCTCCAATCAATTAGTGATTGATTTGATTCCCTATCTACCACAAATCACGAATTCGTGGCTTGTCTTTTCCTTTTTCATCAAGTGGACTCAACCACTTAAGATTCTTTCACTTTTACATTAAGTAAAGTCTTCAAAAGTTACAAGAGGTAGTTCACAAGTGAACTTTACATAGTCTTCATTTTAAAGCTTCTTCTATGACTTTGTGGGACTCAAGCCAATACTTAGGCTTGTCATAGACTTGCTCCAACAAGTATGTGAGTATTGTGTTTAGTAATGACTTTTCTAGGATTCCCATGAATGGTCAGCTTTCTTCACCCTCAAGTTGTGTAGATACATTAGACAGGGCTCTCCCCTTACTCCCCAAGCTCTTTGTTATTGCTAGTGATGCTCTTGTGCCGCTAGTTAAGCACAAGATGGAAAAGGTAATACCAAAGGTATTCACATCCCTAATTCTGATATCCAATTTGGTTTGTGTATGTTTGATGATGATAAGAATATGTGTATTGATGCTAAGACTAATTCTACTACTTGCTTTCTTCAATATTTTTTGAATGTGTTTTGTTTAGCTAGTGGATTTTAGATTAATCACAAAAAAATGGATTTGAAGCTTCTCACCTCAAGAGAAAGTCAATTTGAGTATTTTTAATCCTATTAAGATGGTTGAAAACCTCTCAACTAAATGGATTTCTAGATGCTTAAACTCGACAGACATTTTGCCTTTGTTGTTGGAGTTTGTGGATGAAAGTAAAAAGTTGGTACTTATCCAAAAAAATATCTACATTTTTAACTTCTTTTTCTACAAGAGTCTCCTTGGCATGGATGGATGCTCTATGGAATAACCTTCATTAGTCCATAAAGCAACAAAAATGATTCCAAAAAGGGATGAGAAGTTGGGAGTGGTTTCTTCAAAGAGGTGAGCTTATCTCTGATGATCAGTGTACGAATCAGATACCTTTTTCTTCTACATGCATGCAAGTGATTCTAGATTGGAAGCACATTTTGAAGCTTCGGATGGAGAAATGCAAAGCTAAACACATTGACCTCCATGGGGTGCTCTGGAGATGTGGAAAATTTTCAAGAACAATAAAGGTTTCATCAGGAGCATCATGCACAAACTGAATAACAAATCAAATCTATAGTAGTCCCCTAGTCAATGGAGATCTAGGTTCAATTCTTTGTGGGCTTTCCCATCAACAAAAAGCAATCATTACTGGATTGGCTTATGTTACACAATGGTTTGTGGTTTGATAGCAAATCAAAGAAGATTTAATTCAATAATCCAGTTTGTCCATTTTGTGGAAGGGAGGAGGATTTGCCCTACATATTTGTAAATTGTTGGCACGCCAAGAAATTTTGGCATCTTTTGGATCCCATTCTGAAAGTTAAGGGCATCCCTCATTCAGGGATAAAACAGATCATCAGTTGTTGTTGTAATAAGATGGATTTAGTTCTTTTGTAGATTCGGTGAAGCCATATACAGTAGCATATTTAGCTTAGGAGGAATTGCTCTTGTTATAAAAGTGGAAAAAAGAATTCTATTATTCCACTCAAGAAAACGCAGTTGTCCTCTGGTCGACAAAGCTTGTGGTTCATTACGAAAGTGCTGATATCTAATTCATCTATGAACACTAAGGTGAGGAGGTATCAACCACACAGGTGGAGAGTTATTCTTCTACCCTGCATTGATGCAAAGCTATAATGTTACCCAGATTGCCCATACATGTAATGCTTCATTTGTGAGTTGTCATTGTATTCCTAAGCTAGTGTTGCTTATGATTTGGAGATCCTTTATTTTCTATGTGGGATCCCGCCTCCCCGCAAAGCTTCTATATGTTTCATTTAATTTAATCTTCTTTTGTATTGTTGTTAAAAATGAATGTTTGAGAGTTGAGCTTTTTCTAACGGTGCTCAACATGAAGCTCCATCTCTCCTCTAGTTCTATACCACAAAGAGAATGATGTAGCCAATTTTCTCCTTTTCTGCTCAATAGTGTTGTTGTTGTAACTCTCTTTGCCTCTTTGTCATTGTTCCTCTTTGGTTAGTACATCTTCAAAGATTTATGTTAAAACTTATAAAGTTCAGGGAGCTCCACCATTAGCACGACCTTCAACATCGTCTCCTCTCCTTGCACTTTCCGAGTCATTTTAATCACGTCTGTAATGACGTTCTGAAGTGCGACAATGGATATTTGTGATACCCGCTAGCCAAGACTACATAACCATTATCCTAGACTACATAAAATACAGAAACATTCCCCAGTCCCAAAAATGCGGATCTAGCTATTAATAAGCATGTGGACACTTATCAATGAAACTAAAGGTTTTCGAGGAATTAAGCATTCACACACTATTTCAAGAATTATTGTCGCATCATCTTATAAATATGTGTATCATCACACACTATTAATGTATGTATTTATGTAGGCTATAAATCAGGAAGAATCCCTAGCAAAACATTTTTTTCACTTGTTAAAATGCAAATAAGACAGCTTTTAGAATCATACTAAAAACCGTTACAACTACAAACATTAACATTCTATTACGTCTGTATGTATGTGTGTATGTATGCATGTAAGTATAGTATGTATGCATGCAAGTAAATGTAAGTAAGTAAGTAAATGTCTATGTATTTATCAATATATGTATGTACGTATGTGTCTATGTGTGTACGCGTTGTAGCTTGCTGTTCCTTATCAATTTCGTTAAAACGATTTCGTTTAAGAATGTTATCAAATATTACATTTGGTTTCGTAGAGTGTAAGATTCTAGAAGGTGAATTATAAGTAGGGGTATCTTCACATAATACGATCCTTCATCTTGCTTCAAAAGGCCATGACAATTCTTCCCTTCCTCTGTATGCATTGGAAAATAAGTTGTGAAGTCCATGTTCTTTAGAATGCCCTATGTGTTATGTCCACGATTTCAATCCAATTTCAAAATTATTAGATGAGCTTCTCAACTTTCTTTTAAATTTTCTCTTTCCCAAAGTTATATCCCTTACTCTCCTTTTGAATTTAAATGTGTGAAGATGCATAATACCTACACACCCGTTCTCCCACAATATAAGATTCATAGCTTGAAGACCATCAAATCTCGAACTCTTCAAAAAAGAAAAACCAAAAGGATAACTTGGAGAGGATGTGCATTAACCACACCCCAAGAAGCAATATTCACATCAACTTTCCATCAAGCATCTAACTACGGTTAGCTTCAAACAAAAAAAAAAAAGATAAAATAGTTGGATGACATGGTGCTGAATTGTTGTTGGGGTTACTCATCTCAAAATTTTTATTGCTCATCTCAAAACGTTTTGTGATTCCGTTTGGTGCGAATTGACCCCTCTTGACCTACAACGAATGGTTTTCTTTACTAATATAATTAAATTTCCAAACGAAGAAAAACCCTTGGTTTTTCAAACAAATAGAAAGCATGATGATGAAAATGCGAAACTTGGATTCCTATCTCTTTTTTACACTATGATATATATTTGTTTGAATGAAGTTCTATCCTAAGTCGTAATCTCTTTTTTCTCTATGATATATATTTGTTTAAAATGAAGTTCTTTCATAAGTCATAATCTCTTAAAATTAGTTTAAATTAATTGAAATTACAAGTGAAGGCGGGCTATATAGATCTCTATATTGCACAAAGCAAAGGTTAGACATCTAGCATGACGAAGATTCTAGAGTTCAAAAGCCCAATAGAGTAGAGCTTGAGAAGGAATGGTTCTATGGCCCACCCAAGAAACTGATTTCATATGAAATCCACTTGACCTAAAGGCCGTAGATAAAAGATGCTCCAATGCCAAAAATAGAGTTTGAGAAGAGATGGTCTTAAGGTCCAACAGAGAAATTAGTTTCATACGAAATCCAATGAAAGTAAAGTTTCCAAAAGCGGTCTATCCGAAGGCCCAATGGAGAGACTAAACTCAAACGAGATACACTTGATATATCTAAAATCCGTACACCAATCGGTTGATCACTCACCTCTTGGGGTGGAAGTTGTGTGTTCAACCCCTTAGGGTTGTTGAACATACTTGAGCTAGCATGGCGAGTCTATCCATGTAATGTATTTGAGCGCTTAAAACTACATGCCTTTCAATACCCTTCCTTTGTAATGCTTTGAGAATTCGAATCTCAGTTTTATGGAATACGAAAAGTCCCATGGGTGCTCTACCCTTCACTTGTGCAATTGTTCTTTCAATACATTGAAGCCGAAGGAGATTAGACTTCCATCATAGTTCCTTTTAAAAATATCCACATGATGTGGAGTCCTTAGATAAAATGTATCTAAACATTGAAATCCACCAACCCAAAAGCCATAGTTCATCATAAGCATAGGTAAAGAGTGTTCTTCAACACATGAAGTTTCAACCCTCACCCCCATCTGAAAACCATGAGCTAAACTGTGACATCACCTCCAAGGAATCTTTTTTATTTTAAAGAGGAAGTTCTACCCAAGCCTAATCTCCCTTGGCTTGAGTATATTGAAAAAGCAACTATACAAATGAAGGGTCTACAAAATAGGAGTTAGATTGCCAAAGCAACATTTATAAATAGCTGATGAAGGCATCAAGTTTGGTTTGAACATCTCCAAAGAATCTTTTTCATATTTAGATCTTCTCTTTACAGCATTATTGGTCTTCATCCCATTAGGACACCTCTTTAGTGCCCTAAGGAATTGAGGATACATAATTACTTTTATGGACAATGGAGAATATTGCTCCTTTGAAGAACGCGTTTCCACACGAGATTGGCCCACCATCTTTGGTACATTAGAAATAATCTATTATATGCCGATGGTAGGATACATCTCATTTGTCTTCCTTTTGCATCTCATATATATCTCTCTCCTCCACCCAACCTCTTCAATAGCAATTATTTCTCCTGATATACCTATGGCTGATTCTTTTGCACAAGATCATATTTCTACACTTCATGAGGTTCATGAGCACATTAAGAAGAGTCAAGAATGTTACATGCATAATGTTAATAAAAAATGAGTAGCTAAACACTTTAATGAAAATGACTTGGTATGGTTAGGAATAATTAAAAGGCATTTGAAAAATATCGCACAACATCCTAAAGTCAAACTTGGACCACATTAATATGGACATTCTCATATTATTCAAAAAATTAATGAGAATGCTTTTAAATTAGAAATACCTTGTCCTTGGATTATACATAATTCTTTTCATATTAGTTTATTGAAATCTTTTAAGAGGACTTTACCACTCAATTCTATTGTAGATGATCCTCTATGACTTGAAGAGGATGCTAAAATTTTAGCTCTAGAGAAAATACTTTGTTATGATGTTACTACTACACGTACATGCAACTAATATCATAGATATTTAGTTAAATATAAAAAATTACTCACTTGAAGAATCTCAATGGATTCATAAAACATCACTGACTCCATACTATGATCATTGAATTTCTCCATATCATTCCGAGTCACATTAAATTCCATTTTTCCAATTCCATCCATGTGGTTTTTACATGGAACATGCTTATAATTGATCAGTGATGGGACACGTGACTCACCATTCATGTCTATCAACTGAGATCAGTTGCTTGTCAACTGGGAGGCATGTTATATTTTATGAAATAATGGAATGTTATATGGATTTTAACATCTTGAGGGTTTTAATGTGATTTGTGTTTTGGTTTACTAAGTGAAGACTCATAAGGGTGTGAACATGCATGGACTTATTCACATATTTCTAAAGATATTTAGAAGATAATATTTTAGTTATTTTTTATAAAAATAATAGATCACTTTAGAAAGCAATGTTTTTGTAAAAATAGTAGATCGCTTGAAAAGCAATGATTTTGTAAATAAGAAGATTTTTGTAAACACATGCTTTTTGAAGCACTATCGTGATGTATATTCTATTCAAAATGAAATGGAAAATACCTATAAATACACATACTGTGATAGACTCATCCATTAGAGTACATGGGGGGAGATTTTACCCAATCTAATGTCAAGTCTCTTGTCTCTTTCTATTCTCTGAGTACTTTTGTGGGATTTATTTTTTGTACTATTAGTTGTGTATGAGCCTGTAGGATCCAATCAATAATAATAAGATGAATTTAGCTCTTTGGAAGATTTGGAGAAGCCATATACTCTAGCATATTTGGTTTAGGAGGAACCCATCTTGTTTTGAAAGTGAGAAAAAGAATTTATTATTCCACTCAAGAAAACTCAGTTCTCCTCTAGTCAACAAAGCTTGTGGTCCATCACGGAAGTGTTGGATTCTAATTCATTTTCTCACATTGAGCTAAGCAAGTATCAACCTTAGAGGTGGAAAGATATTCTTCCATCCTTCTACTCTACGAATATATTTATTATGCTGTTTTGCATTGATGCAAAGTTGTAATGCTCCCCAGATTACCCTCAGATGTAATGCTCCATTTGTGAGTTGTCATTGTATCCCTAAGCTAGTGTTGGTGTATGAGTTGGAGATCCTATATTTTCTATGTGGAATCCTGCCTCCCTGAATAATTTTTATATCTTTCGTTTAATTTGATCTTCTTTTCTATTGTTGTCAAAAATAATGCTTTAGAGTTGAGCTCTTTCGAACGGTGCTCAAGATGAAGCTTCAGCTCTCCTCTCATTCTATACCACACATTTAATCTGCAGTGTTGTTGTTGTAGCGCTCTTTGCCTCTTTGTTTTTGTTCCTCTTTGTTTAGTACATCTTCAAAGATTTATGTTGAATCTTATAAAGTTGAGGGAGTTCCACTATTAGCACGTCCTTTAACCTCGTGTCCTTTTCTTGTACTTTCCCAGTCATCTTCATCACGTTTGGAATGATGTTATGAAGTGCGACGATGGATATTTAGTGCGACAATGGATATTTGTGACACCCACTAGCCTACACTACATAAAATATCCATTGTGTAGGCTATGTACTGTAGGCTAGTGGGTGTCACAAATATACAAACATAACCCACTAGGCTAGACTACAAAAAATAAAAAAACATATCCAGTGCCAAAAATGCTGATCTAACAATTAATAAACATTTGGGCACTCATCAAAGAAAATAATGGTTTTTAAGAATTATTTTGGCATAATTCTTAAGAAATATAATTATTTTAAGAATTATAATTATCTTAAGAATTACAAGAAATTAAGCCTTCGCACATTATTTTAAGAATTATTGTGGCATCATGTTATAAATATGTGTATGTATGTGTTTATATCAGAAGATGAACGCAGATCAAAGTGAGCAAATAGATTTTTATGTATGTACTTATGTAGGCTATAAAACATGAAGGCATACAAGAAAACCACGTAGATTAAACATAAGACCGCTTGCAAAACTCTTATTTATTCACATGTTAAAACGCAAATAAGACAGCTACAAAAGATACCAAATTAGAAAACGTTATAACTACAAAAATAAACACTTTATTATATTATATGTACTTGTATGTTTATATGCCTGTATGTAAGTAATTATGTAAGTAAATGTGTATGTACTTATGTATATATGTATGTATATATATGTCTATGTGTGTATCTGTGTTAGCTCCAACAACAAAACAATGTTCCTCCTAATAAGTTGTGTTAAATAGATTTCGTTTAAGAATGTTATCAAACATTACTTTAGGTTTCTTAGAGTTTAAGACTCTAGAGAGCCAATTATAAGTAGGGATATTTCCACATAATAAGATCCTTCATCTTGCTTCAAAAGGCCAGGACAATTCTGACCTTCCTCTCTATGCATTGGAAAATAAGTTGTGAACTCCATGTTCTTTAGAGTGCCCTATGTGTTGTGTCCATGGTTTCTACCCAAATTCAAAAATATTAGCTAAGCTTCTCAACTTTCTTCTCAATTTTCTTTTTACCTAAGTTATATCCCTTATGTATATGCTCTTTTCGAACTGAAACGTGTGAAGGGGCATAATACCTATAAGACACCCTTTCTCCCACAAAATAAGATTCATACCCTGAAGACCATCAAATCTTGAACTCCTAAAACAATAAAAACCAAAAGGATAACTTGGAGAGGATGTGTATTAACTACACTCCAAGAAGCAATATTCACATGACCCTTCCATCAAGCATCAAACTAAGGTTAGCTTCAGATTAGGGCTTTGGGACCAAGCGGTTGCGCGGGGTTGTTATTCCAAGCAAAAGAATCAAAATTCCTAAAGTTATTCCACTTATGCATTCACACACGCCCACGGAACGTCAAGGTAAATTGCAGAAGAGAAAAAACTCGTGAGGAGGGAAGGGTTGGAACAAAAACAGAGAAAATAGTTCCACGACATGATGCTGAGATCTTGTTGGAGTGATACTCTTTGTGAAAGCAAAGTTTTAAAATTCCTCAATGTGGTAATTTATATTTGAAGCTCATCTCATGACCTTATGGGATGCCGTTGGGTGTGAATTGACGCTAAGAACCACCCTCTTCACCTTGAACGAACGGTGTTCTTTACTAATATAACTAGATTCGTAAAAGAAGAAAAACTCATGATTTTTTAAACATGGCAACGAGAAGCTTGGATGCCTATCTTTTTTTTTCTATGATATATATTTTTTAAAATGGAGTTCTATCATAGGTCCTAATCTTTTATATTTTTTAAACATGACAACGAGAAACTTGGGTTCATATCTTATTTTCTCTATGATATATATTTTTTTCAAATGAACTTTTGTCATAGGTTCTAATTTTTTAAAGTTCGTTTATATTAATTGAAGTTCAAGTGGAAAGGGGCTTGGTAGCCATATACATCTCTATATTCCACAAATCAAAGGTTGGACATCTAGCATGGTCAAGATTCTCAAGTTCGAGAGCCCACCACAGTAGATCTTGAGAAGGAATGGTTCTATGGCCCAGCGGAAAAACTGGTTTCATATGAAATCCACTTGACCTAAAAGGGCCTATCATAAGGGCCAATGGCGAAACTAAACTCAAATGAAAATAGAAACTTTCGAGAAGCCCTTTCTTTGTGATGCTTTGACACTTTAACTCTTGATTTATGAGATACGTAAACTTTCATGGGTGCTCTCCCCTTCACTTGTACAATTGTTCTTTGAAGCCCAATGAGGCTAGACTTCACCCATACTTCCTTTTAGAAAAAAACATCCACTTGATGTGGATTCCTTAGATAAAAGATGTCCAAACATTGAAATCCACCAACGCAAAAGCCATACTTCATCATAGGTATAGGTAGAGAGTGTTCTTCACCACATGAAGTTTCAACCCCCATCCCTCACCCGAAGGCCATGAGCTGAACCGCAACATCACCTCCAAGGAATCTTTCTTTTTTGCTAAAGAGGAAACTAGTCCCAAGTCTAATCTCCCTTGGCTTGAATATATTGGAAAAGCAATCGCACAAATGAAGGATATAATACCTATGAGACCCCCAATATCTCAAAGATTTTCTCTTGCAATGACATTTAAAACTGGATTATATGCTTCTTGGGTCTTGAAATGCTATCTTGACTTACCATCATCTATTGAAACTAACAATAAAGATGTCTCTTGTTGCTTTTATAGGTGGTTCGCAAGCTTGTCCTGATTGAAGTGATCAAAACCATGTCAAAATTATCAAGAAATGGGACAAGTGTGACCTTCATGATGATTCGAATAAGATCCTTTGTCACATGATGGACACAACAAAATGGCGATCATTTCATCTTCTAAACTTTACATATGTTATTTTGGAGCCACCTCAAACGAATGTATGAGCCCCATCCATTGGTGCAAAAAGCCCACTATCTCAAGGAACTTTCAAACTTCGCTATGGGGGAAGGTGATTCACTTAAAGATATTCTCTAGCAATGTAAATTAAAACTCGATTACATGCATATCGTGGGTCTTCACTTGCCATCGTTTGCTTAGGCGATGCATCTTTACCTCCTTCATTTCAATCCTCTATTTTTGCATAGATGTCGCATGTTGTGTTTACTGTAATTGTAATAATTCCTTTAATATTGGATAAATTCCATCTTCCTTTCTAGTTCTTGTAGTTCCAAAAGCTCCACTATGATTGTAATCTCAATGTCAAGAGAATGGCATTATATCGCTTCTTCGAGGCACAGAAATTATAGTTCCGTTCTCCCTCACAAGAATCCCCACATGGAAAGAAATGGATCTTATCACACTCTTGTTCTCACTGTTCTCCGTTGTTACCAAGGGCTTGGATAGGTGTTTTCAAAGCAGTACAAAAGTAATCCACTTAGCCTGTTGATCTTGACGATGTGAAGGAGGAGGTACATGCGATACAGATTTTCCCAAAGACCTCTACAGCTTTCTAGAAGCATCCACTGAAGTTCTGAATTAACTTTAGTTTTCGGATGTAGGGTGAGAACATTTCAATTCTTATAGCTGCATTTAGCTTCCAATAATCCACACAATCAGTAAGTGCTTATTTTTCTTAGGAACAATATCAATCGGAGATACCCATTCTATGTGATATACAGGGACAATAGAACCAACTCATATGAATTGATCCAACTCTTGTTTAACTTTCTTTATATAATTTGGATCCATTCTATAGACTACAACTGAATTGTTTTATTGGAATACATAGAGCTTCAAGAGATTTCTATGTTGGTAGAGCTGGAGATCCAATCTACCATATCTCGATAATGCAAAAAACATCAAGAAAATCTTTATGAATATCTACCTGTTCATCCTGAAAGTTAGTGTTCAATGAAGCATAAGTCTTCCCAAATGAGGGGGTCTTAGCTATTCTAATATTACATGAAAGGGCCTGACCCTCCGGTCGATAGGAAGGATGATCCTTTTCTATAAATGAGGGTGGAAGGGGAGGTTCTTCAATTAGTAGTTCATCCATCATTCTGGGAGTAATTGAACAACACTTGGTTGATTCATACCTCGGCTCAAATCACGGTTCAAAATCAATAACTCTGAGTGACATGGATCCTCACTGGCTGCTAGAAAAATAGATTCTTCATCTTCAGTTAATCCCTATGGCATATGTACAAGTTGAGGTATATGAACGATGGTATGATATTTTCATGGGTCCAATTCATCGAGTATTTTCATATATTTCAATTGTTTGTGTTTAAAAGTTGATTGATCTAAAGACCAATCTTGGGTTACTTTGACATGTTTCAACTATGGCCTGTCAAGTAATAGATTTTGATCTATATTCACATCCAAGAGTGAAAGGACCACAAATGTAACTAGAAAAGTGGATCCTTGTATTGCCTATTGGTTTAACTCTAGATTGATCAGCCATTCAAACAAAAAAATTGATAAGCTCGATATGGACTCAGCCCATCTGCCTACATACTGCATGTATAATGATGTTCACACCAAAACCTCTCTCAATAAGTACCTTACGAATACACCTATTCTTGTGCTACACTATAACAAATGGTACGACATACTGCATGTGTAATGATATTCACACCAAAACCTCTCTCAATAGGTACCTTACGAATACCTCGAGTTTTACTATGGTTGAAGTCGATGAATTCTTAGCGATGGGATCCTTGTAGTACTATTCTTCTTTCGAATGTAGGTAGTAAAGACAACAACTGGCAAAATGGAAGAGTGAATGCTATCTTAGATACTATATTTCAATGTGCTAAATCTTCTGAACCTCCTCCTTCCATATGCTTATGTTCATCTATTCCTTAAACGTTTAGGTTAGTAACAAGATTTTGCTCCTATGGTTCTTGAGATGAAACGTGTGGGAACATCTTCAATCCATGTAGCAAACTTGGAAGTTACGTGTTGTTTCTCCTTGAAACCTGATTCAAATATAGTGGCAGCTCGCTTTAATATTTATTGTGATCTAGTCTACACAATACAAGTCTATAAATCATCTTGGATGGTTACCACCATACTAGTAATTGAGCCCTACTTTTGTTTCTTTATTCTATAATATTCTTGGGCATCCTTACAATGCGCCTAATATGACCACATTCACTGCAAAAGTAGTATCGAGTTCTCATGATATTAGTATTAATATTATTCCTATTATTTCTACTTTTTGAACATTGGTACCCAAAATTTTGATATTCGGATTGTTATTATACTACCAATTTGGACAATGAGGGTATGCTAGGGATTGTTGATTGAGAGAGCTGTAGTTGGGAGATAGAACAACAACCTCTTGAATTACAACATTTACAATTGTATGATTCTTTTGCACCTTTTCATTATACATATAGGTGGTAAGTGAGTGGTCGTTACAAATAGCACAATATATTTGATAAAGCATGCAATTTGTTGTTGTGTGCCTTGGTCTTCTACATTTAGTAAAGTAAAGGTTATTTAATGGTTCTTCTACTCGACATTTAGATGTTTCCCCTAGTTCTAAACAACCCAAATCCTCTATGAAGGCTCTGAGCTTATTTTCAAACTATAGGGTGGTATCAATCACATCATGTCAGTTCATTGCTCCAAAACATCGTATGATCATAATTTGATGTAGTCTAGGTAGTAATAGACTAATGAACCACTCGATGAACACATCTTCTAATAGACTGGTGTCCTTTGGGATATCTTACTAATAAGTATTAAATGCACACATATTCTTGCACCGTTTGTTGTGGTTCCCACCTATTATTTTGCACAAAGTCAAAACTTTCTAGAACAATCTTAGTGTTTCTAGACCAATGTAGGAAAGCATCTTTTAATACATCATATATAGTGAAACGAGCGAACTCAAACTCAGTAACCCAACGGGCCACTTCATGAACTAAGGTTGATCGAAAAACATGAGCCCTTTATCGTGCTACTTTTGATTTTGCATGATTCTTCGAGGATGTTATAATTGATTTCAAAACTTCTTACATGGGCATCAGAGTCATCTTCAGGAACTCCTCCAAATTTACTATAGGCTACCTCCAAGGGCTGATTCTACTTCCTCACTCATCCTTGTCTATAGAGGTACTCAACCTAGGATTAGATAACTGATGACCCACAAAATTATCCCACCATGGTTTAACACCTTGAACTCTTGAATTTTCCAAATAAAAATGCTTTGAATGAAGTTGTTCTAGTACACTTTCGATGGTCTTGTTCTCAGTGATTTACGATAAACATTTGGGAAAAAAAAAGTCGTTGCGTTAGAATCCGATGGAATTACAAAGCTTTCTATTTTGTTCCCAATTTAGGCCGAAAAGTTTATGGGGGATTGCAACAAAATCATTGTAATTTCTTGTGGTGTTTCAATAGTTTTCTATACTCTTAGGGTAATGTACATTTCGAGATTCTACATGGTTTTGACCATGGCATTAACTAATGGATTACGAATCTACATTTAGATTAGGAATCTACATTTAGAGATTCTCCATTGTTTTGACCGTGGCATTAACTAAGGGTTCATATCGCTCTATTCATTCCCTTTGATCGCCAGAGTACCAAATTTCATTCTAAGGTCAATGCTACTTGGACCACCTCATCGATTTAGGGGTTACTCGTAGTGTAGAAACATAATTTCTCCCAAAATAGAGAAATTAAGACATTAACAAGCCATCCCAATACCATATCCTCAAAGCGGTCAATGAGTTCTCAAAATCTACTTCAGTGTACTTTTGAACACTATGGCATGTTCTCCTATAGACTGATTATGAGATTTCTCCAAATCCTACAAGGCCTCGTTTCAGCGCATCCACTATACTGGAATGCGATAACCTTTTATAAAATGCTAAGTTTAACCATTAGACTACTTCTTAGGCTCAGTTTAACCTCAGAACTTGAAAGTTTTAGCTTATCCTATTATTGCAACCAGCTAAAACATACTACATCTCAAATATGAGAACATGAATATCCCTATCACCATTGAAGTCTTTCCCAGTTAAGCACCCACATGTTCCGTGCCCTCTCTCCACCTTGGTCTCCTCCCTTGTCACCGTTGGCACAGACTCATCTGGTAAGCAAACACCTTGGTTTTTTGCCTTGTATTGACTAGACTCGAGTCCTTCATCCTCTTTGACATAATCAAGTACCTCTTTTAATCCACCATGCTCACGATTTTCTGCTTTACATTGCTCAAAGGATAAATTATCCACAACCGACTCACTACTGATTGGTGACTAAAGCAAGGCTTTATCGTGCTTATATTGCAAGTATCGTACCACATTACAAGGTGGATATTTCTAAATGCTCTTTGCCTTCTACTTATTAGCGTTCTTCTTGAGTACATGAATATATATATATATATATATATATATATATATATATATATATATATATATATATATATATATATATATATATATATATATATATATATATATATATATATATATATATATATATATATATATATATATGTGTGTGTGTGTGTATGTGTGTGTATGCATATATATATATATATATATATATATATATATATATATATATATATATATATATATATATATATATATATTATTTATTTATTTCTATTTATTATATTTATTGAAAGGCGAGTGTTTATTATAGTCTATGCATAGTCAAAAATAAAAAAGATGTAATTTATTTAGAAAAGATTTGTTTTCTTTTAAATAAAGCGCAATGCCCATATGCAAACCAATATTTCTATGCTATGGCTGCCTCTAGTCTTTGTGATGAGAATGAACCTGTTTCATTTGATGAAGTCCAAAATTGGATGGCTACTATGCAATTAGAATATGAAGCTATTATAAGGAATGGTACCTACTCTTTATGTGACTTGCCTCTTGGCAAGAAGACCATTGGCACTAAGTGGGTATAAAAGCTGAAGCATAGGCTTAATGGAAATGTTGAGAGGTATAAGGCTAGGCTTGTTGCAAAAGGTTATTCCCAAGAAAGAGGCATTGATTTTGATGACACCTTTTCTCCTACATGCAAAATGACTATTGTTCATAGCATATCTGCACTTGTAGCTCATCACGGTTGGAATCTACATTAGTTGAGCAGTAAAAATGCATTTGTAAATGGTGACATGCATGAAGAAGTGTATGTTTTTCAACCTTGTGGTTTTGTACAGAAAAGGGAAGGAAAACAAAGTGTGTAGGTTGAAAAAAGAATATTATGGTTTGAAGCAAGCACCACATCCTTGGTATGAAAAGATACATGCCTACTTGATTGCACATGGTTTTGAGAAAAATCCAACTGAGAGCACCTTATATGTTAAGCATGCAAATGATGTGCTTTTGATCATTTTATCTATGTTGATGACATGCTGTTGACTGGATCTAACGAGAAGCATATTGCTGATTTTAAGGCTGATTTGCATGCCTCATTTTAGATGTCATATTTGGGGCATTTGCATCATTATTTGGACATTCAATCAATGCAAGTTGATGGTGGAATAGCATTGTGCTAAACAAAATATATATTGCTATGTTTTGGCCTTGAAGACTACAAACCTATTGCCATTCCTATGGAAACAAGTTTATGGTTGAGTCTTCATGATGCTAAAGATGCATTTGATGTTGTTCTATTAGTAGATTGTTGGATGCTTGGTTTATTTATGCATAACATGGCCTGATATTGAGTTTTCTACCTCACAAGAGTAGGTTTATGCATTTCCGAGCTGTCAAGCATTGGCAGGCAGTTAAGCACATCTTTCGCTAATTCGGTGGTACATAGCTACTGAGATTGTCTTATCCCATGGGGGGATCATTACCACTAGATTTACATGCTTTTTCTGACTTTGATTGGGTTAGTTTCTATGATATTTGTATTTCCACCAATGGTTTTTGCTTCATGCTTGGTAGCTCATGCATATATTGGTTGAGCAAGAAGTAGCCTACTATGGTCACTTCTAATTGTGAGGCTCAATGTAGGGCAGCTTTTACATCAACTATTTAATGTGTGTGGCTCACACACCTTATGGCTGATTCGGGTGTTGGTCAGCCTTCTGCCACCACCATCTTCACTGACACTCACAACAAATTTGGAATTTTGAAGAACCTTATCTTCCATACTTGCAATAAGCACATTCAGGTGCACGAGGGAGAGGCTCCTTGTTAGAAAGATCAGTTTGGCATATATGCCCACACAGGAGAACATTGCGAACCTTTTCACAAAGGCTCAACCTAGCGAGAAGTTTGAAGCTTTCCACAAAGCTTTGGGCTTTAGTTTTGTAAATCCATTCCACATAGCTTAGCACTTTCTTATGCATGAGCTCAAGTTCCTTGTTCACTCCATCACTTCTAGGGGGAGATTTGTTGGTATATGTCAGTAGTGGTGTGTATGAACATACCAGAACCACCGAGGCACTTTTTTCCCCTTTAGGAGTTTTTTTTCTCGCAGCTTGTATATAGGCCTAAAACTCTAATGGAACACTTATCTTTGTGAATTCGCTTGACCATACATGCATATATGCTTTCTTCTATGCTTTTTGAGCTCTATAATGTTTATAAAAGCAGGATGGCATCATGCTTTCTTGCAAGTATGGTAAGGAGAAAGTAAGAACATCCAATGTTTTCATAAATTTATTCATGTCACAAGCATGTTCACCTTTATTCATGGCATGTAGTTCCCTTTGGTTATTTGGTTGTAAATTGTGTGCCCTCCAACACACATTTCTTGAAGTGCATGTAGAGCACTTCATTGAAAAAATTCTGATTTTCAATTTCTTGCAAAAATCTTATCAAGACATTTTAAAAAATTGCATGCAAAGTTGATTTATGCATAAAAAGTAGAGAGTATACTAAAATTGTTGTTTACTTGTTCTTCTTTTATACCAAGCTTGTGACTAGTTACTTTTTGTTGCCATTCTTTACTTTAGGTGTACACAAAAACATAGAGATTAAAACATAAGAAAACACAATCAAAACATAAAAATAATCTTAGACTTTCTTAGTCTCGGATTGAAGACCATCTTCACCTCATAGGAAAGACATAAAAATGGTTAACCATTTGACAAATACATAAAACCATGAGCTATACAAATTCACACTTAGAGAGTACACTTTAGACCATGTTGGAGCACATAAGTAGCTCCCAAAAACATGAAGCAATACGAGAGAGTGAGCTTTTGAATAGGTTCACATCAAACTCCAAAATTTTGTAGTGAGTGTCCTAGTGAGAGAAGCCAGGTGGCTACTTAAGGATGTTAAGTTGCTATGATATGATGGCCTATTCTAGTGGACGAACTGCTGATGCTATTTAGTAGTGGCTCAGCAAGTGGGAATAGTGATTCCGATTATTCCTTATCATGGATCATAGGCATAAGATTCAGTAGGATACCTATATCTCATGGATGTTTCCAATACATGGTTGTGTAAAATCAAACATGAAAAAAAGAGCCCACCACTTGAGCACAATCTAAAGTCCTATTTTAATTTAATTTTGTGCCACCAGATGAGACGTCAAAGGCACTAGATACTTGGTTTTTCATCAGTTAGAAATACCAAACAATTCAAAGTTATGAATATAGGTATATAGAAGTACTTCTTAAAGTGCCTAACTCTATTCTAAAGTTTCTCCAAGTCTACAAGGTTTCTTGGGACTTAGAGAAACAATCTAGTCATTAGTAAGAAAGGAGAGGTTTCACTCTTTGGCATAGGCCATATACTGTCACGAGGAAGGAGATAAGGAAGAGAGCTCACACACACACTCTCACTCTCAAGGAGAAGCACACACACAGACTGCAGCAAGGAAGAATGATCTTCTTCTTCTTCTATATACATAAAAGGAATGTACAAGAATGACCTAAAAACAAAATACAACAAGTGCACTATATAAAGATCAATACATAAGGAGAAACCTAATGTCAGCGAATGAGTGAGCTGGCAAGAAACAAATGTGCCATCACTCTTGGTATATAAATCTAATAAAGCTCAATGAAGTATCCCTGACATATACCGACGTGACCACTATGCATGTCAGAGAAACAGAAAACTGGTATGTGTAATCCTGGATCATCACATGTTGAGCTTGATATCTCAACACTCCCCCTCAAGCTCAAGGCCATATCCTGTAATCCAAGCATCTCCCGAAAATTCTTCAACTTCTCAGCTCCAAGTGCTTTGGTGAAAATATCAGCAACCTGCTCATCTGTTCTCACATAAACAAGATCAATATCACCTGCTAATACCTTCTCTCTGATGAATTGATAATGTACCTTGATATGCTTTGTTCTAGCATGGAAAACAGGGTTCCGTGCTAACTATATGTTGCTAAGATTATCACAATAGATAGTGATAGGCTTTTGCACTTCCACACCTAAATCTGCAAGTAACATCTCCAACCATGATGCCTCACATCCTGCCATTACAGCACCTCTATACTCAGCCTCTGTACTCGACAAAGCAACATTGGGTTGCTTCTTATTGCTCCATGTAATAGCTGCACCTCCAAGTGAGAGAAGAAAGCCACTAGTAGATCTTCTATCTGGAGTACTACCAGCCCAATCTGCATCGATCTATCCATGAACCTGGAAATCTACACCAGCTTCATAAAACAATGCATAATCCAAAGTAGCACTCACATAACATAGAGTGTGCCTCACAGCATCCAAATGTGGCTTCCTGGAACCTGCATAAACTAACTTTCAAGTCCAACAGTATAACTTAGATCAGGCCTTATAATGGTGAGATATATAAGACTTCCCACAATTTTCATGTACATAGTAGCATTTTCCAATGCTTCACCTATTGTAGTATCCAATTTCAAATTCTGATCTAATGGCATAGAAATTGGCTTACAATCATCCATGCCATAGTTTTGTAGCATATTCACGACATATTGCTTTTGTGACATCCATATACCTGTTTCTGTATGTATAAACTCAATGCCCAAGAAATAGCGCAACACACCAAGATCTTTAATGTTGAATTCCTGCATAAGAAGTTTCTTTACCTCTTTGATGCTTTCTTCATTATCACCACCTACAATCAGGTTATCAACATAATAGCCACAATAGTGATGCCATCATCAGGCTTCCTTGCATATAGTGAGTGATCTAAATCACGCATAGAGAAATGCTGGTTAAGTAATCAGCAATCCTTGCATGCCATGCACGAGGGGCTTGCTTCAGCCCATACAAAGACTTTTGCAACCTGCAATCATATTCTGGATGCTTTGAATCTTCATATCCTTGTGGGCTGGTCCATATATACTTCTTCCTGTAACTCATCATGTAGGAAAGCATTCTTCACATCCATCTATGTAAAGTCCATCCTTTTGCTATAGCTAATGCAACAAGTGTTCTGACAATAGACATTTTAGCTATAGGGCTGAATGTTTCCTCATAATCAATGCCATATGTTTGTGCATAACCTTTAGCTACCAATCGTGCTTTATACCTGCTTATGCTACCATCAGCATTATGCTTTACCTTGTAAACCCATTTGCAACCTATGGGTTTCTTTGCTTGTGGAAATGGAACCAGCTTCCATGTATCATTTCCATAAAGTGCAGCCATCTCCTCATCCATAGCTTTTTTCCAATCTGCATTACGAATTGCATCTTCAAAACAAGAAGGTTACCTTTGTCATGTAAGCACAATGGCACGCCATGTGACTATCATATGTCAATCGTTGCACTGAATTACGCATCCTCACAGATCTTCTTGGTCTTGGGTCACTTCTCCTTGTATCATCTTCATGTGCCCTTCTTACTCTTGGAGTCTTCACAGAGGGCAATCCAAGTTCCTCATCAAGACTCTTTTCTGAACCACTTGAGTCTCCATCAACATCTTCAAAATCTGCACAATTTTTACTACCAGTAGAAAGCTTTTCTTTACCTTTCTTGGATGTATTTGATGAATTTGCTGGACGAAAATTTCCACGCAATCTTCTACTCCATGGATTTGAGTTGGAGCTATTGCTTGGTGATGCATCTAGTCCACTCAAAACTTGAGATTCTGCACTTGATTTTTCAGCATTTTCTTTGTCATTTGGTTCAAGATTTAGCCCTTTGGCATCTGCATAGAAGCTTGACATTTCATCAAATACCACATCTCTGCTCACCTTCACTTGT
Source organism: Ceratopteris richardii (assembly GCA_020310875.1). NCBI lineage: Eukaryota > Viridiplantae > Streptophyta > Polypodiopsida > Polypodiales > Pteridaceae > Ceratopteris > Ceratopteris richardii. The sequence goes on along the minus strand of CM035414.1, from coordinate 40,548,132 downwards.
CGTGTGAGTGGGTTATAACATTTGTACCCCTTTTGCTCAAGTGAGTATCCAATGAAGACACATTTTTCTGCTTTCGAATCAAGCTTCGTCCTCAACTCATCTGGAATATGTACATATGCAATACAACCAAAAACTTTCAGATGTGATAAGTTTGGCTTTTTACCTATGAACTTCTCTTCAGATGTAACTTGATGTATAGCAGCAATCGGAGTTTTGTTCATGATGTATACAGCAGTATGCATAGCTTCTGCCCAATAACAATGAGGCATATTCTTCTCAGCCATCAAGGCTCTTGCTATTTTTGCAATATGTCTATTTTTGCATTCAGCAACGCCATTCTGTTGTGGTGTGTACCTGCATGAAAACAGATGCCAAATTCCATGATGTTTTAGAAAACTATTGAACTCATTTGACATGTATTCACCTCCTCCATCAGATCTTAATGTCTGAATGTACTTCCCTGTCTTCTTTTCCACCATAGCTTTAAAATTCTGGAAGTAAGTGAACACCTCGCTCTTCTCTTTCACAAAATATACCCATACTTTGTGTGTATGGTCATCAATGAAAGTAGCATAAAACCTACAACCACCCATAGATGTCTTTGCTAGACCCCAAACATATGTATGTACTATTTCTATTACATTCTCACTAACATGCTTCTCATGTGGAAATGATGCTCTTGATTGTTTACCAAATTGACATGTTGCACATACCTTTTGCATTTCTGCAACTTTGAAATTGTTGGAGTTAGACGTTTGCGGAAGCACGCGAACAACACAAGGAAGAAGAAGAAGCTCAGAGCACAAACACACAATACTGAATGTATTACTAGAGAATGTACAAAGATAAGTAGCCCATTAGGGCAATAGGCGTACATACAAGCCGGGGAAAAAAACCTTCTAAAGAGGGAAAAAAGTTTCCTGGCAGTCCTAGTGTGTTTACACACATCACTACCTAAATATATCAACAAATCCTCCCTAGAAGTAATGCGGTGAACAAGGAGTTGACACTCATGTATAAGGAAGTGACAAGCTATGTGGAAATCACTCCACAAAAGGAAGTAAGCCCAAAGCTTTGCGGAAAGCTTCAAACTTCTCCTTAGGCAGAGCCTTCGTGAAAAGGTCTGCAATGTTCTCCTGCGTGGGCACATATGCCAAGCTGATCTCCCCAGCAGAGAACCTCTCCCTGACATAGTGATAATCCACCTCAATGTGCTTAGTGCGAGCATGGAACACAGGGTTCCTCGCAACTTCCAATGCGCTCTAATTGTCAGTAAAGATGGTGGTGGTAGAAGACTGACCAACACCCAAATCATCCCTAAGGCGTCTGAGCCACACACACTCAACAGTAGTTCTAAAAGCTACCCTATACTGAGCCTCACAACTGGAACTGGCCATAGTAGGCTGCTTCTTGCTCAACCAAGATATACATGAGCTACCAAGCATGAAGCAAAAAACACTAGTGGACACACGAGTGTCATAGCAACCAACCCAATCAGAGTCAGAAAAAGCATGCAAATCTGGCGGTAGTGATCCCCCCTTGGGATAAAACAACCCAAGTAGCCGAGTACCACTCAAGTAGCCAAAGATGCGCTTAACGGCCTGCCAATGCTTGACTCCTAGGCAATGCATAAATCTACTCATCTGTGAGACAGCAAACTGAATATCTGGCTGAGTAATGCATAAGTAAATCAAGCATTCAACAGCCTGCTGATAGAGAACAGCATCAAATGCATCTCCAGCATCATGAAGACTCAATCTTAAACCTGTCTCCATAGGAGTGGCAATAGGCTTACAGTTTTCAAGGCCAAAACGCTGCAATAATGTGTCAATATATTTTGTTTGACACAATGCCATTCCACCATAAACTTGCATAAACTAAATGCCCAAATAGTGATGCAAATGCCCCAAATCAGACATCTCAAATGAGGCATGCAAATCAGCCTTGAAATCAGCAATATGCTTCTCAATAGGACTAGTGAGCAGCATGTGGTCAACATAGACAACAATGATTAGAAGCACATCATTAGCACGCTTAACATATAAGGTGTTTTCAGTTGGACTGTTCTCAAAACCATGTGCAACCAGATAGGCATGTATCTTCTCATACCAAGCACGTGGTGCTTGCTTTAAACCATATAATGCCTTCTTTAACCTGCACACCTAGTTTTCATGCATTTTTGCCCAAAGCCAGGGGCAGCTTGTATACCCACTTAGTGTCAATGGCCTTCTTGCCAGGAGGCAAGTCACATAAAGACCATGTATCATTCTTCATTATAGCATCATATTCAGATTGCATAGCAGCGATCCAAATTTCTGAATTTTGTGCTTCATCAAAAGAAACAGGCTTATTCTCATCACAGAGACTAGACAAAGCCATAGCATAGCAATCTGATGCAAAGGAGGCACTATGAGATCCTGAACGAGTACGATATGACAAAGGTGCATCTAATTTGCTGTCATGCAAAGTCTGCACCAGCCATTTTGGCATAGTTTTTGCCTTCTCAATATCAGCTCTCTCATCAACAAGTGCATCATGTAAATCTGCATCAGAAATGGAATGATCTGCATCATCATATGAAACCTGCAAAGGCTGAGAAGTTGCCTCATTAGGACCAGCACTAGACTATCCACCTCTTAAAAGAGCCATCAAAGTATCATACATGTCTTTGGAGCTAACATGTCTCGTTAGTACATGAAAGCAATGGCTAAATAGCATCTTCCACAAATACATCACGGCTAACCATAATGCGTTTAGTCTGTGGATGATACAGACGATAACCTTTACTTTCAGAACTGTACCCTACAAAAATACATTTTACTGCCTTATCATCCAATTTTCTACGATGTTGTTCAGGCACTAGTGCATATGCCAAACAACCAAAAACACGCAGATGAGCAACAGATGGCTTGTGGTCATTCCAAGCCTCATATGGAGTGATAGATTGCAGCGCTTTAGTGGGACACCTGTTCAGTACATATGCTGCACACATGACAACCTCAAGCCATAAACTATGTGGTAAAATCCTGACTCTTGACCATGCACCACGCCATCTCCATGAGTGACATGTTCTTTCGTTCAGCAACTCCATTCTATTGAGGTGTATACGACATTGTGCACTAGTGTTTTATCCCACGTTCAGCCAAAAATGAATTAAACTCAAAAGACATATATTCCCCCCCCCTCGATCAGAATAGAGGGTGCCCATTTTACATGCTGATAGATTTTTAGACAAAACCAAAAACTGTTTAAAGCACATGAACACTTCGAACTTTGCTTTGAGTGGATGTACCCATGCATGCCTAGAAAAATCATCAATAAAAGTCATAAAGTAAAGGTAATTTCCAAAAGAGGGTGTCAGCATAGGACCATAGATATCACTATGTACAAGATCCAATATCTGTGTAGCCCGAACTGAACCATCTTTTGGAAACGAGGAACGATGCATTTTGCCCAAAATACAGCCTTCACAAACATGTTTTCTAGGTGCCTCTAGTTTGGGCAAAGAGGACACCATTTCAGATTTTTGTAGGCATAGCAAACTAGCAAAATTCAGATGACCAAAGCGTGCATGCCAAAGCTTTGCATCTGACATAGCCTAAGAATCATTTGGTGCACATGCCAAATCATTTACAGATCTTTCATAGTCTATGAGCTTATACAGCCCATGACATAAAATGTGAGAAGCAATAATCACATTGCCATTTGGCAGATCATGAATTGTACACCTGTCCTCAACTAAGTTCACAACCAAGCCAATCTTGGCTAATGCAGAAACTGATAACAAGTTCTTTTTGATCCCTGGCACAAATAAAGCATCTGACAAAGTGAAAGAAATACCATCAGTAGTAGTCAAAATGATCTTACCAACTCCCATAACAGGATAAGAGGAGTTGTTGGTGCATGTAACAGTATTCCCTGTAGGGGCAAGCTCAAGTGAAGAGAAGAAACTACGCTATGAGGTAATATGTTTGGTCGCCCCACTGTCAAAATACCAAACATCTGAGTCTACTGCAGACATGCACTGCTCATGAGAAGATGGGTCAAAACTACAGACGGTAGTAAATGCCCATTCTTCTTCCTGCAAAAGATTTGCAGACTCTGTTTTTGGTGTAGAGGCCTCTACAACAAGCATTCGAGCCTCTTTGTTCTTTGCCTCTTTAGCAGTCAGTTTTGGATAGTTCTTTATGATATGATCATTCCCTTTACAATACTTACAAAACAATTTCTGCTTTTCTGATTTCTTCTCATCTTTATCTTCCTTCTTCGAATATGCAGAATTAGCAGATTTCTACTTACTAGTTGAAGAGCTCCATTTTCCTTTGCCCTTCTGACTAGCTAGGAAAGCTTGATCTACAGCTCGCATAATGGACCTGTTTTGCCTAGACTGATCTTCCTACAAAAAAACACAGACTAACTCCTCAAATGATAAGGCATTTGGATTGCCTTTCATCATCAACCGAAGAGTAGAAGCAAAACTCTGATGTGAATCAGGAAGACCATTCAGAATGGTCTGCACAAGTGAGCTACATGGTATAATCTCATCAGCAGATATCAAATGTTCCTTCAAGTCTTTGATCTTCGTTAGGAAACTGTCCATAGAATCACCTTCATTCATGTGCTCACTCTCCAACTGTTTTCCGAGGTAAGCAACATGAGCCTCATTCCTAGCTTGGTACAATGTGGTAAGTGTATCCCAAGCATCCTTAGGTGTTCTGCAAGAGCAAATATGAGGAATAATGGCACATTTGAGAGACAAAGCTATCAATGCATGTGCCTGGGCATCTCGGCCATCCTAGCGAATCTGCTTTGTAGTAGGTGAAGTAGAAATAGCAGCACAAACAGGAATCTGCGGAATATCATCTTTGACACCATCTTAATCAGCTCTAGCACCTATATTTGCAGTACCTGTAGTCAAAGGTGTAACACGAAGTCTTTCAACACCCTGCACAATGTTCCACAATCCTTTTGTAATCAATTTGCATCATATAAGCCTACAATCGATAGTTGGTACCATCCAACTTATCCTCAACAACCAACATACGGAATACATCACTGCTTTCAGCCATGGCCGGTGACTAAAATACCTTGATGCAAAAAATTGACTATATCTCAAAAAGTTAAACAAAACTGCCTAGACAAGTTCTGCTAGACCTGTAGCAAACTTCGAGACGCTTAAACTGGCGATCAAAAACTGGTATATACCTTTGGCACAAAAGACGAAATAGCTTGCACAAGCATTGCGATAGTGCGTTCGGAGGCTGAAACCAGCTCAGATCGCCCTGGATGAAGTGACGACCTGCTCTGATACCAATTGTTGGAGTTATACGTCTGTAGAAGCACGCGAACAGCACAAGGACGAAGAAGAAGCTTGGAGCACAAACACACAATACTGAATGTATTACTAGAGAATGTAAAAAGATAAGTAGCCCATTAGGGCAATAGGTGTATATACAAGCCGAGGAAAAAAAACCTCCTAAAAAGGGAAAAAAGTGCCCCGACAGTCCTAGTGTGTTCACACACATCACTACCTAAATATATCAACAGAAATTTGGTAGTCCGTGGACAATCTCCTTTGACTGCATCGTTTTATCCTTTACAAGTTTGCATGTCCAATCTATTTGTGCCATATCTCTATATCTGCAATAACTCCTACACCTTTTGCAAACATGGCTGCATTCATTTGAGGAATCTTCACATTTAAGGTGAACATCCTACCCACTTTGTTTCCTTTGGCAACCAATCGTCCATCTTGCTTGTACTCTTCTACATATAATCCATCAGCATTGAACCTGATTTGTAATCCCCGGTCAAACCATTTGTCCAACAGAAACCAGATTCTTTGTTATATTTGGAACATGCAACACATCAGCAAGATGTTTTACCTTCCCATCCTCCATAGACAATGCTATATTTCATGTATGCTCAATAGGATGTGATGTATCATCACCTATTTAAACATATCCAGGAACTTGCATTTTTTGCAAACTAGTAAACCATTTTGCATGACTGGTCATGTGATTTGAAGCACCTAAATCAACATACCTGACATTATCATTCGATTTTGAAACAACAGCAGACATCGTATTCATCATGTGATGTTGAACCATAAACAGCTTCTCAGAATCATCTACACTTGTGGATGCATAGTTGTTTTGTTGCCTTCTGTTATTTTGATTCTTCAACCTGCAATCACGTTCAAAGTGCCTAGGTTTACCACAGTTCCAACATCCTTTACTATCATTACATGAATCATTTCTTTGGAAATTTCTATGACCTCTTTGGCTCCCCCTGCCTCAAAACTATCCTCTTCCTCCTGCATGATTCTGTTGCTGACCTTGGTCTTGGTTACTGTTTCCTCTTCCACTTCCAAAACCTCTACCTCTGCCTCTTCCTCTACTAGAGTAGAATACCTACTCAGAACTGGGCTTTCCTTGGGAGTTTGAATCCGCACCAAGATTCTTTTCTTCAATAATCAGCATAGATACCAGATTAACAAAATTCAGAATATTTTCCCTGGTCTGTATGGAAGTTTTGAACTGCTTATATGCAGCTCCTAAACCACGAAGGCACACTTCAACCTTATCATCATCATCTAAATTCATGCCAATAGATGCAAGTGACTCACATATGCTTTTGATTTTTAGAGTCTACTCACTTACCAACATGCTCTTCTTTTCCAAAGTATGCAGCTCGTTCTTGAGTTGCAATTTTCGTGCCTTTGTATTAGTCTCATACAAAGTGACCAAACTGTTCCAAGCCTCTTTTGCAGTCTTGGCATCATGTATGTGTCCAATCATGCTATCCTGTATGCTAACAGATAGCCCATACATTACCTTTCACGCTCCTTGATTCCATTCCTCATATGCTCTTAACTGGTCTGCAGTCCGGTTCCTTTCTAGTAACTGCGGAGCATTTTCATTCTCTCCTTTGATGTACTTCCAGTAGCCTTTTCCCATCAAGAAATTCATCATTCTGAATCTTGAAGCATGGAAGTTGTTCTTGTCTAGCTTATCACTCATAAGCTGACTCATTCCATCTGTGTTTGCCATTTCTGCAACAATTCACAACACTGCAAAACACTACAAGCAGCACTTCTACTTGAACACTGTCGCACTATGACGTGACAGTTCAATCTCAGAAAAACACAGTTTTCGTGTATCAACAATACACGGAATCGCTTAAAATTCTCGATCACGAATATATGAGTGTCGATGAACACAAGGCAAGTTACAATTTCTGAAACTGACCTGGTTTTTTTGTGCGCCCTACCTTGCGGGCTCAAAATGGAGGTTGAGATGGCTCCGAAACTTCGATCTAACAAAAGTAAGTGACCCTAAAGGGATAACTCTCGAAAATATTTTGAGCTCTTCTACCTTCACGCCGATTTTTGTAGCAAATGGAGGCCGTTTGTGAAATCGCATTTTCTCCATGCCTTGCTGCGTAGTCTTCACCGTCACCTTCTCCACGAGCTCTCTACAGCCATGCTAGCTTTGATACCATGTCACAAGGAAGGAGATAAGGAAGAGAGCTCATATACACACTCTCACTCTCAAGGATAAGCAGACACACAAATTGAGGCAAGGAAGAATGATCTTCTTCTTCTTCTTCTATATACATAAAAGGAATGTACAAGAATGACCTAAAAACAAGAATACAACAAGTGCAATATATAAAGATCAGTACATAAGGAAAAACCTATTGTCCGTGAATGAGTGAGCTGGCAAGAAACAAATGTGCCATCACTCTCGGTAAATAAATCTAATAAAGCTCAATGAAGTATCCCTGACATATACCAGTGTGACCACTATACATGTAAGAGAAACGAAAAACTGATACATGTCATCCTGGATCATCACATGTTGAGCTTGATATCTCAACATACAGATGGCTCTATTCTATGAGGATGGTCATAGGGTCATAGGCTCTGAGGGCTACAGATCTTGATGGACTAAGATGAGTAGGCCCTTCTCCTCTAGTACTACTATCTTGCCCATTGCACAACCTTAGAAGAAGGCTAATTTACGTGCACATAGTCAAGACTCTTTTAGGAGCCAAGAGAAAGGTGTCTACTCTAGTCAAGAGGGCTTATAACAAGTCTATGAGAAGGCAATGATAGAAGAGTTATGCTATGGGTGCTTAGGAAAGCATCAATTTAATGACTATCTTGAAAAGAAAAAGATAGCTACCATTGTAGTAATAAACCCCCATCTCAAATATCATCTCCTATTGTGGCAATGACGATCACGAAGAAGGTGCCTTCTATGGCGAATGTTGTGCTTTCACTAGTGACACAAAAAGGGTATGCTGGAATGCCCAAGTACATTCAGATAAAGTAAGAGCAGTATCTAGGAGCTTTTTTTTTAAGAATTACCCTTGAGATTACCTACTTCAGGAATATTGAGTCCGATCACTCGACCTGCATTTCAAATGAGCTTGCAAGAGGAATTCAAATTCTACAAGGTCAATAGATGAGTATATGGAGAAAAGGCTTATCAGACCCAAGCTATTTGCCTTTTGTAGCACTAATTCTTCCATTGAAGAAGAAAGATGGATCTTATAGGATGTGTGTTGACTACGGACCACTTAATAAGATTACCATCAAGCATATGTATCACATGCCCAAGATAGGTGATCACTTTCATGCTCTAGGTGGAGCAATTTTATATAGTAAAATAGATTTGAAAAGTGGCTACCACAAGATTAGAGTTAAGGAGCAGGATGGATATAAAATAGCTTTTAAAACCCATTTTGGGAATTATGAGTATTTTAATATGCCATTCGATTCTACTAATGTACCAACTACTTTCATAATGTTAATGAATGATATTTTATATCTGCTCATTGGAAAATTTGCTATGGATTTTGTAGATGATGTCTTGTTGTGTAGTAGGTATATACATGACCATGAAAGTTGCTTAAGATTGGTACTAAAAAAACTAAAGGAAAATCAATTGTTTATTAATAATAATAAAACACAATTTTTCCTTCTAGAGATAGAGTATTTAGGGCATGTCTTATCAACAGATGGGGTTAAGATGGATCACAAGAAGGTCTCAATTATTCGAGCATGGCCTACTCCTCAAGATGAGGGGAAATTCTGACCATTTCTAGGACTTTTCAATTTCTATCAGAAATTCATTTCATCTTATTCATCGATAGCAGCACCTATGGTAAGTTTGCTTCCCTTTGCATGGAAGCAAGAGAAAAAAGAAAGTTTTGATACCCTAAAGCAAGCTTCTTCAAGTGCTCTAATACTCAAGGTGGTAGATCCATAGAAACCATTTGAGTTTCAAACAAATGATAGTGGCATTGCCTTAGGGGCAGTTTTGAGCCAAGATGGAAGGCCAATAGCTTTTGAAAGTAAGAAGTTGAGTAGTGCACAACAGAATTGGCCAATGCATGGTCTGTTGGAAACGATGTCATATAGGTCATAGTCAAAATTATGCAAAGTTTAAAGCATCTGTAGACTTGTTTATTAGTGTCTCTACAAGTAAACAACACCCCGCGCAGTGGATAAAGCAAGCACCTCCTATTGCATTGGCATGAGTTCGATACCTGGCGGCAGCATTCACGATGCTTTTGCTTTATTAAGAAAGCTTTTCAAAAGAACACCGACAACCATAATTTTCGTGAATTAGTTTTAAAGTGAGCGATGGTAGAGCTTTATTAATGTGCTTTTGGAGGATCTTTTGGAGGATAATCAAAGCTATATAAGAAGATCTTGTCTCATTGATCAATCATCCTACACCTATTTCAACACAAGCTTTGGAAAGGTAGTGCTTCTTAGCACATGGGTCAGCCATGGTGCTATTTTGGAGCATGTTGAGGAGCGGCTATGGAGTTCTTCTTGGAGAAGAAGAGTGTGCTCACACTCTTCCTTATGGAGAGGATTTACCCCGCAGCATCTTGGTGGTGGGGATCGGCCATCCACATGATCTATTTAAAGATTGTCTTCTACATAAAGATTTCGGGTTACTAAAAGACATTGGATGGTGGCTAACATAAGATTTACATATTATGTTAAGAATTCAGGTACATATTCTCTATATGAACACAGGTACTCCTTGAAGTATATGAAAGTGGCTTCCATATCAGGAGGAGTCCTATTCCGCATAGGTACAAGAGAATCAGTACATGTATGTTTTATGCATATTTGGATAAGGTGTTGAGAAGGTACATTCATATGCGTTTGAGGATTTCTGATAGCAAACATGTTAGCATTCTTTGCTACTCTTATAAGTATGTGATCTTTCACACACGTATCTGACTTAGGGTCTTCCATAGCCTAAGCTCAGATGAGGGTTTGTTGATTATTAGTTTTAGATTGATCCTTCCTCTTTCTGACACTCATATTCACTCTTCTACAACCTATTAGGTCACACATCTCATATATATTGAGATTTCTACTCATACATTTGAATATGTTTATCACATTTGTATATTCACTCATCCATCTATTTTTGTTCACATAGAGTGGTCGAGTGTTTTGCTCCCACATTGTTAATTCGAACATTTGTATCTCTGATAGTGTGAGTAAGTAGTGGCTTACGTAACACTTTACACGTTCTCTAATCTTTCTCTATCTTTGTTTCATCATTTGTATGATTAAGTGTGGTATGTTCATGTTTTGTCAATATTAGAAGATTGCTAGAATATGTGTTGTAGATCCTAGACCTATGGAACTTGGACCTGTGGTATTAGTTGTGGGCCTACTAAATTTCCAACATATGGTATCAAAACATGCAGGCTCTCAGGTTTACAGGTTCCCAGACTTCTAGGTTTACAATATATGATTTCAGAGCATCTTCTAACATTTGACATTTGACATACACACTTAATCTAGATGACTAGAGATTTAAGAATCAAATAATTTAGTCACATGTTTATTTATCAGTGTGAAGTACAAAGTTGATGATCTGTTAGTAGTTGAATACTTTTGGAAGAGTATGCAAATACTTTACAAAAGTTCAATTTGAAGACCAAGACTTGATGAAGAGAAGGCTACTTCAAATTCATGGAAAAACAATGGTTTGGAGAAGATGAAGGAACCAGATCAACATTAAATCACAAGTATTAGTTTCTACTATCAAATTATCATTTGCAGGTCATATCTTAGAAGAGAATTTATGAAGAGATTTGAAGGATTCAAGAAGTGCTTTTATACACTTTCATTCTTTGAAAGTAAAATCATTAGCTACATCAAAACAGTTTTGATAGATCTCTTTCATAGTAAGAACGCTTATTTAAGAAGAAAAATTTGGAGATGAGATGAGTTTTGTTTGCATCCAACCTTGTGTTGTGAGTTGGTTGGATATCTAGGTACAGAATTTGATCTAGATACACTAGAAAGGTAATTCAATATTCAGCCAACTCAAGGTAAAAGGTTCAAGAATTCAGTCTTATCAGTCACATTTGAAGCAGAGTTTTGATTCAAAAATATGAGGAGATGGTAAAACATGATTCTATATTCACTTCCATTTGTATACCATGTTTGTTTTGTCTCTTACCCTTAGCACTAGAGGAAGAGAAAAAGTTCATTTGAAGAAGTCAAGAGTGCTTGCTACTTCAAGATGAAGAGAACAAAAGGTATGGAAGATATGTTTGAAGATGTGGACATCATCAGGTGGAAGAAAGATGCAGAAGAAGAAAGTCCAACATTTCCAAAGGGAAAGTAAGACTTCCTTTTCTCTGATATTTTCCATATACTTTTCCTAATTTTATCCTCTACATCCAAAGACAAGTCTATGAGAACATCATGTGTGAAGATACTCTAAAGAAGAATTAGTTTCTTGTTCTGCATGATACTTCGTCATAATTTAGTAGGTTTGACAAAGAATTGCATTGAGACAACAGAAAAGCACCAGATTTTGAAGACAACTTTTATGTTTTGACTCATATGTGTATGCGTTATGTTGAACATTTTGAGCAGACAGCTATATATTCCCTCAAAGAATTCTTAGAGTGTCAATACAAAGCTACTTGGTATATGAAAAATTGCAGAGAAGTATATTTCTTCTTTATCTAACTCTTGAGGTAAAAGAGTATTTGTAGAAGATGTTGGAGACTTGGAGAGAGGTTTTATGTTTGGAAAAGTTACAGCATACTCAATCTTTTGTGAAAATTCAAGAAAATTCAGATTTTTTGACGTACTATGAAGAATCTACTTTCTATGATTGTCTTGCTTTTTGGATACATGCTTGTATTCAAAAAGGTGTTCCAATTCAGATCCTATCACTTGATTGAGAAGTGGAGTTAGACAAAAGAAAGACAAGCAAGTAGTTTCACATTTCACCCATGTAGAATATGAAGATATGAAGTATCAACTTGCAACTTTGAGTTCGCAAGGTGAGAAGTTTGTCCACTTATGTTTCAAGTAGAATTGTAGATTCTTGGAAGGATTTAGTTGAAGAAAGTTTTATATGTGAAAATCTTGGATAGTTACAGGCATTTAGGTAGCAAATCAAACATTCAGTCATGAAGGATTTGATGAGAGTAGATTCTACACAGGTAATTTCTTGAAAAGATCTTGATACGATCTAGATAGATCTTGAAGATCTTGAGTATTTATGAGTCAGATATGTATCCTTTGTTTGTGAAAGTTCTTTAACATTGGATGAAGTAAGTCGAAGATTCGGGTTCTATCAGATTAGTGTTGCATAGGAATAGAAGAAGATACTTGTTATGTTGCAGAAGGTTATGAATCCTAAAATGCTTTCAGCAAGGTTTTTATGATAGATCAACTAACCTCATTCTAGATTTTTGGAAAGTTGAGGAATGATAGGGAAAGTTATTAGCATGTGCACAATGCTAATAAAAAGGGTTCAGAAGTTTTGTTTCAGAGAGAGGTATTAATGTTATGAAAAATCAGCTTTATGAAGGAAGATGTTCCAGATTTCATAAAGACTAATATATTTGAAGAATTTTGGATACTAGTCTTAAATCATCCAAGGGGGTGATGAAACATGAAGACTTTTCAGCCATATGTAAAAGAATTCAAAGTCATTTCTATAGGTATTCCTAGTTGAGGTATTCCTATATTTCCTTTGTCACATTCTCTTTATGTTCCAGCTTTGTAAGAAGAAGGAAGAAGGAGAATGTCTGGAGAAAGTTCCTATTAGGTGTTCCTGTTCAAGAGAAGGTTCTAGACTTCTATTGAAGAGAAACTTGATATTTTAGAGAGGCATGTTACTTATGAGATACACACATTTATGCTTATACCAAATTATGAAGAAAAGAGGTATGAAGGACTTAGAGATAGAACAAGGATGTAGATAAGATGACATCATAGATATGAAATTTTGATGAGACTCAAAGGTTGATTTGACTTGAATTGAGTACAGTTAGAGATGAACCAGCGACACAATAGAAGTACGTTGAGAAACCTTTCGTAAGGTAAATGCAAATATGTGGATCCTAGTGTATGCTTACAGGTTTGAGAAGACGAGAGATAGCAGGTTCATAGTCAGTACATGCTACATGCATTGTTAGGCAGTGATTGCTTGATATATACACTATTCGATATCCAGTTTGCATATTTTCTCAGGTATTATGGTTCATATTCAACAAATTTTAGTTTTCTGAAATTTGTAGAACTTCAAATTCAGTTGAAGAAGATTTCTGAAGAAAAGGATTGAAGGTCAATTCGGGAGTACAAGTTTGAAGCTTATGAAGTTTGCAGATGAATGAAGTTGCATATTCAGCTCAATTTGTACCAATATTGCAGGGGGGATTGTTGGAAACAATGTCATATAGGTCATTGGTCAAAATTATCCAAAGTTTACAGCATCTGTAGACTTGTTTATTAGTTTCTCTACAAGTAAATAACACCTAGCGCAGTGGATTAAGCAAGCGCCTCCTATCACATTGGCACGAGTTTGATACCTGGCAGTAGTGTTCGCGATGCTTTTACTTTATTAGAAAAGCTTTTCAAAAGAACACCAACAACGTCAAAGTTCGCGAATGAGTTTTAAAGTGAGCGATCGTAGAGCTTTATTAATGTGCTTTTGGAGGAGCTTTTTGAGGGTAATCAAAGCTATATAAGAAGAGATTGTGTCATTGATCAATCATCCTACACTTATTGCAACACAAGCTTTGGAAGTTTTGGTCCCTCAATAGAGGTGGTGCTTCTTACAACATGGGGCAGACATGGTGCTATTTTGGAGCATGTTGAGGAGCAGCTATGGAGTTCTTCTTGGAGAAGAAGAGTGTACTCACACTCTTGTTTATGGAGAGGATTTACCCTACAGCAGCTTGGTGGTGTGGATCGGACATTCACATGATGTATTTGAAGATTGTCTTCTACATGAAGATTCCGGGTTACTTCAAAGACATTGGATGGTGGTTAACATAAGACTTATATCTTATGTTCAGAATTCAGGTACATATTCTCTTTATGAACACAAGTACTACTTGAAGTATATGGAAGTGGCATCCATATTAGGAGGAGTCCTATTCGGCATAGGTACGAGAGAATCAGTACATGTATGTTTTATGCATATTTGGATGAGGTGTTCGAGAAGGTATGTTCATATGAGTTTGAGGATTTCTAAGAGCAAAATTGTTAGCCTTCTTTGCTACTTTTATAAGTATGTGATCTTTCACACACATATCTGACTTAGGGTCTCCCATAGCCTAAGTTCAGATGAGGGTTTGCTGATTATCAGTTTTAGACTGATCCTTCCTCTTTCTGTCACTCATATTCACGCTTTTACAACCTATTAGGTCACACATCTCATATATATTCAGATTTCATTTTCATACATCTAAATATGTTTATTATATTTGTATATTCACTCATCCATCTATTTCAGTTCTCATAGAGTGGTTGAGAGTTTTTCTCCCACATTGTTAATTCCAGCATTTCTATATATGATAGTGTGAGTAAGTAGTGGCTTATGTAACACTTTACACATGTCTAATCTTTCTCTATCTTTGTCTCATCATTTGTATGATTAAGTGTGGTATGTTCATATTTTTTCAATATTGGAAGATTGGTAGAATATGTGTTGTAGATCCTGGACCTATGGAACTTGGACCTGTGGTATTAGTTACGGGCCTACTAAATTTCCAACATGGACATGAGTTTTATGTAGTGGCTCATGCTCTTAAAGTTTTCAGACACTTTCTTTATGGTTCAAACTTTAAGGTCTACACATATGATCATACACATAGGTATTTATGTAGTCAGCCAAAACGTAGAGGTAGAAAAGATTGTTGGGATGAGATCTCTATCTCATTTATGCCACTTGGCTTGTCGGTTGCACATATACGGCTTGGATTGCTAGTTGCACATAATTTTATGAAAGTTGATTGTGGATCTTGGTTGGTTCTTGTATCCTTGTTTTCTTTGTAGGTATATGATCCAGATTGGAGCCTCAATCGCACATTCGTTTATCACCTTGATTGGCTATTCTTCTAGCATATGGTCATTGATTTGATATCTTAGTTGCAAATGTGACTCTTGGCATATGTGTATGGTAATTTCCACATGGTTTTTTTGGTTCAGAGTCCATTTTATAGAGGAGATGCTATCAAAGTTTTGATAATTTTTTTTGTTATAAGAGAATTCTAGTGGATCTTGAAGCTTGTGTGATAGCTTTGGATCATTGCTTATCTCCATTCACTTGGACTTAGTTGTTATATTCCAGAGATGTACATGCTAGGAGGAACGAGAAGTTCCTTGCTCGGGGGATAGCCAAGGCCAACAACAAGAGAGTTCATATGAGGTACTTACTCATGATGGACAGATGAGTAGAGGAACCTTAGAGAGAACTCTAGATGGTGTATAGGCAAGAGCTATAAATAGGTTGGGAGGTGAGTACCAGGCATGCCATTCTCCACTTCCCACGATTGGTATCAAAGCATAGGAAGTAGGCTTGGGTGAAGTTGAAGGAAGACACATGTGTCCATTTCAAAGGTAAGCTTAACAAAGATTTGAGTGTATCTCCCAATCCTAGGTTGGATTTCGACATGTAATATTCCATTGGAAAGCTCTCAGAACGAGCATTCCGATGGAGACACTAGATTGGGGATCAAAGATACTTAGCATGGGTGAGAACCAAGTTCAAGTGACCGAGGTTGAGAGCAAGGCAAGTCCGTAGGCTAGTTGCCAAGAAGCAGAAAGGCAAGGTTCAAGATACCGAATTTGAGAGCAAGGCAAGTCCGTAAGCAAGTGGCCAAGAAGCAGAAAGGCAAGGCTCAACACACCGAGGTTAAGAGGAAGGCAAGAATCTAGGCAAAGCGGCCAAGAAGCGGAAAGGCAATGCTCAAGAGACAAAGGTTGAGGACAAGATGGTTCAAGAGACTGTGCGAGGGTGAGGACATCAATAAAAGGGAAGAGCAAGGATTGATCATTGAGGAGAATGATCTCTAAAAGGGGAAGAGAGTGTTAGACTCAAGATATAACCGACAGGAGATAGTTGAACCACACCCTAAGAGGGAGGATTAGGAAGTAATCCTCAACCATGGCTTTTGGGGCAAGTGGTTGGCCCATCATGCTCCTAGCTAGTAGGTCATGAGTTCAAATCCCACAATTGATTTGAAAAATGATTAAGCAAATAGTTAGTGAGGTAGCACCCTCATAGAGATTTGGATGCTAATCTTTTTAGGAATGCCCAAATTTATTGAAATTTGGAGAGAAATTATGTCCTAGCTTTTCTTTAAGCTGAAAAAGTTTCAAGTAATTTGGAGACTTTTAGATAGGTCAAATGACCTCTGCACTAGAAGTGCTACTAGTAGAGGTAGAGGCCTGAAACAATTGATATAGGCCTATTGCAAAGGAAATTTCTCTTAATTGGTAGATTCAAATGGCATTATTTTTGTTGGAAATAAGAACTTGATTGCATTTCTGTACACCAATTTTCATTATTTTTGAAGATCATATGAGAGGTCAAAAAATGTATGCACATCAAAGTGCAGTCTCTGGAATTTATGAAATGATGAGAGACCATGTCACCTAGAGGTGATTTGTTCTCTTAGCACATTTACTCCAATTGAGTGATTTTTGTTTCTCGCATTAGCTACACAACTCGAAATGGTATATATAAAATTTCAAGATGAAATGTTTCTCCATTTAGGAGATATAAAGAAAATAATAAAACTTACCCTCTGCAAAGTTTTAAAATTTTGCAAGTATAGAGGCTTCGTATTTTGTTCATTGTCAAAGATCCGAATTTCAAATACTATGAAACTTATGTCAATAAAATAAAAATGTAGTAGCTATATGCTATTAAAATTTTCAAGAAATTGGACATCATTTGATAGGTCAAATGATCTAGTCTTCTCCCACCAATCTCTTGTGAGGATTATCCAAAGAATGGTACATGTGTCTGATGAGTCTATGATATTTGAATATTGGAAACTCCAATTTCAAAAGTTTTTGTTGGAGACGCTACAAGGGTGTAGACCCTATGTATTACCCAAAATTCAAGGATTTTGGAGTTTAGCTTCATAGTAAGAAGATATTTTAAAGTGCAGCAACATTGTTTCTAGGCTCACCTAAGCACAGGTGTAGCAGACATAGAATTATACTTTTGAATGAGTATTTGATTTTATTTTGAATTGAAATTTTTTGATACCAAACTAAATAAGTTGGCTTAGATCTGGGCACAAAGAAATTGAAATTTGGAATTTGTTTGATCAGCCTAAGGGCTTCAAGAAGATGACCCTCTACATTTTTCAGAATTGGTCATCGAGTGTGCGACACTTCTAGTAAAATGGTCATAAAACTCTGAGACAATATTCAACTAAAGTGATTTTTGGGCGTAGTGAAAGCTTGAGAAAAGCTACAAATTTCTAGAGAATTCCATAGATTTTGGATGAGTAGAAGTTAGTTAAAAGTAAGATTTATACTGCTGCTATTGGAAATTGTTTATGCAAGAGACATTGTTGAAAAAGAAAAGATTTTCCATAGGTTTTTATGAGAATTTTTTATATGGTGTGATCACCATGGGCTAGTTATGCCCTAGATACTTGTTTATGGAGCATTGGTTTATGGTGACCATTCTCAGTAGGACAGAGGAGACTCTGTCAAAATTTTCAAGAATATATATAGTGCCACGAGAGCATGGAATAGGAGAACTTTAGTAGTTGTTCTCATTTCGTATAAGTGGATTCATACAAGTCGTATACATTCCAATCTATAATGAGCTGATATTTGATGCAAGCTGCATCCTTCACAACTCTAGTTGAGTTGATTTATCATTTCTCAACTCAAGATGAGTTGATGTTACAAATAGTTATGAGTGATAGAGTCATAGGAATGACTCTGTTCTTTCCATCGAGGGAAGGAAACACTTTACCAACACTTCATGATTTCATTAAATTATTTTATGGTTGTGAGTACTCACCGAGTAATTATTATCATTTTTGCGAGAAGTTTTTGACTTTTATCTCATACACGCATCCATGTTGAGTATAAAGTTCGTGGTATGGGACATCAAACTTTGTATTCTACCTAGATGTAGGACAGATGGTATGGGAGAGAAGTCTCTAAGATTGTATTTTTATATGATTTGGAGTTCATTTATATGATCTTCTAGTATCATCTTATTATTAGACAACAGAGGGGCAGTTGAGACAGTCACTTTGTATGTGATCGCAAACAAGGCAAGTCCACAGGCTAGTAGCCTAGAAGTGGAAAGCCAAGGTTTGTACATAAGAACTATGAATAGGCAATTGCATTCAGAAGAAATTCATAGACTATGTACTGATTTATTTGATATGCCTGAGGATAGGCCATGGTTCATACATAGTGTGTATGAGGTGAGCTAGATGCTTAGCCTAGTGGGCTATGCGTGTGCACACATCTACTTACCATTTTTTCAGTGTATTTAGTGGACTTACATTATGGTTCTGGAGTACCAGATTATTACAGTATTTGACTTGAGACACCTCATTCCTAGTAAGGAATGACTTGATCATAGTGATGATCAGATGGTGGTCATGGATAAAGTAAGTTTCATCCACTTGGAACATCTTGCATGTTATTATTAAGAAGGCAGTGGTAGTTCCACTAGCTTTTATATTTTCATAGCACGTCTTCACTTGGCATGAGAGACTTAGTTCCACGGAGTGGATTGGGATTTATTTTGTATGGGAAATATTTTGATCCATAGTTTGGATTATTATATATGATAGATCGAGATGCGGATCCATGGTTTGGATATGACTAATTGAGATCTTAGTCCATAGTTTGGATGTGACAAATTGGGGTCTTGGTCCATGGATTGGATCATTGATATAATGATCTTGGTCCATACTTGATAGATTGATACATTGATATATTGATATCTTGGTCCATAGTCTCGATTGTTGATAGATTGTCATCTTGGATTCATGGTTTGGATCATGCTGAGACTTTCTAGAGTTTCATTTTCATTATAGTAGGTAAATCAAGTAGATTTACTCGAGCATAGGGATAGTAAATCAAGCAGATTTACTTGAGCTTAGAGATAAAATGCTATTTGGAAAAGATTTCCATTTATCTTTAGTATTTTCTTCCATAGAGAGTTGGGACATAGTCACCTTGTTTTGAAAGAGCATAGTATTTTTTTTTCATTACTCTAGTGGAGTAAGTGATTTTTCATGATTATACAAGCATTGTTGGTGTAAATTACAAGCCTACACATTTGGCTCAAAGGATGCATTGAAGTCTATACATACATGAAGAAGCATAGGAACATATGCTAGTGGTTAATTACCACTTTACCTCATTGTAAAAGTCAAATTGACTTGGAATCTCTTGTAATCACCTACCAAAAGGATTCGTGGAAAACTTAGTTGTATGATTAAAAGAATATCTCCTAGCATTTAGGAGCTTGATCATAGGGAGCCAAAAGTTTGAATTTGAATTCAAACTTTCACTCATTCCTTATAAAAATTGGACATGAAAAGTCACGAAAAAGAGAGAGCACTCACGAGCCTAGCATTACTGATTTTTGAGTGTGTGTGTGTGAGGTCTACACTCTAGCCCACACCTCTGTACACCATTTGGCAATGAGATTCATGCCAATGGAGTTGTATACAAATGTTCATTAATACATACATTCATATTGTCCATCTTTGAGTTCTCTATTAGTCTACTCAAAAGTCTGTCAATGTGTGAAGGGCATATCTCAGTCACTTCTTCACCAAATGTAGTGATTCAAAGCTTGTTGGATTCCGCTTGAAGTAATCTACATGTTGGCAAAGTTTGAAGACATTCTATTCAGCCATTTTGGAGAAATCTGCATCGAGGTTATCTCTCATCATTTTTTGCTACAGTCCTAAAAAGTCGGGGATATAACTTAACTTGCTAAATTGATTTCTCTTAGCATAGTTTATCATTTTACATCATTCCCCTTGTAATAGGTAGCTTACTAAGCTAATAAGATACCCCTAAAAGGAAGTTTTCCAATTCCTATTGTGCTGGTCATACTCAGCAAAATATCCAACAGGTGTCAAGACATAAATAGAAGGTTTTCTTGAGTTTGTGACTTCCAAAGTTATCTGTTTTGATTCAATCATTGCACACATCATTTCCAAAGGACATAGGACACTTTATGGTGTCATTGGAAAGCTAGGGAGGTTTAGTTATCAACTCTGAAGCAAAAGAGGGCTGGTACAAAGCAGGTTTAGCAATACCTACTCAGTCTCTTGGAGTATCCATCCATCTTTCCCAACAGTGGTATCAGAGCAAGTTAAGGTAAAATGGGAGATGGTTTTCCTTCATTTTTTGACAAATTGGATAGGAACAACTATCAAGCATGGTCTCTAAGGATGAAGACCTACTTACAAGGAAGATGCTCTATGGTTACATCTTAGGAGATGAGGAATTGCCCTCATTCAAAGCAAGAGGATTACCAACCAAGGAAGAACATGAAAAGCTCAACACATGGTGTGCTAAGGATGCATTGGCAAGGTCTTATTTACTCAACTCTATATCTGATTTTCTTTTGCCACATATTAGAAATTGTAAAACATCCCAAGAGACTTGGGAAACCTTGTCATCATATTTTTCCTCCAACACAAGGGTTAGGAAAAATCAGTTGTGGATTGAATTCACAACACTAAGGAAGCAACCTAAGCAAGTTGTTTCAAAATTTATGACCAAGATTAAAGATGTAGCAGATCAGTTAGCAAGCATAGGAGAAGAGATCGAAGAAGAACAGATTGTAAGGCAAGTGATCAATGGGATCAAGGCTGATGACAAATGGGAAAGCTTCACCACTGCCATGGATCTCTACATGGACATGCACACTCCAGATCTTACAACTCTCATGGGACAATTGTTTACTCATGAAGCAAAGCTCAACAAAAATGGAGACACATCCAAAGGTAATAACTCTTCTGCACTATACACTGATAAGAAGTCTAAATATAAAGGCAAAAGCAAGAAGGTGGAAGATGAAGGTTCTAGCTCCCAAGCCAACTATATTGCAGGGAGAGGTAGATCTTCAAGAGGAAGAGGTAGAGGAGGTAAGCAAGGTAGGGGGAGATCTTATAACTCCTCACCATGCAACATTTGTGGTCTATCAAATCATACTACATATGAGTGTTTCAGGAATTACAAAAATCAGAGAGGAAGAGGATACCAAAGAGGTGGCTACTCACAGTCAAGAGGTAGATTCAACCATCACCAAGGCTACAACAATAACTACAACAACAACTACAACAATAATTACAATGGCAACTACCAAGGAGGATTCAAATCCAAGAAGGATTACAACAACTACACAGAGGAGCAAGATGACTCTCTTCTGATCATGAACATGACTTCAAAGTCAAGTACAAATGATGAGCACCTATTCTACGTTGACTCAGGATGTTCAAATCATGTGGCTGGCAATGTAGCATTGCTCTCTGATCTTGAGGAACCAAAGGGTAAGCATCAAGTCCAAACAGGTGATGACACAAAGCATTCTGTAGTTAAAGTTGGGAATGTTAAAACTTGTGATGGAAATCAGAATTTATTGAGCAGGGTACTCTATGTACCAACCATTTCCAAAAATTTGATGAGTTTTGGTCAGATTGTGGAGAAAGGTTTGTAGGTTAGATTCAACCAATATGGATCATATGTGGAGGATCCAAGACATGGGTTCAAGAGGATTGCTAAAGGAGAAAAATCACGTAGACTTTTCACTTTTGAGTTAGAAGATACAAAGAATATTGCACTATACAGTTATAAAGATCAAACACTTTCAGAGCTTGAGATTTGGCACAAAAGGTTAGGGCACATAGGAGAAAGAACCTTGAAACAAATGTGCAGGGACCAATGTGTCCTTGGGATACCTAATGTATCCAAGCAACATATGATTTATAAGTGTGGTGCTTGTTAATTTGGGAAGTCTCACAGGTTACCCTTCTCAAAGAAAGGATACATGCATGAAGACTACCTAGAGCTTGTACACACAGATGTATGGGGACCAAGCAAAGACCCCTCAGTCTCAGGATCAGGGTACTATGTGTCTTTCATTGATGATTATAGCAGATGGACTGTATTATACTTCATGAAGCACAAGGATGAGGTATTTAATTGCTTTAAAAAATATCTTGCATTAGTTGAAAATCAGACAGGAAGGAATTTGAAGAGGCTAAGGTCAGATGGAGGAGGTGAGTACTTCTCCAATGAATTTGAAGACTTCTTGCAGGACAGAGGCATCAAAAGAGAGATAACCACAAGGTATTCTCCTGAACAGAATGGGGTAGCTGAGAGAAGAAATAGATTAATTGTTGAGACAGCTAGATCTATGCTTAATGAGAAAAAGTTACCTAACTATCTATGGGCAGAGAGTGTTTCTACTGCCACTTATCTCATAAACAGGTTACCATCTAAGTCTCTTGATGGCATGACGCCCTATGAAGCATGGCATGGTAAGAGACCTTCACTTGACAATTGCAAAATATTTGGATGTGTAGCATATGTACACATTCCTTCTCAGATAAGAGGTAAGCTAGACCCAAAGGCTGAAAAATGCATCTTTATTGGGTATATGATTTACATCAAAAAGGTTACAGTTTTATAATCCTACCAATAAGGGATTTATGGTAAGTAGAGATGTTGTCTTTGATGAAAATGATTCTTGGTATGAGAATGAATGCAAGAAGGTCAAATTACCCTATGATTTGGAAGAGGAATTTCCAAGTCTTACAAAGGAGGAACCTACTCAGAATGAAGCCTCAAGTTCAGATGATGAAGACACTATCAATCTTGAAGAATTCAAAGCATGGAAGTCCAAAGGCAAAATGAAGATGAAGAAGCTTGAAGACATACCTGAATCCTCAACTCAACCATTGAGAAGATCACAAAGAGAAAGCAAGAAACCTATCAGATATGGGTATGATACATCTCTTGTTACTAAACATTCTGGTTATCTTGCCAAAGATTTGTCAAATGAAGAACCAGGATCATATGAAGAAGCAATAACCAAATCAGAATGGAAAGAAGCTATGAATGAGGAGATTGATGCACTTAAAGAAAGTGACACATGGGAGTTAGTACCTAAGAAGGACTCAATGAAGGTAATAGGATCCAGATGGATCTACAAGCTCAAAAGAAATTATGATGGCACAATCAATAGGTACAAAGCCAGATTGGTAGCCAAGGGTTTTGCACAAACCCAAGGCATTGACTATGAGGAGACATTCTCACCTGTGGCCAAGATGCCAACCATCACAGTGTTGGTAAGTGTGGCTGCATGAAAAATTTGGAATATGTACCAATTGGATGTCAAGAATGCTTTCTTGAATGGATGGATTTTAGAGGAGGTATATATGTCACAACCTCCTAGCTATGAGGACCCTAAGAAGGTAACATATGTTTGCAAATTAAAAAAGGCTTTATATGGATTGAAGCAGGCACATAGGGCATGGAATTACAGGTTAACTACATACCTCCAAGACCAAGGTTTTGTCATGAGCAAGGCAGATACTTCTCTATTCATTAAGAGAAGTAATTCAGAGGTAATATACCTTTGTGTTTATGTTGATGACATCATCATTATAGGTAATGATGTCAATGGAATCAGATATATCAAAAGTCAAATGATGAAGGAGTTCAAGATCAATGATCTTGGTCTATTGAAATATTTTTTGGGACTTGAATTAGTCTACACTAATTTAGGGATATATATCACTCAGAAAAAATATGTACAAGATATGTTGAAGAAGTTTCACTTGCAGGTTGCTAAAGTAGCAAGCACTCCAATGGAGGTAAACCTAAAGCTAAGTGCCCATGAAGGTGATGAAGTCAAGGACATTACAGGTTATCAAAGCATGGTGGGTAGCTTGAACTATACTACCTTAACAAGGATAGATATTGCATATGCAGTTAGTGTGCTAAGTCAATTTATGCACAAACCAAGGATACCTCACTTAGAGGCTGCCAAGAGAATCTTGAAGTATTTCAAGGGTACACAGAACCATGGTTTGTATTTCCCTTACACTTCAGATATTGATATCAAAATTTATTCAGATGCAGATTGGGCACGATGCAAGGATGATAGGAGGAGCACTTTGGATATATTTCTTTTGCAAGTGACAAACCAATTTCATGGTCTATAAAGAAGCAACCTACTGTTGCTTTGTCTTCCACAGAGGCAGAGTATAGAGGACTGGCTAATGCCACACAAGAAGCAATTTGGATTAAGCTTTTGTATACAAAATTGGGTTTATTTACTAGGTCTCCAGTAATCTTTGGAGATAATACAAGTTCTCTTCACCTTGCAGCTAATCCTATTTACCATGCTAGGACCAAACACATAGAGGTCCATTACCATTATGTGAGGGATAAATTGATAAGCAAGGACATTCAACTTACCTATGTATCAACCAACATGCAATGTGCAGATTTGTTGACTAAAGCTTTAGATGGAACCAAACTTTGCAGGTTCAAATCCATGATTGGATTGCAGGATATACTTGAAGATTGAAGATGAAGACTTAAGCCAAAATGTTTGGCTTGAGGGGGAACTGTTGGTGTAAATTACAAGCCTACACATTTGGCTCAAAGGATGCATTGAAGTCTATACATACATGAAGAAGCATAGGAACATATGCTAGTGGTTAATTACCACTTTACCTCATTCTAAAAGTCAAATTGACTTGGAATCTCTTGTAATCAGCTACCAAAAGGATCATGGAAAAATTAGTTGTATGTTTGAAAGAATATCTCCTAGCATTTAGGAGCTTGATCATAGGCAGCCAAAAGTTTGAATTTGAATTCAAACTTTCACTCATTCCTTATAAAAATTGGACATGAAAAGTCGCAAAAAAGAGAGAGCACTCCCAAGCCTAGCATTACTGATTTTTGAGTGTGTGTGAGGTCTACACTCTAGCCCACACCTCTCTACACCATTTGGCAATGAGATTCATGCCAATGGAGTTGTATACAAATGTTCATTAATACATACATTCATATTGTCCATCTCTGAGTTCTCTGTTAGTCTACTCAAACGTCTGTCAACTTGGCAAGGGCATATCTCAGTCAATTCTTCACCAAATTGAGTGATTCAAAGCTTGTTGGATTCCACTTGTAGTAATCTACATGCTCGCAAAGTTTGAAGACATTCTATTCAGCCATTGTGGAGAAATCTACGTCGATGTGATCTCTGGTCATTTTCTGCTATAGTCCTAAAAAGTCGGGGATATAGCTTAACTTGCTAAATTGATTTCTCTTAGCATAATTTATCATTTTACATCATTCCACTTGTAATATACGCTAATTAGATACCCCTAAAAGGAATTTTTCCAATTCCTACTGTGCTGGTCATACTGAGCAAACTATCCAACAGGTGTCAAGACATAAATAGAAGGTTTTCTTGAGTTTGTGACTTCCAAAGTTATCTGTTTTGATTCAATCATTGCACACATCATTTCCAAAGGACATAGGATATTTTATGGTGTCATTGGAAAGCTAAGAAGGTCTAGTTATCAACTCTGAAGCAAAAGAGGGCTGGTACAAAGCAGGTTTAGCAGTACCTACTCAGTCTCTTGGAGTATCCATCCATCTTTCCCAACACACATCTGGACTCATTGGGCCACAAAGTGATTCCTATAGTATGACGAAGGCAAGGACTATTATTTATGGATGGAAATGCTAGATAGAAAACAGAAGGACAATTTGTCCACTTTTTGATTATCTAGTATTTCAGACATCTAGTACACTTTACTTTTATTATTTGGAATCACAAATTTTGATTTGCAGGTTTATAGCTCCTTCTTTATCATTAAGGAAAATGATCTTTAGAAGGGGGAGAGAGTGTTATATTCTAGAGATGTACATGCTTGGAGGAATGAGAAGTTCCTTGCTCGGGGGATAGCCAAGACAAAAAGCCAAAGAGTTCATACGAGGTGCCTACTCATGATGGTGAGATGAGTAGAGGGACCTTAGAGAGAACTCTAGATGATGAGTAGGCAAGGGCTATAAAAAGGCTGGGAGGTGAGTCCGAGGCATGTCATTCTCCACTTCTCACATTAGTCATAGGTTACTCAGACAGGTTGGACCATCTTGCAAGATTCATTCTTGATTTGGAGGTGGATCACCATTGTATTGGCATGTATTGCCATTATTTTTTTGGCATATTTATTTGCCATTATATTTGGTTGGATGAGTGACATGTGGTGACAAGTTACTCACTGTTCTTTTGATATTGGTTATCTTGTTTGATTGCGCAGTTTACAGGGCATACTCAGTCAGATTTTCCCTAGGATTCTTTCACATCTACTTGGTCAGTTGGAGACTTGGTGAGGAGGCTTATGCTCATGGTTTTATGTGTATGCTAGATGCATGGTTATGTGATAGGTGGTTCACATGGTTTCTTCTCCAGCGAGACATATATGATGTGAGTGATGCATATGGATATGCATGTGTGATCCTATTGATGATGAGAGTATTATTTCTAGTCTCTTGTTACATTTCTAGTCTCTTGGATTGCGAGCATGGTGTCTTCTTGGTTGGTGGCATTGACTTTTCAAGATGGAAAGCTCAGATGTTGCATACATTGGTTCGTGCAGGGTTACACATGTATGTGCATAGAGATGCATAGAGGCCACGTGACATGCTCAAGTCTGTATGGATGGATATGGATGCATTGGCCATTTCCACTATTTGATTACAAGTTGTGGATTTTATATATGAGTATGTTGTGTATGAGGAGATGAGTAGTGCATTATGGCAAAGACTACATGATATATATGTGAGTCCATTGACTCGTGTGAGGCATAGATCACATCGATGACTTCAATTTTGGCACTGTGGTTGTGAGGGCCATATTCAACAATGTTGATTCATGCAGATGCAACAAAGGCACAAAAGATGTTCATGTGATGCAGGTCAAGTAGTGGTTTCAGGAGAGTCTATGGCAGTTGATTATGCTAGTGATGGTGATATCACTTTCTCTTAGGGTTCATATCAGGATTCCTCTTATTCATTGGAGAGCACACATATGGTTTAGTTGCTTGATGCATTAGCCATTTTGCATGTTACTTCACATCGTGAGTGGTTTTGTCGATTCTCAAGTGAGAATCGAGAGTTGTGCATGTGTGTGCTTGCTTGATGGTACGACATATGACATTGAGGGTACAGGAGATGTATGCCTTATGCTACCTAGTGGAGCATGACTTATACTCAAACATGTACATTATGTTCCTTCATGCCCTATGAGTTTGATGTCAGTTAGCGAGTTATAGGAGAGCAGATGTTACGAATTCCTTGGTGAGGATCATTTTCAACTATAGTTGGGGTAGCTTATGCTTATCAAAGGTGCTAGGATTCGGCACATTTATCCACTAAAGATACTTCATGTGAGAGACAGTCTCGTCTTAGTGGGAGCTCAGCATTATGTGCAATGTGAGACTCGTCATGTCTCATTTTGTCTACCTACACATAGGTCTATTGACATTCATGATGGAGATGTATGGCAGGATTCAGATGCTCTGATGGATGCACATGTAGAGCATGTTTTGGATGCTCATGATGCTTATGTAGTGCAAGAAGTATGAGCAACCAAGGCATTCGAGACAGCCCTCTTGTATGTATCCATGTGATACAAACCATTACATAATGTACCGGACATCACGATAACATCCCCACTGCTTAAATCATGAACCATACACTTATCATCAACAAAGTGTTCATGAAGTCCAGCTTTGGCAATCAACGGAATTGAAATTAAGTTCCTCTTTATACCAGGCACATATAATGCATTTTTCAAGAGAATCACACCTCCATTTGCAGCCGTAAGCTCAATTTCTCCTACTCCAATGATAGGATAAGAGGCATTGTTTGCAACACCACATGTCCTCCTATGGGTGCATCTTTCAAAGAGACAAAAAATCTTTTGCATGATGTTATGTGCTTTAAAGCACCACTATCAAAGAACCAATCTGAATCAGTCTCACTCATAATCATACATTTAGAATGCAAAGAAGCATCATAATGACATGTAACAACACATGCCTAAAAATCTTGATCCATGTTAGCTTCATTATTCTTTACATTTGTTGAATTTTCAGCAATAGACATGCCAAATTCCTTCTTCTTTTCATTGCGTTTAGCGAGCTTTCTACATTCGTCAATAGTATGACCGGCCTTCTGATAATATTTGCATCTCTTATTATTTTGCAAATCGCTATCATTAGAGGAATGAGTGGAAGAGGAAGCTTGAGGCTTTGGTTTTGATGAACCCAAAGCTGAACCATACTTGCTTTTCCCCTTTTGTAAGATAGCAAGTGCTTGCGTTCCCTCAATCAAACCACTCCTATTCACTCTAGATTGATCCTTGCAAAAGAAGAGACACAACCTCATCAAATGCATACATATTAGGTTTTCCTTTTGCAACCAAACGAAGTGTAGTAGCAAAGCTTTGAAGAGATTCCAATAATCCTTTCAACAATGTAGAAATGAGTGATGCATCTAGAATGATCTCATCTATGTTTGCCTATTGCTCTTTCAAGCCCTTGATGCGTGTCACATACACATCCACCGACTCATTTTCAGCCATACATACATCCTCCAGTTGCTTCCTCAAGTATACAACACGTGCTTCATTACGCACGGCATACAAAGAAGCAAGAGTGTCCCATGCCTGTCGTGATGTAGAACATGGCCGAATGTGTGGAACTATATGATGCTTCATAGAAAGCACAATCAAAGCATGATCTTGAGCATCTTTTCCATCCCATCTACGTTGGTCCTGTGTAGGTGGAGAAGGAGAAACCACTGTACTCAAAGAAGTAGCTCCATCTATGACAGTAGACTGTGAAGTAGAAGAACCTATGGATCTTCGATCTACATCTGCCACTATGTTCCAAAGTTGTTTAGCAACAAGAATATGCTTCATCATGTAAGACCACATCGGATAGTTGGTCCCATCAAGCTTATCTTCAGCTTGAAGCAGGCTAAACAAGTCATTGTTGCCTTCCATTTCACTAAGGAACAAGAATGTGACAAAATCTTCACTTCAACGAAAGCTGAAATGAATGCTGAAATTTCAACTCACAAACCGTCACTCTGATGGCAATTCTGACTGCACGAATGGCTTCGAAATGGGGGTAAAACCCCAATGTAGTTCTATGCTCCGAAGTTGATTTGCACTATTAAAATTGCACGTGTGCTACGACGTGAGAAACCGAAACTTGAGAAGAAGCTGAACCTGCTCTAATACCACTGTTGGGTGTGTGAAGACGTGCGAGAGACATGTAAGAATCACACACAAGGAGCACAAACGCAGTAAAACACACGGAGAAGACGATGGCTGGAATAGCTCTCTCTATTGACAATAAATTGAACTAAAGTAAGAGCTAAATAATATCCCTAAGTACAAAGTACCACCACATATGAGAGTATCAAGTATGTGGTAACATGGGGAAAAAAACCTCTAGCCAAAACTAGAGTAAAAAGTGCCCATGTATAGGGACAAGGTTCACATCAAAGCTACTCAAGGAACACATAAGTGTAACACAGTGTACTAACACCAGCATCTCCTTCTCACGTGTGCTCCATCTCAGCTCGGTTTCATCAAACGTATGTGACTTGTAGGCAACCGTATGACCATCTTGCATCAGAACACCTTTGATGGCTGTGGGAGATGCATTTGTATGAACCAAAAAGGGTTTATCAAATTGTGGAAGCTTTAGGAGGGGAGTGTTTCACATTGAGACTTTAAGTGCTTTGAATGGCTCTTTCGTGCTTGCCCCCATTTGAAGGTCTCTTTCTCTTTGATGAGCTCCAGTAATGGGGATGTTATCTTGCTAAAGCCTTGGATGAAATGGCATAGAAATTTATAGAATCCAAAAAATTCCCACACTTATTTGATCGAGGATAGAGGGACCCACTTGAGCACTACTTCCACCTTCTTGGGATTGACATGGAGCGCAAGTTCTAAGACATTGAAGCCCCAAAATTCCACCTTCTTCATGGAAAACTTGCATTTTCTTGCATTGGCAAAGAGGTGTCATTCACGGAGATGTTGGAGGACTACTCATATGTGTTCATAATGTTCTTCTGGTTTGTGGCTATAGACAAGTAGATGGCCAATGTAGATGATGCGAAAAAGATCTAGTAGGTCTCGAAAGCAATCATTCATCTCTGGAGAGAGGTCGTAGGGATGCCCATTAGACCGAATGACATAACTAACCATTCATAGCTGCCATAACACGTGCGAAACACTATCTTTTGATGTGCTCTTGAGCCACTCTGATTTGGTGGTATCCTGAATAGAGGTATATGTGAGTGAAGTATTTTTCCTTCACAAGGAGACCTAGCAACTCCATGATCGGGGCGATATACTCACTCTTCATCATGTTTTTGTTGAGGGCTCGATAATCAATGCATAAGCGCATTGAGTTATACTTCTTCATCAGAAAGAGAATGGGTGCACCATAAGGTGAGTTGCTCGGCCGAATGTACCTCTGTTCCTCTATCTCATGTAGTTTTTGCTTAAGCTCTTCTAAGTCAATTTCGCTCATCTTGTATGGTTCTCACAATGGGGTTGCTTGGTTGGGCAAGGTATCTATTTGATTATGGCCATTGTGTAAGGGTGGGAGCATATCTGTGAGTACATCTACATATTCATCAAGGAGAAAGTAGAAACTTGGATGCTCAATCTTCAATTCCTCTATTTGAGTTGTTTCTGCCTCTTGCTCATATGGTCATAGAATGCATAGGTCTCGGATTCTCCCTTGATACACTACCTTCTTGAACTGCTTGTGTGAGATCTTTTTGGGCATGTGTTTCTAGAATGTGGCCCTTTCTTGGGAGTCAAGTTCTCTTTGGGATTTATGCCAATGGCATCTATGTTCATGTTCTGGTGGGGATTCATCTCTAGGGGCATTCACTTTGTGTTAATCCACGACTAGGGCTTGCCCATTCTGATCCACGAGCACTTTATCCATGCCTTTTCCAAAGAAACTAATCATATGTTGATCCATGAAAGACAGCCCGAGTATGAATTTCAATGTTTCCATAGGTATAATGAGGAAATGTAAGGGGTCGAATCATTGGCCAAGTAGAACAAGGACTCCGTTTGCAAGGCACACATGGCTATCTTCACCATCGGCAAAGACAACAAATATTTTGAGATGTTTGTGTAACATGAGACCTAGGTGTAAGGCACATTTTGGTGTCATGGAGTTGTGTGTAGGTCTCATATCAAGCATGAATAGAATCCTTTCCCCTTGGATGCTCGGCATGATGAAGACTTGGTGAACCACAGGTAAGGAAATTGGGTTGCATTGGGCCTTCAGTTTGGTGGAATTTTCTCTTGATGATATCAAGAAATTTGAGTCTCTACTATAAACCTATGTGATCCTTGTTGGGATATGGATGCTTCCTCACTTAACGCTCCCCTCATTGAGTGCATATGCATGCCTTTTTGGCGTTTAAAACATTTTTATATAGGGTGGTTGCCTTGGTAGTTGTGAGAAACCGATTGCAGATCCTAATTGGTTTGGTTAGATCTATTTCAGGAGCTTGAGCATGTTTTCAATGGTGCAATGAGGGCATGTAGACCTTGGCCCTATTGAGGTCATCTTTTGTTTGTGGAGGAGTCACTTTATCTTGTATTTGCTTGACATTGGCAAGTGGGTTTTGCCTCTTGGTTGGAGCATGCATTGTTTAGCCATTCCACAATGCGCACGATCTCCCTCCACATCAGGGGGTATTTTTTTTTCAACTTCTTTGCAATAGTATGAGGAGCATCCATAAAGGAACCCGTGTAAACCATCCACATCTGACATGTCTGAGATGCAGAGCATTAACGTGCAGTATTGAGAGACATAGGGCCCGATGATATTTTCTTGGTGAAGGTTTTGCCACTCATCCTATGACTGGAACGCGTCATCGCAAGGTAGGAAGTAATCCATGAGGGTAGTCTTGAACTGATCCTAGGTAGTTCATGCATGCTTCTTGTACTCTAGCATGTACTAAGCTAGTGCTTTATCTTGAAGGAATTGGCTAGCGATACACAACCAGTTATTGCAGCCATTTGAGAGGAATTGGAGGTAGTTCACCATTGTGTTGATCAATTGGTTAACAATGATAGAGCTGGGACCACCTCAGTATTTGTCCAGAGGGTTTGATATGAAGAGGCAAAGGATTCTAGGTTAACATTATCTGGTTGTAACTGGTTGAAAGGTGATGGGTTTAGTTGAGGGTTTGATTGAGAGGTTGGATGTGGGCTTGGTGGTTGGTTGATAGCACTTGTTGCTTCACTAGGTCGGCTAGTTGGGTGAGCGAATCCTCTACTCGATCGATTCAATCATTCACTTGATTTGGGTCCAGTTTGTTGTGTAGAGATCTGGTTGAGGGTGGTTTTTTACTTCTTGAAGGCATTCATGAAGATCTACATTTGCCAAAGAAAGTCATCCACTTGGTTCGGGTCCAGTTTGTTTTGTAGGGATCTGGTGATTGTGGTTTTCTATTTCTTGAGGGCATTCATGAAGATCTGCATCATTTGATGATGTTGTGAGCTCACTCCACCTTCAAGTTGAAACCGATAAGGCTATCTTCAAGATTTTTTACCATTTGGACCAAGACCCCAACAACATCAACCAAGGGACAAGTTGCATGAGAGTGCAGGGGTTGCATAAGAGTATGACGATGGTGGGAGAGCACAATCATGATAGGAGACCATGATGATGAGGGAAGAATGCGATGGTGGGGTGATATCGTGATGGTGGTGGGAGAGCACGACCACGGAAACTAGGCATGCCGATGGGGGTTGTGACAGTAGAAGCATGTATGTAGTGATAGGGGGCATATCGACCATGGCACGTGGGTACACCCACAGTGGGGCATAGCGACGATGGCACATGGGTGCAACAATGATGGCACAAGGGTGCATTGATGGTGGCACGCGGATGCACCGACAACAAGGCATAGCGAGAGTGGCACATAGGCATATTGATGGCATGCTATAGTGATGACAACCCTTAATGGGCAAGGGAGAGGGGGGGTGGGCGAAGGGATGGTAGCATCCATGAAGAGGGTGGAGGAGAGGGAGAAACATATGTGGGATGTCAAGAGGACTCACTGAAGATGGGCGTGGGACATTAATGGCATTGCAGACATTGGTGTGACAGTGCGTTTGTCTATAGGCTTCCCCTAGGCTCGTGCTCTAATACCACATGAGACGTCATAAACCACCCCAAATGCCCAAGGCCTGAAAGGGGACCCAAGATATGCACAAGAACACAAAAACATGAAGTGCCAAGATGTTTGCCAAGAAAACTTTTTGAATTACTTTCATGCAACAATTACAAGGGGACAACAAAGAGAACTTGGCTCAGGAGGTGCTATCCAGGTCCACTATTACCCCTTATAGTTGGGCACGGTTTGGTGCTACAAGGAAAACCTTTGAGGCACTAAAATGGCACGGATAGAAAAAGAGGGGCTATGAGAACCTCCCCCCAACCCATATTAGGATATATTTTATCCTATGATATGGTTACTATTTTCTTTAATTTTATTGGCTCAAGGCTTTCAGCCTTAGATTGCATCTTGGGTGGTCGTTTGTTTCAATCTTGGAGTCATTTCATGTTTCTTGAGACTCGTGGACTCATTTTTGGCATTAATTGCGCCAAAATCCATACTTTGTTCCTTCATTTGGTCCAAACCCATATATTTTGTACGTAATTATCATGTGCTTTTTATTTCACACGTGGTCCACATGGTCTATTCCATCCTTATTTTCCCACATGTTTCACATTTTTCCATATGAATCATCAGTAAATTCATGTTTTGGTAATTTTTTCCCTATCCATAGCCCCAAATCCTACTCCTTGCCCCTCCCTTTGTACTTAAATCCAGCCCCACCTGTCCACCTTTGTGCTCTATCCTTCTTAGCCCTTCAGCCATGCCTAATCTTTCCTTCATAACCTCCATTATCCAACTTCTTCTTCAATGCATTAGTGTCCAACTTTGGTTATCACTTGGTCATTGTTCCTTCATTTTCTTGGTGGAATTGGTGGCTGCTCATATGTCATTTTAAGGGTTTTGCACACTAAGTGTCAAGGTCAACCCTCTCTACTAATGGTTTGGCTTCTAGGTCTCTAGGACGGACAACCCATTAGGTGATGGACAACTACTAAGCCAATCACAGGTCAAGGTAGTCAAAGATCAAAGTAGTAAAAGGTCAAGTTGCTTAAAGTCAAAGTGGTCAACTATAGAGCTGATCAAACATCAAAGTGAGGACTTTTCTAGTGATGCACAGGTGGTGCAAAAGTGCAAAGTGGTGCACAGGTAATGCACAAGTGGCAGAGAACAAGGTGCACATGTACTACAGAAATAGTTCATTCACATTGGTTTTGCAAGAAAAGTTGAATGCAAGTTACATATTGTATTTTTATAAGGTTTTTAAGTGGTTTGGAAGGTTCAGGAGAACCTTGCCTTATACACACATTTTGGAGAATTGAAGGTCAAAAGCGAAGTCATATGAAGAGAAGCAGTACACAAAAGTGTATGTATGGCTCCTCGATTGAATTTTTTTTTTTTCTCATTAAGTCACCGCAGGACAAAATAGGGAGTCATTGGCCTTACACAATTTGTAGTTCTTAGGACATCAAAGTGAGCACCAAGATACACTATCAGTTAGAAGTGATGTATGTAAGTGGAATCGACACTCACAACAAGCATTAGCATTCCTCGAGTTAGACTAAGAAAGAGAGAGCATAGTCTACACTAAGAGGGAAGAGCAAGAGACACGCATTGAATGAGTTTGACCTAGAGAAGCAAGTGAGATACAAGTGTGTAAGGAATTTGATCAAGTGACCAAAGACAGAGAGAGAGAGTGCAAATAACCATTGATAAAGGCAATCAAGGTGGCACAAGGTACCATTGAGGAGGTGTTTTTGATCAATAGAAGGTGTCCTTTCCTCCTACCCTCTAGTGTAGAAAAGGTTGGTGGCATAAGAAATTTTGGTATCTTTTAAACTTATGTGTGTGTACTCTTTGAGGTTAAGAACTCTGCACAGAGAACATATGGTCTTGTTCTAGACATCATTATTGTATTTTCTATTTTTAATCAATATACAAAAGCTTTTGGTGCCTATGTTTTACTTCTTCTTCTTGTTCTTCTATTTTTCTACAGATGTCCGTGGCCCGTTTTGCTAAAGAATCCCCCAAGACAACCATAAAATTCAAATTTCCCTTCCTATATCTAAGTTCATATCCAAACTCATGAATAGTCTGTGCCAAAATGGGTCTTATGTCTTTTCAAGTATGTTTGATTAGAGATCCATGTAATGATCTGTTGATCAAACAATATCATAACCTTGAAACCATAGAAACAATAAGACCACTTCTTCGAAACATTAAAAATGGCATACAACACCTTTCAATACATGGAGTAATTTTTTGAACCTAGTTCCAGTTTCTTTCACTCAAATGGTACTAACCAACAATCCTGAATTAAAATTGCTCCTATAGCAAAGTCACTTATGTCTATTTCAACCACAAAGGGTTGATTGGGACCTAGTATAAACAAAAGTGGATTGATAGCAATAACTACTTTCAACTTCTCCATACTTTGATTTTTTTCATCTCTCCAATGAAAGGCTTTTCATATTTACTTGGCTCCTTTTTCTCAACAGCTCTGAGAAGTGAGTATGTGATAGTGATGATCATTACTCCCAATGATTGACCATGCATGAGAGATGTGTGATCGACTCCACCCAGACCCACAGGATGCGAGTTTTTACCCCTTTCTCCATGAAACATAACAAGCTATATGAATGCCACGTTTCATTCATGTGCCATTTCTAACACTAGAGGAACTTTAGGCCTGAATATCCATTCTCATATAACACAGTGTCAGCAAAATAAGACCATATAATAGTTTAATCGATTAAGGGTTGCACAAAAATCACCATATATAAAGAGGGAAAAGATGTTTAGTTTGTTGCATCGAGTGAAATAATTGGTCATTCAAGCCATTATCTTGTTGGGGATGATGTGATATTTCAGAGAATATAGGTTCCACTATTAACTACTACTTGTGTGATGCGAAGATTTTAAGGCCAAAGCGGAAGTTGAAGCAAAAGGTTATGATCTCCTATTTTGGAAGAGATGAGTTTTCATTCACTAATCCCGGATGGATTTTACAACCAAATCATAGAATGTCGTAGCTTTGAAGCAGGGTTTTTTGGTTTCATGAAACGAGCACGGGAAAAAGAACTATGTTTGAATAAAAGCTAGCATGTGAGATATCTTCATAAATGTAGCACCGTGGATGTGCCAGGAACATATGGTCACTTTTTGATGTGTTGCAACCCAAAAACATTAGTCGGCTAGCTTTCACCCAAGTGCCAAATTGAGTCGCCTTATTTTCCCCCAAGTGCTAAAATGGTTCGGCCAATTTTCCTCCAAATGCCTTCTTATTACGTGAAAATGTAGCCGTCTTTTCATAGAAGCATATAAGAGAGACGGATTCTTTTACATGATTCATTGAATGCACTATCTAAATGCGTATGGCGCACATATGATGGTTGAGATTTATAGACATCTTTTTTTCAAGCATCCAATTGGCATACACACACATTTCTTGCTCTTTTGTGAAGGAATAGACATGCCACCCAAAGGAGTGGTAAGACCTCCCTCTTACCCTACATTCAGCACTAAAACCCTCTGTTCCTTTTCAGATGTGCATCCAAAAAGCTATTCTAAGGAAGAGACATACCCTTCAACTCACTCATTGCGAAGTTCAAGGATAACTTAACATGTAATGTATCAACAAAGCAAAGGACTAGGAGATGTTGTTACGTATACTCAATACTCCACCATCAAGTGACCACAAATGATACATGGTGCTCTAAGTTTTAAGGCCTGTATTATGAGGAGATACCATTGTGAGAGCTCGGACATTTGTGGAATCCTAAATTCCAAGTTAGATGAGGTCTATGTGTGACCATTGATGGCAATAGATGATCTTTGTGAGCCTAGGTATTGGGTTAGGTAGGGCATAAACTTACAAGCTATTGGGTTGCTACTTGAGACATAAACAAAGGCCTTGTGGTGCCATGTGGTTTCCCCATAGAACTTAAATGGGGAGAGTGTAGAGGGGAGTTTGGCCCCTTTTGTGTGGTCCAGGGGGCCTATCTCCTCGATCGGTAGGGTTGACAAAGTAGGAGTTTTGTTAATGAAGATATTGTGAGATTGTATATTTTACCACCTATTTTGTATCTCCCCACTACATTTATCTATACGGAATCCCATTGTAAAAGCTATATAAGCATCGCCAATGTTGATCTTTACATGGTATTGCAACTAGTAAGCCCTTCATCTAGATTTTGTCAAGATCACCATCTAAGATCCACATTGGGAGTGAAGGGGTGAACATCAACATCATTGTAGCTGCATTACTCTTGGCAATTTGATGAGTTCTCTATCTCTGAGTCTATGTCTATCTTTGACCCCATTTTTCTCTCATTGTCTACTAGTCTATTTTAATGTGGTATTATTTTTCTTATAGATGCAACTCCAACAAAAAAATAAAGGTCAAAGGAAGGAGAAGGAGCAACATCAAGAATATGAAAATGGATCAACATCACCTACGTCCTCGTGTCAACCCTTCTACATGTTTAGAGATAACATATGTCCCCTGATCCCAACAAAACAACTTGGATGCCAAATGTCCAAGTATATTTCTAGGGATCCCATATGTACTTATATCCAAAGGAAGGCCATATGTCGCACACTTGGATCCCATATGTCCAAGTTATATCTAAGGATCCCATATGTTCTTCGGTGTAATAATTTGATAACTAACTTATGCCATGTATCAATACTTTCCCACATTACAAACAAAAGTGTCACCATATGGAGGGGGTGTTGCAATATCCATGCACTACCCTTTTGTATCACCAAATATGTTGATGCTCCAATTATCCAAGATGCAAGGTATTTTTCCGTCTACTTCATATAAGAAGGACCTCACTTCTTCTCTCTTCATTCATTCATGTACTTCATGAGGCTCTCACCTTGAGGTTCAAACTCCATGCCTTTTTATGTAAGTTCTCTTTTTTTAACTCAATTTATTTGTTTTCATATGTATCATTATGTTCTTCCTTATGTATTTTGGGCCTCCATAGTTTTTTCTTTGTATTTTTTGAGTAACTTAAACCATGTCACTCAACAAATAGTAACCTATAACGTTGTGTGGTGAGCATTGATATTGATAGTGTTTTTATCGAGCGCACAACAATGAAGAAAAGCCCCAAACAAAGTGTGACTGATTATGTCACAAACATGAAGGAGATTTCAGATCAACTTGGAAGCATTGGAGAGGTAATCTAAGAGGAACAAATCATTAGACAATTCGTAAATGGAATCAACGCACATGACAAGTGGGAGTCATTCACAATAACCATGGATTTGTACATGGATATGCATGTACCCAATCTCAATGCACTCATTGGCCAACTCTTCACTCATGAAGCGAAGATTAGCCAAGGTGTTGAGTCCTCAAGAGGTAATCAAACTTGTGCCTTATATTGTCATAAAGCTAAGGTCAAGGACAAGTCGAAGAATAAGAAGAATGAATATGAAGGTATCTCTTTCCAAGCAAACTTTGTAGGTAGAGGAAGAGCTAGAGGAAGAGGTAGAGGTAGAAAGGAAGGCAGGGGGAGATTCCAATCATCTCAACCTTGCAATATATGTGGCATATCCATTCATACTACTGAAGAATGTTTCAGGAACCCGAGGAACTCAAGAGGAAGAGGATTCAATAGAGGTGGATATGGATCAAATAGAGGCAGATACAATGGAGGCTACAACAAGAAACAATTACAACAACAACAACTATCAAAGTGGCCACACGATATTAAAATAACTATGTAGAGGACCTAGGTCAAGATGATTCATTATTGGTTATGAATCTATTAGTGAAGAAGGGTAAGGATGATGATCATATCTTTTACATTAATTCGTGATGCTCAAATCATGTAGTAGGAAATGTGGCTTTACTTTCTGATTTGGAAGATCCTCACAACCAACATGAAGTGCAAACAGGAGATGATAGATAGCACTCCATGGAGAAGATAGGTAATGTGAAGACATCAGATGGTAATATGAACCTCTTAAGCAAAGTCTTGTATGTCCCTACAATTACCAAAAAATTAATAAGTGTTGGGCAGATTGTTGAAAAAGGATTGTAGGTTAGATTCAACCGGTTTGGAGCATATGTTGAAGACCCAAGGCAAGGCTTTAGAAGGATTTCCAAAGGAGAAAAGGTGAGAAGGCTTTTCACTTTTGAAGTGGAAGATACAAAGAACATAGCCATATTTAGCTATGGATCTCGAACTCTCATAAAATTGGAGATATGGCACAAAAGTCCTGCTCACATTAGTGAGAGGAAAATCAATCAAATTCACAGGGACCAAAGTGTACTTGGTTTGCCTAATATCACAATGCAACACATGATTTATAAGTGTGAAGGTTGTCAATTCGGCAAGGCTCATAGACAAACTTTTCAATAAGAAGGGATATGTGTATCAAAATCTTTTGGATCTAGTGCACACAGATGTGTGCGGTCGTAGTAAGGAACCATCTATATCAAGCTCAAGATATTATGTGTCTTTCATAGACGATTGTTGCAAGTGGACCATTCTGTTTTTCATGAAGCACAAGGATGAAGTTTTTAATTGCTTTAACAAGCATGTTTCTCTTGTTGAAAACCATGCAGGTAGGACTTTGAAAAGACTCAGATAAGATGGTGGAGGAGAATACTTATCTTCTGAATTTGATGCCTACTTGCGTAAAAGAGGCATTAAAAGGGAAGTCACTACAAGGTATACACCCGAACTCAATGGTGTAGCAGAGAGGAGAAATAGAGCTTATATTGAAGTTGCAAGGTCCATGCTCAATGAAAAGGGATTGCCAAACTACCTATGGGCAGAGGCTGTGTCTACAGCCACATCTCTCATAAATAGACTTCCATCTAAGTCACTAGATGGAACCACTCCATATGGTGTGGAATGGAAGAAGACCTAGTCTACAACATTGTATAATCATTGGATGCTTAGCCTATGCTCACATTCCTTCTCAAGTAAGAGGGAAATTGGATCCCAAGTCAGAGAAGTGTGTATTCATTTGTTATGATCAAAACCAAAAAGGATATAGATTGTACAATCCAACGAATAAAGGAATTTTTGTGAGTAGAGATGTAATTTTTTATGAGAACAAATCATAGTTTGATGTTGATACAAAAGTGAAGCTCCCTTATGACTTGGAAAAAGATTTTCCATCACTTCAACCAAAGGAGCCAAAGCAAATTCAAGAAAGTGATTCGGAGATTGACCTAGAAGACTTGGAAAGACTAAAGCTATAGAAGATCAAAGGTAAAGCAAAGATGCAAGAGGCTACAATTGGACCCAAAAGCTCACATCAATCACTTAGAAGGTCTTCAAGGGAGAAGAAGAAACAAGAGAGGTATGGTTATGATACTTCTTTGGTGACCAAACATTCAATCTATATTACAAAGCATTCAACCAAATTATGAAGAACCTACCACATTTGAAGAATCACATGGCAAGAAATCTTGGAGGGATGCAATAGATGAAGAAATGGAAGCCTTGAAGGAGAATGACACTTGGGAGCTTGTACTTAACAGGCCATCTATGAAGGTAATTGGATCTCCATGGATATACAAAATCAAGAGGAATACTGATGGAAGTATAAATAGACATAAAGCAAGGTTAGTCACTAAAGGGTTTGCTCAAACCCATGGTATTGATTATGAGGAGACTTTCTCTCCTCTTGAAAAATTGCCTATAATTAGGGCTCTCATTAGTCTTGCTACATCTAGAAATTGGAAGATCTATCAACTTGATGTAAAGAATGCTTTCTTAAATGGATGGATTTTTGAGGAAGTGTATATGGCAAAACCTCCTGGATATGAGGATGCACATCATGCTTTTGCTATGTACGGAAATTAATGAGATCTTTGTATGGATTGAAGCAAGCTCCAAGAGCTTGGAATTTCAGATTGGTGACTTATTTGTAGTACAAAGGATTCAAAGCTAGCAAAGTGGATACCTCTTTCTTCATAAAGAGAAATGGATCTGAAGTGATCTATCTATGTGTGTATGTTGATGATATCATTAACACAAGGAATGATCTTGAAGGAATCAAACAGGTAAAGAGTCAAATGAAGGAGTTCAAAATAAGTGATCTTGGACCACTCACTTCTTTTCTTGGATTGGAATTAATCTACACAGGTTCACATATATACATCACACAAAGGAATTATGTGCATGACATGCTCATCAAGTTCAAGATGGAAAACACCAAGTGTGAAGGTACACCTATGGAGCAACATCATAATCTTAGTGTTTATGAAAGAGAGATAATTGAAGACATCACAAACTATCAAAGCTTGGTTGGAAGTTTGAACTATGCCACACTCACAAGGGTGGATATATGCTATAGTGTTAGCATATTGAGTTTTTTTATGCTTAATCCAAGAAGACCACATATGGAAGGAGCCAAGAAAATCCTCAAGTACATAAAGGGAACCATGAATGAAGGTTTGGTTTATCCATTTACTTCGGATAGTGAGCTAAGAGCCTACTCAGATGTGGATTGGGCCGGATCTAGAGATGATAGAAGAAGCACATCCAGGTATGTATCATTTGTAGGCTCAAATATCATCTCTTGGTCATCCAAGAAGCAACCAACAGTGGCATTATCTTCTAATGAAGCTGAATATAGAGGTTTGTCTGATGCAAATCAAGAAATCCTGTGGTTAAAATCTTTGTATATAGATCTCAAACTTCATTCTTCAACACCTCATATTTTCGGTGACAACACAAGCTCACTACATCTTGCAGCTAATCTGATATACCATGCTAGAACCAAGCATATTGAGGTCCACTACCATTATTTAAGGGAGAAGCTAAAGAGCAAGGATATTCAACTATCCTATGTCTCTACAGATATGCAAGGTGCAGACATGTTGACTAAAGCTCTTGATGGTACAAAATTGAGTAGATTCAAGTTGATCATTTCCTTGTAGGAAATCAAGGACAGTTGAAGAATTATTTGGAGGCCAAGCATGTTAGACTTAAGGGGGAGCTGTTGGTGCATTTTACCCAAGTGTACATGCTTGATATGATTTGATTTATGTTCATTTGTAGTTCTCATATGTAGACATATGAACACCTCTTGTAAAAGAGTATATTTTATCTCTTGTAATTGTGAAAGAAAGAATGGCTTAAGTCATCCATGATGTAAAAGAAGATTCGTGGCTCTAACTACCTAGCACCACGAATCCATTAGCTGAGAGAATATCTCCTAATTCCTAGCATCACTTTTAGGTGAAGTTATTTGATTTCAAATTCAAAACTATCTCCAAAAGTAGCTATAAAAAGAGCAAGAAAGAAGTTGCCATGGGAGAGCTTGATTCGTGCCCACTTAATGTTCATTTGTAGAGATTGAAGAGCTTACTCCATAGCTCTATCATTCTACTCCCATTGTGCAAGTATTCATTGCCAATGTGGTTGTAATTATATGTGAATCTATACATTCATCATTTACTTCTTCTCTAATTTGTTCTCTGTTATACTCACTTAGAATAGTAATGTTGTTGAAGCTCATATCTTGGCCTATACATAACCTTTTTCAGAGTCTTAAAGTGCATTGGATATCTCTATAAGTCTAGTGTATGATCACAAAAGTTCATGGTGACTGAATTTACCACTTGTGAGAAATTTTAGTTTTTCTGCTCATTGGCCAATCCCTAAAGAGCCCTAAAAATGGTGGGAGTGTTCTAGATTTTGCTAAATCTTGTTCATAGTTTTGAGTTGATCAATTGAAGTGTTTTAACTTGGATTGAGAAGCTATCTGAGTCTTTTTTCTATGTTCACTTTTCGGGCAGGTTTATGTACAAAAATAGCAAGTTTTGGGAGCTAGTCATTTTGCAACTAGTCTAGCTCGACTCAAACTTTTGGCATACTTGTTCCAAAGTGCTTGGGTGATTTTTTTGTGGATTTAAGAAGCTCAAAGGGTCAACTGACCAACTCTGAAGTCTCAATTTCTTGGTGTGAAGCTGGTTGTAGCAGCACCAACTCATCTTCAATTTGCATCCACCATCTCTCTCCACATGACATACACTAGGGTGACCACTATACATTTCAAAGAAATGAAAAAGTGATATGTGTCCTCCTGGATTATCACATGATGAGCTTGATATCTGAACAGTACATAATCCTTTTGTTGAAGGTGTTGAGGAAGATGATAAAGAAAATACCCATCCTAATAGTATCGATTTTGAAGAAGAAATACCTTCTACTTATAATTAGAGCAATCGTAATAATGATTCGGATGTGAAGTATAGTAAATGGAATTTTTTCATCAAGAGTAATGCGGGTTATAGAGATGATAATCATCGTGGTGTTGAAATTACTCATGTTTACTAAAGAACTTAATAGGATTGATAAAGTACAAATTGATAATATGTCCCAAGAATCTCAATGCGAGGAGGATGTCGAGATGTCTAACTACAAAGTTCATGAGATTGTTTCTAAATTTGAAGGTAAATCTAAGAGGAAAGTGTTAGTAGTCGGTGTGGACAACAACATTATTTGTAAAATGTCTTTTCTATGCAATGGGAAAATGGCATTCTTACAGAGATTACAAGAGTTTCTAGAGTTCATAATTTCTAAATTTTGATTCTATATTCTGATATGTGGAACGGTGCAAAAGGTTAGAAAGATGAGCAGTGTGGTTCATCGTGATAGGGTGTGTGGAAAAAGGAACGAGCTTTGGTGACAAAGACACTACGGAGAGATGAAGTCCTAAAGAATCTAATAGATGTAGTTCTGCACTATGAGATACAACCATATTGTATTCCAAAATGATGTACCATTGGTGTGATTAATTAAATAGTACTATTCTTATCAAGATCGCTTTCTTTTTGAAGTCTGTCTATGAGTACAAAGTCTTTCAATATATGTAGTGTTACTATTTTGGAGGTATTGCATGTTGAAGTTTAAATCAAGAACGTACACGCATGTTGTGATTGTAGTATTACAATCATAGCCCCTATTCCCGATCCCAATCCTTTGGAAATTTGGTGCCGTATTTCATTGAAGTACAGTATTGCCAAAAAATTTGGTGACCACAATGGGATGGGGTTGGCGATCAATCATATCATAGAGTAGTTTGATGCCATTGCAAAGCAATAAGGAGTACCTGAAAAGTAACTATCTTCATGCGTATTTGGACAAATTCATTTAGTAGACTATAGCAACATTAAAGCTTGAAGATATCTCTCTTGAGGATACAACTGGCATTCCGAAAGAATTGTTGTATTGGGAAGAAAATGGAGTTTTATCTCTAAAGCTCTTGAAGGATAGGATATTTGATTGGAGAGGTGGCAAGCTAGCCAAAGCCTCATGGCAAGGGGAACCCAGGAGAGCCAACAAGCAGAGCTACCTAGAGGAAGAAATATAATCTACGAAAATAGGCAAA
Organism: Ceratopteris richardii; assembly: GCA_020310875.1. Taxonomy (NCBI): domain Eukaryota; kingdom Viridiplantae; phylum Streptophyta; class Polypodiopsida; order Polypodiales; family Pteridaceae; genus Ceratopteris; species Ceratopteris richardii. Next base: position 40,503,188 of record CM035414.1, on the reverse strand, counting down.
AGCGACGGAGGCGAACCCCACCCAGAGTTAGCACTAGCTTGAGGTCCTTCAACTCAATTTGGTGCCTTACAAGAGTTTGAAGACCTGATGTGGCACAGATATCAGTTGTTAGGGTTGAAATATATTCATTTCTATGGAAGAACACACCAAGATCTAGATGTGCATGTATGCACATTTGAAAATCAATATATTTGTAATCATCGTAATCTATAAGATGATAACTATAAGTTTTATGTATTTTAAGCGACGCTGGTGGGGAACACGGTTAAATGGTTCATCGAGTACCTGCTAGATCATTTTTCCTTCTATGATGAATTAAAAGAGGCTTTCTTAGAGCAATTCCAGACTGTGAAAAGCATTTCAGAGCGCTATGCTACTCTTTAGTATATGATGCAAAAGGGAATGATGAAAAATATGCATCCGATTTCATATCTAGGATATGATAATTTTTGATAGGCAAATGTCCTTTAGAAGAAATGTTGTAGGACTTTATTTGTTGATGGACTCCAACTAGCTATTAAAGAAAAGATCCACATGTACACATTGGACCAAACTCGTACACTTGATCAGATAATTGACTTAGCAACAAGGATGGACCAAATAATACACTTGGCCAATTTGGTCTCGAGAAGAACAATCTTGTGATTAAGAAAAGTACACATCCAGTGCAACACTTGTATTGTTTAAAGTGTAGAAATAAGGGCCACCTCGTGGCCGGTTGTGCATTGAACTAGGTATTGTGTCCAATTTGTAATAAGAATAATCATAGTCTAGAGGTATGCCGATTTAATGCAAGGAACACATTAGTAGCTTCTGCACAAGTAGATATTCCTTCATGGAAAGGAAATTTGATCGGATACAAGCCAGTAGTCCACTCCAGACAATGACAAGAGAGCCAAGATGTTAGAGTATGAGGATCGTCATAGTACTCAGAACCATAACAAGTTCTAGAACAAAAACGAGGGTTTCACAAAAAAAATTTGGAATTCAATAGAGGTCAAAGGTTCCAACAACAAGGCCCAAGAAATTCATGGAATCGACCTAAAGAGTGTCAGTTTTGGATGCAATATGGACGTCGAAGATGCAAATATGATAAAGCTAAAGAATATGATTGACAAAAATAGGAGGCTTAGCGTAAGGCACCTATGACCAATGTGGTGACCTTAGGATACTTTGAACCTTCAACATTAGTGGCCATTAGGTCATAACAAGAATATCTGAGTAGCCAAAAATTCGATTATCCTATACCACCAGAGCAAAAGCAAAAATTTCACAAAACAGTACATTGGACCATGGAGTACCCACCATGGTTTCATGTCACTAGTACAGGAAGCACAGCGAGTACTGAGCCCGTGGATGTCGTAGAAATAATGTGGCTTGCTTGAGAAACCCTACTCTTGAGAATACTGGTTCACCCAGCTTTAGGATGAAAATCCACTTAAACTGGGATTACTTTTAACAACGATGATCATTAACCTACAGACAAAACATTATGGAGTGTCTTAGTAGCTTTTTGCATTGATGAAGGAGTCAACTAAAGTGCAGGTAAATTGGGCTAAAATTATGTTTTGAAAATTGAAAAAAGATGTGTGAAGAATCTTTAAGTGGTCGGGAAGAGCAGTTAATGCAGACTCGGAAGTGGGTCACTTTATTATTTACTAAAAGCCCCATATTCTTACCTCAAGAATACATAGTATGAGCAGTGCAAGTTTTCTTACAAATTTTGAAGAAAAAATGTTGTAGAGTAGAGGCAAGTAGAGGAAACTTACATGAACTAGATGGAGAATGATAGATATGAAGAACAGGAGTCCTAGAGGAAATAGGTAGAGGAAAATCCAAGGATGGAAGCCGAGAAGAAGGCCAAGGAAGAAGCTGAGTGGAAGGCTAGGAGGAAGTTGAGAGGAAGGCAAGAGAGGAAGAGGCAACAAGCAAAAAAATGGAAGAAGAAAGAAGGAAGCCGCAGGAAGAAGAAGAATGTAGGAGAAGAGAAGGGGGAGAAAAGGAAAAAAGAGTTATAGAGAAAGAAAGATGCCAACAACAAAAGCAGGAACAAGTGGTCCGTTTGGGAGAAACATCTTGAAAGATTCCAGTATTACACACATTTACATCTTGCGGTCTAAATGATAGATGGAAGCCAAATGATGGTAAAGTTAAGCTACCACCTATGAAGTTCAGTGATTACATTTACCCCTAGATGTATAATAATGAAACAGTTCATCTTGAGCTTCTTGAAGATCTTGCTAGAGGAATACAATAGAGTGCAACTAAGTTGGAAGATTTTCAAAGAGAATATAATACAATGATTCTGAAAGATAAGTGGATTTGGAATTTGGATTAGTTTTCATTTGAAAACCCTGGCAAAGAACAATGGATATTCTATTAGGTGGTTTCCAAGTTTCCAAGGCAAAGCACACGATTGTGAGATGACCATGTGAAGGAATCAAAACCTAGAATGTCAAGTTAGAGGTAATGCCTGAGAAGGTACTCTATCAAGAGATGTTTAGACTTTAGGATAAGTATCACCCACACATTAATGTTAATATAAAATAGGGTGGTATGGGGCACCAGATTTGATACTAAAATTGATGTAGGAAAGATGGTATGGGACATCAGACTGGGATGATAATTATCTTTTAGTCTAGGTTTGGATCTTGAAGTTAGGCTTCATCCTCAACGGAATCAAAACTTCAAAGGAGTTTCAATTTAAGGAGGATGAAATTAGTATCTCAAGATATTTCAAGATAACTTCAAGATCAAGGAAACATATCTAAGTGTTGTGAATCAAAAACTTTTTTTACATTTCTAAAGAAGGACTTTGATATTAAAAAGATCCTTTCAAATAAGGAATGGACTGACTAAGTCAAGTATCAAGTTCCTAGTGTAACTTGGTAAATTCAATCATTTGACTTAATTTAATGCTCAAGAATTGCATTCCTAGTAAGGAGTCATAAAGATTGAATATAGTCATGAACTTAGTTTCAATTGAGTCATTGTTTGAAAAAAAAAAACTCATCAGTAGAACCTCAATGGGTTGACACACTGATGTTGGATACCACACTAGTATCTTGTGGTTGAATGATGTTTTAGACTTTCTTTGAATCCTTTTGAGAATCCAGTTTCTTTATCTCAAAGATAGAAAAATATAAATGCTTCAATACCTTCTTAAAAAATATCGTTAAGAATTTAAATTCTTGAGTCATCAAGTATTTGACTCAAAGCAAGTTTATATCTTAGAAGATTGAAATCATTATAACAAATTTTTAGTTCTTTCCTTCGGCTTTCCAAATCTTCTGGAATTGACTTAGATATGGTATCTGACTCCTTTCACAAAAGTCCAGGGTTAGCCGATTGGGACTAGATAACTAAATTAAACATCCTAGATAGATGTCTTGTATAAGAACTTATTCAATCTTCAAAAGATGAAAAGTCCAAGATTGACTTATTCGTTTGGGTTTGCTTCAAGTTACTAGCATAACTCTCATGAATTTCTAGATTTCAATACACTAGAATAGTGAAGTTATGAATTGCTCATAAGATTGACAATTCCTAAGAACTTTTAGTTCAAGTCTTTGAGAAAAGTGTGCTTATTTTTACAATTTTGATTTTGAATTTGGATTGGTCAAGTTATAGTATGATTGACTAAAAGTAAATGGTAAACTTTCTCATGTAGTTTACCTAGGATTTTTTAACGCATTAGCATAAATTAGTCCTCTGGTTGGGTGAAAAATCAAGCAACTGTTGGATAGGAGTAAACCATTGAACAAACATCCAAAAGTTAGCTGTCTGGGACAACTAAACTTCAAGTTCTTCAAACCAAATTGAAGTGAACCAAGAGTTCTCAAAGTCTTGTGAGGGATAAGAATCCCACCTTTGCTACTAAGTACGTGCACGAGTCATGCCTAGAAATGGGCTAATAATCTGAATCCATCCAGTTCACATGTTTCTTCCCATATCACACATAGTAAAAAATGTGAACTAACTAGGGATGTTTTTAGATCCACCCCTATTATTCGTTCACTACTCTTTACTTTGACCAGCTTATCAAAGTACAAAGCAAGATAGTGTTTTGAAAATTTGGGCACATATTCCACCATAGAGATGAGACATGTTCTTCCTAGAACATGCCCATGTTCTTCCATTTTTAGAACATGAGGCTCAAGGGTTGCCTACAATAGATATATAGCTCTATTTTTTAGGACGAAAATAATTTTTCAATGTGGAAAAATGTAATAAAGTAAATTTCTGATCTAAGGGTCCAGTCGGTTGAGATGGATCTGAGGGGAAGGCTCGAGTGAAGAGAAGAAACTGCATTACGAGGTAATATGTTTGGTCACCCCAGTGTCAAAATACCAAACCTCTTAGTCTACTACAGACATGCACTACTCATGAGAAGATGGGTCAAAACTGCAAACAGTAGTAAACACCCATTCTTCTTCTTGCACAAGATTAGCAGCCTCTGTTTTTTGTGTAGAGGCCTCTACAACAACCATTCAAGCCTCTTTCTTCTTTGCCTCTTTAGTAGCCAATTTTGGATAATTCTTTATGATATGATCATTCCCTTTACAGTACTTACAAAACAGTTTTTGCTTTTTTTATTTCTTCTCATCTTTATCTTCCTTCTTCAAATGTGCAGAATTAGCAGATTTCTGCTTACTAGTTGAAGAGCTCCATTTTCCTTTGCCCTTCTAACTAGCCAGGAAAGCTTGATCTACAACTCGCATAATGGACCTATTTTGCCTGGACTGATCTTCCTGCAATAGAACAGAGCCTAACTCCTCAAATGATAAGGCATTTGGATTGCCTTTCATCATCAACCGAAGAGTAGAAGCAAAACTCTAATATGAATCAGGAAGACCATTCAGAACGGTCCGCACAAGTGAGCTATCTGGTATAACTTCATCAGTAGAAACCAATTGTTCCTTCACGTCTTTGATCTTTGTTAGGAAACTGTCCATAGAAGCACCTTCATTCATGTGCTCACTCTCCAACTGTTTTCAGAGGTAAGCAACAAGAGCCTCATTCCTAGCTTGGTACAATGTGGTAAGTGTATCCCAAGCATCCTTAGCTATTCTGCAAGAGCGAATGTGAGGAATAATGGTATGTTTGACTGACAAAGCTATCAATGCATCTTTCTGGGCATTTCTGCCATCCCAGCGAATCTGCTCTATAGTGGGTGCAGCAGAAGCCGCAGCACGAACAGGAATATGCAGAATATCACCATCTTCAACACCTTCTACATCAGCTTTAGTACTTGCCGTTGTAACAGTTGCAGGTGTGATAGGACGTTTTTTGACACCCTGCACAATGTTCCGCAGTCCTTTTGCAACCAGCACATGTCGCATCATATAAGTCCATAACAGGTAGTTGGCACCATCCAACTTATCCTCAAAAGCCAACATACGGAATTGAGCGATGGCTAGTGACTAAAATACCTTGATGCAGAAAATTGATTGTATCTCAAAAAGTTGAACAGAACTGCCCAGATGAATTCCACTAGACCTGTAGCAAACTTCGAGACACTTATACTTGTGAACAAAAACTGGTATATAGCTTTGGCACAAAAAGATGAAATAACTTACATAAGCGCTGCGATAAAGCGTTCAAAGGCCGAAACGAGCTGAGATCGCGATTTTGGCACCAAAGAGCGAAGATGTTTTGATCTCGAAAACACGTTGAGTATGCTCACCAAAATTCGTGCAATTCTGAGACTGCAACCAGAGGAGTGTCGACGACGCCCTAGATGAAGCGACGACGTGCTCTGATACCAATTGTTGGAGATAGACGTCTGTTGAAGCACGCGAACAACACAAGGAAGGAGAAGAAGCTTGGAACACAACACACCATACAGAATGTACTACTAGAGAATGTACAAAGATAAGTAGCCCATTAGGGCAATAGGCATATATACAAGCCAGGGGAAAAAAACCTTCTAAAGAGGGAAAAAAGTGCCTCGGCGGTCCTAGTGTGTTCACACACATCACTACCTAAATATATCAACAAGAGAGTCATGTCTCTAGCAGGTGGTGCTCGTAATCTTATAGATGCTTTGAGTTGTAAACCTTTATGCAATTCAATTTCTATTTTATCCTCTAATTTTGATATTGAAAAAGAAATAAAAGGAGATTTATTTTATGTAGCAATCTTGAAATTTTTGGACAAAAATCTAGGTTCTATGTTTCAAGGAGAATTTCATTTGAAAAATAATGATTTGTATTGTAATTCTTACTTATGTATTTCTTCAAAATCTACTTTGAAAGAAAAGATTTTGCATGACTCTCATGATGCATATTTCTTTGCACACCCTGATTTTCCAGGACTTATGAATTCAAACCTTCATATTATTGTCCACGAATGAAATATGAGATGAGGAGGTATGTGAAAGAATTTTGAAATCTCAATAGGTTAAGGCTGAGTTTAAGAGGAGTCTTGGTATGTTACAATCGTTAGATATGCCTAATAAAAAATGAAAATCCATCTCCATGGATTTCATAACAAAGATTCCTATGACCAGAAGTGGGCATGATACCATCTCTTTTGTCGTGGACCATCTTACAAAGATGGCACATTTTCTTCCCATGAGGAAAACTGATACAACTTTGATGTTGCTAAACTTTTCATAAAATACATTTTTTGGGTTACATGGTATACCTAAAAGTATAATTTTTGATAGGGATGCAAGGTTTACATCTAATTTCTGGAAAGAAACATTTCAATCAATAGGAACACAATTATGCATGAGTACTACATTTCATCCTCAAACAAATAGTGAGAATGAGAGGGTTAAAAAGGTGCTTGAGGATATGTTACGTATGTTTGTGAATGATAAGCAAAACAATTGGACTAAGTATTTGCCTTTGCTTCTTTATGCATATAATAGTGCATGTAATTCATCTATTAAGGTGACACCTTTTGAAGCAATGTCTGGCTATAATTGTTTGCTACCTCATTCACTTTTGAATTCATAGAATCAGGTTGAGATATCCCAACAGATGCTTGAAAACATGGATTTGGAGCTGAATAAGGTAAGGAAGAACATGAAAGATGCACACAAATGTCAAACCTTATATTATGATGTCAAAAACAGACCGTTGGAATTTAGAACAAATGGTATGGTTTTTTTGAAAGTGAACCCCTCTAAATCAAATCTGGTTTTAGGCAATGATTGTCGATTGTCTCCACGTTATGCTGGTCCATTTAAAGTCTTAAAGAAATTTGTTTTTTTTTGCATATTTACTTGATGTGCCTACCACTTTGAAATTCATCCAGTTTTATATAGAGTCTTGAGGATATGGCCACACCTTCTCTCCATGAATTTGAATTCGAAATTAGGCCAGTTTATTAGTTTAGATTGATTGGCATCTCATCTTAGAATCTATGCGAAGAGAAAGTTTCATTGATTGATTGAGGATCAATCCCAAACACTTCCAATTCATGGATTTTAGGCCTTTTACTCTTCTCTTTTACAAAGATAAATACCTTGAAGCTTACAAGAAATGACCATAAGTGATCAACCCATTAATACAAAGAAAATATGTCCACATAAGTGATATTACTAAAGGAATATCCATAGCATCCAAATAACGGATTTGATGTAGAGCATATCCACCTCAAGCATAATGAAAGCTTGATGTTCCAACATGTAGTCTAGGAGATTGGGTGCCACAAATCTCCACGATTGCTTCAAAACCTTTTGTTTGAGGCCACTAGTGGTGGGCGGACTCAAGACTTGATTTAAATCTCTCAAAAGTCATGTCACCTCATGTGAAATTTAATGGATGATTGTTGAATGCTAAAGATCTCTTTGGGCAAATATCTCTCCCCATGCTCTCCATGAGGGTTGAACCCAAGACCTCCTTCTTCCCATTCTCAAGATTTAACCTTTCGGCTAAATGGACTACTTGTTTAATAGTTTGGAAACAACTAATTTTATCATTAAGCTAGAGCCTTGTCCAACCTACTTCATAATTTAGAGTTTTAACTTGTTCGAGGCTTTCCAAAAAGATCAATTAGGATCCAAGCCCTTGGGAATAGCCGAAGCCAAGAGTGTGATAAGATTGATTTCTTTCCATGTGGCAATCGCTGTGAGAGAGAACGGAAGTAGTGTTTTTATTCCTCGAAGCATTCGAGGTGTTTCCAAATAGCACGTCTAAAGTTTAGATGATGAAATTATCACCATTCTAAGGTTCCACCATGTGACAAAATGGCTGATTTAAATGAGCGTTAAGGACATACGCATCCCATTTCTTGATAATGTTGGCTTGGGTTTGATCAGTTCGATAAAGGAAAGCATCAGAACCCCATATGAATGCAAGGAGATCCATCTTCTAGAGGATCCTCTTCATTGTAAATTTCAAAATGGCTAATTTAAATGAGCATTAAGGTCATACGCATCCCATTTCTTGATAATGTTGGCTTGGGTTTGATCAGTTCGATAAAGGAAAGCATCAAAAACCCCATATGAATGCTAGAAGATCCATCTTCTAGAGGATCCTCTTCATTGTAAATTTCAAAAGATGATTACAAGTTAAGACTCACAATTTCACAAAACCCAATGCTTAAGCGAAAACCGGTTAGGGAATCCAATTTCACAAAACCCAATGCTTAAGCGAAAACCGGTTAGGGAATCGGGAGTTTCACGTAGAGGGAATGGTATTATCTTACTTATTAGGTTAAGTGTTTAAAACCTTTTAGGGGCTTTTCCTAAAGGAAAACGGCTAAAGAAAACTTGCTAAACATGCACCTCTTTTGGTGTTAGGAGAAGGCATCAAGCTTCATAAGCATATGCATATGGAATTATATTATTGCGAGAGAACAAGAAAAGGCGAACGGATGGGAGGGATTAAAGGAACAACTTCCGCAGGCACTACAAAAATAGAGGCCGTTGACACCAAGGCCTAAAAATCAAATTCATTTTTTCTAACAATTAGCAATTTCTCCAAATTAGTAAACTTTATTTTTTTCTCACAAACTGAGATTGGTTATATATATATATATATATATATATATATATATATATATATATATATATATATATATATATATATATATATATATGTGTGTGTGTGTACACTTTCATACCATGTCAAAATATATCCATGAAAAGTGAGCTAAAATCTTTTTTTTTTTTTTGGTTTCTGTTTGATACACGTTGAAATATCAACAAGACATGGAAAGTCCACACGTCTACAGAGAGAAAGGGATGTCGACACGTCCTCATGAAATCAATTGTCCTTTTAATAACATTATTGACGTCTCATATGCCGCTTGATTATGTATGCCGGCATCATACATTAACTCCAGCACAAAAGAAAGGATCATTTACACTCCAGAACGGTAATTGACACTAGCATGTACGACATGGTTGAGTTTCTTGAGGACCGATGGAATAACAAAGGGAAAATTATTGACGGTCAGGAGAAAGAGATATGGGATAAAATCAAGCTCCATCTTAACCTGGTCGAGATTAAAGACATGAAGGGGTTCTCCTGGTCAAATCTCCAATCGGGGGACTCTTTGAGGAAAGCAAGACTTGATAGATGCTACATCAATCAGAACACCATCCTTCAGTAGGGTATTCCTTCGATTTCCCAACACATGGACCTGACTATCTCGGACCACTATCCGATTACTCTGTCTTTCAAACCGATTCCCATGTTCCAGAAAGCTCCTTGGTTTCATGCTTGTCAGACATCGTTTTCCCTCCCCTCTGTCCACCCAAAAATTTCTGAGGTGTGGGCGGAAGCCTTTGCTTACTGTAATGAACCGGCTAAGTGTTGGAGAAGCGCAATAGAAAGGACTCGAAAAATTCTAATCAAGACTCAAAAGGCTATAAGAGAAATCCGAAAAAAAAGAAGAGAAATGGTGTACCGGAGGCTCTCACGGATTGAAGAAGAGGTGAACAAAGGTAAGTTACATTGCCAACAAGGTCTTTTGAAAATCAGGGGAAGACTAAGATTAGAGGAGGAGGTTCAAAGGAAAAATCTTCAAATTTTCTTCAAAGATTGGTGGGCAGGGAAGGCCGACAAACCAACGAAAGAGATGTGTAACATCCTCAAAAGGAAACAAGCTAGGGAATCCATCCCCCCTATTGGTCGATAACAATGGAACTGAATGTTGCACGGAAGTGGAGAATAGATCTATCATCGTCAAGCACTTTACCAATCTTCTCGGGGTCTCGACTCCTCTTTCCCCACACAGGCGTGACTCCATGGCAACCATCTCAAGGGTTGCTCAAACCAGAATCCCACAGAACTTGATTGCTCTACTGGATGCTAACATCTCCGAGAATGAAATTATCGAGGTTATTGATGCCCTTCCCAATGGTAAAAGTCCGGGTCCGGATGGCCTCACCAATGATTTTTTCAAGTCCTTCAAACATCAGGTGGCCACCCCACTGCGCCTCGTGTGGCAAGAGACTCTCTCATTCGGTGCCCTCCTTGAGTGCCTGAATAATGGCGTCATCAAGTTAATCCACAAACGGGGGGATAAGAACAAAATTAAAAACTGGCGTCCGATTACCATGCTCCAAACAGGATACAAGATAATTGCAAAAGTTTTTTTTTTTTTTTTTTGAAGTTCGGCAATAGCCTACTCTCCCGGACTTGAATTAAATAAAGAAAAGTACAAGAGGAGGGGACTAGTGCCCACGGGACCCCCCAAATCCCACAAAGCAGGGGAAGCTTTTACAGAGCTTAGATGAAATTACAAAGAAGGTTAATTACCCTCTCATCACCCTCATGTGGGGCCCACTTGGGTTTAAGCTTGTTATCGATTAAAAGGAGTACTTGATGATGCCTAAAGGGGGGGGATTTTTTACAGTTGACAATCCTTTTGCCAAGGAGGAACAGCGATTTCTCAATTGACCACTCCTTGGGGGAGTCACCGAAGTTGAAAGCACATCTTTCCCGCCAGATTTTCCATAGGACCTCCCCTCTGATGGCGTTCCAGAGAGTCGCGGAGCAGCCGATCGCTTCTCCCAGCAGGGCTTGCTGCCAACTGAGACGTTTTTGAAGTCTAATTCTCTTTCCAACCACCTGCCAGAGTTTGTTGGAGTTGGGGCAGGTAAAGAAGATGTGTGATACATCTTCGATAGAGGGCCGGTGGCAACGTTTGCACCAGGGAGGGATCCCACAAATTTTGCTAGCCTTAAGGTTGGTCCAGATTCCGTGATGAAGGATTTGCCATAAGAGGACAGACTTTTTGATTTCTATGAGGGGGTGCCAGATAGCCATGAACTTCATGTCCCACCGAAGCCGCGTCCATGACAGGCACCACTTTTTGTTGAGGTTAGCCTGATAGTCGATCGTTTCTTTGATGTTCGTGACTTTTGATAGTCTATTCCCACTGTGCCATTTGAGACCAAGCGAGCTCGACATGTCGTGTCCCATGAGAAGGCGAACTTTGTGTCGGTCCCAGGCGAGACATCTGCTTTGCAGCGTGTTCCATTCTTCATGCGAAATGTTGATGCTAGGATCAATATCCTCGAAGTTGATCCAGCGGTTGGTGTCTTGTTTCCAGAGATGTTTCCATTTTTTGAAGCCTTTGTTCCATAGCTTCTTGGCATTTTGAATGTTCCAAGATTCCACACTCCGGATGCCATGGATCGGAAACCAGATAGAGTCGTTTTGTCTGATACCGGCGGCCCACTTCCAGTCTTCACTTATTCTTGTGAAGCTTTTGACTTTGTTCCAACTCTTCCATAGGGAGCACACCAGATTAGAGCCTTTCGGGAAGACGGGGATCGGGGAAAACAACAAGGTCAAGATGTCAAGATTCTTCCAATTTGGGAAGCCCGTGAGTGCCAACTCATTTTTGTTTCTGAAGATCAGCTTGGCCCACGAGGCCTCCCCGTTGCACCAAGCCTTAATCATCCATTTGGCCGACAGTTTGTTAGCCATGCACCCAATGTCCAAGATACCAAGTCCCCCACTATCTCTATGGCTGGTGCAGATGGACCATTTGATTTTAGGCACCCCCCTCCTATTGTGGTCGCCCGTCCAAAGGAAGTTTCTACAAATACTATCCAGTTTGGATAGATCATGCTCTTTCGGTCTCCAACAAGAAAGGAAATAAATGGTAGATGATAAGAGGAACGTGTTGATAACCATAGCACAACCAGCAAGATTGATTTGCATACCTCTCCAATAGTTAAGCTTGTTTTCGAGTTTGGCAAGCACCCAGTTCCACCGCTGTTCCATAGATACGCCAAACCCCAAGGGAATCCCAAGAAGCCGAAAAATTTGGCCCTGCGGAATGATTTGACAGCCATGATCAATGAGAAGGTCGGGCTGTGGCCCACCAATAGCTCTAAAGGCGGTCTTAGAGTGGTTGATTATGGATCCAGAGGCTTCGCAAAAAGTAGCAAGACACTTCCAGAACGTCTCAAGGCTGGTACTATCATTGTGCACAAAAGCGTTCATGTCATCGGCAAAAAGTCTCATGGTGATCTGACTGTGGTCATGCGGCAAACGAAGGCCTTTAATGTTACCCGCTTCCACCTGATGCTCCACCAGCGTGCTAAGCCCTTCTGTGGCAATGGCAAAGAGAAGGGGAGCCAATGGGCACCCTTGTCTGATAGATCTTCTAAGTTTGATCACCTTTGAAAGATTTCCATTAATGTTAATTTGGGTCGATGCGTTTCCGAGAAGGGTCGCGATCATCTTGGTGAATTTCTGACTACATCCAAGATCTTGTAGCGACTGTAGAATATAGTCCCATTCTAGCCTGTCGTAGGCTTTATCAAAGTCGATCTTGAGGAAAACAACTTCTTGTTTAGACTCATTTGCAAATTCAAGACCTTCCCAGATATCTATAATGGTTTCCAAAATTGACCTGCCTTTGATGAAGCCTTTTTGGTCCTCGCTTAACCACACTCTCAAGTGGCAAGAGATTCTGTTGGCAATGACTTTGGCGATGATCTTGTATCCTGTTTGGAGCATTGTAATGGGACGCCAGTTCTCTATTCTGTTCTTTTCCCCTTTTTTGTGTACTAACTTGATAATGCCATTGTTGAGACAAGAAGGAAGCGCGCCAAACTTGAGTGCCTCTTGCCAAACCAAACGAAGAGGGGTGGCAACCGTCAACTTGAAGGATTTATAGAACTCATTAGTGAGCCCGTCGAGTCCCGGGCTTTTACCTGAGGGGAGGGCATCAATGACCTCAATGATTTCAGCTTCAGAGATAGAGGCATGAAGCAGAGAGTGAAGGTTGGGAGGTATCCAGTGGGGGGAAACCCTAGATATGGCAGCCATACAGTCCCTTCTATGGTGGGAGAGGGGGTTTGAGGTCCCCAGGAGTCTCGTGAAGTGCCCTTCAATGATCCCAAAATTATCTTCTTCCGTATTACATACATTGCCATTTGCGTCTAGCAATAAGGGGATCGATTCTCTGTTGTGTTTCCTTTTGAGGATACGGCACATCTCTTTGGTGGGTTTGTCGGCTTTGCCAGCCCACCACTCCTTGAAGAAAATTTGCAAATTTTTCCTTTCTATCTCTTCCTCGTATCTCAGCATCGCTCTGATCTTTCGAAGATCTTTCTGGGCTTGAGATTTTCCTTTGTTCACTTCCTCCTCGAGCCGCCAGAGTCTATGATAAAGAGCTTCTCTCCGAGCCCGCCGCACAGTCTCAAGCATCTTCCTGGATCTAATCATGATCTGTCGTGACTTATCAACCGCTCTTCTCCAACACTTGGCTAGGGACAAGCCAGTGGCGAATGCCTCCTTCCACACATCAGAAATTTCTTGATGGACGGAGGGGAGAGAGAAGGAGGGCGCACTAGCATGGAACCACGGAGCCTTACGGATCTTGGTGGGGGGTTGAAAAGTGATGACGATCGGGTAGTGATCAGAGATGGTGAGGTCGGTGCCTTGCGAGAGGGAGGCGTGGCCCCACTGATGATTAAAACTCTGAGAAATGTAGCATCTATCAAGTCTAGCTTTCCTCAGGTCCTCGCCTGCTTGGAGATTTGACCAAGAAAAGCCCTTCGAGTCTTTGAATTTGACCAAGTCCAAGTGTAGTTTAGTTCTGTCCCACGTTTCTTTTTCCTGACTATCGATGACTCTACCCTTGCCCATCCATCTGTCCATAGGGTCCTCCACCATGTTGAAGTCACCACAAATAAGCACGTTGTGGGGGAGCGAGTCCAAGGAGGCCCAAGTGTTAAGTCTCTCAAGCTCCCCGTTAGGGGCATACAAAGAAACTAAGGTGAAACATAAGGGAGCACCGAAAGAAACAGCAATCCATCGATGGCAATCATCTTCGGTGGAGTTCTCAAGCTTCTCAAACCAGCGTTGATTAACACCGATAACCGTTCCACCGGACCCCCGCTGATGCGCCGTTGAAATCCAAACATGGGTCGAGGAGACATGTCTAAGCCGTTTCTGGAGGTCTTCTCCGTCAATTTTAATCTCTTGGATACATATAAAATCTGGGTTTAGGCTAATGTCACGAAGCCATTGACCAATGATGGTCGCTCTTGAGGGGTCGGTTAGCCCTTTAGCGTTTAACGAGATGATGATCATTGTCGTTGTAATCCCTCTTTGCGGGAGGGAGCTTTGTCCTTTCTTTTCTTGGGTTCATCTTTCTTTTTCGCTCGGATCGGATCCCGAGTTAGCAATAGGTTCTTGTGGGGGCTTTTCCACGGTAACTCCATAGGTTGTTTTCCTTTGCGGGATGTCTCCTGCTGGGAGGAGCAGGGCACCGATTCCAGCTCTGTTTCCGGAATAGTCGATCCGATGATGGAGCTTTCACTATCCATGTTATCTTCGTTGCTAGTGGTAAAGCCGTCTTCTTTGCTTGTAGTGTAACCCTCTTGCAAGGTTTCTTTACTGTCAGGGATCTCTAGGCCCTTGACGTCGGTGTCCACCTCGAGTTGGTTCCCACCAGGGTAGTCAAACTCATTGATTTCCTTTTCCAGGTTGCAATACAAGTTGCTGGAGGGGGTGACTGACTTGTTGTTTCGCTCAGAGGTTGCCCTAGGGCTTCTTTTCCTTCTTCTTCTGACTTCGATGAACCCGTCTGCATCAGCTTCTGGATTAAGGGGACCCTTGAATTCCTCTACTCCATCTTGAGCATTTTTGGGGGCTTCTTGATTTCGCTTGCTTTTACGTCTCAAAGGGCAATCTTTGATCCTGTGCCCTTGTTGGCCACAACGAAAGCACGCGTTGGGAAGGTTTTTGTAGCTGATGTCTTGCTCCCATACATCCCCTTCGCCCAAGTCCAGCTTGATCTTTGATGGAAGTGGCAAACTGAGGTCAGCCTCGACACAGACTTGAGGGTGCCACCGAGCGTTGAACGAGTGTCTTGCACCTTCATAAATGAGACCACCAATGTCCTCACGTGAAGCCAACGGCTTGCCGATAGGAGAGACAATGTCCCACACGAAGTTGTACAAGAAGTATGGCAGGTTAGGGAGCTCAACCCAAAGAGGGTACCGAAGCGATTTCGACTTGTCGGGAGTAAAATCAGGGGACCATCTGAAAAGGCACAGGGTTGCCCGGCCGAGTTGCCAAGTTCCGACACTAAGGGCTCGAAACGCCATATCTTCATTTTCAAAGACTAGCAGCAGGTGGCTTGCCGGTAAGAACTGACACTTACAAACAACTAGCCCGTGGGGGAACCACTCGTTGCGGAGCCACTGTCGCACAGTTTCGAGCGGGGGCCTAGGGCCGAACATTTGGCCGACGAGGCAAACTTTCTTGAGCTCCTCCTGAGTTGACAGAATTGCGGATCTACTGAGGGAGACCAAGGGGGGTTCAGCACTCTCGGAGGCCCCTAGGGCGGCACAAGAACCCCCCTCCAACAAAGAGGCCAGGTTATCGGTCTCCCGAGAGGAGGGGCCAAGTTGCATCTCACAAGGGAGGGGGACGCCAAATCCATGGCAAAAGAGGGGCACTCCGAGCTCCGAAAGCTAGAAACCAAAAAGCGATCTTTGAAGTGCGAATGCGATTCTTTTTCTTTTCTTTTTTTTTTACCTTTTCTAATGCCGGATTTTTGAATGGACTTAACTTAACCTCTTAAATGCCAAAAAACTGCAGCATAGCAAGCACCAAAGAAAAAGGGTACTCTCCCGTCAACGCGACCTCCACCAGTCCACCTTTCTCCTTTCTCTCGTTCAAAGGTTAGATTAATCTATCTATGCTAAAGATTTAAAAGGAACACCAAACTTTCGCTTCAGTAAGGTTGATCGTTTGTGCTTCCTTTTGGTTCGATGAAGTTTCCACAAAAATCGGGAAGGAACAAGTGAGAGCGCGTCTCTTACCCGAACAAAAAATGAGGCTGGCGGCGCAACAGAGAGCAGCCAGCATACTCGGGAGTCGGGGCAGCCAGGAGCCATGCAGAAATCACCGGCCCACCAACCAAGGCGAGCTATCGCGGGAGGGAGTATCGCGACACGCCACGGGGGTGTGTGTCGAGGCGAGGAGGGTGTATCGCGACAAGGACAGAGTATCGCGACACATGGACGAGGAGGGTGTCGCCACGCGAGCGGAGTATCGCGACAGGCCGAAGGATGGGTGTATCGCGACGCAGAGTAAAGCTGGTGATGGTGGACACTTCGCTGGAGGTCGACGTCGATTGTGATGTCTCCTTGTAGTCGCGTGAAATCGCGATTCTTATACTCTTGGAAAAACAGTACTGCTTCCACGATTTCTGCAGACGCCTCTGTAGCTTTTGGACCAGAAAACCATCACGGTTGACGGAGGTTCTTCATCTTGCTGTCTCCAGCGCTCGCAGGTTACCAGTCATCGCTTGGCTAAGCCGTCGGTTAGCTGCAGCATCATCTTCGGTTAGCTGCGGCATCATCTTCGTCGGTTAGCTGCAGCATCCTAGTGGAAGAAACTTAAATTTTCTAGAAAACCAAAGTTCGGAACTGGATTATTTCTCTAACAGACACGGAGATTGGTTAATGCGATAGAGAAATCTTGTGGATATGGTACAGAGCTCTCTTTCTAAAGAGTTTTGCACGACGACCAGTTTCCAACACCAATCTCTCTATACACGACCAGTTTTGCATGACGACCAGTTTCTCTCTTACTCTTTGTCTCTATCTTCTATGTGTGATCTTCTTTTCTCTGCAACGGCTTCACTCCGAACTATGCAGCACCTGTCTCCTCTTTCTATCGTCCTCTGTGATTTCAATTTCACAACAACAATCTGTGTTTCCTCTGTGTTTCCTCTGTGTTTCCTTCTGATGGTCAAGTTCACTTCGAATCTCTAGAACCATTGTATGATAACCGATGGCACCGAGTCCTCTTGCTTCCTTCTGTTCTTCGATCGAATCACCGATTTGTTGTGCGTGTGGAAGAGCTTCCTTGAATTCTTTGAAAGATTAAGTTTGTGCTCTCTCTCTCTCTCTCTCTCAGCACTAACTTCAAACGTCATAATTGCAAAAGTTATCGCCAATAGAATCTCTTGTCATTTAAAGTCATGGCTGTGTGAGGACCAGAAAGGTTTTATCAAAGGTAGATCTATACTTGAAGCAATTATCGATATTTGGGAAGGCCTTGCTTTTGCTGAGGAGTCTGCTCAAGATCTGGTATTCATTAAGATCGACTTCGACAAAGCGTATGACAGATTGGAATGGGACTTTATTCTTCAATCATTGAAAGACCTTGGATGCAGCCAAAAGTTCACGAAGATGGTTTCCACTCTTCTTGGAAATGCTTCAACTAGAATAAACATCAATGGTAAGCTCTCTGAGCCTATTTGTTTAAAAAGATCAATTAGGGAAGGTTGCCCTCTAGCTCCTTTACTATTCGCTATCGCCTCGAATGGACTCAGCTGCCTATTAAAGCATCACATGGACGCTGGCAATCTCAAGGGTCTTTCCTTACCTCTAAATCACGGCCAAATGATTGTGAGACTTTTTGCTGATGACATGAATGCCTTTGTGCATAACGATATAAACAGCATTGAAGTGTTTTGGTGGTGCCTCCACACCTTTTGTTTGGTATCAGGCTCAAAAAACAACCATGCTAAAACTGCTTTTAGAGAAATCAGCGGACTTACTCCCCAACTGTTGGTGGATCAGGGGTGTCAAGTTATCCCTAGCGGTCAAGTCTTCCGTCTCCTTGGCATTCCGATGGGATTCGACATCTCAATGGACCAACGCTAGAACTGGGTGCTATCCAAGCTAGATAGGAAGCTGAATCATTGAAAAGGTATGCAAGTCAACTTGGCAGGGCGTGCTATGGTTGTTAACATATTTATGCTGTCTACAATTATTTACTTTATCTCGTGTTGGAGACCTAAGGAGAAAGACTTGGCCAAAGTGGAAAGAATCTGCAGAAACTTCCTTTGGACTAGGGACCCCAACAGGAGGGGGATTCCCAAAATCAAATGGGAAACTTGCATTAGCCCTAAAGACTCAGGGGGCTTGAGAATTTTGGATATTGTTGGGTTGGCTGACAAGTTGGCGGAAAAGTGGCTTATCAAGGCTTGGAGCAATAGGGAGTCCTCTTGGGCTAAATTGATCTTCAAAAACACGGAAGACCTTACCTTAGTTGGCCACCCTGGTTGGAAGGACATAGGGATTCTCACGCTTTTGTTCTCCCCCCACCCGGCCTTTCCTAAAGGCTCTAGCCTCGTGTGTTCCTTATGGAAGAATTGGAACAAGGCCAAACAGTTCATCAGAATCAGTGATGAGTGGAAGTGGGCAGCTGGCATAAGACAAAATGACTCTATTTGGTTCCCGATTAGCGGCATTAGGGGGGTGGAGTCTTGGAACCTCCAAATTGCAAGGTGGTTATGGAACAAGGGGTTCAAACAGTGGAAACAACTCTGGAAACAAGAGACCAGCCAGTGGATTAGGTTCGAAGAATTGGATCCGAGACTTAGAGTTACCTTTGAGGAATGGACTCTTCTTCAAAGCAGGTGTTTAGCATGGGACTGCTCAACTACCCACCTTCTCTGCGGTCAGGATCTTCCTTGCTTGGAGGGCCTCAAATGGAGCAATGGTAAGAAGCTATCCAGAATCCCCAACTTCAAAGAGGATTTAGATATTCACCACACTCTTAACAAGAGATGGTGCCTTTCTTGGACCAAACTTCGGTGGGAGCTAAAATTCATGTCTATTTGGCACCCCCTAATTGAGGTCAAAAAGTCCGTTCTCATGTGGCAGATCTTGCATAAAGGTATCTAGACCAATGCAAGGGCTAACAAAATCTGTGGTGTGCCGTCATGGTGCAAGCGTTGCCATTGGTGCATCGAAGATTTAGCGCACCTGTTCTTCGACTGCCCCAAGTCCCGTGTTATTTGGCATCATGTGACCCGAGTATTGAGACTCACGAACCAAATCAACTGGCAACAAGTGATGTTGGGTGAGGCGATCGGCTGCTCATCGAGGCTGTGGAATGCCATCAGAGGTGAGACTCTCTGGAAGATTTGGAGGGAGTGATGTGCTGTCAATTTTGGCCAAACTCCTAAGGAATGGTCGATCGAGAAATCCTTGTTTCTCCTAGGTAAAAGAATCTCCCGAGTCAAGAAATCGCCACCGTTTAGACATCACTGTATTTATCTCCTCGAAAACAACAAGTTGAAACCCAAATGGGTCCCACATGAGGGTGATGATAATTTTATCCGCCTCATCTGTAATGCCCTGTAGCTTGCCATACTCCTCCCCTGCATTGTGGGATTTGGAGGGTCCCATGGGCACTAGTCCCATTCATTTGTAACTTTTTTTCTTTATTTTAATTAAAGTCCGGGAGATTAGGCTAAGGCCAAACTTCCTTTATTTAAAAAAAAAAATCCAAGGGGCTGCCCTCTGGGCCCAAACCCACATGAAAAGGGAAGTTTGTGGATTTTGAACGAGACTATTTTCCTTTGAGCGACGCAAAAGTGAAGGGGCTCCAAAATTAACACGCAGAAGTTAACTTTCTTGAAAGAGGGGCGGCCGTTCGAGACTAACCCACTCCGCCTGAAATCAAACTCACTTAGCCGAAACAATGATATGCAAAAATGTCATTACCCGAAAAGATGAGAGCAGGCACCATAGGCAAGCCAACTCTCATGGGACTATCCCCAAACGATGGGACACACACTTACTTGCGAAGCAAAATTAGCTTACCCAAGGAAGGAGGGGAGGTTGCCAAATCCCAAACCAACAACATGGGATAACTCAAATCAAAGGATAAGAGATGGTTGTCGAAGACGAGCCTACCTCACATATCACAACCATCAAGGTACCCAAAACTCACCTAGGAGTCATGGGGAACATTCCCATTATTGGGCATCTACCCATGGTCCCAGGGACAACCAATGTTCCCAACAATGGTGGGGAAGGGAAGGCTCAGCACATATGCCCATAGTGCTTCTTAGCCCGAATGTTGGAGGGCACTCTTGGTTGGTCCCCAATTCAAAGGTGTTCACGGAACTCACTCTACTTATAGTTGGGCACAATTTGGTGCAGAAAGGAAAACCACCCAAGCACCAAGAAGAGGTGGATACATAAAAAATTATTTTTTGACATAAGCACATACATACACAAAAGCATACTTATAACACGATGCGACAACAATTCTTGAAATAATCTATGAAGGATTATCTCCTTAAAATCCTTTAGTGTCTTTGATAAATTTCCACATGTTTATGAATAGTGAGATCAGAATTTTCGAGACTTGGGAATTTTTTCTAAGTTAGTGGGCTATGCACTGAAAGAAAAATCGGAGAAGCTTGGAGAGGATTGGAGAGTAGAATTCTTAAGTGGCGAAGTTGCTCAACAAACCAGCATAGGACTAGGCCTAACCCTTTAGATATCTAAAATAGACCTTGTAAGCTTGTGGTTAGTGTAACAAAACCCAATTGGTATATTGGAACAACAATAAGAACAAGTTGATGCAAACAGATAACTTGCACCTTGACTATTTCACAAAAACTTCTAAAAATATTTGGAAGTTGTGACTTTAAATACTAGGAGTAGCCAACACAATAACAATTGGAAACATTCCTCTTAAGGGAGTGTCATACAAAGCGTTGGCTTTCTATAATGCATAAAATACATAATTTATAACAACTATAGTAGGAGCAACCACCTTATCACTATTCTAGTGTCATCTTGATTTTTCAAGGAGTTGTACAGAATGACGAGACTCACAAACTTGATTATCTATGAAATTAATAAACCAAATTACTTGAAAATCTTTATATATAAGCTAGATAGTAATATCTTACCAATGCATTCTTAAACACTAGATTTGAAGGTTTGTAGAGAGAGTAGCACTCTCTACAAGTTGACTGAACGTGAGGAAGAAGGAGCAAATAATAGAAATGTTACCAAGCAATGATCAGAGTATATGTATTGCTTCAAATCAAAATCTCATTAATGTAAAAATGACGTGGAGTCTTTATATAGAGTCTTGTGGATATGGCCACACCTTTTCTCTATGAATTTGAATTCAAAAGAATGCAAGTTTGTTAGTTTAGATTGATTGGTATCTCTCCTATAATCTAGGAAAAAAGAAAGTTTGATTGATTGATTGATTCAGAATCAATCCCAACCACTTCTAACTCATGGCTTTTGGGCCTTTTTACTCCTCCCTTTTTCAAAGTTAAATACCTTGAACCTTACAAGAAATGGCCATAAGTAATCAACCAATTAATACAAAGAAAATATGTGCACATAAGTGCTATTTTTCAAGGTATATCCATAGCATACAAATAATGGATTTGATGTAGAGCACATCCACCTTAAGCATAATGAAAGCTTGATGTTCCAACATGCTGTCTAGGAGGATGGGTTGTCACAAATCTCCACCATTGCTTTAGAACCTTTTGTAAGAAGCCACTAGTGGTGGGGGGACTCAACACTTGGTTTAAATCTCTCAAAAATCAAGTCAACGCATGTAAAATTGAATGGATGATTGTAGAATGCTAAAGAGGTATTTGGGTAAAGCTTTCTCCCCATGCTCTCCATGAGGGTTGAACCCACGACCTCCTCCTTCCCATCGTCAAGAATTAACCATTAAGCTAAACGGACTACCTATTTATTAGACTCAAAACAATTAATGTTATCATCAACTTAGAGACTTGTCCAACCTACTTCATAATTAAGGGTTTTAACTTGTTCTAAACTTTCCACAAAGAGCGATTAAGATCCAAGCCCTTGGGAATAGCCGAGACCAAGAGTGTGATAAGATTGATTTCTTTCCATGTGGCAATCGCTATGAGAGAGAACGAAAGTAATGTTTTTATTCCTCCAAGCATTTGAGGTGTTTCCAAATGGCATGTGTAAAGTTTAGAAGAGGAAATGATCACCATTTTATTGTGTTCACCATGTGACAAAATGGCTGATTTAAATGAGCATTAAGGTCACACGCATCCCATTTCTTGATAATGTTGGCTTGGGTTTGATCAATTCGATCAAGGAAAGCATCTAAAACCCCATATAAATGCAAGGAGATTCATCTTATAGAGGATCATCTTCATTGTAAATTTCAAATGATGATTACAAGTTAAGACTCACAAGAAGCATCTCACCCAATTTCACAAAACCTAACAAGTAAGCAAAAACCAGTTAGGGAATCGGCAAATGGTATTAGCTTACTTTTTTAGGTTAAGTGTCTATCAAAACCTTTTAGGGCTTTTCCTAAAGAAAAACGGCTAAAAAAAAACTCGCTAAACATGTACCTCTTTTGTTGTTAGGAGAAGGCATCAAGCTTCCGAAGCATATGCATATGGATTTATATTATAGTGAGAGAACGAGGAAGAGGGAAGGGATGGGAGGGATTAAAAGGACAACTTACGTAGGCACTACAAAAATAGAGGCCCTTCACACCAAGGGCTAAAATTCACATCTATTTTTCCTGACAATTAGAAATTTTTCCAAATGAGTAAACTTTATTTTTTTTTTTCTCGCCAACTGAGATTGGTTATTTTACTCACTCTCTCTCTCTCTCTCTCTCTATATATATATATATATATATATACACACACGTGTGTGCACTCTTTCATACCATGTCAAAACATATCCATCGGAAAGATGAGCTAATTTTTTTTTTTGGGTTCTGTTTGATACACGTTGAAATATCGACAAGACACAGAAAGTCGACAAGTCTTCATGAAATCAATTGTTCTTTTAAAATAACATTATTCAATAACATTATTCACGTCTCATCTGCCACTCGATTACGTATGTGGGCATCATGCGTTAACTCCAACACAAAAAAACGATCATTTACACTCCAAAACGGTAATTGACACAACCCAAATCGAAGGGACTGCCCTCTCGGCCCGAACCCACATGGAGAGGGAAGTTTGCAGATTTAAAATGGGACTATTTTCCTTTGAGCGACCCAAAACCGAAGGGGCTCCAAAATTAACGCACGAAAGTTAATTTGCTTGAAAGAGGGGCGACCATTCGAGACAAACCAACCGTGCTCAAAATCAAACTGACTTGGCCCAAAGGCCTCATGATATGCAGAAAAGACAAGAGCGGCCACCATAGGCAAGCCAACTCTCATGGGACTATCATCCACTAGTTTGGATCGACGCAAAGGGACGTAATTTAGAGGAGGGACAACTTGAACCACTCTGAATGCATCGGGACATGCCAAGCTCTACATGAGCCGAATCTTGCATAAAGTGCACCCGGCGGTCTGGGTCAAAGCACTTTTCCTTGAAGTAGAGACAATGCAGTGCTTGCGTTCCAAGAACTTTCAAGAAGCTCCTATCATCAAAGACGGGCGGTGATCAGTGTGCTCAACTCAATTTGCCATTGCTCATCCATATGCCCTTTGCATGAACTGAAATGTTATTCTAAGGCCTCAAGTCGATGTTCTGTAAAATTTCCCCCTTCCTAGGTATATATGAAAATAAGTGTCCAAGCCAAATTCAAAATGAGACTATTTAATTCCTTTGAGCGACCCAAAACCGAAGGGGCTCCAAAATTAACACGGGAAAGTTAACTTGCTTGAAAGAGGGGCGGCCATTCGAGACAAACCAACCATGCCCAAAATCAAACTGACTTGGCCCAAAGGCCTCATGATATGTAGAAATGTCACAACCCGAAAAGACAAGAGCGGCCACCATAGGCAAGCCAACTCTCATGGGACTATCAACCACTAGTTTGGATCGAAGCAAACGGATGTAATTTAGAGGAGGGACAACTTGAACCACTCTAAATGCATCGGGACATGCCAAGCTCCACATGAGTTG
The DNA here is from genome assembly GCA_020310875.1 of Ceratopteris richardii. Classification (NCBI taxonomy): domain Eukaryota; kingdom Viridiplantae; phylum Streptophyta; class Polypodiopsida; order Polypodiales; family Pteridaceae; genus Ceratopteris; species Ceratopteris richardii. The sequence goes on along the minus strand of CM035414.1, from coordinate 40,479,041 downwards.
AATATTGCATAAAATGCACTTCGCAGTTTGGGTCAAAGCACTTTTCCTCGAAATAGGCACAATGCACTCCTTCCGTTCCAAGAACTTTCAAGAAGCTCCTATCGTCAAAGATGGTGATCAGTCTGCTCAACTCAATTTTCCATCACTCGTCCATATGCCCTTTGCTGTCACATGCTGGAATGGGCCAATTTGCACAAGGCATGAACCGAAATGTCATTCTAAGGCCTCAAGTCCATGTTCCGTAAAATTTCCCTCTTCCTAGGTATATGTAATGGAGCAAGATTTCATCATTGTATGACAGCCCCCCCCCAAAAAAAAAATCATCTTAGCACCATTTCTTTTCGTCCTTGAGAGTTCACCGCCCTAGATTCGCCCTCATTTCATCTTTGTCGGTCGGGAAAAATTCATCCCTCAAAATTCATCCCTCAAAATTCATCCCTCAAATTCAGCCCTCAAAATTCATCCCTCAAAATTCAGCCCTCAAAATTTGTCCCTCATCCATCAAAATTTGTCTCTCAAATTGAGCCCTCAAAATTTGTCCCTCAACAACATTTGTCCCTCAAAATTCATCCCTCAGAATTCATCCCTCAAAATTTGTCCCTCAAAATTCAGCCCTCAAAATTCATCCCTCAAAATTCATCCCTCAAAATTTGGCCCTCAAAATTTGTCCCTCAAAATTTGTCCCTCAAAATTCATCCCTCAAAATTCATCCCTCAAAATCCAGCCCTCAAAATTTGTCCCTCAAAATTTTTCCTTCAAAATTTGTCCCTCATGCCCCTCAAAATTCATCCCTCAAAATTCAGCCTTCAAAATTTATCCCTCAAAATTTGTCCTTCAAAATTTGTCCCTCATGCGTCAAAATTTGTCTCTCAAAATTTGTCCCTCAAAATTTGTCCTTCAAAATTTTTCCTTCAAAATTTGTCCCTCAAAATTTGTCCTTCAAAATTTGTCCCTCAAAATTTGTCCTTCAAAATTTGTCCCTCAAAATTCATCCTTAAAAATTCGTCCTCGGTGCCAAATCAAGTCGCTATCAAATTTATGATGAACTGTTGATTCATGATAAGAAAGAATCTCGCATTCAAGGGCATATTCCGAAGTCTTTAGGGGCTTTTGAGTCAGTTGGTTGTCAATACCAGAATTAGACCACCTACTCAAAATTAGCCACCTCTCCCTCCACTTTCGTCAGACTAGTTCGGCGCATGTGCCGCATGCAGTGATGGTGCAGTAAATGATGGGATTCGGTGGAAGCCACTCTCTTGGCCGCGCGTGTGTAGTGAACAGTGATGGTGGCTTAAATGATGGAATCCAGCGGAAGTCACTCTCTTGGCCTCAAGATCTATATAATAAGCAGTTTGCACTCATTTGGGGTACACACGTACGTACAAACGGTGAGAGATATATGTTAGTGAAGGGTCCATTTGGAAGAATATGCAGAGATTTAGGAAGTTGAGAGATACACTCATTGTTGTCTCTCTATGATTCTGGCTTTTCTCAATTTGGGTCTACTTGTGTTACTGTGGTATTTTGACAGTGTTCTAATCAGCCTTCTCCTTGATTATTCTCTGCTCACTGATGTGTTTTTCCCCACTCTAGAAGAGGCTTCTCTGTTGGAGAACATACAGAGTGAGAGCTTCAACATTAGGGGCAGTCCGCATGACAATGGGATTGGATATACTGGGATAGTCACTTGTAAATTGGATTTCATAGTATTGTATACCAATCTTGTATACCTTCTCTGCGCTTGTATTCTTTCTCTCTGTCGAGATGTCCTAGTTCATCTTTCGAGTGATCAGACCTTTTGTATTGTCAACAATTTTATCTTTTGTGTACGAGCGCAATTTTTTCCCATTCTTGGTCGAATTGGCCTTTTCAGCATCTTTGTAGCACTCTGACTGTTTCTTGGTTTATCTTCTCAAGTAGTACCTCACACAATGATGTTATAGGGTATACTTCCCTAAGGAGAACCTCCAACGAGTACCCCAGTGCCTTTAAATTTGTCCATCGAATTGGCTTCAACCCCACTCTCAAAAGAGAAGTTGAGGAGAACATCAGATTTTTCCTCAGATACTTCAGAAGAAGCACTAGTCCAATGGAGGATCTTTCTCATCCACTCTCTAGGTCGAATATCAAGCTCCCTACGTTTAAGGGGCTGGCTTATGAGGATGCAGATGATCATGTGAGGAGATTCATTTCCTTATGCCGCGGACGAGGTCTGCAAAATCGAGAGGATGCAATGGTGGTACTCTTCCCATCTACATTGGAAGGACTTGCCAACAAATGGTATAGTCAATATCCAGATGGCCAGTTCACTACATGGGAGGTACTGAAGACGACATTCTCATAGACATTCAGACCAAGTGACTCCTCCGAAAGAGCTTTAGATCAGCTAGAGAATTTAAAGCTCAGACCAGGTGAATCCTTTCATGAACTTCACACTAGGAAAAAAGCACTTGTTTCATGTCTGTCACATGCTCTAGGTGATTTCCTGGTTAAAAAATGGGTAGAGAAAGCTTTCCCCAAGTCATCTTAATAGAAGCTTCGCGAATCTCTTAGATTGGATGCAACACTCGATGATTTTGTTGCAGTTGCATCACGCATTGAGGAAGCTAGGTTAGATTTCGAAGGAGATACTCAACCAAATTATGCATCACACTTAGATCCTATTGAGCAACTCAGGAAGGAGTTGGAAGCCTTAAGAATGCAGCAGAGTCAACAAGAAGAGAAGGTCATACCACCACCACCGCGCAACAATGTTGATGAAGTAGCTCAACTTCGTCGTGAGTTAGAAGATTTGCGCACTACACACGACATACGAAGAAAGGTTTGGTGTACAATATGTAGCAAAAATGGACATTCAAATGTTAATTGTCCTAACAAGGTGAGCTTTCAATTCTGTGGCAAGGATGATCATGAAGCAAGAGACTACTACTACCTCAAGGGAGTACAACAGCATGGTAACCCTCATGTTCTTGATTCGTATTATGCTAGTACTTCAAATGCACCTAATAGAGAAGAGACCCATCTAACTCGACCTAGATATGATAGGCTACTGATGTGTTATCGATGTGGTTAGTATGGCCATATGCAAAACAGGTGATCTCTACCAGAAGGTGCACCTTCCTGTCAGCATTGTCTAGATGCCAAGGATCACTATACGAGAGATTGCCCAAGAAGCCGCCCTACTCCAATTCACATCATTGCGGTCTCCCCACAAGTAGAAGGTATGACCACTCAGTCTTATGCTGTTTCATCTTCTTCAATGCCCATGATGACTAGAGCCAGGCAAGTGGCAACCTGTAGAGAGGAACAACAGGGACTCAAACATAGAGATAAGGAAAAGAAGTCTGGTTGGAAGGGCCAAGCAGACATTGTAGGAGCTTATGATATGGTGACTACTTCCCTTAAGGACCAACCTGCAAGCTCTCAGGAAGACACACAAGAGGTTAAGATTGAGGAAACCTTGAAAGGTATTCATCACAAGGTTAGTTTGTACCAACTCATAAAGTAAGAAGTGATTTATTGAAAGTTATACACTCGGCCTACTTGAGCCCACCACCGAGTGTAGATGGTTTCATGGTTGACTTTCTGGCCGCATCCTTGGTAGACTATCAAAGCTCAAGGCTATCTGTGTTCATAAACGATGAAGGTCTGTCTGGCGTCATTATAGATGGAGGCTTTGGCATCAATCTGATGCCTGATTTTACAATGAAGAAACTCAAACTGAACCTAACGAAGGCGGCACCCTTCACTGTCACATTAGCAGATCAGCATCGTGTTATGCCCCTCGGCATGATTGAGAAGGTACACATGTCAGTACAAGGTTGTCAATTCCTCCTGAATTTTGTTGTGATTGCCCTGCCACAGGAAAGCTCTTATCCTCTGCTTTTGGGAAGGCCTTGGTTAAGGCAAGCAAAAGGACTACAAGACTGGGGAAGAAACCAGATGTGGATCTCCTCGAAGACTAATAACCACTTACAGGTACACTTAGAAGAAGGATGTGACTCCAAGAAGACAACTGGATATGTTGATACTCAGGTAATGCCTTTTGTACCCCAAGAAGAAGAAAATTTGTTAAATTGGATGATGGGTGGTGCAGAGTGTTGCACTGTTGAGATTACTGAATTAATGAAGAACTTGCAAAAGAAGCCCAAGGAAGGGAAAAAGAGTCGAAAAATGAAAATTTAGGCTCAATCACTCATCAAAGGAGACAAAATGAGTCCTTGCAGGAAAACAGAGACCGAGGTCAACAAAGAGCCTTTGGAGATCAAATTTGGCCATTTTTCACAAAATGGTCTTGGTGGTCAAAAAGTAGCAGAAAGTGAGTTAGTATCTTCAGGAGGCCCAACTAGTCCAATTGGGCCATCGGACCAAATTAAATTGCCTTTCGAGATCAAATTTGGGCATTTTTCAGAAAATCGTCCTGGTGGTCAAAAATTAATAAGAAGTGAGCAAAAAGTAGTAGGAAGTGAATTAGTGTCTCGAGGGGGCCCAATTAGTCAAATTGGGCCATTGGACCAAATTGGTCCATTGGATCAAAATGGGCCAATTTTGTGAGGATGCACTACTACAGAGTTCTGCAAAAGGGTAGAAAAGCCTGAAAATGACAAAATTGAAGAAGCCTTGGAGGAGGCTAATTTTGAGTCTCAAATGCCTAATTTTGAGCCTGAGAACAAAGAAGACCTTCTATTATCCAAAAATTCCTCAAGCATGGATCAAGCAATATATTGTGGAACATAAGGTGAATTCCACCCCTGCTCACAATGCAGATGCTTTTTCAAGACAGACGAGTCCTGAAATGCTAGTTCCAGAAGTCAACCTGGGAGATGAAGGAAATCCTCAAATAGTCCACTTAGCCTCCTGGTTGTGGCACTATCCCTTTTTACAACAGAAGGTAACTTCTCTCCCTTTCTCCTATAAAAATGTCTTTGCATGGTCCTACAAGGATCTAACAGGGATTCTAGAGGAGCTTGGATTACATCGAATACCCCTAGTAGAAGGAGTTGCACCTGCAAGAAGTAGGAAATATTGACTCAATCCAAAATATGCAGAGGCAGTAAAACTGGAAATCACAAAACTTGAGGAAGCAAGTATTATTGTTCCAGTAGAGCATTCAAGGTGGCTTTCATCTATGGTTATTATACCCAGATAAATAGCAAAAAAATAAGAATATGCATCGATTTTCGTGCTTTAAATAAGGTAACTCTTCAAGATGGCTTCCCTCAACCTTTCATTAAACAAGTATTAGAAGAAGTAGCTGGTCACACTTTGTACAATTTTCTTGATGGTTTCAGTGGCTACAACCAAATATTAATTCATCCTGATGATAGAGACAAAACTGCCTTTGTCACTCCATGGGGCACTTATGTGTACACACGCATGGCTTTTGGGATTAAAAATGCACTTGCTTCATTTGATAGAACAATGTATTTGATATTGGGGAATTGGTTGATAACTTTTCTGTGCATTTTTATGGATGACTTTTCAATGTTCTCAGGCACAAATAGAAGAGCAGTAGTCCAAGATTTTCACGATCACTTGGAAAATCTGAAGGAAATCTTCGAGCAGTGTCTCAAAACAGGTTTGAAGTTGAATCCTGCTAAATGTCATCTTTTGGTCACTAAAGGCACTCTCCTTGGTCACATCATGTCTGTAAATGGGATAACTGTAGATCCAGCAAAGGTCACTGATATCCTTTCCATGCCCATTCCACGGACTCCTAAGGAAGTACAAAGCTTTTTAGGCCATGCAGGCTAGCATAGGAGATTTATAAGGATGTATTCAAAAATAGCTAAGCCTCTGTCAAGGCTTACGAGTAAGAAGATTCCTTTCTCATGGAGTCCTGAGGCTATGTACTGCTCCTCTTAACTGTTCCTAACTAGTCAGTAGAGTTTAATGTGCATACAGATGCTAGTCTTCGTGCAGTAGGAGCAGTTTTGGCTCAACCCTCCATGCCTAAGGTGGCCAAGGTGGATCAACCTATAGCTCATGCTAGCGGACTACTTACCAGAGCAGAAAGAAATTACAACACTACGAAAAGGGAAGGTTTGGCTATTGTGTTCACACTCCAAAAATTTAGGCACTACCTTCTAGGTGTGCATTTCATTCTCATATCTGACCATCAGCCCCTCAAATACTTAATTAATAAGCCTAGAGTAGCTGGAAGGATTTGGCGTTGGCTACTACTGTTTCAAGAGTATGATTTTGAGATTCATATTAGGCCAGGAAAAGAACACTACATGGCGGATCAGGTGTTGAGGACGGCTATGAGCGAAAAGGTGAGAGGTATTAATGATGAACTTATAGATAGTAGTCTCTTCACGGTAGAGACTCAAACTGAGTGGTATGGTGAAATTCTGCATTTTCTCACTTGTGGAAAATTCCCTGAGAACATAAAACCATTAGAAAGGAGGAGATTACTCTTTAAAGCCAAAGCATATTCACTTATAAATTACTATTAGTATAAATATTGTCATGATGGTATCTTGAGAAAATGTGTTTATCCAGAGGAGGTGAATTTTTTGCTTGAAGCAGCACACAGTGAAGGGCATCTCAAAGGAGAGGAGTTGGCTCACAAAATTATCCACAGTGGATTATGGTGGCCCCATGTTTACAAAGATGCTATCAAGTTTGCCAAAGGATGTGATATCTGCGAGAGATATGCTCCCAAGCTTAGTAGACTGAATTTTCAACCAGTAGTAATCTCCACTGGATGGCTACCTTTCGAACGATGGGGTCTTGATTTCATTGGACCAATCAGCCCAACTAGTCAACCTGGTGGTAAAAAGTATATCTTGGTGGCCACATGTTATTCTACTAAGTGGGTAGAAGCTAACGCTACTACTGATTGTACTTCCACTACAGTAGCCAAGTTTATGTATAAAAGAATATTTTTAAGATTTGGCTGCCCTCTTGAAGTCACCAGTGATAGAGGCACGCACTTTGTAAACCAATTGTTGCAAATAATCTTTGACAGGTACAAGATCTTCCATAAGAAATCCTGTGCATACTACCCGAGGGCAGATGGGCAAGCAGAAAGTTCTAACAAAATTTTGATTGGATTAGTACGCAAATTAGCCTTTGACCATCACAGTTCATGGCCACAAGCTCATTGGTGCAATATGGGCTTTTCAAAGAACCAAAAGGGGCACCACGGGAGAGAGCCCATTTCTTCTAGTCTATGGGAAAGAGGCATTAGCCCGTTTCGAATTCATCATCAGAAAAGAAATTGAAGCAAAAAGCATTGATGTTGACCCTCACATTAGAAGATTGGTAGCATTGGAGTAATATAGGGAAACAGCTATGAAGAGGCTGTGGGAAAAGCACGAAGAAAGGAAACACATTCATGACAGACACTTAAGGACCAATAAGGTGGAAGAGGGAGCTCTTGTGTTGGTATATCAGATTCCATCTGTACCAACTAAATTGGCACCAAAAAGGTCGGGACCCTACAAAGTGCTGAGGATATTTCAACAAGACGTAGTACCACTAGAGGACCTACAAGGTGAGAAATTGCCTTTGGTCAACATTTCCAGGGTGAAGGTTTATCTAGGGTGAAGGCTTATCTAACTTGAAAATTTTCAAGAAAAATCAATCATTGTATATACCCTAGTTCTCGTTTCAGCTTGTTTTGCCCATAAACAGTTCTAATTTTGTTCTTAGAAATTTTTAGACAATATTGAAGAATTGCACCGAGACGGTGCAACATCTTGATGTGGGGGACTGTAATGGAGCAAGATTTCATCATTGTATGATAGCCCCAAAAAAAAAAACCATCTTACCACCATTTCTTTTTGTCCTTGAGAGTTCACCGCTCGAGATTCGCCCTCATTTCATCTTTGTCGGTTGGGAAAAATTCATCCCTCAAAATTCAGCCCTCAAAATTCATCCCTCGAAATTCAGTCCTCAAAATTCATTCCTCAAAATTCATCCCTCAAAAATTGTCCCTCATCAGTCAAAATTTGTCTCTCAAATTCAGCCCTCAAAATTTATCCCTCAAAATTCATCCCTCAAAATTCAACCCTCAAAATTCATCCTTCAAAATTCATCCCTCAAAATTTGGCCCTCAAAATTTGTCCCTCAAAATCAGTCCCTCAAAATTCATCCCTCAAAATTCAGCCCTCAAAATTTGTCCCTCAAAATTTGTCCCTCATGCCCCTCAAAAATCATCCCTCAAAATTTAGACCTCAAAATTTATCCCTCAAAATTTGTCCTTTAAAATTTGTCCCTCATGCGTCAACATTTGTCTCTCAAAATTTTTCCCCCAAAAATTGTCCTTCAAAATTCATCCTTCAAAATTTGTCCCTCAAAATTTGTCCTTCAAAATTTGTACCTCAAAATTTGTCCTTCCAAATTTGTCCCCCAAAATTCATCCTCGACGCCAGAATCAAGTCGCGATCAAATTTATGATAAAGTGTTGAATCAAGATAAGAAAGAGTCTCACATTCAAGGCCATATTCCGAAGTCTTCAGCAGCTTTTGAGTCAGTTGGTTGTCAATACCAGAATTAGACCACCTACTCAAAATTAGCCAACTCTCCCTCAACTTTCATCAGACTAGTTCGGCGCGTGTGTCGCGTGTAGTGATGGTGCAGTAAATGATGGGATTTGGTGGAAGCCACTCTCTTGGCCGTGCGTGTGCAGTGAACAGTGATGGTGCCTTAAATGATGGAATCTGGTAGAAGTCACTCTCTTGGCCTCGAGATCTATATAATAAACAGTTTGCACTCCTTTGGGGTACACACGTGCATACAGACGGTCAGAGATATATGTTAGTGAAAGATCCATTCGGAAGAATATACAGAGATTTAGGAAGTTGAGAGATACACTCACTGTCGTCTCTCTGTGATTCTGGCTTTCGTCAATTTGGGTCTACTTGTGTTACTGTGGTATTTTGAGAGTGTTTTGATCAGGCTTCTCCTTGATTATTCTCTGCTCACTGATGTGATTTTGCCCACTGTAGAAGAGGCTTCTCTATTGGAGAATATACAGAGTGAGAGCTTCAGCGTTAGGGGCAATCGGTATGACAGTGGGATTGGATATACTGGGATAGTCACTTGTAAACTGGAGTTCATAGTATTGTATACCACAATTGTATACCTTCTCTGCGTTTGTATACTTTCTCTGTGTTGAGATGTCCTAGTTCATCTTTCGAGTGATCAGAACTTTTGTACTGTCAGCAATTTTATCTTTTGTGTATGAGCACAATTTTTTTTCCATTCTTGGTCCAATTGGCCTTTCAGCATCTTTGTAACACTCTAAGTGTTTCTTGGTTTATCTTCTCAAGCCATACCTCACACAATGATGTTATAGGGTATACTTCCCTAAGGAGAACCTCCCTTGAGTAGAAGGAGTACTGGAAATATAGACCAAGTTACCCCCTCTATAGTTTGCCATGCTTGGTGGGACCCATTCATTTTTGTGTGAGGTAATTAGTGCAGTATAGAGTGTGTCACACTGTTTCTTGGATTTTTTTGAATCCTGTGAGTGGGTACATGACCCACACTCGAGTAGACATAGAACCTCTTCGTGTAGAAAGGAGCATCAAGGAGTCAACTCTACCTTCGTCAAGTACCCCACTTCCTTTAAATTTGTCCATCAAATTGGCTTCAACCCCACTCTCAAAAGGGAAGTTGAGGAGGACATTAGATTTTTCCTCAGATACTTCAGAAGAAGCACCAGTGCCAATAGAGGATCTTTCTCATTTACTCTCTAGGTTGAATAACAAGCTCCCTACTTTTAAGGGTTGGCTTATGAGGATGCAGATGATCATGTGACGAGATTCATTTCCTTATTCCGCGGACGAGGTCTGTAGAATCGAGAGGATGCAATGCTGGTACTTTTCCCATCTACATTGGAAGGACTTGCCGAAAAATGGTATAGTTAATATGTAGATGGCCACTTCACTACGTGGGATGTACTGAAGGCGACATTCTCGCAGACATTCAGAATAAGTGACTCCTCCGAAAGAGCTCTAGACCAGCTAGAGAATTTAAACTTGAGACCAGGTGAATTCTTTCATCAACTTCACACTAGGACAAAAGCAATTGTTTCACATCTGCCACATGCTCTAGGTGATTTCCTGGCTAAAAAATGGATAGAGAAAGCTTTGCCCAAGTCATCTCCGTAGAGGCTTCGCAAATCTCTTAGATTGGATGTAACACTGGATGACCTTGTTGTAGCTGCATCATGCATTGACGAAGCTAGGCTACATTTCAAAGGAGATACTCAACCAAATTATGCATCACACTTGGATCCTATTGAGCAACTCAAGAAGGAGTTGGAAGCCGTGAGAATGGAGCAGAGTCAACAAGAAGAGAAGGTCATACCACCACCACCACGCCACAATGTTGATGAAGTAGCTCAACTTCGTCGTGAGTTAGAAGATTTGCGCACTACAGAGGACATACGAAGGCAAGTTTGGTGTACAATATGTAGCAAAAATGGACATTCAAATGTTAATTGTCCTAACAAGGTGAGCTGTCAATTCTGTGGCAAGGATGGTCATGAAGCAAGAGACTGCTACTACCTCAAGGGAGTACAACAGCATGGTAACCCTCGTGTTCTTGATTCGTATTATGCTAGTACTTCAAATGCACCTAATAGAGAAGAGACCCATCTAACTCGGCCTAGATATAATAGGCCACTGATGTGTTATCACTATGGTGAGTATGGCCATATGCAAAACACATGTTCTCTACCAGAAGGTGCACCTCCCTCTCAGCATTGTCCAAATGCCAAGGATCATTATACTAGAGATTGCCCAAGACGCTGCCCTGCTCCAATTCACATGATTGCAGTCTCCCCACAAGTCGAAGGTATGACCACTCAGTCTTATGTTGTTTCATCTTCTTCAGTGCCCATGATGACTAGAGTCAGGCAAGCGGCAACTTGTAGAGAGGAACAACAGGGACTCAAACATAGAGAAGAGGAAAAGAAGGCTGGTTGGAAGGGCCAAGCAGACATTGAAGGAGATTATGATATGGTGACTACTTCCCTTAAGGACCAACCTGCAAGCTCTCAGGAAGACACAGAAGAGGTTAAGATTGAGGAAATCTTGAAAGGTATTCATCACAAGGTTAGTTTGTACCAACTCATAAAAATGGATTCGAAAGTAAGAAGTGATTTATTGAAAGTTATACACTCGTCCTACTTGAGCCCATCACCAAGTGTAGATGGTTTCATGGTTGACTTTCCGCCCACACCCTTGGTAGACTATCCAAGCTCAAGGCTATCTGTGTTCATAAACGATGAAGGTCTGACTGGAGTCATTATAGATGGAGGCTCTTCCATCAATCTGATGCCTGATTTTACAATGAAGAAACTCAAACTTAACCTAACCGACGCGGCACCCTTCACTATCACATTAGCAAATCAGCATCGTGTTATGCCCCTCGGCATCATTGAGAAGGTACACATGTCAATACAAGGTCGTCAATTCCTCCTGAATTTTGTTGTGATTGCCGTGCCACAGGAAAGCTCTTATCCTCTGCTTTTGGGAAGGCCTTGGTTAAGGCAAGCAAAAGCACTACAAGACTAGGGAAGAAACCAGATGTGGATCTCCTCGAAGACTAATAACCACTTACAGGTACACTTAGAAGAAGGATGTGACTCCAACAAGACAACTGGATATGTAGATACTCAGGTAATGCCTTCTTGCACTGTTGAGATTACTGAAATAAATGAAGAACTTGCAAAAGAAGCCCAAGGAAGGGAAAAAGAGTCGGAAAATGAAAATTTAGGCTCAATCACTCACAAAGGAGAAAAAATGAGTCTTTGCAGGAAAACAGAGATCGAGGTCAAGAAAGAGCCTTTGGAGATCAAATTTGGCCATTTTTCACAAAATGGTCTTGGTGGTCAAAAAGTAGCAAAAAGTGAGTTAGTATCTTCAGGAGGCCCAAATAGTCCAGTTGGGCCATCGGACCAAATTAAAGAGCCTTTGGAGATCAAATTTGGGCATTTTTCAGAAAATGGTCTTAGTGGTCAAAAATTAGCAGGAAGTGAGCAAAAAGTAGCGAGAAGTGAATTAGTCTCTCTAGGGGGCCCAATTAGTCAAATTAGGCCATCAGAACAAATTGGTCCATTGGATCAAAATGGGCCAATTTTTCAAGGATGAACTACTATAGATTTCTGCAAAAGGGCAGAAAAGCCTAAAAATGACAAAATTGAAGAAGCGTTGGAGGAGGCTAATTTTGAGTCTCAAAGGCCTAATTTTGAGCCTGAGAGCGGAGAAGACCTTCCGTTTCGAGAAATTCATCAAGGATGGATCAAGCAACATATTGTGGAACATAAAGTGAATTCCACCCTTGCTCACAATGAAGATGATTTTTCAAGGCAGACGAGTCCTGAAATGCTAGTTCGAGAAGTGAACCTGGGAGATGAAGGAAATCCTCAAATAGTCCACTTCGCCTCCTGGTTGTGGCACTATCCCTTTTTACAATATGTTGATGTATAAAACACCACAAGAAATGAATTAATGTGACACTAGAACACCTCTATGGTCACCATTAACTCATTGCCACTCCAAACTTTGAGAAATGATAGCCTAAAGTGAGAACTTTGCTTCTACAGAAATTCCTAGTCACCGAAATGACATACCTTCAGTATTTTGCTAATTTCTCCTAGCTCAAGTATTATTTCTCCATGAAACTTTATAGGATGAAACTAGAAGAGTAGAGCTTTCCAACAAGCTATCATATGCATCAAACAGATCTCTAGAACTCAAGTTATGGCCTTCACAAGATGACCCTGTATGACCTTCCAAAACTGGAAATTTTTGCCTGTTTTAGTATTCCTGATGTCCAAAAATAAAAAATTCGATGCCTGGCATCGAATTTCAGTCCAAGTCGATGCCGGGCATCGACTTTGAGCTTTTTTAGGCCCTTTTTCTGCACCAGAAATACTCTCTTTTACACACACATGAAGAAGACCACTTGTATGCTAGAAGTCGATGCCAGGCATCGACTTTATGCTCAAACTCGATGCCAGGCATCGAGTTGCTCCACAAACTTCATATTTTTAAAAGATTCAACAATAGTTAACACACAGAGAATGAAAAAATGACTTATCAGCCAAGATTCGATGCCAGGCATCGAATTGCTCAGAAAACTTGAACTTTTGAATTCATCACACAGTAGGCAAACATGGAGATGATGGAGAGAGGCTCATACACAGAACTTTACTCAGTTCTTCTCATAACTATAAAAAACTCAAAAGTTTTACAGATGCTTTCTCACTCAGAGAAGCCCGACTATACTCAGTCATACAAAAATGAGTTCTTCTCACTTTCTCTTGTCTTCCTCCTTCTTCTTCTCATCGCGTCAGTTAATACTAACTAACTTATATAGATTTTCTCATTCCCGTGATTTTTAAAAAACTTCTAGAACTAAAGTGAACTAACTTTACAAGTATGATACACTTGTGAATTTGTCCCTTCACATAGGCATGGGGTTTTCTTTCTAAGATTTGACCTTCAAGTATATGTCTAATTAGTGAGTGTTTCTCCAACAGCTCCCCCTCAATCACTAATTGACATTCCCTGTTTCTTCATATCATCTTCTTTTCTTTTACTCCTGCCATGCTTTTGAATCTACTGGTCTTCACACCATCCAAGCTCTTTGTCATTATGTCTGCTAACTGATCTTTAGTAGAAATGTACTCCACTTCAATCTCCTTCTCCATTACCTTTTCTCTGAGAAAATGATACTGTATCTCTATGTGCTTTGTCCTTGCATGAAAAACTGGATTTGCTGCAAGATAAAGTGAACTCATATTATCTCCATGTATTGTAGGTGTACCTTGATCAATGCCTAAGCTCTTGAACAATGTCTTCATCCATATGACTTCCTTAGCTGCTTCCACAAGTCCTTTGTACTCTGCTTCAGTTGATGATAATGCTACTGTATGTTGTTTCTTTGAACACCAACTTACAAGCTTATCACCAATATATATCATGTAACCATGAGTTGATCTTCTGTCATCTTGGTTACCTGCCCAGTCTGAGTCACTATAGGCTCTCAACTTCAAATCTGATGTAAAAGGATAATATAATCCTTCCTTTATAGTTCCTTTGATATATCTGAGAACTCTTTGACCTGCAATCCAATGTGGGTCCTTTGGACAATGCATGAATTGTGACAAAACTCCCACTGCATAACTAAGATCAGGTCTTGTTAGTGTAGCATAAATCAAACTACCCACAAGAGATTGATACTTCCTCATATCTTTGTAGTCTGCACCATCATATTTACTGAGCTTGTGATTAACTTCAAGTGGAGTTGAAGCTTCTCTGCAATTTTCCATATCAAACTTCTTCAACAAGTTCAGAAGATACCTTTCTTGTGACACATATATGCCATGATCTGTATAAGTAACTTCCATTCCAAGAAAGTATGATAACTTTCCTAGGTCACTGATCTTAAACTCTTTCTCAAGTAATCTCTTTACCTCCTTGATTCCTTCATCTGAAGTACCTGTGATTATAATGTCATCTACATAAATACAAATGTAGATTGTACCTTCCTCTGTTCTTTTGATAAGTAGACTTGAATCTGCTTTTGAACTTTGATATCCAAGATCATTGAGATACTTCACCAGTCTATAGTTCCAAGCTCTTGGAGCTTGCTTCAATCCATACAATGCTCTTCTCAACCTGCAAACAAAATTTGGATACCTGAAATCTATAAACCCTTGAGGTTGTTCCATGTATACCTCATCTGATATGTATCCATTCAAGAATGCATTTTTTATATCCAATTGACTTAGAGTCCATCCTTTTGAAGCTGCAATAGCAATGATTGTCCTTATAGTTGACATCTTAGCTACGGGACTGAATGTCTCATCATAATCTATGCCATAGGTCTGGGCATAGCCTTTCACCACCAATCTAGCTTTGTATCTGGCTATACTTCCATCTGCAAGCTTCTTCACTTTATAAACCCATTTATTTCCAATAACTTTCTTACCATTTGGTTTAGGAACAAGTTCCCATGTCTTGTTCTCCTCCAGTGCATTGAACTCTTCCTTCATTGCTTCTTCCCATTGCTTTTTACCTTTAGCTTCATCATAGTTCTGAGGTTCTTCATCATCTTTGACCATATATGCATAGTTCTTCTGAGTTATGTAAGAAGTATCATAAGAATACCTTTCTGGTTGTCTCCTTGTCCTGCTTGACCTTCTTGGTTCACATTCTTCATAAGTTTCTGGATACACCTCTTCATCAAATATAGGAGCTTCTTCATTCATTCTTGTTAATCCACTTCTGGATGTACTTGCTTGCATATAGTCTTCATCTCTATTCACCTGCACAATTGATTTTCCTTTCTCACATCTTCTTACCTCTTCTTCAAATTCTTCAGCTGTATGACTTTGATCTGCATACCAACTTTTCTGTTCATCAAATGTAACATCTCTAGAAACAATAAATTGTTTGGTTAGAGGATTCCACAATCTGTAACCCATCTGCTTTTCATCATAACCAATGAACACATATTTTTCTGCCTTTGGTTCAAGTTTATGCCTAAGTTGTGATGGCACATAAGCATATGCAATTGATCCAAACACTCTACAATGATCTAGTGTTGGTTTCTTACCCCACCAAGCTTCATATGGAGTCATTCCATTCAGAGCTGCACATGGTAATCTATTCACAAGATATGTAGCTGTATATACAGCCTCAGCCCAAAGATAATTTGGACAGTTCTTCTCCTTTAGCATAGCTCTAGCAAACTCAACCAAAGTCCTGTTCCTTCTTTCTGCTACACCATTTTGTTGTGGTGTATACCTGCAAGTTATTTCTCTCTTAATACCTGCATTCCAAAGATAATCATTGAACTGTTGGGAGAAGTATTCTCCCCCTCCATCAGACCTCAGTCTCTTAAGCTTTTGACCTGTGACTCTCTCTGCATATGCATGAAAATGCTTGAAAGCTCCAAACACTTCTGATCTTTCCTTCAAAACATATAATGTTATCCATCTTGTAGCATCATCAATGAAAAGAACATAATACCTTGAGCCACTGATAGATCCTTCTTTTGTTGGTCCCCATACATCTGTATGAATGAGCTCAAGTACTCCATCATGTTTGAAACCTTTCTTTTGAAATGGTAACCTGTGTGCTTTACCCATTTGACATGCTTCACATTTATAAACCATATGTTGACTTTGCACATTTGGTAATCCTAGTACAGACTGATTAGCAACCATAGCTTTAATTCCTCTTTCATTGAAATGACCTAATCTCTTATGCCAGAGATCAAGTTCTGTAATCACTGCTTCACCATGTGTGAGCAAAGCTTGACCAATGTTCCCTTGCACTCTTAAAGTAAAGAGTCTACCTTCTCTCTTACCAGAGACAATCTGATTATATCCATTCTCTGGATCTTCCACAAATACTCCTTCATTTGTAAACCTGACTTGAAAACCTTTTTCAACTATCTGTCCCACACTAATCAAGTTTTTAGGTATTGTAGGAACATACAAAACATTGGTTAGCAAATCTGCTCCACTCTTGCATTTCACTTTTCCAATTGAATGTACACTATGTCTTGTATTATCACGAGTTTGAACTGTGTGACTAGAAATGCCTTTTTCCAATTCTGACATCAATTCTATGTTTCCTGACAAATGATTAGAACATCCAGAGTCAATGTAAAATACCTTTAGATCTTCTTTATCTGATGTGCTGATTGAATTCATCATCAATGATGTATGACTTTCATTCTGTGTGTCATTTGCATAGTTGTAGTAGGTGGTGTTGTAGGATTGATTCTGTCCCCAACTTCTTCCTCCACCTCTACCATAGCCTCCTCTTTGACTTTGTCTACCTCTTTGAAAATTACTTTGATATCTTCCACCTCGACCTCTGCTATTGTTGTTTTGACTCTGGTTTGATCCTTGTTGGTTGTGCCAACAGTCATGAGCCAAATGATTACTCAATCCACAGATCCAGCAAGCCTTTTTGTTGTTATTTTGATTACCTCTTCCTCTTCCAAAACCTCTTGCTCTTCCTCTGCCAGTGCCTTTACCTCTTGCATAATAAGCTTGAGAATTAGACTCCTCTTCATCCTTTGCTTTACCTTTATCTCCTTTCTTCTTATTCTTCATGTACATTGCAGAACTTTGACCTTTATCTCCATCTCCCTTCAAGTCTTGCTCATATGTGAGCATCAAACCAAGCAACTGGTTCAAATCAGGAACATAATGATTTAATGAAAGTTCTGTTGATAAGACAAAAGGTTTCCACCTTTCATCCCCTCTCAAGCCTGCAAGTAGTTGAGCAATCAATCTGTGATCTTCAACATCTTCATCTATGGATCCAAGACTATCTGCTAGATCCTTCATCTTAGTGACATAATCACTAATGGTTTGACTTGGCGTCTTCTTGAATGTTGTAAACTCTGACCATAGACTTGCTTTCCGTGCTTTAGTAGTACTTTGGAAATGATACTCCAATGCATTCCATATATCTTCAGATGATTCCAATCCTCTGATGTGTGGTAGCAAATGATCAGAGATTGTATTGTAAATGTAAGCTTTTGCACTTGCATCCTTCTTCTGCCAATGCTTTAAAGCATCAAGTTCTTCTTTCTTTGGTCGGCTTTCATCTTCAAATACTGGCTTCTCTTCTTCACCTGTTACATATACCATGAGATCCTTACTCATAAGTAAGGCTTCCATTCTCATTACCCATGCGGGGTAATTATCTCTGTCCAGTTTGTCAATGGAGATATGATCTGCCATAGTTCTTTCCTTCTGCTGCAACCTGTGAGCTTAAAGGATAAAGGATAATACCTTTTGAAGTTCTTTGTGTATGAGGATACTTCGAAAGTAATCTTTTGATGCCTTGTGTCTTCAAATGCTTCACCTCTCAAACTTTAATGGAAAACTTTACAAAACTTCTCGTACCTTTGTCGTCTTCTGCTCTCGAGAATCTTTCTGCTCTGATACCACTTGTTGATGTATAAAACACCACAAGAAATGAATTAATGTGACACTAGAACACCTCTATGGTCACCATTAACTCATTGCCACTCCAAACTTTGAGAAATGATAGCCTAAAGTGAGAACTTTGCTTCTATAGAAATTCCTAGTCACCGAAATGACATACCTTCAGTATTTTGCTAATTTCTCCTAGCTCAAGTATTATTTCTCCATGAAACTTTATAGGATGAAACTAGAAGAGTAGAGCTTTCCAACAAGCTATCATATGCATCAAACGGATCTCTAGAACTCAAGTTATGGCCTTCACAAGATGACCCTGTATGACCTTCCAAAACTGGAAATTTTTGCCTGTTTTAGTATTACTGATGTCCAAAAATAAAAAATTTGATGCCTGGCATCGAATTTCAGTCCAAGTCGATGCCGGGCATCGACTTTGAGCTTTTTTAGGCCCTTTTTCTGCACCAGAAATACTCTCTTTTACACACACATGAAGAAGACCACTTGTATGCTAGAAGTCGATGCCAAGCATCGACTTGATGCTCAAACTCGATGCCAGGCATCGAGTTGCTCCACAAACTTCATATTTTTAAAAGATTCAACAATAGTTAACACACAGAGAATGAAAAAATGACTTATCAGCCAAGATTCGATGCCAGGCATCGAATTGCTCAGAAAACTTGAACTTTTGAATTCATCACACAGTAGGCAAACATGGAGATGATGGAGAGAGGCTCATACACAGAACTTTACTCAGTTCTTCTCATAACTATAAAAAACTCAAAAGTTTTACAGATGCTTTCTCACTCAGAGAAGCCCGACTATACTCAGTCATACAAAAATGAGTTCTTCTCACTTTCTCTTGTCTTCCTCCTTCTTCTTCTCATCGCGTCAGTTAATACTAACTAACTTATATAGATTTTCTCATTCCCGTGATTTTTAAAAAACTTCTAGAACTAAAGTGAACTAACTTTACAAGTATGATACACTTGTGAATTTGTCCCTTCACATAGGCATGGGGTTTTCTTTCTAAGATTTGACCTTCAAGTATATGTTTAATTAGTGAGTGTTTCTCCAACACAATAGAGGGTAACTTCTCTCCTTTTCTCCTATAACAATCTCTTTGCATGGTCCTACAAGGATCTAATAGGGATTCCAGAGCAGCTTGGATTACATCGAATACCCCTAGTAGAAGGAGTTGCACCTACAAGAAGTAGGCCATATCGACTCAATCCAAAATATGCAGAGGCATTAAAACTTGAAATCACAAAACCTGAGGAAGCAGGTATTATTGTTCCAGTAGAACATTCAAGGTGGCTTTCATCTATGGTTATTGTACCCAAGAAAAATAGCGAAAAAATGAGAATATGCATCGATTTTCGTGCTTTAAGTAAGGTAACTGTTCAAGATGGCTTCCCTCAACCTTTCATAGAACAAGTATTAGAAGAAGTAGCCGGTCACACTTTGTATAGTTTTCTTGATGGTTTCAGTGGCTACAACCAAATATTAATTCATCCTGATGATAGAGACAAAACTACCTTTGTCACTCCATGGGGCACTTATGTGTACACACGCATGGCTTTTGGGCTTAGAAATGCACCTGCTTCATTTAATAGAACAATGTATTTGATATTGGGGAAATGGTTGACAACTTTTCTGCACATTTTTAAGGATGACTTTTCAGTGTTCTCAGGCACAAATAGAAGAGCAGTAGTCCAAGATTTTCAGGATCACTTGGAAAATATAAAGGAAATCTTTGCGCAGTGTCTCAAAAGAGGTTTGAAGTTGAATCCTGCTAAATGTCATTTTTTGGTCACTAAAGCCACTCTCCTTGGTCACATCGTGTCTGCAAATGGGATAACTGTAGATCCAGCAAAGGTCACTGCTATCCTTTCCATGCCCATTCCATGGACTCCTAAGGAAGTACAAAGCTTTTTAGGCCATGCAGGCTACCATAGGAGATTTATACGGATGTATTCAGAAATAGCTAAGCCTTTGTCAAGGCTTACGAGTAAGAAGATTCCTTTCTCATGGAGTCTTGAGGCTGAAAAGGCATTTTTTGAACTAAAATTGAGGCTATGTACTGCTCCACTCTTAACTATTCCTAACTCGTCAATAGAGTTTCATGTGCATACAGATGCTAGTCTTCATGCAATAGGAGCAGTTTTGGCTCAATCCTCCATGCCCAAGGTGGATCAACCTATAGCTTATGCTAGCAGACTACTTACCAGAGCAGTAAGAAATTACAGCACTACGGAAAGGGAAGGTTTGTCTATTGTTTTTGCACTCCAAAAATTTAGGCACTACCTTCTAGGTGTGCACTTCATTGTCATATCTGACCATCAGCCCCTCAAATACTTAATTAATAAGCCTAGAGTAGCTGAAAGGATTTGGCGTTGGCTACTACTGTTTCAAGTGTATGATTTTGAGATTCATATTAGGCCAGGAAAAGAACACTACATGGCGGATCAGGTGTCAAGGACGGCTATGAGCGAAAAGGCGACAGGTATTAATGATGAACTTGTAGATAGTAGTCTCTTCGCGGTAGAGACTCAAACTGAGTGGTATGGTGAAATTTTGCATTTTCTAACTTCTAGAAAATTCCCTGAGAACATAAAACCATTAGAAAGGAGGAGATTACTCTTTAAAGCCAAAGCATATTCACTTATAAATGACTATTTGTATAAATATTGTCATGATGGTATCTTGAGAAAATGTGTTTATCCAGAGAAGGTGAATTTTTTGCTTGAAGAAGCACACAGTGAAGGGCATCTCAAAGGAGAGGAGTTGGCTCAGAAAATTTTCCACAGGGGATTATGGTGGCCTCATGTCTACAAATATGTTATCAAGTTTGCCAAAGGATGTGATATCTTCTAGAGATATGCTCCCAAGCCTAGTAGACTGAATTTTCAACCATTAGTAACCTCCACTCGATGGCTACCTTTCGAACGATGGGGTCTTGATTTCATTGGACCAATCAGCCGAACTAGTCAAGTTGGTGGTAAAAAGTATATCTTGGTGGCCACATGTTATTCTACTAAGTGGGTAGAAGCTAAGGCTACTACTGATTGTACTTCCACTATAGTAGCCAAGTTTATGTATAAAAGAATATTCTCAAGATTTGGCTGCCCTCTTGTAGTCATTAGTGATAGAGGCACACACTTTGTAAACCAATTGTTGCAAATAATCTTTGACAAGTACAAGATCTTCCATAAGAAATCATGTTCATACTACCTGAGGGAAAATGGGCAAGCATAAAGTTCTAACAAAAATTTGATTGAATTACTACGCAAATTAGCCTTTGACCATCACAGTTTATGGCCACAAGCCCTCATTGGTGCAATATGGGCTTTTTGAACAACCAGAAGGGGCACCACAAGAGAGAGCCCATTTCTTCTAGTCTATGGGAAAGAGGCATTAGCCTCTTTTGAATTCATCATCAAAAAAGAAATTGAAGCAAAAAGCATTGATGTTGACCCTCACATTAGAATATTGGTAGCATTGGAGGAATATAGGGAAACACTATGATGAGGCTGCAGGAAAAGCAGGAAGAAAGGAAACACATTCATGATAGACACTTAAGGAACAATAAGGTGGAAGAGGGAGCTCTAGTGCTGGTATATCAGATTCCATCTGTACCAACTAAATTGGCACCAAAATGGCTAGGACCCTACAAAGTGCTGAGGATATTTCAACAAGGAGCAGTACACGTAGAGGACCTACAGGGTGAGAAATTATATTTGGTCAACATTTCTAGGGTGAAGGCTTATCTAACTTGAAACATTTCGAGAAAAATCAATCATTGTATATACCTTAGTTCTAGTTTCAGCTTGTTTTACCCATAGACAGTTCTAATTTTGTTCTTAGAAATTTTTAGCCAATATTGAAGAATTGCACCGAGGCGGTTCAACATCTTGATGTGGGGGATTGTAATGGAGCAAGATTTCATCATTGTATGACAGCCCCAAAAAAAAAAATCATCTTAGCACCATTTCTTTTCGTCCTTGAGAGTTCACCACTCGAGATTCGCCCTCATTTCATCTTTGTCGGTCGGGAAAAATTCATCCCTCAAAATTCAGCCCTCAAAATTCATCCCTCAAAACTTAGCCCTCAAAATTCATCCCTCAAAATTCAGCCCTCAAAATTTGTCCCTCATCCGTCAAAATTTGTCTCTCAAATTCAGCCCTCAAAATTTGCCCCTCAAATTCATCCCTCAAAATTCATCCCTCAAAATTTTTCCCTCAAAAATCAGCCCTCAAAATTCATCCCTCAAAATTAGGCCCTCAAAATTTGTCCCTGAAATTTGTCCCTCAAAATTCATCCCTCAAAATTCAGCCCTCAAAATTTGTCCTTCAAAATTTGTCCCTCATGCCCCTCAAAATTCATCCCTCAAAATTAAACCCTCAAAATTTTTCCCTCAAAATTTGTCCTTCAAAATTTGTCCCTCATGCGTCAAAATTTGTCTCTCAAAATCTGTCCCTCAAAATTTGTCCTTCAAAATTTGTCCTTTAAAATTTGTCCCTCAAAATTGGTCCTTCAAAATTTTTCCCTCAAAATTTGTCCTTCAAAATTTGTCCCTCAAAATTCATCCTTCAAAATTCGTCCTCGGCGCCTGAATCAAGTGGCTATCAAATTTATGATGAAGTGTTGATTCAATATCAGAAAGAGTCTCGCATTCAAGGCCATATTCCGAAGTCTTCAGGGGCTTTTGAGTCAGTTGGTTTTCAATACCAGAATTAGACCACCTACTCAAAATTAGCCAACTCTCCCTCCACTTTCGTCAGATGTTAAATGCGAAACTAACCGTCAGAGACACGTTTAAACAATTAGTGGGTTCTTGGGAGTGGAAGGGGTCTGTTAAGTAGAGGCCCTATGCTTGGTTTCCCAAACTAACCACTTCACACACAGCGATATCCTAATGCTCAAGACTCTATCAAGAATCTGTTACACTTACAATCTTACAGTACGCAATCAAACTCTTCCAAAGTTTACCGAACACACACTAGCTAATGCTCTCTTCAGCGTACAGCGCAAGAACTAGTCAGTACTGTAATGCAGAATTACTTGCTTAACTCAAGAACTGTCTCGAACACAAAACACTGTAACAACAGAGATAATAACAGTGACTCAATCTTTACCGAATAGGTGTAGACAATCAACCAGAACCGAAAGACACAGAAAGACTCAAAATTCTCAAACACACAGTACTGAATGTAGATTCCTACACTTATTAAGACTTACTCAGGGATCAGCGTACCATATAAGAACTACCGTAACACAACTTGCAGTAATAACCTTTACGGGACAATGATTCCGTACTCAACTTAAGACGAACCTTACTATAACTTAATCTTTACCATACAATAGCAAATCTTCAACACAGAAAACCACGATACGACTCAGAGTTCTCAAACACACTACAGTTACTACACAGACTTCATCGACCAGACAAACAGTCTGGTGACTTTGCTGGTCGTTTTTGGTAATTCACCAACCGAACAGGTATTGATAACAACAAGGCAGAGATGAGAACAAGGTACTCAAAATGACGCAAACACACACCACAGTAACGTGCAGATCAATCACCCAGACAGAGAGTCTGATGATCCCACCGATCGTCACCGAGCGTCTCTTTTTCATTCATTTATATAAAGATACAAACATCTTTGTAACAACCTTTCATACGTGCGGACTAGAAAAAGATTCAGTTTTTACAATTGCCAATCCGGCGGCCGACTAACACTGGCACGCACGGTGGACTCGAACCTGCAGGTTTACAAGAATTATGGTTCATCTATAATGCCTTCTAAATACATCGATCGGGCTAATCTAAAATTTCGGGCGATTTTCTTCTTTAAGGCTTCTAACATCTCTTTCAAAATATCTGGTTCTACTAATTGGGCATCTGTTCGTACAGAACTTAAGAAAATGACTTCGGTCATCAAAACTTCTGCCTGCGTCTGCAGAAAAGCTTCCTGTAGATAAAAATCGTTTGATAAGGCCGCGTCACGAGTTACCTTCATATCTACACTCTGCTTATTTATTTGAGCTAATCTTTCTTTCTGTACATCTAGCTGATACTCCCTTCTTTCTATCTCCTAATTCTGAAACTCGATTGTTTTGTAATAGGCATCGCGCTCTCGGCGGGCACTTGCGATATCTTTGTGTAATTGCGCTTCCACGTTCAATTTGCATTTAAGAATATTGTTGACGTCCGATAGATCAATTTTGGTTCTCTGAAGTTCTTCATTAGTCTTCTGAGCTAAATCCTACATTTCTTGCCCTTTGTTGACCACTTCTTCTAACTGTATTCTAGTTTCTTCTAATAAATTACCTAAAGCTACTCCTGCATCTTCTTTATCTTGGACTAACTGCTTCAAGTTGACTAACTTTGCATCTGCAACACTAGTAATTCATTTGTCTCTTGGACTGTTGTTAGAGCCGCATCTCTTTGATTGATAATTATTTCCTGTTCTACAAGTCTGGCCTGCAACTCCTGAATTTGTCCATTTAACGCATGATTTTCTGCCTTGACTGCTTGTAATTCTTCCTGGAGAGGAGTGATGTCTGCCTCCAGCACATCAGCTTTGTGTTGAAAGTCATCTCGGATAGTATATGTCACTTGCGTTATTTGTTCAAGTAGTTGTTGTGAGAAGTGGATCAACATTTGACCCATGGATGCTAACTGAGAGAATAAGGGAATTGAAGGAATTGGAGGATGAGAACGGGGTTGAGATGAAGAAGCGGTGAGGACCTGCTGGGAATTTAGTGGAGAGTAATTTGGTGATGAAGATGAAGAAGCAGTGGGTTCGTCGAGGACAATGGGTGGAATAGGAATACTGGGTTCAGCTCGAGGTTCGGGTGGATGAGTAAGAAGAATAGTAGTTGTGTTGGTTACCTTTTCGGTTATTGGTTGTGTAGTGTCATCAGGGCCAGTAGCTGTAGATTCCACTGCTTTAAGCAATTCTTGGAAAACCTCTTTAATGATGGGTTCTGTATCCTCTTGCTTTTCCTACTCAGATTGCTGTTGAGATGCTTCTTTTGACGAGCTTGTTTCAGATTCGGTGGTAGCATCCTGTTCTTGTTGCCTTTCTGAAGAAGACTGTGCTGATGATTCATGATGCATTGATGTTGCGGTGTCATGGAAGATTTCTTCGTCTTGTCCTTCTTCTTCTTTGTCATCTGCTTGATCATTTGCGGAAGAGCCTTGTACCTGACTATCTGATGAACTAATTCTGATTCTTTTCCGACGGACAAGGTGGAAAATCTCTTTCTCCTCTTCTTCATCATCATCCAGGATTTGTGCAGACTCTTCATGGTGCAGAACGGGTCCTCGGGGTGGTGGTTGTGCTGCTAGAATGGTCGGAAATAGAAAAGATAGGATGTGCGGCAGCCTGGACCTTGGAATATCTCCTTTGTTGACCTGCTTGATGATTGACACACATTCTTTGTGAATGCGGCGGAAGAAATACAAAGCAAAGTTGACAAGTTCTCGAGCAGCTAAATCTATAGCGGAGTAAAAGGGACGAGATATTCCATATGTGCACTTTTGGAGATTCAAAATGGCAACTAAAAATTGGAGTGCTCATCTCTCTGGTTCGGGGCGACAAAGGATTGCATATTCATTGGAGGAGTATCTAGGGAATAGCTTGATCATGGTAGCTATTGGTAAATTCGGGCCATTCTCTCGTCCTTGCCGAGGGAGTCGAAATGCATCAGCAAAGGTCTGGAAAGTGATTACGGTACGGGATGGTAGGGCAGTGATAGGCAAACTCTGCTCGGTGGCAGGTGTGGCAGCGATGGCGGCCATTATGTGGGCATAGAACGGGTGGCAATCCACTGAATGCCAAGGCAGTTCAGTGAAATTGACCAACCCATGGCTGCGCAGGAACTCTCCTACATCTGCAGGGAGTCCATCACGGAAAGCGACGAAGTTTGCCAGAGCTTCCATGGTGCACACACAATAGCAAGCACGATACACAACTGCGCAGGGTAGACAGAGAGCACAAATACACAAATCACACAGACACAATAGCGATTAACAGGGAAACGAAAAAGGTTAAGTAGATACTTGATACCGAGAAGCAATTAAATTCGTGAATCATCACGCGATATTGAGATGATAACTTCTTAACTTCGGTGGGCATGCATGATCGGACTCGATAAGGCATGGTGGCTCTTAGTCATAATTAGGTATCAAAACGAGGATATTTACATACTTATTTTATTAAGCTCGTAAAAAAACAAAAAGAAAAGAAAGGAAAAAGAGAAAACGAAAAATACGCGGTCAACCGCAAAATGTTTTAGTGTGGATCAGGTGCTTGCTAATACGGTCACAACTTTGAATCATTTATCACCTTCGGAAGAGGAATGTCAGTCAAAGTAGCCAGCCGAAAAGTGGTTGGGCCCACCTGTTCAGAAATCCGATATGGACCAAACCATCGTAACTTGAATTTTCCAGCAGAATGATTTGATTTTGCATTGTAAAAGAGTACAAGTTGCCGCACCAAAAAAACTGGAGTTTTCAGATATCGATCATGTGTTTGAGCTTGTCTTAACTGTACTTCCTGAATAGTCAGAAAACTTTGCCATCGATGCTTATCCAGTTCTCTGAGTGTATCCAACCGAAATGACAGAGATTCTTCAGGTAGTAGTTTCTGAGTGATGGCCACACGTAAACTTGGCAAAACAATCTCTATTGGTGCTATGGCTTCTAGCCCATAAGCCAGTTTGAAAGGTGTTAGTCCTGTTGCTACCTTGTAGGTAGTCCGGTACGCCCATAATACTACAGGTAACAGTTGATCCCACCTTTCCGGTGATTCCAGAATCAGTTTTCGAAGCATATTCAATAAGGTTTTGTTTGTACTTTCAGCCAAACCATTGGCACGAGGATAATAAGGAGAACTGAATTTATGCATTATTTGAAAAGAATGGGTGAGCACTTTCATTAAGTTGTTAGCAAAATGCGTGCCTTGATCTGTAACAAGCTCTCGAGGTAAGCCAAAACGTGGGAAAACATCTTTCATTAGACACTTTGCCACCGAAACAGCTGTGGTGGACCTTAAAGCCCATGCTTCTGCCCATCTGGTAGCAAAATCTGTACATGTTAGAATATAACGATTATTACTGAGTATGGCTAGAGGTGTAATAGGTCCAATAAAATCTAGGACCCACTTCTGAAAAGGCTCCAATGGCAAGACAGGTTGGAGAGGGAAAAAATGATGTTGTAGAGGCTATCCAAATCTCTGACAAGTATCACATTGTTTGACAAACTGAGATACATCCCTATACATAGTAGGCCATCAAAGTCCACTTTGCAGAATTTTCCGGTGCGTTAAATCTGCTGCAAAGTGTCCACCGGAAGGAATTGAGTGAGCCAGATGAATGACTGAGTTAACTTCATGCGGAGGAATAGAACGAAGTAAAATTCCAGTGTGATCCATATAGTATAATTCTCTAGCAATTAACCGGAATCTGTGATTGTACACTGCAATCTTCCTACGCATTGCAGGGGAGGTCTAAGCAGGAATACATCCATCAGTAAGAAAAGTTAAGATCTGATCATAATATGTAGATGTCATAGGTGGTTCTGCATATTCATCATTAGTTGGTTCAGTAACATAAATCGCTGGTGTGGTGTCATCTACACTGACCGGAGCTTCATTGGAATCTAAGCGAGAAAGGAAATCTGCTAAGGCATGTGAGCTGTCGGGCCGATGGATTACTTCGAAATCAAACTCTTGTAAAAGTAGAACCTAATGCGCTAATGGACCACCTACATGTTGTCGTACTAGATAAACAAGTGCAGCATGATCTACATGAAAAGTAAATTTGCGGCCAAGTAAATAATGCCTGAATTTCTTCACAGAATATACTAAACCCAGACATTCTCTTTCAGTTACAGAGTAATTCTTTTTAGCAGGAGCAAGCCTTCAACTTGCATAGAAAACAGGTCTGAACCACTTATCAGTTTGTTGCATTAACACACCTCCAATGGCTATATCTGATGTGTCTACGAAAACATAAAATGGACGTTCCCAATCAGGTGGTTGTAAAATTGGGACCTGCGTTAACAAACATTTTAGACGATCAAATGTTGTTTAACATTCCTGAGTCCAATCGAACTGTTTAGGAGTACTCATGATTAAATGATTGAGTGGAATGGCTAAATGAGCGAGCCACCGTAAATGGCGACCATGCCATCTCACTTGACCCATGAAACGCATTACTTCCTTTGGTGTAGTAGGTACAGGTGCTTCTAACACAGCTGCAACCTTATCTGGATCGACTTGAATACCTTGTGCAGAGACAATATGGCCAAGTAACTTTCCACATGAAACCGCAAACACAGATTTGTTTGGGTTTAGGCAGAGTCTGTATTCTGTGCATTTCTCAAAGCAACACCGTAAATGGAACAAGTGTGCTTCCATCTTACCGAATAAAGAGAAATCATCAAGATATACTTGCATAAAAGAGGTAAGATAAGGGGAGAATATTTCCTGCATACACCTCTAGAAAGTGTTGGGGGCATTTCTCAATCCGAACTACATAACAGTACAAGCAAAAACACCCCAATTGGTAATGAAAGCGGTCTTTGGAATATCTTGTTCAACCATTCTGACTTGATTGTAACCACTGTAACCACTGTAACCATCCAAGAAAGATTACATTTCATGTCCTCCTACTTTGTCAAGCATCGTGTCAAGAAAAGGTAGAGAAAATGGATCAGGCACCGTAGCTGCATTCAGTTTCCGGTAATCCACACATATTCGCAGTTGCTTATTCTTTTTAGGGAGGATAACAATTGGTGAGATCCATTTAGCATGCTCTACTAGTACAATGAATTCAACTTTCAATAACCTATCCAGCTCTGCCTTTACCTGTGCTGCATAATTTGGATTCATCCGGTAGTTGGGTTGTTTGATTGGTTTTGCTTCCGGCTTCAGCATGACCCTATGTTGATAAATGCGAGGGTCCAAACCTTTCATGTCTTTGTAATCCCATGCAAAAACATCAGAGAACTCTCGAAGTAGCTGGATTAGATCTGCTTGAAATACTTCAGGTAAGCTTTCCTTTATCTTGATAGGACGTGGATTTTCTTCATCTCCTAGATTATAGGTGATCAACTGATCTTTTGGAACATAGAATTGTCGGGACTTCTCTGTATCATCAGCTCGTTTTAAAAGTTGTTTTAGATCGGCGTCATCTATAGCAGCAGTATCTTTTGTCTTGTCTTCTTCAATCACAGGCATCACCGTACATATTGCCGGATTCCAATTGTCTACAATAGATTGTAGATCAACAGTTCCTAGGGAGATCAAATCAATATTATTCTTCAAAAACTCTTCTTCTTCATTATCTGACAAACCATCTAACATATGAACTGGTTCTGCAAAATAAGGTCTAGCATGTAATTCACAAGGCTGGATAGCATCTAACTTGATAACATATTTACGATTATTGTCCTTGAAAGTGATTTCCTGTGCGAACCAATCTTGTATCACCTTGGCTTGTTTCAACCAAGGATGGCCGAAAAGCAGATTATAATCCAAGCTAGACTCTGGTAGTTCTAAGACGACAAAAGTCATCTTAAATGTTGTACCTTGCAAAGTTATGGGAACATCTCACACTAGTCCCACTTGGTGGACTCTGGACTGATCAGCCATCCTTACAAAAAAATTGGACAGGCTCAATTTTTGTCCATCCTAACTTTTTACATAGTGCGGCAGTAGCAATGTTTACACTAGACCCTCCATCAATTAGTACTTGAGTAATTTTATGATTTTTGTACCATACCGTAATTAATGGGACTGAATGATCCACAGTAGGGTTAGTTTCTGGTTGTAATGTTGCCATTGCTAGAATGCAGGTAGACTCAGTACTAAATTTTTGCTGGAATTGTTGACAGACTCCTGGTACTAGTGCAAGTAATTGTCCAAGAGGAAGAGTAATTGACGCTTTACATAAGATTTCCCATGCTTGATTCACTTGACTTGTACTTTTGATCGATTCTGAAGATGATGCATCTGTTACTGGAGTTGACTCTTGCTCTTGTGCAGTTTCCTTTGACAGTGGAACTTGTGTCACCGGAATAGGGTCTGGGAACACTGGAGGTTCTGTGGTGGTCCACTTATTAGCCTTGTCATATGTTCTTTGCTGTTCTCGGATGCCTGGTTCAAATATTTCAGCTGCTGGTTGTAACGGCCTACTAGATCTGGTCTGAACTACTGCAGCTTGTGTTTCTATGGGTGTGATCTGAACCATATTAGTCATTGGATTCTGACGTTCTTTTTTTCTCTAATCATATTCTGCTGCATCTTTACAAAATCTTCTAATGTGGCCAAATTCACCGCAAAAATGGCAGCAAGGTGGTGGCAAATTAGTATTTTCCTGTGCTGGTCCTACCTGCCAACGGTTTGCATTGTAGTTATTATTTCTCTGTCTTCCATAATTTTGGTAGCCTTGCTACTGGTTGTTTCTCATTTGAGGAGGTGCATAGTAATTGGCAAGCTATCCTGGTTCTTGTATAATTGCATTCATTGTTGTTGTTCCCTGTACTTTGGCGTTGTATGCACAGTTTTCGGTGGAATGTCCTGTCGTATTACAGATAGCACAAAATAACTGGTTGAGGGCACAAGTGGCACTGGTATGCCCTGAATTCTTGCACGTGGTGTAGTACATCTGCCTGGTCAGATCTCAACATTTTTACTCGCTTTTAATCATTCCAGGTCTTCTGTAAATCCTCCTGCAATAGAACGAGGATTACGACCACCACATACTAGAGAGATGACTCTCCTCCCAACCAAATGCCTCTATATATAGCTCTCTCCAGGGGACTGCCTTCTTGGGCAGGTGGATACTAACCAGCCAAGTGTCAGCCATGTAACTACATGTGCGCCAAGTGTCCCAGTTAACTCAAGTGGATGCTTCTAGAAGGCTCTAGAGCTCTTTGGGCAAAATACTCTCTCCATGTCTCCCATGGGGATTGAACCCAAGACCTCCTCCTTCACATCCTTGAGACTTAACCACTAAGCTAAGTGGATCACTTGTTCACAAGAGCACAAGACCTCCTAGTAAGTCTAAACTGGAGATCTTTGGTCATACACACGGATGACCAAACGGTGTCCGATTTCAGATCTGTCTGAACCGGCCAGACCCTTGGATCATAGACTTACTTTATTACATTCTTCGCCCCTTGGAAAATATTTTCGTCCTCGAAAATAGACCTATATACATACTGTAGGCAACCCCCGAGCCTCATGTTCTAAAACTGGAAGAACATGGTCATGTTCTAGAACTGGAAGAACATGTCTCATCTCTGTGGTGGCATCCTTGCCCAAATGATTCAAAACACTATCCGGGTTTGCACTTTGATGAATGGGACAAAGTACAAACTAGTGAAGAATAATAAGGGTGGATCTAAATATATCCCTGGCCAATTCATAGTTTCTAGATGTGCGATCTAGGCACAAATATATGAATTGGGTGGATTCAAATTACGAGTCCATTTCTGGGCATGACTGGTGCATGGACTTAGTAATGAAGGTGGGATTCTTATCCCTTGCAAGACTTTAAGAATTCTTGATTCACTTGAATCTGTTTTGGAGAACTTGAAGTTTGGTTGTCTCAAACATCTAACTTAGATGTTTATACAATGGTTACTTTGATCCAACAGTTACTTGATTTTTTCACCCGACTAGAGGACTACTTTGTCCCAATGAGTTGAAAAAATCCTATGTAAACTGTAAGAGAAAGTTTACCATTTCGGTGGAATCAACCATACTAACTTCACCAATTCAAATTGAAAATTGTCCAACTTAGGACACTTTTCTCAAAGACTTTTAACTGAAAGTTCTTGGGAATTGTCAATCTAATGAGCAATTCCTAACTTCTTTATTCTAGAGTATACTGGACTCTAGGAAATTATTTATGCTATAACTTGAAGCAAAATCAAATGAATAAGTCTACTTAGACTTATCATCTTTTGAAGATTGAAAAGGTTCTTGTACATAACATCTATCTAGGATGTTCAAGTTAGTTATCTAATTCTAACCGGCTATCCCTGGTCTTTTGAAAAAGGAATCAGATACCATATCTGAGTCAATTCCAAAAGATTTGGAAAGCGGAAAGAGATAACTAAGACTTTGTACAACCAATTCAAACTTCACACATACATAAACTTGCTATGAGTCAAAGTCTAGTTGACTCAAGACTTTAACTTCTCAACGATCTATTTCAATAAGATATTGAAGCATTGACTTTATCTTTAAGAGAAATAAGCTAGCTTCTCAAAAAGATTCAAAGCAAATAAAAAACATCATCCAACCACAAGATACTAGTGTGGTAACCAACATCAGTGTGTCGACCCACTGAGGTTACGCTGATGAGTTTTGTATTCAAATAATGCTTCACTTGAGACTAAGTTCAGGTCACATTCAGTCTTTTTGACTCCTAATCGTGAATGCAATTCTTGTGCATTTCTTTAAGTCTAAAAGAGTGAATTTATCAAGTTACACTAGGAACTTGATGCTTGACTTAGTCAATTAAATCTTTAGTTGAAAAGATCAACTCAAAATCAAAGTCCAACTTCTTTCAGAAATTTATCAAATGTTTCTGATCAATAACACTTAAACTTGAAGTGTTCTATGAAGATCTTGGAAGTTACTTACTTCATATCTTTAGTTTCCTTAATCTTGAAGTTACCTTGAAGTATCGTAAGATACTACTTTCATCCTTTACGAATTAAACTTGGGCCTTGAAGTCTTAATTCCCTTGAGGATGAAACCTAACTTCAAAATCCAAACTAGGACTAAAAGATAATCATCATCCCACGGTCCGATGTCCCATTCCATCTTTCCTACATCAATCTGAGTATAAAATCTGGTGTCCCATACCACCCTATTTTATATTCACATTAATGTGTGGGTGATTCTTATCCTAAAGTCTAAACATCTCTTGATAGAGTACCTTATTTCTTCAATTCTTTTACAAGAATTGGAAGTTTCAGGCATTACCTCTAACTAGATTTTCCTAGGTTTTGATTCCTTCGCATGATCACCTCATAATCATGTGCTTTGCCTTGGAAACTTGAAAACCTCTTGACAGAATATCAATTCTTCTTTACTGGGGCTTTCAAATGAAAACCAATCAGAATTCCAAGTTCTTGAATTTCTCAAATTCAAGTTCAATTGGTTATTCTTGATCAATTTTGTAGCGACAAGAGTTTATGACTTCTTGTCTTTTAGATTCCTTTCTATACTGGTGCTTTTAGGTACCTATCCCGGCCGGGGCTTTTTACAGGAATCTCTCTACTGCCTTAGTCTAAGCATCCGCTCATGCTTTCTGGATTTGTACCAAAATCCCTTTAAGGATAGGCAAACACTTATGTTTTACCTTCCACAGACTTAAGTACCGTCTTCACGGTTGCAGACTACATACTTGGAATTCCTTCACTCTGTTCAGACTTAGAACAGCTTACTTTTTTTCACAATTTTTCATTTAATAAATGGAACTTGAGTGAATCATTCCTAATGGAATTTTTACTGCCAATACTTGGGCAATCTATAGAGTAGTTCTAGTCGCACATTCTTGGACAATCATGGCCAAGCTTGATCAAGTCTGGTTGATACTTGCGACAAAAATAAAGACTTAGTCTTTATCTTTTAAGATCTCTTAAACTATCTTAAGCTTCTTTGCTTACCTGCAGGATTTTTAGAGATCTTTCTCAAGTCCAAGCATACACTTATGCCTCTCAGATTCCAAAGCTAAGAATCTTTGATATACCTTTAGGTTATATCACAAATAGGACTTGAAATACCACTTCTAGTGGTTTGGGACGTCCAGGGAACTACTTATTGTTTAAAGAGTATGAAGAATTTCATTCTCAATACTTGAAAGAATGTCATTTTTTCAAATACTTGAGATTCCTTATAGGAAATCAAATAACTTGAGCAAATGATTCATCTTGGAATCTTTTGCA
Organism: Ceratopteris richardii; assembly: GCA_020310875.1. Classification (NCBI taxonomy): domain Eukaryota; kingdom Viridiplantae; phylum Streptophyta; class Polypodiopsida; order Polypodiales; family Pteridaceae; genus Ceratopteris; species Ceratopteris richardii. The sequence continues at coordinate 40,445,130 of CM035414.1, read as the reverse complement.
ATACTAAAATAACATTTGAAAGAAATTCTTTCAAATAATATCCAAAAAATTTACTGATTCAATTGTATTCATTTCCTGAGTATCAAACTAGAGACAAAATATCACATTTTGGATATGGTTTCCCATGCCACTATGAAAGTTTAAGTTGAACTTTCATTTATGTGATATCGACTTCTATTCTTGAGTTTGATACAAAACTCATTATTATTGGTCAATCTTCAGCTGTTACTAGAGTCCTTTAAACATATTTCACCAATCAAAATTATGTTTAAAGTCCAAGCATCTATTGATGATTGATCCAATAGTAATGTTACTGTGAACACAACTTTGAACTTTATAACTTGTTTAGGAGAAGTTCATGGATTGAAAATCCATTTCTTGGAACTTTCTATTCCTAAATGAAAAGTTCACACTTGCTTCAAGTCTTTAGGAACTTATATTATTTCCTAAAGACTGCTTAGCTAGTTGCAACTATAGAACCTAACATCCTTTTATTGACGTCAAGGACCAATTGATGTTGAGGTTTAACCTTTGATTTCCATCACCCCTTGGGATGAAATCAAATGAAAATTTATAAAAGCTTGGTACCTTTATATCTTGGCAAAACATTTATATCCTAAAGAGGTTTTGCCTTCATCATTCCTTGGACCTATCATATAATATGAATTTATGTGTATTTTGGGAAGAGTTCATGAATCAATTAAGATCCTCTACTTGGAACATCTATCTTCCCAAAAATAAATTCATCTTAAACATGGTAGGAGAATGATCTCACATGAAATAGAAGGCTTGACTATTTCATATCTCAATTCCAAAAAGTTACTTACTGAGGTTTCATCATGAGATACAAATCTTGAAACCACAAAGAAACTTCTTAAAACTTTCGAAATCTTCTAAATAGAAGAGTGCTCATGAAACTTGGAATTATAGTTGACGTTCTCATCCAACCTTGGGATGCTTGAGAAGTTACATAAAGTATGTAACTAATCAAGTAAAGCTTATCCGCATGACTTTCTAAGTATATCTGGGACTTAGAGTCATCATACATCACAAAAGAGTTTGCAGTAATTAAATTTTCTTGGTCATCAAGAAAATTTATTACTTAACTTTCTCTTAGTGCTTACTTATACCTAGCAAGACATCTATCATACTTAATTATCATTAAGTATTTGTCTTTGATAGCGGAGTATCAACTTGGGAAGAAATCGACTAATTACTTGAGTTGCAAACTAGAACTAGTATGTCTTTGCAACTAACTAGTCCTTGGTCTTCCCTAATGTCAAACTACAAGCTTTATAAAGTAAGATAAATACTAAGAGAGTACATTCTCATATCTACTTGCAAACAGCATTCCATTCTATCATGCAAATGCATGTATCTACATGCAAAAGCATATGTTCACATGCGTATGCATGCATGTTCTTTGCATGCCCAAAATAATACAACAATCATGCATGAGCTTGATGCATGATTTTTTCCTTGTACTAAGAATGTATATCATGCAATCATGATGCATGTATATCCTTTCCTTTGTCCTAATGCACTATGATATAAAAACATACCCTTGAGGTGCAATAGAAAACTTACTCAATGGAAAGGAAATATGTATTTAAACTACCAAAATACATTCTTTGATGCACAAGGATCTTTTTGAAATCAAGTCTTTCCTTAATGAAAACTAATGCTTGGAATGAGAAATGGATTAATTCATTATTCTAATCTAGACTTAATCAATTGAAATCTTGGCTATTTCAATGTGCATCTAGGATTAAGTGTAGAATAATGAAAACAAAATAAATCAAGCATTAAGGCCAAGCAAAAACTGGAAAATACTTAGCTCCACATAGAGCTACATCCTTCCCTTGATCCTTTGGAAGAGTGATTCTCTCAAGACTTTGGTCCGAATTCAAAGTTGGTTTAACTTTGATCACCAAAGGCCTCCGAATCTTTACTCCACAGCTCCACTTCTTTCAGACTTTGCTCCAAACTTTAACTTTCTTTGGCCTTGACCACCACAGATATGCACTCGGGTTCGATTGAGGTAATAAGCAAACTCCAAAGATTAATCCAAATGAGAAGATCTCGGCTCGGGATTAGCAGAGCAGAGATACGATTGGAACTAAATAAAATATGCAGAGAGAGTAATCACCAAAAACCTCTACTTTAGTGGATAAGGCACTGTAGTCTCTCTGCAAGGTTGCGGGGTCGATTCCCGGTGCCAACTCCTTTTGTATCTCTGCGCAAAAATCAAATCAAAGTGGTGTCTTATCTGCCAATTACAGAGTTTGATCTTTTCTTCGTGGATAGATGAGCGCTTCCCAAGGGAGAGGTTCCAAGTTCGAATCCTCGGCTCACAGCAGAGGTTGAAAATGCTTTTGCTCCTTCATAAGGCCTTCTTCTGCGCCAAAAGTATGCACAGACATGGTACCGCTTCAAATTCTAAGTCACGAACAAGAATTTGCTCTGTGGTTAAGAGAGCTTCCTGCCACCGGGAGGTACAGGGTTCGAATTCGCCGATCGCACAGCAGAGTTGTTCTTCTTGTCTATTTCTTTTGCTCCTTATTGAAGTCTTGTACAGCAAAATGACAATAAGTAATGCTCTGGCGGGTAGTAGATCGCACGAACAACTGCTGTCTTCGTGGATAGAACAGCACTCCTTTAGTGGGAGGATGGGAGTTCGAATCCCACGGCTTACAACAGAGATGATCGTGTTCTTTTGGTACTCTTAGCTCCTAAGCTTCGCAATGAAGATAATTGCGGCACGCATCTCTAGACAGCCGGGAGCAGAATTTGGAAAAGAGGTTATGCACGCCAAGAATTCACGAGCAAGATGATGAAAAGAGAGCTATGGAGAATGGCTCTGATACCAATGCAATAGAACGAGGATTACGACCACCACATACTAGAGAGATGACTCTCCTCCCAACCAAATGCCTCTATATATAGCTCTCTCCAGGGGACTGCCTTCTTGGGCAGGTGGATACTAACCAGCCAAGTGTCAGCCATGTAACTACATGTGCGCCAAGTGTCCCAGTTAACTCAAGTGGATGCTTCTAGAAGGCTCTAGAGCTCTTTGGGCAAAATACTCTCTCCATGTCTCCCATGGGGATTGAACCCAAGACCTCCTCCTTCACATCCTTGAGACTTAACCACTAAGCTAAGTGGATCACTTGTTCACAAGAGCACAAGACCTCCTAGTAAGTCTAAACTGGAGATCTTTGGTCATACACACGGATGACCAAACGGTGTCCGATTTCAGATCTGTCTGAACCGGCCAGACCCTTGGATCATAGACTTACTTTATTACACCTCCTACCTTGTTTTCCAGCTGCAAAGCCATTGCAATCACCGCATCTAGCGTCATAGCTCCCACACAGCATATGATCATAATCTGTTTAAGTTGCAGAGTCAAACCATTGATAAACCATTGAGTGATAACGTCATCCAATAGGTTGGCATGTGCTGGTGGTAATTACCTCAAATGAGTATTGAATAGGGTGGCATATTCCTGCACTGTTTGATTCATCTTCTGTCTATTATTTTGCAGGTAATCGAAAATTTTGGCTGGATTCTTCTTTAGCTTGAATCTCTGCAAAAATGCATCCCTTATCGCTTCATAAGTTACAAAATGATTAAAATCATATTCTATAAGCCATCTGGCTACTTCATTAACTAGCATGGACTAGAATACAATAGCTTTATATGCTGGATCAGATGGATGATTGAGCACTGCGTAACTTATCTCAAATGGGCGTACATGAGCATCTGGGTCATCACCTGGAAATCCACCAAATTTAGTGTACGTTACTCCTGTTGGAGTCGGCCGAGGTGGAGATAGATGTTGTTGTTGTTGTTGCTGTTGTTGTTGTTGTTGTTGTTGTTGTTGTTGTTGTTGTTGTTGTTGTTGCTGTTGCCCACTCATCGTGTAGGTGGTTGTATTGTGACTATCTTCTGTATCCCAAGGCTGAATATCTGAACTGTCGGAATCTGTATCGTCAGCCTGTGCACTTTCCGACTTGATAATATTGTTCAGTATGTTTCGGATTTCAGCTTTGAATAAACTACCTTCCTCCTTGATATCAAATGTAGGAAATCTTACTCCAAATAGAGGTAACTGGCCTGAAGATTCACCAAGAAATGGTAAACCGTCACCGGAAAACTGTGAACTCTCAGCAACTGGTACCGAAATGACACCGGAAGGTGTCGAATTTTTCCCAAAACAAGGTGCTTTTTCACCTTCACTGTTTTCTTTGGCCAAGATGTTTCTATCCGTAGACAAATTTGAATCTTGACCCAATGGTGTTAAATTAACTTCATGCTGCATCTTAGTAGACTCTGGAGTTACTATATCTTCGACAGACTGTGCCGAAATTGCATCAGAATCCGCCAAAAAGGTAGTACGTTCCATCGGAATACTACCAGAAATGAGATGTATTTTGGAGAATAATCCCACATGAGATGTATTTTGGAGAGCCCCTCACAAATCTATTTAAGGAGGGCCTCTCCCCCATTTGTACTTGGTTAGAAGCTTGAGGAGCCTACTCCATGCTCTTGGCAAGCTCATTTCTAATCCACATGAGTTTACCCATTTCATGGTCTATTCATTTTGTGTCTCACACATTCTTTGTTTTGTGAGAGTACTTTACTTTTCATTTTGCTTCCGTGTGCGTACTCTCTACAAAAATAAGTAGACCCAAATTGACAAAAGCCAGAATCACAGAGAGACAACATTGAGTGTATCTCTCAACTTCTTAAATCTTTGTATATTCTTCCGAATGGACCCTTCAGTAACATATATCTCTGACCGTCTGTACGTACGTGTGTTCCCCAAATGAGTGCAAATTGCTTATTATATAGATCTCGAGGCCAAGAGAGTGAATTCCATCGGATTCCATCATTTAAGGCACCATCAGTGTTCCCTACACACACGGCCAAGAGAGTGGCTTCCACGGAATCCCATCATTTACTGCACCATCACTGCATGCCGCACACGCACCGAACTAGTCTAATGTTAGTCGGCCGCCGGATTGGCAATTGTAAAAACTGAATCTTTTTCTAGTCCGCACGTACGAAAGGTTGTTACAAAGATGTTTGTATCTTTATATAAATGAATGAAAAAGAGACGCTCGGTGACGATCGATGGGATCATCAGACTGTCTGTCTGGGTGATTGATCTGCACGTTACTGTGGTGTGTGTTTGCGTCATTTTGAGTACCTTGTTCTCATCTCTACCTTGTTGTTATCAATACCTGTTCGGTTGGTGAATTACCAAAAACGACCAGTGAAGCCACCAGATTGTTTGTCTGGTCGATGAAGTCTATGTAGTAACTGTAGTGTGTTTGAGAACTCTGAGTCGTATCGTGGTTGTCTTCTGTGTTGAAGATCTGCTATTGTACGATAAAGATTAAGTTACAGTAAGGTTCATCTTAAGTTGAGTACGGAATCATTGTTCCGTAAAGGTTATTACTGCGAGTTGTGTTACGGTAGTTCTTATATGGTACGCTGATCCCTGAGTAAGTCTTAATCGGTGTAGGAATCTACATTCAGTACTCTGTGTTTGAGAATTTTGAGTCTTTCTGTGTCTTTCGGTTCTGGTTGATTGTTTGCACCTATTCAGTAAAGATTGAGTCACTGTTATTATCTCTGTTGTTACAGTGTTTTGTGTTCGGGACAGTTCTTGAGTTAAGCAAGTAATTCTGCATTACGGTACTGACTAGTTCTTGCGCTGTACGCTGAAGAGAGCATTAGCTAGTGTGTGTTCGGTAAACTTTGGAAGAGTTTGATTGCGTACTGTAAGATTGTAAGTGTAACAGATTCTTGATAGAGTCTTGAGCATTAGGATATCGTTGTGTGTGAAGTGGTTAGTTTGGGAAACCAAGCATAGGGCCTCTGTTTAACAGACCCTTTCCACTCCCAAGAACCCACTAATTGTTTAAACGCGTCTCTGACGGTTAGTTTCATGTTTAACACTGGCGCTGTCTGTCGGAAAGGTGGCATCAAGAGTATTGCCAGCTAATTTGTGGGAAAAGTGGCACAAGAGTGTTCATTGATTGATTGTGAAAGTGGTCATAGATTGTGAATCGACCGTAAAGAAGGATAGTACGCAAAGTATTGCAAACGTAGTATATGCCGGTTACTCGTTCCGGTGAATCATACCTGAAGCATAGAAGAAACCAACAGTCTTGGGCGATACCTAATTTGCTAAGGAGGCCTCCAGGAAGTAGAAGCACAGATAAGTCTAACCCAGCTGTCAAGGAATTGAAGAACGCAAAGGAGAATGAATACAACTGGTAGAAGCAAATGGCAAGGTACCCAAATACAAAGGAAATACAAGGAAATGTAATGGAAATAGAGTGACTCCAAGATACAAAAGGGAGATGCACTCTCATATTCTCAACACCCCCTCTGTAGCTCCATTTTGTAGTGTATGGAGGCTGCTAGGGTATGTGAGAAAGGTCCACCAAGAATGTATCAGCAGCAGCAGCACGAGTACAAGGAAGTTCGTCGTCTAGGAATCCATAGCTGCCAAGTGGTATCAACCATGCAGGATCTCCAGGTACTCCATAATATGTCCACTAGATGGATCAAGCGGATGCTCCAGAGGTACGCCACCAACGAGGTACACGAACGGAACAAGATCTCACTGGCCGAGATCACCTCCATGTGAGAGGGGTAGGATGACTCCATGTGGTACATAGGAATCTTCAAAGCTTTGACAATATCCACCACGAGATGTGTATCACCAAGAAGTAGTTCCTGCAAGAGTGAAACATAAAGCATGAAGCATAAAATCATAGTCACATGGTAGTACATCTGTATGCTGGAGTCCTCCATGGAGTGTACAAAGTCCTGATGTGTGTCGATAAACCTTGGAAGCCCCCTCTGAACTGAGAAGCTGGCTCAGAAGAGGATCCAACTGAGTGATGAATCCAAGTAGATGCAGGATTGTCCTGTGGTAAGTGACCAAATACTGGACTCCATGAATGGAAAAGTACATGCTCAGAATGCTGCTGTAGATGAGGTAAGTGGACTCTCAAAGATCAGAATGGAAAATGACAAGTCACTACTCCTGGAGTAATGCCCAAATGAAGCTGAGGTGAAATATAAACCTTCGATGACATGATAGGTATATCCATCTGAGGTATAAGCTCACATGATATCTCTGATTACTCATGCTCCAAAATTGTATCATGATCGGGAAAGTCATGGAAAAAGAGAGCATGCTCCACATAGTGTGACTGTTCAAAACTGGAATGATCCCCCTCTGAAGCGAAAATGGGAGGATCCAAAAGCGATGAATACTTAGAGTATTCATCAAAGGTGTAGTCTTTGGTTACTGTAACGGAGTGACTCTTTGGGTTGTAGAGTTTGTATGCCTTTTGTTGCTCAATGTACCCGATGAAGATGTACTGCTTAGGCCGATCATCATCATGGCCTTGGATGTAGGCATCACTACCAAAGACGCGAAAATAGCTTACACTTGGATTCTTTTGAAAGTAAGCCTCAAATGGTGTTTGGGTCTTCAAAACATCTGAAAAGCCTCTATTCTGAATGTGTACTGCTATCTGTAGTGCTCCACCCCAATACTTTAGTGGAAGTTGTTTTTGTCTAAGCATAACTTTAGCCATTTGGATCACACTTCGACTCTTTTGTAATGCAATACCTGGTTGAGTATCTTGCTTGGCTTGATACTTGATTCCATGTTGCTTCAAGTACTTGGAGAAGTTTTGGTTGACAAAGCTACTATCTCCATCAGATCGGATGATCTTCAAAGAACTTGAAAAGTCTTCTTCAACTATTTTTGTCCACCCCTTAAACTTGGAAAGGGCATCTTCTTTATGCTTGAGTGAATAAACCCATGTGTATCGAGTGAAGTCATCTACAATTAGGAAGAAGTAAATTGACCCACTTAGAGAAGGTGTACTCATAGGTCCACAAATGTCAGTATGGACTAATGCTAAGGGTTTATTTGCAGAAATGGGTGCTTCTTTAGGCAAAGAGAAAGTTGATTGCTTGTCACATGCTTTGCAATTCAATACCACTGGTGGGATCCTGGGTAGACCTTTGACAAGATGATTGGAAGAGAACTTAGCTAAGCAAGAGCTATGGCCAAATCTACAATGCCACAAATTGATACTTGAATCCTTGGCCATAAAACTTGAAAGCTTGTAGAGACCCTTATCTTCATATCCTTGAGCTATTACTTCATTAGATTTGCGATCAATGACTTGAACTTGGTTGTGATCGAACTGAACTGTCATGTTGCACTTTTTGATGGCTTCGACTGAAAGAAGTTTCTTACAAAGGCCTGGTACATAAAGAACATCTTTTAGTGCCTTGGTCTCGCCTTCAAAATTGATGACGTGAACTTTTCCTCTTCCTTGGATTTCAATGCACTTGTTGTCTCTAAGGTAAACTTGTCCTTGATGCTCTTCAAACTCATGGAAATCATCTTTGTCATGGCACATGTGGGATGAAGCACCACTATCAAAAATCCATTTTTTCTTAGGAGTGGTTGGCACAAGTGCTTTGTGTTCACTTGTGAAAAATAGGTCTTCACTTGTGCAGTGAGAATGATGTTCACTCTTGGAATTAGACTTAGACTTGTCCTGGTTCTTTTTCTTGAAGTAATATTTTTCAATGTGCCTAGGTTTGCCACAAAAATTACAAGTGAACTTCTTCGATGAATTATGCGATCCTTGCTTAGATCCATTGCTAGCATGATGACTTGTGATTTTGCCTTTAGTAAATGGGCCTTTGGCCTTCATGGCTGACTCTTGTGAGGAAGTCGATTTGGCTCGCGAGTCGGAAGGAGCAATAGTCGAGGAACCTCTTCCCAAGTTAAGACTTGGTCGGGATTATACAAAGTTGTGACGAATGTCTCGTACAACTAAGGTAACTTGTTAAGAAGCCTAATGGCCATGTCTTCACTAGAGATCTTCCTACCACATAGTGCTAATTTACGCTGGTAATCCTCAAATTGGGCTATGACCTTGGAATTGTGTCGTGTGGCCGAATGGTCAAGTTATGAAACTCAATCTCTAATGCATATATCTTTGAAGGGGTCTTGTCTTCATACAAAGCAACTAATGTATCCCAAGCGTCCTTGGACGTCTTACAGGCCGTGATATGGCCTTTTGTTAGTTCGTTGCAGGCAAGTAACAGCTGACCTAAAGCTCTTTTGTCCTTGACATTCCACACATGCCAATTGTCTAAGTTGGTATGCCTATTGGGTTCGGGGTCTGACCCGTCTATTACCTCATGAAGAAGATTTGTGTAGAGATATGCGTGCATGACATCTTTCCATAGAGTGTAATTTTGTCCATTGAGGCATTCATCCTTAGGCATAAAAATAGGGGTGAAAGAGGGTAAGAAGTTAGCCATAGATGATGAGCTACCTTCACTTTTGGTCATTACAATGCTTTGAGGATAAAGTGTTTAAAAACACTATCAAAGACACCGCTTCAAAATACTTTGCAAAGATTGAAATGAACAACTGGACTCCACACTTAAAAATTCTGGGGGGGGGAGGCTTAGAGTAGCCCTGCACTTTGTACAACATGAAGGGAAGGTGATGTGAGAGGAGGGCTTAGAGTAGCCTGTTGCACACAAAAACAACCACACTTGGGGGCTTACAGTAGCCTCCCAAGACACACACACAATATCCTTATCTTATAGATTGAAATTACAAGAAGAGCACTTAGTGCCAAATGATGTGCTCAAGTAGAGGAAAATGGTAGGGTGTATCCCTTGAGAACATACATAGTGACTCCTTTGGAAACTACCAGAATTCCCCTTAGTGAAAGGGGAGAGTGCCAAAAAATAACAAGCAAAGGTACTATTTGAGAGAGAGGATAAAAAAAATTATTTTGGCTAGTTGGACATCATAAAACAATAAAACGAGTTTGTGTTTTCCTTTTAAGTATTAATATCATACCAAGTATGCATATCATACCAGACGGTTATCACCTGAAAGTACGCGAGTCATCAAGACTGATACTATAATAGTAAACTTTTTTTTTTTTTTTTTTTTATAAAGGAAGTTCGGCCTTAGCCTACTCTCCCGGACTTTAATTATATTAAAGAGAAAAAGTTACAAGTGAACGGGACTAGTGCCCATGGGACCCCCCGAATCCCAACAACGCAGGGGAGGAGTCTAGCAAGCTACAAGGCATTACAAATGAGGTGGATAACATTACCATCGCCCTCATGTGGGACCCATTTGGGTTTCAACTTGTTGTTTTCCAGGAGATAGATACAGTGATGTCTAAACGGTGGTGAACTCTTGACTCGGGAGATTCTTTTACCAAGGAGAAACAAGGATTTCTCGATCGACCATTCCTTAGGAGTTTGGTCGAAATTGACGGCACAGCGCTCTCTCCAGATCTTCCAGAGAGCCTCGCCTCTGATGGCATTCCATAGCCTCGAAGAGCATCCAATCGCCTCACCCAACATCACTTGTTGCCAGTTGATTTGACTCGTTATTCCCAAAATTCGGGACACGTGAAGCCAGACAACACGGGACTTGGGGCAGTCAAAGAACAGGTGGGCTAAATCTTCGATGCACCGATGACAACGCTTGCACCATGGCGGCACACCACAGATTTTGTTAGCCCTTGCATTGGTCCAGATACCTTTATGCAAGACCTGCCACATGAGAACGGACTTTTTGACCTCAATTAGGGGGTGCCAAAGAGACATGAATTTTAGCTCCCACCGAAGTTTGGTCCAAGCAAGGCACCATCGCTTGTTAAGGGTGTGGTGAACATCCACTTCCCCTTTGAAGTTCGGGATTCTGGACAGATTCTTACCATTGCTCCATTTGAGGCCCTCCGAGCAGGGAGGATCCTGACCGCAGAGAAGGCGGGTAGTAGAGCGGTCCCAGGCTAAACACCTGCTTTGAAGAAGAGTCCATTCCTCAAAGGTAATGCTAAGTCTCGGATCCAAATCTTCGAACCTAATCCACTGGCGGGTCTCTTGTTTCCAGAGCTGTTTCCACTGTTTGAACCCCTTGTTCCATAACCGCCTTGCAGTTTGGAGGTTCCAAGAATCCACTCCCCGAATGCCACTGATCGGGAACCAGATCGAATCATTTTGTCTTATGCCAGCTGCCCACTTCCAATCATCGCTGATTCTGATGAACTGTTTGGCCTTGTTCCAATTCTTCCATAAGGAGCACACGAGGCTAGAGCCTTTAGGGCAGACTGGGTGGGGGGAGAACAAAAGGGTGAGAATCCCTATGTCCTTCCAACCTGGGAGGCCGACAAAGGTAAAGTCTTCCGTGTTTCTGAAGATCAATTTAGCCCAAGAGGACTCCCTATTGCTCCACGCCTTGATAAGCCATTTAGCCGCCAGTTTGTCAGCTAAACCAGCAATATCCAAAATACCCAAGCCCCCTGAGTCTTTAGGGCTAATGCAAGTTTCCCATTTGATTTTGGGAACCCCCCTTCTGTTTGGGTCCCCAGTCCAAAGGAAGTTCCTGCAGATTCTTTCTACTTTGGCCAAGTCTTTCTCCTTAGGTCTCCAACACGAGATAAAGTAAATAATTGTAGATAACATAAAGGTATTAATAACCATAGCACGTCCTGCCAGGTTGACTTGCATACCTTTCCATTGATTCAGCTTGCCATCCAACTTGGATAGCACCCAGTTCCATCGTTGTTCCATTGAGATATCGAAACCCATCGGAATGCCGAGGAGACGGAAGACTTGACCGCTAGGGATAACTTGACACCCCCGATCTACCAACAATTGAGGAGTAGGCCCGCTGATCGCTCTAAAAGCAGTTTTAGCATGGTTGATTTTTGAGCCTGATGCCATACAAAAGGTGTGGAGGCACCACCAAAACATCTCAATGCTATTTATATCGTTATGCACAAAGGCATTCATGTCATCAGCAAAAAGTCTCACAACCATTTGGCCGTGATTTCGAGGTAAGGAGAGACCCTTGAGATTGCCGGCGTCCATGTGATGCTTTAATAGGCAGCTGAGTCCATTTGAGGCGATAGCGAATAGTAAAGGAGCCAGAGGGCAGCCTTGCCTAATTGATCTTTTTAAACGAATGGGCTCAGAGAGCTTACCGTTGATGTTTATTCTGGTTGAAGCATTTCCAAGAAGCGTGGAAACCATCTTCGTAAACTTTTGGCTGCATCCAAGGTCTTTCAATGATTGAAGAATGAAGTCCCATTCCAATCTGTCATACGCTTTGTCGAAGTCGATCTTAATGAAAACTAGATCTTGAGCAGACTCCTCAGCAAAAGCAAGGCCTTCCCAAATATCAATAATTGCTTCAAGTATAGATCTACCTTTGATAAAACCTTTCTGGTCCTCGCACAGCCATGACTTTAAATGACAGGAGATTCTGTTGGCGATAACTTTTGCAATTATCTTGTATCCAGTTTGGAGCATGGTAATCGGACGCCAGTTTTCAATTTTGTTCTTGTCTCCCCGTTTGTGGATTAACTTGATGACGCCATTATTCAGGCACTCAGGGAGGGCGCCGAAGGAGAGAGCCTCTTGCCACACAAGGCGCAGGGGGGTGGCCACCTGAAGTTTGAAGGACTTAAAGAACTCATTGGTAAGGCCATCTGGACCCGGACTTTTCCCATTGGGAAGGGCATCAATAACCTCGATAATTTCATTCTCGGATATGTTAGCATCCAGAAGGGCAATTGATGCTACCTGGAAATTGATGTGCTTCACTCCGCGGCACAGAAAAAATCGCATGAGTATGTGCCAGTATCTCGTCGAAGATGGGCGCTCCTTCCTGTTATGTCACTCTCTAAACTTTACTTAATGCAGAAATCGTGTATGTGGGCACTAATGTATTTCCTGATCGGCGCATATGCATCATTGATTAGCATGTGGGTCGTCACAGCTCCGTGAAGCCAAAACGAATTATAGCTATGGCAGAATGCAATCGGCGTTCTTATTCTCTGATGAACATTTTTTTTTTTAGCAGAGAACGTGGCTAGATTACGTGTCTTTCTGAGCAGCGAACGTGGCCAGATTTGATTATCTCCTCTATTTTGCTGGTCAGAGTGAATGTTTCTATCGCCAGATGCAGTGAACCAGAACCCTCTTGTACTGAATCATGCCCTCTTGCACTGAGTATTTGGAATGATGCGTGATGCTGCTTGTGTAGAAGTGAGGGCCTGATATTGCAGGTACCACGTGAAGTTTGTCAGGCAGCAGTGCAAACAGCGAGCTGTAACAAAAACTTATGGACAGCTGCAATCTCACGTTCTGCGCCTTACAGTCGAACTTCGGCACGCCCAAGGCTAATGGATAGGACAACGAAGAGAGCTTTCTCGTTGTCTCCCCTCTCTCTCTGCCCAGAGAGATGGCGCACAGTTTCTCTCTCTCGCTCTCTCTTTGTCTCTTTGTGTTATAGAGAAGATGTATGATGCTCAGTTTCTCTCTCTCGCTCTCTCTCTCTGTCTCTCTACGGCTATTCTGTCCTCTCTTCCTGGCTCTTCTTCTACCCCAGAAAGTGCGCACCACACAGAACTTTGAGAAGCAAGCAGCAGCTGAGTTGAGTATCTGCAAGTGTTCTTTTGTAGGAGCTTGTTAGTGGCAGCAATGTCTTCGACCCCTTCAACTTCGACTCTCTGCTGTCGAGGATCTCCGAGACGTCGATGAGGTAGAAAGCCTGGATGCCTCCATTGATGACGGAGAGACTCACAATGGTGTTGTGCAATCAAGCTTCAAGCTATACGTGGGTAATCTGCCTGGGAGTTGTAATAGGGAGGAGCTTACCTCGTTCAACCTTCTCATAGTCAAGTATCCTTGAGGCCATTTAAGAGCGATGGCTATGGAGCTATGGCGCGCACAGCAGAGGACTGAAGCTACAGATAAGAGAGAAAAAAAATATTTCTTTTCTCTCTCTATCTCTCTCTCCCTCCTCTGTCTATCTCTTAGTCGGCTGGAGAAATAAGTTCAGCTAACCATACACACAGGTTCTGCCGACAGAGAAAGATCCGAGGAAGATATTGCTCTCTCTCTCTCTCTCGAAACCTCTCAGCTGGAGTATCGTATGGAGCACGCAGTAATACGAGCGAGTCTCCAGAATGCAGGCTGAGAGCATCGTTGAACTCTGAATGGGAATAAGGAGATGTAGATGAAGCCTTATCTTTGGCAAAGTCTAGTAGTGTGTTGATGAAACATTGCTCAGTTGCAGATATGACATAGAAACAGATATGACGAAAACATTGCTGTGTTGTGAGAGTCCAGCGTTAGAGAAACACAGCAACTCCACTCACTCAAAGAACTGCAAAGGTAGTAGGTGTAGTACTCCTTCTATGATCCCTCTCTCTCTTTGGGGCATGAGGCCGTGGGCTCCAAGCGCGGGGACAGAATCCACTAGTCCTAAGAAGATAGAAGAGAAAGAGACTAAGAGGAGAGCTCTCATATGCTTTGGGCTGCAGCTTCGAGGAATGTCCGTTCCATTTCTTGGACATGCTTGTGTTTCGGGCAGCTGTTGCTTTCATTACGACCTCAGTTGGTTTGTTATATCTTTCTCTCCTCTCTCTCTATCTCCCTCTTTCTTCCCTCTTCCTCTCTTTCCTCTCTCTCTCGGTCTCTCACTCTATCCCTTTCTCTCTCATCCCTCACTCTCTTTTTTCTCACTCTCCCTCTCTCTTTCCCCCTCACGGTCTCTTCCCTTTATCTCTCTCTCTCCCTCTCCCTACTTCCCACGTTCCCCGCTTACTTTCCCGCACACCCCCGCGAGCCTCCTCCTCTCCCACCACCTCTCCCCTCCTCACACCCCCGAGAGCCTCCTCCTCTCCCACCACCTCTCCCCTCCTCACAACACCCCCGCGAGCCTCCTCCCCTCCCACCACCTCTCCCCTCCTCACACCCCCGCGAGCCACCTCTCTCCCACCACCTCCCCTCCTCACACCCCCGCGAGCCTCCTCCCCTCCCACCACCTCCCCTCCTCAAACCCCCGCGAGCCACCTCTCTCCCACCACCTCTCCCCTCCTCACACCCCCGCGAGCCTCCTCCCCTCCCACCACCTCTCCACCTCTCCCCTCCTCACACCCTCGCGAGCCTCCTCCCCTCCCACCACCTCTCCCCTCCTCACACCCCCGCGAGCCACCTCTCCCATCATCTCTCCCCTTCTCACAACACCCCCGCGAGCCTCCTCCCCTCCCACCACCTCTCCACCTCTCCCCTCCTCACACCCCCGCGAGCCTCCTCCCCTCCCACCACCTCTCCCCTCCTCACACCCCCGCGAGCCACCTCTCTCCCACCACATCTCCCCTCCTCACACCCCCGCGAGCCTCCTCCCCTCCCACCACCTCTCCCCTCCTCACACCCCCGCGAGCCACCTCTCTCCCACCACCTCTCCCCTCCTCACACCCCCGCGAGCCTCCTCTCTCCCACCACCTCTCCACCTCTCCCCTCCTCACAACACCCCCGCGAGCCTCCTCCCCTCCCACCACCTCTCCCCTCCTCACACCCCCGCGAGCCACCTCTCTCCCACCACCTCTCCCCTCCTCACACCCCCGCGAGCCTCCTCCCCTCCCACCACCTCTCCCCTCCTCACACCCCCGCTAGCCACCTCTCTCCCACCACCTCTCCCCTCCTCACACCCCCGCGAGCCTCCTCCCCTCCCACCACCTCTCCACCTCTCCCCTCATCACACCCCCGCGAGCCTCCTCCCCTCCCACCACCTCTCCCCTCCTCACACCCCCGCGAGCCACCTCTCTCCCACCACCTCTCCCCTCCTCACACCCCCGCGAGCCTCCTCCCCTCCCACCACCTCTCCACCTCTCCCCTCCTCACACCCCCGCGAGCCTCCTCCCCTCCCACCACCTCTCCCCTCCTCACACCCCCGCGAGCCACCTCTCTCCCACCACCTCTCCCCTCCTCACACCCCCGCGAGCCTCCTCCCCTCCCACCACCTCTCCCCTCCTCACACCCCCGCGAGCCTCCTCCCCTCCCACCACCTCTCCCCTCCTCACACCCTCGCGAGCCACCTCTCTCCCACCACCTCTCCCCTTCTCACACCCCCGCGAGCCACCTCTCTCCCACCACCTCTCCCCTCACACCCTCGTGAGCCTCCTCCCCTCCCACCACCTCTCCCCTCCTCACACCCCCGCGAGCCACCTCTCTCCCACCACCTCTCCCCTCCTCACACCCCCGCGAGCCTCCTCCCCTCCCACCACCTCTCCCCTCCTCACATCCCCGCGAGCCACCTCTCTCCCACCACCTCTCCCCTCCTCACACCCCCGCGAGCCTCCTCCCCTCCCACCACCTCTCCCCTCCCACCACCTCTCCCCTCCTCACACCCCCGCGAGCCACCTCTCTCCCACCACCTCTCCCCTCCTCACACCCCCGCGAGCCTCCTCCCCTCCCACCACCTCTCCCCTCCTCACACCCCCACGAGCGCCTCCCCTCCCCCCTCCTCACACCCCCGCAAGCCCCTCACCTCCCACCACCTCCCCCCTCCTCACACCCCCACGAGCGCCTCCCCTCCCCCCTCCTTTGTATCACTTTTCTCCCAGAGAGGTGATTCTACAGTGGGGTATGGCTGCTTTCACACACCTAATGATGGAATGTCGGTTCTTATAAAATGGACAAAGGATTCTCAACCTAAAGACCTACTAGCTATCCCATGAGCAACAGAGTTCGAAGCATGTGTTGAGAAATACATACCTCCATTGAAAGTCTCCTTAGAAGTTGCCGAGGCATCTTGGTTGGTAATGCTGCTCATGCAATGACAAATGCACTTGGTCAAGGGATACGCAGTTAGACTTAACGGCTTCATTCAACTACCGGGGCATAAATAAGTGAGGAAACAAAACAACACAAAATGGGAATTTCAGATGGCAAGTGAAAGGGTAAAAGTGGATTGTTAAAAGTAAAAGTGGAATTGCCAGCAACCATTCACAGCGACTACCTATTTTTGTGGATCTAATTCAAATCAAGTGGAATATTTGACCTACCCCAATTTTGGGTGATTAACCGGCGCGTGATCAGTGGACGTGAAGATTCGGCAAGGCTCTCTTGGCCTATTGGGGCCTATAAAAGCAATGGATTTTTGCTCATGGGGGTACAACAATTTTAGAGATACAGTGGTTCATGCGTACGTGCAGAAGTCCTCTCTTGCACTTGGTGGTTTCAAGCCTATTGTGGGAGCTACTCTGTAGTGTGGATGCAGAGGGTAGGCTTCTTAGTGGAGGGCTATGAGCACTATAGTGTAAGAGAGTGGCTTGGATTTTCTTTTCTGTGAGTCAGTGTTGCTGTTAAGCTCTATTCTCTTCAGAAATTCTTACCATTTGTATTGTTCTGAGTTAGTCTGCATATCATTGGCCCCTTATGCTGATGGGAAGAATCTGTTGTATTGGAGTTATTTACTTTTAGGGTGGCTTGTTAGCCCTAAGTTTGCACTTTTGAGCATCACTCTGCCCAACCTTGTAATCACCTGATTTGAATCAAGAAGTGTACGGTCTTCTTGGGTCATTTGTTGTCCATATTTTCCGAAGTATTTACCACTCTGTGCCATCCGTGTTATCTACCTGCTCACAGAAATGTTAAAGGGTATACTTCCCTAAAGAGAACCCCCCTTGAGTAGGCGACGTACTGGAAGTGTTAATCTTTAATCTTTACTCTTGTTAAAAGCGGATACCCCAGTACCTCCTCCACAGTTTGGCACGCCCGGTGGGACCTTTGCATTTCTGTGAAAGGTATTTTTGCCCTATTACAATTGCGAATAGGTAGATGACCCATAAACGAGCAGATAAGGAATCTCTTCGTGTTCGAAGGAGCCTTAACAAGTTAGCAATAACCACGGCTAGTGATTCTACCTCCCCTCTGTCCTCCCTAAATTTATCGATTGATTTGGGTGCGACACCATTGTCAAAAGAAGGGTATAGGAGAACTCTAGACTTCTCCTCAGATACATCAGAAGAAACACCAGTCCAAATGGAGGATCTTTCTCATTTGCTCTCCAGATTAAACATCAAGTTCCCTACCTTAAAGGGACATGCATATGAAGATGCTGATGATCATGTGAGGAGATTTATCTCTTTATGCCGTGGAAGAGGTCTGCAAAATAGAGAGGATGCAATGCTGGCACTTTTTCCATCCACATTGGAGGATCTTGCAGATAAATGGTATAGTCAATATGCAGATGGCCATTTCACTACCTGGGAGGCTTTGAAGGCGGCGTTCTCACAGACATTCCGACCAAGTGATTCCTCGGAAAGAGCTCTAGATCAGCTAGAGAATTTGAAGTTAAGACCAGGTGAATCCTTTCATGAGCTTCACACTAGAACAAAAGCACTTCTTGCACGTCTGCCACATGCTCCAGGTGACTTTTTGGTTAAAAAGTGGATTGAGAAGGCCCTGCCAAGGTCATCTCAGCAGAAGCTTCGGGAGTCTCTTAGATTGGATGCCACTCTCAATGATTTTGTTGCAGCGGCATCACGCATTGAAGAAGCAAGGCAACATTTTGAGGGGGATACACAACAAAAGTATGGTGTAGATCTGGATCCTATTGAGCAACTAAGGAGGGAACTGGAAGCATTGAAGATACAACAAAATCAACAAGAAGAGAAGGTCTTGCCACCACTGCGTCGCACTGATGATGAAGTAGCTCAACTTTGCCGAGAGTTAGAAGATTTGAAGACCACTCAGGATATAAGGAGACAAATTTGGTGTACAATCTGTAACAACAATGGACATTCCAATGCTAATTGCCCTATTAAGGTAAGCTGTCAATTTTGTGGAAAAGATGGTCATGAAGCCAGAGATTGCTATTACCTCAAGGGTACACAGCAGAGAGGTAACCCTCAAACTTTGGATTCATATTATGCTAGTACTTCAAATACATCTAATAGAGAGGAGAATAGGCCTACAAAGCCTAGATATAATAGACCTTTGATGTGCTATCGTTGTGGTGAGTATGGCCACATGCAAAATAGGTGTTCTCTTCCAGAAGATGCACCTCCCTGTCAACATTGTCCAGAGGCCAAAGATCATTATACCAAGGATTGCCCAAGAGGTCGTCCTGCTCCAATCCACATGATTGCAGTCTCTCCACATGAAGAAGGAAAAACCACTCAGACTTATGCTGTTTCATCCTCTACAATGCCGATGATGACTAGAGCTAAGCAAGCAGCTGCAACCCAGAGAGATGAACAACAAGGATTTCAGGATAAAGAGGAAGAAAAGGAGTCTGGATGGAAGGATCAAGTAGAAATTGAAGGAGCTTATGATAAGATGACTACTTCTCTAAAGGGTCAACCAACAAGTCTGCAAGAAAACACTCAGGAGGTAAACATTGAACAGATCTTGAAAGGTATTCATCACAAGGTTAGTCTATATGAACTTATAAGGATGGATTCAGAAATAAGAAGTGACTTACTGAGGATTATACACTCTGGTCACTTGGTCCAATCACCTAGTATAGATGGTTTCATGGTTGATTTTCCTCCTGCACCCCTGGCTGATTATCAAAGCTCAAGATTATCTGTTTTTATCATGGATGAAGCTCTCACAGGTGTTATTATAGATGGAGGTTCCCGCATCAATTTGATGCCTGATTTCACTATGAAGAAACTAAGGCTGAATCCCACAAAGGCAACACCCTTCACAGTCACATTAGCAGATCAACGTCGGGTTGCACCACTGGGCATTGTCGAAAAGGTACTTATGATAGTGCAGGGTTGTCATTTTGTTTTAGACTTTGTCGTTATAGCCCTGCCATAGGAGACTTCTTACCCTCTACTCCTGGGGAGACCTTGGCTGAGACAAGCAAAAGCTTTGCAAGATTGGGGAAAAAATAAACTATGGATTTCAACAAATACCAATAGCCAATTGCAACTACATTTGGAAGAAGGATTCGACTCAGGAAAAACTACTAGATATACTGTGGACACTCAGGTAATGCCCTCTCTACCCCAAGAGGAGGATACATTGTTAAATTGGATGATGGGAAGTGCAGAGTGTTGCACAGTGGAGATTAATGAAATTGAGGAAGAAGTTGCAGATAAGGTAATTACAGGAAAGGGCAATGAAGACCACAAGGTGTTGGAGAATGAGCAATTGCAGGAAAGCACAAGCCTTGAGGAAGCAACCCAGATAAAAGTATCAGAGGTAGAATATTTTGAACCTAAGGGCAGAGAAGATCTTCCTTTCTCAGATATACCTCAAGGATGGATGGAAGAACATGTTGCAGAATATAAATTAAACTCCACTCCTGCATACAGTGGAGATGATTTATCAAACAAGACAGTCCTGAAACATTGGTTCAAGAAGTAAATTTAGGGGATGAAGAGAACCCTCAAGTAGTCCATTTGGCATCCTGGTTGTGGCATTATCCTAATTTACTACAGAAGGTAACTTCTTTGCTCTTTACTTACAAAAGTATCTTTGCATGGTCCTACAAAGATCTAACAGGAATACCAGAAGAGCTTGGATTACATCGGATACCCTTGGTTGAGGGAGCAGCACCTGTAAGAAGTAGGCCATATCGACTCAATCCGAAGTATGCAGAGGCAGTAAAAGCAGAGATTACAAAATTAGAAGAAGCAGGTATAATTGTGCCAGTAGAACATTCCAGGTGGCTTTCTTCTATGGTTATTGTGCCGAAGAAAAATAGTGGAAAAATAAGGGTATGTGTTGATTTTCGTGCTTTGAATAAAGTGACTATTCAAGATGGATTTCCTCAGCCCTTCACAGAGCAAGTACTTGAAGAGGTAGCTGGTCACACTCTGTATAGTTTCTTGGATGGTTTTAGTGGCTACAATCAGATAGTGATCCATCCTGACGATAGAGACAAAACAGCCTTTGTCACTCCCTGGGGCACTTATGTCTATACTCGAATGGCTTTTGGTTTGAAGAATGCACCGGCTTCATTTAATAGAACGATGTATCTGATATTGGGCAAATGGTTAACAACCTTTCTACGCATTTTCATGGACGACTTTTCAGTATTTTCAGGTACAGATAGAAGGGCAGCAGTTCAAGATTTCCATGACCATTTGGAAAATCTAAAAGAAATTTTTGAGCAATGTCTCAAAACAGGTTTGAAATTGAATCCTGATAAATGTCACTTTTTGGTCACTAAGGGCACTCTTCTTGGTCATATAGTATCTGCTGAAGGCATAACTGTTGACCCTGCAAAGTTTACAGCTATTCTTTCAATGCCAATTCCACAAAGCCCAAAGGAAGTGCAAAGTTTCTTGGGCCATGCAGGGTATCACAGAAGATTCATTAGGATGTATTCGGAAATTGCTAAGCCCTTGTCAAGGCTTACCAGCAAAAAGATCCCTTTCTCATGGAGTGCTGAAGCTGACAAAGCATTTTGTGAACTAAAGTTGAGGCTATGTACTGCTCCACTTTTAAGTGTTCCTAATTGGTCATTGGAATTTCATGTGCATACAGATGCTAGTCTTCATGCTGTTGGAGCAGTTCTAGCTCAACCATCATCTCACAAAGTGGATAGACCTATCTCTTATGCAAGCAGACTACTCAACCAAGCTGAAAGAAATTACAGTACAATGTAAAAAGAAGGTTTGGCTATCGTATTTGCTCTTCAGAAGTTCCGACATTATCTCCTTGGTGTACATTTCATTGTTATTTCTGATCATCAGCCCTTGAAGTATTTGATAAACAAACCTAGAGTAGCTGGAAGGATTTGGAGATGGTTACTCCTATTCCAAGAATTTAATTTTGATATTCATATTAAGCCAGGAAAAGAGCACTACATGGCAGATCAAGTGTCCAGGACGGCAATGAGCGAAAAGGCAACAGGTATTAATGATGAATTGGTGGATAGCAATCTTTTTCTAGTGGCAATCCGGACTGGTTGGTATGATGAAATTCTCCATGTTCTGACTACTGGAAAGATCCCAGAACACTTGACACCTATAGAAAAGAGAAGATTGCTCCTGAAAACCAAAGCATATTCTCTTATAAATGGAAATTTATATAAATACTGTCAAGATGATATATTGAGAAGGTGTGTCTATCCAGAGGAGGTAAATCTTCTGCTAGAGACTGCACACAATGAAGGACATCTAAAGGGGGAAGAATTGGCTCATAGAATCATCCACAAAGGTTTATGGTGGCCTCATATTTTCAAGGATGCAATCAAGTTTTCTAAAGAATGCCACATCTGCCAGAGGTGTGCTCCCGCGCCAACCAGATTGAATTTCCAACCATTGGTCATATCTACAGGATGGCTCCCATTTGAACGATGGGGTCTTGATTTCATAGGACCAATTAGTCCAACTGGTCAACCTGGAGGAAAAAAGTATATTTTGATGGCCACATGCTATGCCACTAAATGGATAGAGGCTAAAGCTACTGTGGACTGCACGGCTTTAACAGTGGCTAAATTTGTGTATAAACGTATTTTCTCAAGATTTGGTTGCCCACTGGAAATAACTAGTGATAGGGACACACATTTTGTAAATCAATTGCTCCAGTTTATATTTGAGAGGTACAAAATCTTCCATAAAAAATCTTGTGCCTACTACCCCAGGGCAAATGGCCAAGCAGAGAGTTCCAATAAGATTTTGATTGGATTGCTTCGCAAATTATCTTTTGATCATCAAAGCTCTTGGCCGCTAGCACTGATTGGTGCAATTTGGGCTTTTAGAACCACAAAGAGGGGAACCACAGGCGAGACTCCATTTCGTTTAGTTTATGGAAAAGAGGCATTGGCACCATTTGAGTTTATTATCAGAAAGGAAATAGGAATCAAAACCATTGGAATTCAACCCCCCATTCAGAGATTGGTGGCATTAGAAGAGTACAGAGAAGGGGCAATGCAGAAACTTCTAGTGACACAAGAAGAACGCAAGAAATTACATGACAGGTATCTGAGATCCAATGAAGTACAGGAAGGGTCCATGGTTTTAGTGCATCAAATTCCACCAATTCAAACTAAATTGGCACCCAAATGGGCAGGACCATATAAGGTTATCAAGGTATTGCCACATGGTGCAGTGCATCTGGAAGATCTGCAGGCTAAAAAGATGCCCCTCGTCAACATCTCCAGGGTGAAGAGTTATTTGAATTGATGCAAGCAGATGGAATTCACTCCCTGTACATACCATAGTCCTTTCATTTTCTGCAGTTCATTTTGAAGGAATAAGCAAATAAAGGAGTTATTGCACCGGGACGGTGCAAAAGCTTGACGTGGGGGTCTGTAGTACTCCTTCTATGATTCCTCTCTCTCTTTGGGGCATGAGGCCGTGGGCTCCAAGCGCGGGGACAGAATCCACTAGTCCTAAGAAGATAGAAGACAAAGAGACTGAGAGGAGAGCTCTCAGATGCTTTGGGCTGCAGCTTCGAGGAATGTCCGTTCCATTTCTTGGACATGCTTGTGTTTCGGGCAGCTGTTGCTTTCATTACGACCTCAGTTGATTTGTTATATCTTTCTCTCCTCTCTCTCTATCTCCCTCTTTCTTCCCTCTTTCTCTCTTTCCTCTCTCTCTCGGTCTCTCACTCTATCCCTTTCTCTCTCATCCCTCACTCTCTTTTTTCTCACTCTCCCTCTCTCTTTCCCCCTCACGGTCTCTTCCCTTTATCTCTCTCTCTCCCTCTCCCTACTTCCCGCGTTCCCCGCTCACTTTCCCGCACACCCCCGCGAGCCTCCTCCTCTCCCACCACCTCTCCCCTCCTCACACCCCCGAGAGCCTCCTCCTCTCCCACCACCTCTCCCCTCCTCACAACACCCCCGCGAGCCTCCTCCCCTCCCACCACCTCTCCCCTCCTCACACCCCCGCGAGCCACCTCTCTCCCACCACCTCTCCCCTCCTCACACCCCTGCAAGCCTCCTCCCCTCCCACCACCTCTCCCCTCCTCACACCCCCGCGAGCCACCTCTCTCCCACCACCTCTCCCCTCCTCACACCCCCACGAGCCTCCTCCCCTCCCACCACCTCTCCACCTCTCCCCTCCTCACACCCCCGCGAGCCTCCTCCCCTCCCACCACCTCTCCCCTCCTCACACCCCCGCGAGCCACCTCTCCCACCACCTCTCCCCTCCTCACAACACCCCCGCGAGCCTCCTCCCCTCCCACCACCTCTCCACCTCTCCCCTCCTCACACCCCCGCGAGCCTCCTCCCCTCCCACCACCTCTCCCCTCCTCACACCCCCGCGAGCCACCTCTCTCCCACCACCTTTCCCCTCCTCACACCCCTGCGAGCCTCCTCCCCTCCCACCACCTCTCCCCTCCTCACACCCCCGCGAGCCACCTCTCTCCCACCACCTCTCCCCTCCTCACACTCCCGCGAGCCTCCTCTCTCCCACCACCTCTCCACCTCTCCCCTCCTCACAACACCCCCGCGAGCCTCCTCCCCTCCCACCACCTCTCCCCTCCTCACACCCCCGCGAGCCACCTCTCTCCCACCACCTCTCCCCTCCTCACACCCCCGCGAGCCTCCTCCCCTCCCACCACCTCTCCCCTCCTCACACCCCCGCGAGCCACCTCTCTCCCACCACCTCTCCCCTCCTCACACCCTCGGGAGCCTCCTCCCCTCCCACCACCTCTCCACCTCTCCCCTCCTCACACCCCCGCGAGCCTCCTCCCCTCCCACCACCTCTCCTCTCCTCACAACCCCGCGAGCCACCTCTCTCCCACCACCTCTCCCCTCCTCACACCCCCGCGAGCCTCCTCCCCTCCCACCACCTCTCCACCTCTCCCCTCCTCACACCCCCGCGAGCCTCCTCCCGTCCCACCACCTCTCCCCTCCTCACACCCCCGCGAGCCACCTCTCTCCCACCACCTCTCCCCTCCTCACACCCCCGCGAGCCTCCTCCCCTCCCACCACCTCTCCCCTCCTCACACCCCCGCGAGCCACCTCTCTCCCACCACCTCTCCCCTCCTCACACCCCCGCGAGCCACCTCTCTCCCACCACCTCTCCCCTCCTCACACCCCCGCGAGCCTCCTCCCCTCCCACCACCTCTCCCCTCCTCACACCCCCGCGAGCCACCTCTCTCCCACCACCTCTCCCCTCCTCACAGCCTCGCGAGCCTCCTCCCCTCCCACCACCTCTCCCCTCCTCACACCCCCGCGAGCCACCTCTCTCCCACCACCTCTCCCCTCCTCACACCCCCGCGAGCCTCCTCCCCTCCCACCACCTCTCCCCTCCTCACACCCCCGCGAGCCACCTCTCTCCCACCACATCTCCCCTCCTCACACCCCCGCGAGCCTCCTCCCCTCCCACCACCTCTCCCCTCCTCACACCCCCACGAGCGCCTCCCCTCCCCCCTCCTCACACCCCCGCAAGCCCCTCACCTCCCACCACCTCCCCCCTCCTCACACCCCCACGAGCGCCTCCCCTCCCCCCTCCTTTGTATCACTTTTCTCCCAGAGAGGTGATTCTACAGTGGGGTATGGCTGCTTTCACACACCTAATGATGGAATGTCCGTTCTTATAAAATGGACAAAGGATTCTCAACCTAAAGACCTACTAGCTATCCCATCAGCAACAGAGTTTGAAGCATGTGTTGAGAAATACATGCCTCCATTGAAAGTCTCCTTAGAAGCTGCCGAGGCGTCTTGGTTGGTAATGCTGCTCATGCAATGACAAATGCACTTGGTCAAGGGATACGCAGTTAGACTTAACGGCTTCATTCAAATACCGGGGATTAAATAAGTGAGGAAACAAAACAACACAAAATGGGAATTTCAGATGGCAAGTGAAAGGGTAAAAGTGGATTGTTCAAAGTAAAAGTGGAATTGCCAACAACCATTCACAGCGACTACCTATTTTTGTGGATCTAATTCAAATCAAGTGGAATATTTGACCTACCCCAATTTTGGGTGATTAACCGACGCGTGATCAGTGGACGTGAAGATTCGGCAAGGCTCTCTTGGCCTATTGGGGCCTATAAAAGCAATGGATTTTTGCTCATGGGGGTACAACAATTTGAGAGATACAGCGGTTCGTGCGTACGTGCAGAAGTCCTCTCTTGCACTTGGTGGTTTCAAGCCTATTGTGGGAGCTACTCTGTAGTGTGGATGCAGAGGGTAGGCTTCTCAGTGGAGGGCTATGAGCACTATAGTGTAAGAGAGTGGCTTGGATTTTCTTTTCTGTGAGTCAGTGTTGTTGTTAAGCTCTATTCTCTTGAGAAATTCTTACCATTTGTATTGTTTTGAGTTAGTCTGCATATCATTGGCCCCTTATGCTGATGGGAAGAATCTGTTGTATTGGAGTTATTTACTTTTAGGGTGGCTTGTTAGCCCTAAGTTTGCACTTTTGAGCATCACTCTGCCCAACCTTGTAATCACCTGATTTGAATCAAGAAGTGTACGGTCTTCTTGGGTCATTTGTTGTCCATATTTTCCGAAGTATTTACCACTCTGTGCCATCCGTGTTATCTACCTGCTCACAGAAATGTTAAAGGGTATACTTCCCTAAAGAGAACCCCCCTTGAGTAGGCGACGTACTAGAAGTGTTAATCTTTAATCTTTACTCTTGTTAAAAGCGGATACCCCAGTACCTCCTCTACAGTAGGTGTAAATGGCACTCTGAAATGCACCAGTAACTATACCCAAGTCCTCAAGTAATCACCAACGCTATACTAATGAGGATAACAGTGACACCAAGTAATGACATATAAAGTGTTTATAAACACTCTCAAGAGTATGAGTACATTATCAACTCTTTAAACATGGACAGTGACATGAAGTATCCACAAATGTAACAATAAAGGGTGGGAGGGT
This sequence comes from Ceratopteris richardii, assembly GCA_020310875.1. NCBI lineage: Eukaryota > Viridiplantae > Streptophyta > Polypodiopsida > Polypodiales > Pteridaceae > Ceratopteris > Ceratopteris richardii. The sequence goes on along the minus strand of CM035414.1, from coordinate 40,418,438 downwards.
GGGCAAATGGGGTAGGAGAATGATGAGACGGGTGGGAGGATGGGCAAATGGGTGGAATGAGGCCACAAAATGAGTGAAATGATGGCAAAAAGCTACTCCAAATCAGTGGAGAGCAACACCACCAAACTCAAGTACCATCACAACCAAAATCACCGTCAAAAGCACCACCAAGACCTCCACCTAGTGCTCTGATACCATGTAGAGAGTACACACGCGGAAGCAAAATGAAAAGTAAAGTACTCTCACAAAACAAAGAATGTGTGAGACACAAAATGAGTAGACCATGAAATGGGTAAATTCATGTGGATTAGAAATGAGCTTGCCAAGAGCATGAAGTAGGCTCCTCAAGCTTCTAACCAAGTACAAATGGGGCAGAGGCCCTCCTTATATAGATTTGTGAGCGGTTCTCCAAAATACATCTCATGTGGGATAATTCTCCTGAAAGGAGAATGAATACAACTGGTAGAAGCAAATGGCAAGGTACCCAAATACAAAGGAAATACAAGGAAATGTAATGGAAATAGAGTGACTCCAAGATACAAAAGGGAGATGCACTCTCATATTCTCAATAGTGTTACTGTGGTATTTTGAGAGTGTTCTGATCAGGCTTCTCCTTGATTATTCTTTGCTCACATGTGATTTTTCCCACTGTAGAAGAGGCTTCTCTATTGGAGAATATACAGAGTGAGAGCTTCAGCATTAGGGGCAGTCGACATGACAGTGGGATTGGATATACTGGGATAGTCACTTGTAAACTAGAGTTCATAGTATTGTATACCACACTTGTATACCTTCTCTCCGTTTGTATACTTTCTCTATATTGAGATGTCCTAGTTCATCTTTCGAGTGATCAGACCTTTTGTATTGTCAACAATTTTATCTTTTGTGTACGAGTGCAATTTTTTTCCATTCTTGGTTGAATTGGCCTTTTCAGCATCTTTGTAACACCCTGACTGTTTCTTGGTTTATCTTCTCAAGTAGTACCTCACACAATGATGTTACGGGGTATACTTCCCTAAAGAGAACCTCCTTTGAGTAGAACGAGTACTGGAAGTATAGACCCGGTTACCCCCTCTATAGTATATATGAGAATAAGGGTCCAATCCAAATTTGTAATTGGAGAGGCCTCTTTGCCACTCCACACATACCCCTTTGGGTCCATTCCAACTTTCCACAATTATCAAGGCATGGTGAACCAATTACTAAAGTCACTAGCCAAGGTAATTCCCACGTGAAGAAAAGAGGCATATCAGTGGCCCATATTGCTTTAACTCAAGGCATGGACATGATGTGCTCAGTGCGACTTACACTCACATCGACTAACCTCACTTTGCCACTTTTGCCCTCGCCACAAAATAGCCCACAAGATGCAACCAACTAAGGCATGGAAGGGTGGGCAAAGAAGCACACTCACTAACCAAAAGACAAAACAAGCCTATCCATGGACCTCATTTTGAAATACACAAGGCGTGAACGCATTGCACATATTGCAACTTACATCATGCCAACCGATCCACTTGAAATGAATGCCCTCGCCATGACGGAAACCATGGGTAGCACCAACCTAAAGAATGCGCCTATTGTTGGTGCAAGGTATGCTTAGCTTAAGGCATGGATGTGCTACACATCATGTGACTTACATTCACTACAACCCTCCATCACACACTTACCCCTGCCTTGAAGGACCCATGGACACAAATCACAAAATAGCATGAACAAGAGGGCAAAGCCACAAACTTGCCGACTTACCTTTCCACTTACTAATCCCGACCTTGAACGGACCCATGGGCATAGCTTGCAAAACGAACAAAAACTTGCCCCAACCTTGAAGGTGACCCGCGGCTGCAAACCATCTACCCAGTTTCCTTTGCCACGAATGAAATCTACAGGCATAAACTTCCCATAAACTAACTGCATGAGGAGGACCTCTTATCATTGTCTGTCGGCCAGCTAACTCTTTCCCACACTTGCCCCTGCCTAGAAGGGAACTTGTAGGTGCAAACCTACTACAAACTAACCGCACGAGGGGGACATCTTATCAGTTCCCATTGACTATCCAACGCCAACTTGCCCTGGTCTCAAAGGGAATCCATGGACACCAACTTCCCATGCTTGCCTTGATCTCAAAGGGAACCCATGGCCATGAACTTCCCATGCTTGCCTTTGGCTCAAAGGGAACCCGTGGGCACCAACTCATGAAATGGCACAAATCAGAGGAGCATGTCATAATCCACCTAACAAACTTACACTTGCCTACCCTAGCCTTGAGAGGGCTTGTAGGTACAACTAACCACACAAACCGAATGGGAGAACCGTGTTCCCCACCGGCCTAAACTCACCTACTCGTCTCGATTGTGAAAGTACCTTCGGGCTCAACCAACCAAAATAGCCCAAACAAGAGAAACATGTTCACCCCACTGGCCCAACCTTCACTTACACGTTCCAGTCTTCAAAGAACCCATGGCTCAATCAATTGAAATGGCTTGAATGGGAGAAATATGTTGAACCCAGTGGCCCAACCTCACAAACTTTCCCCATCCTTGAAAGGTCCTGCAGGCTTCACCAACCTTAATGGCCCAAATGGGAGAACCATGTTCAACCCATTAGCCCAACCTGACTCATTTGCTCCGACCTTGAAAGGAACCTTTGGGCTCAATGCACTAAAACGGCCCACACAAGAGGACCACGTTCAACTAGGCGGCCCACCTTTAAACTCACTTGTCTGGCCTCGGAGGGAACCCATGGGCATAACACATTGAAATGGCTTCTATAGGAGAACCATGTCCAACTTTACAGCCCATGTTCAAACTCACTTGCCTCCACCTCAAAGAAAAATTGTGAGTTTAACCCACTGAATAGGCCTGAATAAGAGAACCATGCTCAACCCATTGACCCAACCTCACAATCTTTCATTGGCCTTGAAAGATGCCATGGGTTTAACCAATTAAAACGACTCGAATGGGAGAATCATGTTCAACCCACTAGCACAACACACAAACTTACCCCAGCTTCACAGAGACCCATAGGCACCCACACAAAACAGCCTACACATACATACATACACATACACAGACACATATGCATACAGACACATAAAGTCACATGCGCATACAAACACATACACATACACATACACACATATAGTCACATACACATACACATACACACACATACACATAGACACACACATATAGTCACATACACATGCATACACACAAATACACACACATACACATACACACACATGCACACACATACACATACACACACATACACACACATACACACAAATACACATACACATATACACACATACACACACATACACACATACACACACATACACATAGACACACATATAGTCACATACATACATATACATAGACATGGATACACACACATACACATACACACACATACACATATACACACATATACATACACACACATAGACACATACACATACAAGAACATGTACATACACACACATACACACATATATTCGCATACTCACAAACATACATGCACACAGATAGACACACACAAATACACACATACATATAATTAGATGCATATACACACACAGATGCATACACAAGTATATGCATACATACTTACACACATATGCATACACATACACACACTTAAAGGCACATACACACATATATATACACATGCATACACACACATAGAGATACACACACATACACATATACACATACATGGATGCATACATATAGATACATACACATATACATATACATACGCTCACATGCATACATATATACACATGCATACATACACACACATGCATACACGTGCATACGCATGCATTCATAAACACATGCATATACACACATGCACATAAACACACATGCATACACACAAATACACATATACACATACACATACACATATATATACACACATATAGACACACTCACATGCATACATACACACACATGCATATGCATACATACATATACACATGCATATGTATACATACACACATGCATACACTTACATACACACACACATATGCATACACATACATATATACACACACATACACATATATACACACACACATACACACACATGTATACATACATACATACACATATTTACATACACACACATATGAACACACATAGAAATAGATACACACACACATACACTCACATGCATACATACACACACATGCATTTACATGTATATGCATACACGTGAATATGCATACATACATACATACACACATGCATATACTCACACACAGATACACACATAGACATACACCTACATACACATACATAAACACACACACATACACTCACATGCATACACATGCATATGCATACATACATACATACACACATGCATACACACACATACACATACACACACATATGCATAAAAACACATACATACACACACACATGCACACTATACATACACATGCATATATGCACATATCCTTGCTCCTTCTTCTTGAGATTTAAACAACTTGTAAAAAGTGCTACTCTCTCTACAGAGCTCTAAATATAGCATTTAAGAATGGATTGGAAAGTTATTACCATCTAGCTTATATATATAAGTTTTTCAAGTCATTTTCTTCATGAATTTCACAGATATTCAAGTTTATGAGGCTGGGGTCATTCTTTGAAACTCCCTAAAAAATCACGATGACACCAAAATAGTGTTAAGGTGATTGCTCCATCTATAGTTGTTATAAATTAGGGTCTTTATGCATTATAGCAAGCCAATCCTTTGTATGAAACTTCTTTAAGAGGAATGTTTTCAAATTTTACTGTTCTGGCTGCTCTTAGTGTTTAAAGTCACAACTTCTATCCATTTTTAGAAGGTTTTTGTGAAATAGTCAAGGTGTAAGTTATCTGTTTTGTATCAAGTTATGATTGTTGCTATTACAAAGTACCTATTGGTTTTTATTGCAAGAACCACAAGCTTACAAGGCCTATTTTAAATATCCAAAGAGCTAGGAATGATCCTATGCTAATTTGTTGGACCAACTTCACCACTTGAGAACTCTGCTCTCCAATCCTCTCCAAGCTTCTCCAACTTTTTTTTCACTACATAATGCAATAACGTAGACTACATAAAAAAAGATCCAAGTTTCAAAAATTCGGATCTAACTATTAATAAGTATGTGGACATTTATCAAAGAAACTAAAGAATTTTGAGGAAATAATCCTTCAGAGATTATTTGACGAATTGTTGTGGCATCATGTTATAAATATGGTTATGTGTATGTATGTGCTTATGTCAAAAAATAAATGTTTATGTATCTATTTATGTAAGCTACAAAATATGAAGGATGTAAAGAAAAACACATAGCTTCAACATAAAATCACTTGCAAAACTCTATTTTTCCATCTTTTAAAATGCAAATAAGACACTTACAAAAGAAATCGTATTAAAAAACGTTATAATTACAGAAAAATAATATGCGTATGTATGTGTGAGTATATATTTATGTATGTATGCATGTACGTAAGTAAGTAAGTGAATACGTATGTAATTATGTTTGTATATGTATGTATGTGTTTATGTGTGTATGTATGTGTATGTGTGTTAGCTGCAACAACAAAACAAAGTTGTTCTAATCAATTGTGTTAAGAAGAATTCCTCTAAGAACGCTATCACGTATTAGATTAGGTTTAGTAGAATGTAAGACTCTAGAGAGTGAATTATAAGTAGGGCTATTAAACATATGTTAGTGAGTGAATGTGGTTAGTATAATGTCTTTGGGTCATCGAAACTAGATGTTTTTGAGCAGCCTTTTTCTTGTAATGTTTCGGTGGTCTAATCCTTGTTTTGTGAAGAGACTGTTCTTCGGTAGTCTAATCCTTGCTTTGTGAAGACTATTCTTCAGCACATGAAAATTCAACCCCCGTCCCCCACCCTGAAGGCCATGAGCTATACCGTCACATCGTCTGCAAGGATTCTCGTTTTTCGTTCGCTCGTTTCTTAAACATTATTGGTCTTCATTCCCTTCGGACCTCTCTTCAGTGCCATGAGGAATTGAGGATATGTAAGTATTCTCATGGAGAATGGAGAATCCTGCTCTTTTCAAGAACGCGTTTCGATGCGATATACAAACCGCCATCTTCGCCATACACAAAAAATCCATTATACGCGGACACTACGTTGATATTACACGCTAACACTCTCATCTGTCTTTTTCCATCTGCATCTCATATTCAACTCTCTCCTGCGCCCAGCCTCTTCAATAGCAATTGAGAAGTGCGCAAACCAAGGAGCGATATTCACGCAAGAAAGAACAAACAGAGAGAGAGAGAGGCAGATGCATATGGCACAGCCGGAGCAGCTCCAGTCTCTCAGCCTATGATGAACGATATTCACGCAGGAACAAAAGAGACAGAGAGAGAGGGAGATGGATATCGCAGAGCCGGAGCAGCTCCAGTTTCTCAGCCTATGGGGGTTAGTGCGGGAGTCTGTCAAGGTAATCCGTTCGCATGGGAAGCTCTTCCTTGCACTCACGATGACTTTCATCCTTCCTCTATGGATCCTACGTTTCCGCCATAGTCTTATCACGGAGCCCATTGCAAATAGAATCATTAGGTATCAATTTCAACTCACCTTCGCCAGGCATGATCCGAGAAGGGAGAAGAGGATTGTTGAAGACCTGCAAGAGAGCTCGGAAAGCTTCTCAAAGTCATAATACAACTCATTAGAGGTTTTAAAGGCCACATACTAACCTCTTTAACCAAGCAAAAGCATATACCTATCAAAAGTGAGGTCCAATCACATCAAGAGGTGAGCTAAATCTTCTCTAATCAACTTTTTTCCATTATGGGCATAATTTGATGCCTCGAGATCGTGGAAATCAGTCTCCTTTGATTGTAAATGATGTGGAAGGTTCAATTTGGGGCATGTTCCCACACTCTTGAGCTTGAAAAACTTTCAATACTCCCCCTCAAGCTCAAGTCTTTCTCCTTCATTGCTTCAGCCTATGTCTCTTATGTTGATTGCTTCCTTGAGTCCTCCAAGCTTTGTGCCTTCAAGAAACTTTGTCATCATGTCTGCAACCTGCACTTTAGTGTTCACATACCTTATATCTAGCTCTTTTGCCATCACCTTTTCTCTAATGAAGTGGTAATGAACCTCTATGTGCTTGCTCCTTGCATGAAACATGGGATTGTTAGCTAGGTAGATGCTTGAAATGTTGTCTCCATAAAGAGGAATCTCCTCCACTTCCACTTCCAAGTCCTTAAGTAGCTTCTTACACCATAATAGCTTACATGTAGCCAATGCCAAATCTCTATACTCAGCCTCTGTGGATGAAAGAGCAATAGTGGGTTTCTTCTTAGAGCTCCAAGAGATCACTTTTGTACCTATCATGAGAACATAACCCGATGTACTCCTTCGATCATCCTTGCTACCTGCCCAATCAGCATCACTATATCCTTTGACACTTAGATGAGCATGATATGAGTAAAATAGACCTTTGTTGATGGTGTTCTTGATGTATCTAAGCACCTTTCTTGCCGCAATAAGATGGTCATGAGTAGGTGCCTGAAAAAATTGAGAGAGAACACCTACTACATATGCAAGATCACTTCTAGTAAATGCAGCATAGATTAATGAACCAGTTATGCTTCTATATAGTGTAATATCTTGTATAGCCTCTCCTTGACCTGCAACCAACTTTGTATTGGGCTCCATGGGCTTAGGAAGTGGTTTACAACCACTCATACCAAACCTGTATAGCACATCCAACAAGTATTTTCTTTGAATAAAGAAGATGTCATTGTGTGCATAGATTATCTCTATTCCCAAGAAGTATTTTAGTGTTCCAAGATCAAATATCTTGAACTCCTTTCCTAGCTTTGATTTGACATCTTTAATACCTGCAATATCATTTCTTGTGATGATCAAATCGTCCACATAGATGCATATGTATACCGTCTTGTCTCCTTGCTTCTTCATGTAAAGTGATGGATCCGCAACACTTTATTTGTATCCACAACTTGATAAATAATCCACTTACCTCTGATTCCAGCCCTTGGGGCTTGCTTTAGTCCATATAATGCTTTCCTTAGCTTGCAAACATGATTTTGGTACCTCATACTAGCAAATCCTTCAGGTTGGCTCATGTAGACTACTTCTTCAAGCTCTCCATTGAGGAAGGCATTCTTCACATCCAATTGATATAAGCTCCATTTCCTTGATATGGCCACTGTAATCAAAGTCCTTATTGTTGGCATCTTGGCTACGGGGCTGAAAGTTTCATCATAATCTATCCTGTAGCTTTGGGAGAAGCCTTTCGCCACCAACCTTACTTTGTACCTAGCAATGGAACCATCTGAATTTCTTTTAATTTTGTAAACCCACTTATTACCTATCACCTTCATGCCTTCTTGAGCTGGTACCAAGCTCCAAGTATGGTTCTCATCAAGTGCTTTGAGCTCTTCCTTCATTGCCTCTTGCCATTCCTTGCAATCCTTAGCTTCTTCATAACTAGTTGGTTCTTTGTCCTTGATTACTTGAGTCATGTATGCATAATGTTAACCTTCATACTGGATATCTTACTCTTGAAGACCTTCTTTCACTTCCTTTAGGTGTGGTTGCCATCTTCTTTCTATGTTTTGCCACTCCTGGAGTTTGAATTTCTTATATCTCTTCATCTTCCAACATGCTCGCATCCACATAGCTTCCTTCTTCAATTGAAACCTTCTCCTTGCCTTTGACTTTGCTTTCTTTAGAGCTAGTCTCTCTTTCCCTAAGCCTTCCACTCCATGTTGAGGGTGTCCTTGTGTTGTATGAGTTGCTTGGACCACTTAAATCCATGATTTCTTGAACTCTAACATCATTCTTCAAATCTGTCTCACCTATGTCTTCAACCTGCAATGAACTCATGCATGCATACCAAGGCTTCAACTCATCAAAGAAAACATCCCTACTTACCTTCACCTCCTTGGTGATGGGATTATAGCATTCATACCCCTTTTTTTCCCATAGAATATTGTTAAACGTAAAACAATGTTTTACCGTAAAATGGGTTAAACTTTCAGTATCATTACCGAACGGCGTTACCAGACCAGCGTGGGTTCTTGGGAGTGGTAGGGGTCTGTTAGACAGAGGCCGTGTACTAATTTCCCAAATCTTCGTTACAATCAACAACAACACTAATGCGCGTCTTAGCTCAAATCATTAACATCAACTCGGCAAGACTTGCTTTCTATATTCCTGGGTACCGTACTTTTTCAGACCACCCTACTATTGGAACAGAGCAGTAGTCTAGACTACAATCTTAACAGTAGTAATCAACCAGAGATAATACTTTAACCGACAGATTCGTTCGTCACAACACTTACAGCAATCTCAAATAACAGTTTACGTTTACCGAAAGTAATAGTTCGTCCTCGTCACCGAATACAATGAATTTCGTAAAACGAACAGAACATACTCAACAGTGCAACAGTTTACCTATTCAACTCACACAGTAATATAATTACTCAGACTAATTCAGGGTCCTACACAGCAATACGGTACGATAACAGTACTCAGACACACAGTCCGTCACTCAACATTGGTTACGGTGAACTTCAGGGGTAGCAGATAGAACAGGAATCAATACTAGCAATACTCAGAACTTCATAACAGTGTAAACACTAATCTCACAAATGTTAAGGCGAACAATCTGGCAATTCCAAAAAAACGTCTCTTCGACCATTCTCCTTACATTGCCTTATATAGATTTACAGGACGCGCGTACCAACTTTTTGCGCGTAATTCAAGGAACTCCATTACATCCGGCAGTCATTACATTTGTCCCACTCCGGCGGCCGACTAACACTGGCACGCACGGTGGACTCGAACCCGCAAGTGATTTTTTATTACAAAAATTATTGTTCCTCTATGCTTCCTTCTAGATACATATTCCTGGCTAATCTAAATGTACGGGCTAGTTTTTTCTTAAGGGTTTCTAATAATTGTTTAACGGTGTCGGGTTCTAAAACTTGCGCATCTACTCTAACGGAACTAAGGGTGATGGCTTCGGTGAGCAAAATTTCGGCCTGTGTTTGCAAAAAGGCCTCCTGTAATTAGAAGTCGTTGGATAGTGCCGCATCTCTGGCTGTCTTCATTTCACTTACTTGCTTCTACATTTCACTGATTCGGTCTTTCTGGTTGCGTACTTGATTATCTAGTCTTTCAAAGTGTTGATTCTGGAACTGTATGGTTTTGTGATATGCATCTCGTTCTCTGCGAGCACTCGCTAAATCTTATGATATTTGGTTTCCCTGAGTAGTTGATATTTGAGTATATTGTTGACCTCATCAAGTGATTCTTTCGTTCTCTGTAATTGATCTTCTGTTTTTTTTGCTTCTTTCTGCTGCTCTTGGTACTTCTGTACTGCGTCCTTCAGCTGGAGTCTTGTTTCTTCCAGTAGGTTTCCTAGCGTGATTCGTGTGTCTTCTGTATCTTTGATTGTTTGATTTAATTTTGTTATCTCTGTGTCGGCAGCTGTTAGTAATTTTTCTTTTTCAGCCAGTGCCTTATCTCGTTTGCTTGAGCTTTCTTCCTGTGCTTGGAGTGTAGCCTGTAGTTGCTTGATCTGCTCATGGAGTGCATGGTTTTCCGCTCTTGCTGCTTGTAATTCTTCCTAGAGGGGGGTGATATCTGCCTCCATCACTTCCAATTTTCGTTGGAATTCATCCCGTGCAGTGTCTGTGGCTTGCTTCAGTTGTTGCGGCAGTTGTTGGGATAGATTAATCAACATTCAACCCATAGACTCTAACTCAGAGAAGACTGGAATGGGGTGTGGTGGCAGAGGAGGGCGAGGTTGCAAAGAGTTGGCGGTGAGGAGTTGTTGGGAATTCGGTGGGGAATAATTGAGGGAGGATGAAGAGGTTTCAGAAGTGTCGGTGGGGAATAATTGAGGGAGGATGAAGAGGTTTCAGAAGTGTCGGTGGGGTGACTGGGCTTGATGGGACTGTAGGGTGGTTCTGGTTGGGAAATGGGGTTGACAGGCAGTGTTTTGGGGAGGGCAGAGTCAGTGGTTGTTACCTTGTTTGTTTGTTCGGTTTCTGCATTGTTCGGTTTTGTGGATTCCACTGCCTTCAGTAGCTTATCTAGTGCTTCCCTGGCAGATTCTTGCTCATCTAATTGTTGCTCTGATTCTTTTTCGGTTGAAATTGTTTCTATCTCTGCTTGATCTTGTTGTTCTTGTTGCTCCGTCGATGATTCATTGTGTATAGATGTAGCTGTATCATGGAATTTCTCCTCTTCTTGCTTCTCGTCTTCTTTATTGTCATCTCTATCTTTTCCGGCTGAACCTTGTGCTTCGCTTTCGGAGGAGCTAATCCTGATGCGTTTCCGGCGGAACGATTGATTGAGCTCTTCTTCATCTTCTTCTTCCTCATCCTCTAGTAGCTGTACTAATTCTTCATGCCTTAGGACGGGTCCTTGTGGTGGTGGTTGAGCTGCGAGTATGGTCGGAAAGAGAAAGGAGAGGATGTGGGGAAGTCTGGATCGCGGGGTGGTTCCTTTGTTGACTTGTTTCACCATGGCTACACACTCCTTATGGATACGGTGAAAGAAAAAGGATGCGAAGTTGACGGGTTCATATGCAGCAAGGTCGATGGCGGAATAGAACGGGCGGGATATACCGTAGGTGCGTTTCTGGAGGTTTAAGATGGCGACTAAGAACTGGAGTGTAGTTCTTTCGGGTTCAGGGCGGCAGCGGATGGCGTATTCGTTCGATGAATAGCGGGGAAAAAGTTCTATCATTCTGGCTACGGGGATGCTTGGGCCATTCTCGCGGCCTTGTGGGGTGAGGCGGAAGGCTTCGGCGAAGGCTTGGAAGGTTACTACGGTTCTAGATGGTAGGGAGGGGAAGAGCCATTGTGGTTCAGCGATGGGGGATTGGGCGATGGCAGGGATGATTTGTGCGAAGTAGGGATGGGCTTCCACTGAGTGCCATGGCAACTCAACGAAGTTGGCCAACCCTTGGGTGCGCAGGTATTCTCCTACCTCGGTAGGGATACCATCACAGAAGGTTGCGAAATTTGCCAACGCTTCCATTGCGCTCGCGAACACGAAGACACAGAATACAAAAAACACGGATACACAGAACACAGAAAACACAAGCACATTCACAAGAACACAATAGCGATTTTTGGCGCAACCGAAGAGATTAAGTAGAGACCTTACGGTGGGGGGGGGGGGGGTAGGAAGTGAGGGTTATCATTGTGCGGTGCTGGAATGATACTGCTTTCAATTTGGTGTGCATGCTTTAGTGATTAATAAGGAGGGCGGCTTATGATAAAACGCAGCTATTAAAAAAAGAAAAGAAAGAACAGAAGGAAAAGTAATGAACAAAACTAAAAATGCGGTCCACCGCCGAATGATTTAATGCGGGCTAGTAGCGTGTTGATAGAGCCGCAGCTTCGAACCGTTGATTGCTTTTGGAAGTGGATTTCCGGTCAACGTAGTCAACCGAAAAGTTGCTGGACCAATTTGCTCTGAGATCTTGTAAGGTTCGAACCACCGTAATTTGAATTTGCCTGCAGATCTATTTGACTTTGCATTATAAAAAAGTACAAGCTGACCTACCGAAAATACAAGAGTCTTCAGGTTTTGCATGTCTTAGTTGAACTTCGTGCATGGTTAAAAAACTGAGCCATCGGTGCTCGTCTAACTCTCTGAGTGTGTCCAACCGAAATGACAGTGAGTCTTTCGGTAGTAGTTTCTGGGTAATAGCTACTCGTAAACTTGGTATGACTATCTCCATTGGTGCTATTGCTTCTAAGCCATAAGCTAGTTTGAAAGGCGTCAATCCTGTTGTTACCTTGTAGGTAGTCCGGTATGCCCATAACACTGCAGGTAGCAGTTGATCCCATCTTTCCGGTGCTTCCATGATCAATTTTCGAAGGATATTCAACAGAGATTTGTTTGTACTTTCGGCCAATCCATTAGCTTGAGGATAATAAGGAGAACTAAATTTATGTGTGACCTGGAACGACTGTGTAAGTGCCTTCATTAAATTGTTTACAAAATGAGTACCTTGATCTGAGACAATTTCCAGTGGTAAACCAAAACGTGGAAAGACATCGGTTAACAGACATTTTGCTACCGTAACTGTTGTAGCAGACCGTAAAGCCCAGGCTTCTGCCCATCTGGTTGCATAGTCTGTACAGGTCAGTGTATAACGGTTGTTACTGAAGACTGCTGGAGGTGTAATTAGACCGATAAAATCTAGACCCCATTTTTGAAAAGGTTCCAATGGTAGGATAGGTTGTAGAGGAAAAAGATGACGTTGCAAAGGCTGACCCGATCTTTGACAAGTATCACATAGTTTGACAAACTGTGAGGTATCTTTGTACATCGTTGGCCACCAAAGACCACTCTGCAGTATTTTCCGGTGAGTTAAGTCTGCTGCAAAATGGCCACCGGAAGGAGTTGAGTGAGCCAAAGTAATAACTGAATTAACTTCATATGGTGGAATACAGCGAAGTAGGATTCCGGTATGATCTACATAATATAGTTCTCCAGCAATTAACCAAAATTGATGGCTAAAGACTGCAATTTTCTTGCGTACTACCGTAGAAGTCTGAGATGGAAGGCAACCATCAGTGAGAAAGGTCAAGATCTGATCATAATATGAAAATGGGATAGGTGGGTCTGCAGAATCTTCATTAATTGGTTCTGATACATAGATCGCGGGTGTCGTGTCATCTATACCTACTGGAGCTTCACCAGAATCTAAGCGGGATAAGAAATCTGCTAAGGCATGTGAACTACTTGGCCGGTGAATGACTTCGTAGTCAAATTCCTATAAAAGTAAGACCCATCGCGCTAATCGACCACCTAGATGTTGTTGTCGAACTAGGTAGACAAGTGCAGCATGATCTACATGAAATGTGAATTTACGGCCCAGCAAGTAATGTCTGAATTTCTTGACCAAATATACTAGCCCTAGACATTCTCTTTCTGTTACAGAGTAATTTTTCTCAGCAGGCACTAATCTTCGACTTGCATAATACACCGGACTGAACCATTTATCAATTTGTTGCATCAACACACTTCCTATTGCTATATCTGAAGCATCGACAAATACTGAAATGGGTGATCCCAGTTCAGCGGTTGTAAGATAGGAACTTGTGTTAATAAATGTTTTAAGCGATCAAATGCTATCTAGCATTCGTGGGTCCATTCAAATTGTCGAGGAGTCTTGGAGATTAGCTTGTTTAGTGGTATAGCCAGATGAGCAAGCCACCGTAAGTGTCTTCCATGCCACCGTACTTGGCCCATAAAGAGCATAACTTCTTTTGGAGTAGTGGGCACCGGAGCTTCTAATACCGCCGAAATTTTATCTGGATCCACCTGTATACCTTCTGCAGATACAATGTGGCCAAGTAACTTGCCACATGAAATCGCAAACACAGATTTGTTTGGGTTCAAGCAGAGTCTATACTCTCTGCATTTCTGAAAGCAGCACCGTAAATGGAACAGGTGTGCTATCATCTTACCGAAAATTGAAAAATCATCGAGATATACTTGCATAAAGGAAGTGAGATAAGGAGAAAATATCTCCTGCATACATCTTTGGAATGTGCTTGGTGCGTTTCTTAATCCAAACCACATTTCCGTACAAGCAAAGACACCCCAGTTGGTGATAAATGCAGTTTTTGGTATATCTTCTTCGGCCATTCTCACTTGGTTGTAGCCACTGTATCCATCTAGGAATGAATACATCTCGTGACCTGCTACTCTATCAAGCATGGTATCCAAAAAGGGAATTGGAAAGGGATCCGGTACGGTTGCTGCATTTAATTTACGGTAATCTACACAGATTCGCAATTGCTTGTTTTTCTTAGGCACAATCACAATTGGAGAGATCCATTCAGCATGCTCTACTAGCACGATGAATCCGACTTTTAATAACCTATCAAGTTCTGCCTTTACCTGAGATGCATAATGGGGATTCATCCGGTAGCTGGTTTGCTTTATCGGCCTTGCTTCTGGCTTCAGCATGACCCTGTGCTGGTAGATACGGGGGTCCAATCCTTTCATGTCTTTGTAGTCCCATGCAAAGATGTCAGTGAATTCTCGGACTAGCTGGATTAAGCCTGCTTGAAATGTTTCCGGTATGTTTTGCTTTATCTTTAAAGGATGTGGATGATCTTCATCTCCGAAATTGTAAGTGATCAGCTGATCTTCGGGAACATAGAACTGTTGATGTTGTTCTGTGTTGTCTGTTGGTTTAAGAAGTTGTTGTAGTTCATCGTCATGTGTCGAAACAGTGTCTTCCTTCTTAGCCTCTTCTGTGATGGGTATTACTGTACAGACTGAAGCGTTCCAATTATCTACAACAGACTGTAGATCAACAGTTCCTAAGGAAATTAAATCAGCGTTACTCTTCAGAAACTCTTCTTCTTCGTCATCTGATAATCCATCTAGCATATGGACTAGTTGAGCAAAATACGGTCTAGCGTGAAGCTCGCAAGGTTGTATAGCATCTAATTTTACCACATATCTACGATTTGCATCTTTAAACGTAAGCTCTTGTGCAGACCAGTCCTGTATTACCTTCATATGCTTCAGCCAAGGTCGGCCGAAAAGCAGGTTGTAATCCAAAGAGGATTCCGGCAGATCTAGTATAACAAAGGTCATTTTAAAGATCGTACCTTGCAAAGTGATGGGTACATTCTGCACAAGTCCTACGGGATGGACTCTTGATTGATCTGCCATTCTGACAAAAAATTGAACTGGTTCGATTTCCGTCCAACCTAACCTTTTGCATAATGCCGTAGTTGCAATGTTAACACCAGAGCCTCCATCAATTAATACTTGCGTAATCTTATGATTCTTATACCATACTGTAATCAAGGGAACTGAATGATCAACCGTAGAATCAGGTTCCGGTTGAACTGCTGTTGTCGTCGGAATACAAGAGGGTACCAGACTGAACTGTTGTTGGAACTGTTGTCGAATTCCAGGTACTAATGCCAGTAGTTGGCCCAGAGGCAGAGTGATGGATGCCTTAGATTGGATTTCCCAAGCCTGTTGAGATTAATTGACAGGTTCTACTGATGTTGAAGTTGATGCCTCTGCTGATGCGGAGGTGTCTACGGTTGGTAATATATCTGCTGCTGATGATGTTCCTGCTGCTAACTCCCGTTGTTGTGTTCCTTCCTTTGTTAACGATGGCTGGGTTACCAGAATAGGCTCTGGAAAGACTGGTGGTTCTACTGTGGTCCATTGACTAGCCTTGTTATACATTTTGTGTTGTTCACGTATCCCTGGTTCAAATATTTCTGCTGCCGGTTGCAGTTGTTTACCGGAACGGGTCTCGACTGTAGCAGCCTGTGTCTCCACCGGTGTGATTTTTACCATGTTGGCCATTGGATTTTGACGTTCCTTCTTCCTTTGATCATACTCAGCTGCATCCTTGCAAAATCTCCTAATATGTCCAAATTCGCCACAAAAATGACAGCGTGGTAGTGGTAAATTGGGATTTTCCGGTGGTGGTCCGTTCTGCCAACGGTTTGAATTATAGTTGTTATTCCTCTGTCCTCGGTAATTTCGATATCTTTGCTGCTGGTTGTTTCTCATTTGTGGAGGCACATAGTGGTTGGCTGGCTGCCCTTGTTCTTGGATAATTGCATCAACAGTCGCTGTTCCCTGTACTCTAGCATTGTATGCGCTGTTTTCAGTGGTGTGTCCGGCAATGTTGCAGATAGCGCAGAATGTCTGATTTAGTGCACAACTGGCACTAGTATGTCTTGAATTTTTGCATGTGTTGCAGTATACTTGTCTAGTCATGTCTTCTACAACATTTTTGTTTGCTTTTACCCACTCCAAATCTTTTGTAAATCCACCGACTTTGTTTTCCAGTTGCAGAGTCATTGCAATGACTGCATCGAGGATCATGGCTCTGACACATCTTATGATCATGATCTGCTTAAGTTGTGGAGTTAAGCCATTGATGAACCACTGGGTGATAACGTCGTCTGGTAAGTTAGCATGGGCCGGCAGAAGCTTCCTTAAGTGTGTTCTGAAGAGAGTAGCATACTCTTGTACGGTTTGATTTGCCTTCTGTCTGTTATTCTACAGATAATCAAAAATTTCGGCTGGATTCTTTTTTAGCCTAAATCGCTGCAGAAAAGCATCTCGTACTGCTTCATAGGTGCCGAAGTGATTAATATCATATTCTGTAAGCCATCTGGCTGCTTCATTGACAAGTGTAGATTGGAAGACAATGGCTTTGTAGGCCTGATCCGGTGGATGGTTGAGAACTGCATAGCTTATGTCGAAAGTGCGTACGTGAGCATCCGGATCATCTCCTGGGAATCCACCAAACTTCGTGTACGTCACTCCTGTCGGAGTCGGCCTGGGTGGACATAAATATTGTTGTTCGTTCATCGTGAGTGTATTACACCTTCCTTCTGTATCTTGGGGCTGAATATCTAAACTACCGGAACATGTATCGTCGGATGGCGTACTTTTCGGTGCGATGATCTTGCTTAATACGCGTCGAATCTCTGTTTCGAAAAGCTTTCCTTCCTTCTTGATATTCAGTGTATGGGAACTCGCTTCCAAGCGCGGTGGTTGGGCTGAAGATTTAGCAGAAAATGCCAAACCTTCACCGAAAAACTATGATTCTCTTACTGAAATATCACCGGAATGAACCGAAATTATGTCCGAATACGGTGTGTTTTCACCTTCACCGATTTCTTTGACTAGAGTACTTCTAATCGCAGATAAATCTAAATCTTTTTCTAAGATTGTTAAACTAGTTTCCAACTGCGTCTTGGTAGGTTCTGGACTTACTATATCTTCGATAGACTATGCCGAAATAGTACCGGAATCTACCAGAGGCGTAACACGTTCTACCGGAATATGACCGGAATCAGTTCTAACGTTCTTAACTTTCTTGACAACTGGGCCAGACCTAGCTGTACTTTTACCTTCCAGAGTTGTCTTTAGTACATTAAGTACTCCAGACTGATGGTTCTTGGGATACGTTTCACCGGATCAAGTAACCGGCATGTATCATTTTTTGTACTAATCTCGTAGTATTACTAACGGAACAATTTGCAACAATCTGGTTCTGTTGCTACTTCCAAACAAACGATAATCTGGATGTGCGATTCTAACAAACGACTGGCAATCTTGATGCCACTTTGCCACAGACGGCGCCAAGTGTTAAATGTAAAACAATGTTTTACCGTAAAATGGGTTAAACTTTCAGTATCATTACCGAACAACATTACCAGACCAGCATGGGTTCTTGGGAGTGGTAGGGGTCTGTTAGACAAAGGCCCTGTACTAATTTCCCAAATCTTCGTTACAATCAACAACAACACTAATGCGCGTCTTAGCTCAAATCATTAACATCAACTGGGTGAGTCTTGCTTTCTATATTGCTGGGTACCATACTTTTTCAGACTACCCTGCTATTGGAACAGAGCAGTAGTCTGGACTACAATCTTAACAGTAGTAATCAACCAGAGATAATACTTTAACCGACAGATTCCTTCGTCACAACACTTATAGCAATCTCAAATAACAGTTTACGTTTACCGAAAGTAATAGTTCGTTCTCGTCCGAATACAATGAATTCCGTAAAACGAACAGAACATACTCAACAGTGCAATAGTTTACCTATTCAACTCACACAGTAATATAATTACTCAGACTAATTCAGGGTCCTACACAGCAATACGGTACGATAACAGTACTCAGACACACAGTCTGTCACTCAACATTCGTAACGGTGAACTTCAGGGGTAGCAGATAGAACAGGAATCAATACTAGCAATACTCAAAACTTCATAACAGTGTAAACACTAATCTCACAAATGTTAAGGCGAACAATCTGGCAATTCCAAAAAAAACGTCTCTTCGACCATTCTCCTTACATTGCCTTATATAGATTTACAGGACGCGCATACCAACTTTTTGCGCGTAATTCAAGGAACTCCATTACATCCGGCATTCATTACATTTGTCCCACTCCGGCGGCCGACTAACAATATCCCAAAAAAATACACCTTTCAGATTTGGCATCTAACTTTGACCTCAACTCTTGAGGTACATGTACATAGCATATACAACCAAAGATTCTAAGATGTGAAATGCAAGGTTTGCTTCCACTCCATACTTCCTTAGGGGTTAGATGATGTATACCTGATGTAGGATACCTATTCATGATGCATGTGGCTGTATATGTAGCCTCTCCCCAATAACAATGCGACATATTTATTTCGTTGAGCATACACCTTGCTACCTTTGCTATGTGTCTGCTCTTTCTCTCTGCTACCCCATTTTGTTGAGGGATATACCTGCATGTAAATTGTCCTTTGATGCCATTGACCTACAAAAATTCAGAGAATTCATGGGAGAAGTACTCTCCCCCTCCATCGGATCTCAAAGTTTTGATAAACTTGCCAGACTCCTTCTCCACCTATGCTTTGAATTTCTTGAAGTAGTGGAACACATCTGATTTGTTTCTAATGCAATACAACCATACTTTTCTTGAAAAGTCATGAATGAAGGTTACAAAATACCTATTTCCAGTAAGGGAAGCTTCTCTTGTTGGACCCCAGACATCCCTGTGAATGAGGTCTAAAACATTTGCACTTACACAGGTACTCTTCTTGAAGGGCAGCCTTGATTGTTTTCCTTGTTGGCAAGCTACACAAATTTCATGCAACATTTTAGATGTAAAATTTGGTATGCCTCTTAGTAAGCTCCTCCTTTGCATGTCCTTGAGCTTTCGTAGGCTGATGTGACCTATTCATTTTTGCCATAGATCCAAATCTACTATCCTCTTGTCTCCATATGTGACATACATTGAATGGTGTGGCTGATTTATGTCCATTGTGAACATTCTCCATTGCTTCTTTCCTTTTGCTATGAGCTTGAAACCTGCCCTTGGATCCTCAACAAAACATCCTCTTTCATTGAACCTAACTTGATAGCCTTTTTCTACCATTGGGCCCACCGAAATCAAGTTTCTGGTAATATTAGGGACATGTAATACCTTTGATAAGCACTTTGCTCTTTGATTTCCTTCCAAACTAATATCTCACACATCTTGAATGGTATGCTTTGAGTTATCACCTGACATGCTCTTGATGCTTTGGGACCTACAAATTACTAAAAAGATCCTTTCGACATGACATATGATTGCTTACATCCACTGTCTACATACCATACATCTTCACTAGCTTGAGTTGTATCTTCACCATACCTCATGGCAAGTAAATAATCATTCCCTTGGCTGGATGATGTGTTTGCATATTACCTTGCCCTCTATAATTGTAGTTGTTGATTTTATTCCCTTGTCTTTGAGCTCTATGATAGCATTCATTTGCAAAATGACTGGGCTTACCGCATACAAAGCATCCATTTGAAGTGGCTTGTCCTCTTCCACCAAATCTTGCACCTCTTCCTCTATTAGTGACTCTTCCACCTCTTTGACCTGCATTTTTGTGTTGTCCTTGACCTCCTTGGTTGCTTCAATATCTTCCTCTTCCTCTTCTAGCACCTCGGTTGTGTCTTCCTCTTCCTCTACCTGCATACAACAATCGCCCTTGGCTATCCTTGGCATTATGACCACCAAGGTTCATCTCCTCTGTCACCATGAGAGTGATTAGTTGATCAAATTCAGGAAGAGAGTCCCTTACATACACTGAAGCTGTGAAATCCCTCCGTTTTTCATCATCCCGAAGTCCATTTAGGGTGTGGGCGATAAGATCCTCATCATCTAGAGCACAACCTGATTGACCCTAGTGCATCTGCAAGCTCTTCTACCTTTAATATGTAATCATTAGCACCTTGAGAGGGGCTTTTCCTAAGATTATTTAGCTCATTCTTGAGCTGAATTTTTCTAGCTTTTGTGGAGGTTGAGTACAATCTCTCCAAGCACTCCCACACCTTCTTCGATGTATCCAAATCTTCAATATGCCCTATCATGGAGTTGCTAATATGCTGAGATAAAATGAAAATGACTCTTTTGTCCCTTTCGTCCCACTCTCTTACTGCTCTTCTCTGGTCATTGGTTGGATTTATCTCATCTATGTAGGGTTTTGGCTCTCCACCACTCACAAGTCCCCACAAACCTTTCCCCATCAAAAAATTGTTTATTCTAAATCTCCTAGTTGGTAGTTTCCTTTTTCAAGCTTCTCAATCTGAGCATTGAGATCAGCCATGGTGCCTCCTAGCTCTTTTGAACCTCCCCCTATATGCAAGCAAGTTGAAAAAGATGGCTTTTACCTCAAAAAATAGAGCTACTTCTCTTGATGAAGCTTCATCTTTGATTTGATGATGTATTTGCTTCCACTTGTTGTTGACGTGCCCGTTCTTTGCTTCCTTCCTTCAAACTTTGATGAAGTCTTTACTTCAATTCAGTAGCTTCTTTATCTCTCTTTGATACTCCACTTATAGCTCTGATACCACTATTGGAGGATAAACACTCCTATGTGCACAACAAAAGAAAATGAACCCTCTTAGGATCCTCAAATGTTTCAGACATAGGCTCTATATTTTCTATGTTTCTTTGAGTATATACAGAGACTGAAAATGAAATTTTGCAAGCTTAAAACAGACTTTAAGAGGTTTCAAATGAGAGTAAAATCACTCCATTTGGACATTGGATGATGCCTCAACCAGCTGCAATAAAACAGATAACTTGATCTCTTCATAGAGTATGAGCTAACTAGACAAACACTATTCTGGACATTTCTCTGCATATATGCAAAAACTAAACCCGAAACGTATGCCACACAAAGTAAGCTTTCCAACAAGACAAAACTCATTGCAAATGGGTTCGAGATGATGGAGAAACAACAATTGCAAGATCGAGGGGTCTGCCAAGATCATCTAGGGAGAAAGAGTATGAAAAAGTGAAATCTTTGCAAAATATGTAGAGAACAGCTAGTAGGGGGTGTGCTTAAGCAAGAGGGCAGCTTGGGCACGTATTTCCATGACTCTAAGTCATAAGACAACTCATTAGAGGTTTTAAAGGACACAAACTTACCTCTTTAACCAATCAAAAGCATATACATGTCAAAAGTGAGGTCCAATCACATCAAGAGGCGAGCTAAATCTTCACTAATCAACTTCTTTCCATTATGGGCATAATTTGATGGCTCTAGATCGTGGAAATCAACCTCCTATGATTGTGGATGATGTGGAAGGTTCAATTTGGGGCATGTTCCCACACTCTTGAGCTTAAGAAACTTTCAACACTCTGATGTCTATGCTACATATAGATTTTAGTTGCAACGAAGTGGTTTCTCCTGTTCTGAAATTATATGCTGAAAGTAGAGATGGTTCATATGTGGAAGTCAAGGCGAGCACTCTAGTATGGCATTATCAAGATGCAGATCCAGATTTGGGCTTATGGTAGGCAAAAGAACTCTTAAGATCACTTAGAAAGTGTTCTTGCAAATGAGCCTTTGTGTGTAAAGTAAGGACAAAAAATAATTGAAGTAAACCACAAGGAGTTAGCATGGGCATGTTTGTATATCAGTGCCTGTACTTCCTGGATGAGGCACCCGATTTTGTTTTGTGTGTGGGTGACGATAGGTCAGACAAGGACATACTTGAGAGCATTGAAGCAGTAATGGGCTTACCACCACAAGTTCCCACAGTAGAGGCTTTTGCTTGCATAGTTGGGCAAAAGCCTAGCAAAGCAAACTACCTTTTAGACGATGCATCAGAGGTCCTGATGGGCATTGCAACAGCACTAGATCAGTAAGAGAGAATTACAAAGGAAGCTTATGGCACTCACAAGGTTCTTAATGGGCATTGCGATAGCACTAGATTCAGTAAGATAGAATTACAGAGGCAGCTTATGGCACTCACAGGGTTTGCTTAAAGGAAGTAGATTTTATCCTTTTGCTGGGCATCACTTTCAGGTTGTTCTCCAGTCTATGATTCTGGTCACAAAGAAGGAAGCTAATGGGAAGAGGAAGGCTGGTTCAAGTATGCTTCCATTTTTTTAGCAAATGTGGGTAAATGAGCTAGCAACTATGCAAAGCAAACTATCTCATGTCTATCTTCGCATGATTACAAATTGTGTGGCCTTCTACAGTATGACGCATGCTCTTCTCATATGTGAATTAGAAGCTCAAAGAAATTGTTCAACAGCTTAGGGAAGAATTATCTAAAAGCATTGTCAGCTGGTCGAAGCCTTGTAGAAAATGAAAATGCAAAAATGGTTCACAAGGGGAATATGCTATAGAAGCAAGAGGGTCATCTAGAGAAACCTTCAATGAAGCTCCAAAGTGAATGAAGCAAGTTAGTAGGTCAAGTCCAAAACTCAGTAGAGGAAGCTATGGAAGAACCTGGAAGACGGATTTGCAATAGTAATGATTGGGATCTTTTTAGCTGGACACATTGTGTTACGAGTATAAATGCAAGACTTGATCTCATAGGGATTCAGAGTTTTGAGCTATCATGGCTCAATATATGTCAGCGCCTAGTCAATGTAATGCACATCATCTATTGTGGCAGGATTTATCATGAAAGGTGCTTAGGTGAAATTGATGAAGAAGAAGATTTCTTGGCTGCACCTTCACACGACTAGGTTGTGTGTAATGTGAGGCTTTCATCATTAGTACAACAAACATCAGCATATATATGAATTCACATCAGAGCCAGATAGATAGATTTTATATGACAGTAACAAAGGAGCTGATGGTGGGTATTGTTCAGTGGATTAAGACTCCTCAGATTTGGTAAAAGCCATTCAAGAGTGGAGTTACGATGAGGGGTTATTGGGGAAACCCTCTTAAATCATGAATTATCAGGGAAAATATTCATGATCACTCTCGGCATCTAAGGGAGGCATCGTTTCACTATTGAAGAAGTGTGCAGATACCTGGGAGAAAAAAGAGGGTGGTCTGGGAATGTCACTTTGGACCCGGCATCGCATACAAGGACCCATCACCTGGGCATGGCCAATACATGAAGTCACTCTCTGTAACTTGCCAAAAAAGCACGATTAGAATATGCTCTTTGGATTGGTGGTGATGCAGCAGCCTCGGCCCTCGGATCTTAGGACCATCATTTATTCATCAATGATGCAGATGCATTTTTGTGCAAGCATAGTAATAAATCAACAAACTAAGGTCAGAGCTTGAGAAACAGTCCCACATGATAGGTGCAAACAAAGGGTGCCGTGTGTGATGGAGAAGGCATTATGCCTCAAGAGGAGAGTAGAAGGAATAATCAAAGATGTAGATACAAGCAGTTGGAGGCCCTACATGACGCTTACAAATTATTTGAGACCCAAGAGAGAAGGCATTCAAAGCTCCGCTGATGGTGCGTAGGTGGGAACAGCCGAAAGATCATCACCCCGTTGCGAAAATACTATTTATATTCAGGAAAAAGAGATCACTTGATGATGATAACACAATAGATGTTGGTGAGCATTTCTCTCATTAAAAATACATCTTGAGCTACAATGAATTAACCGTTGGACGTGGAGCTGAAAGTTAGAGAAGGTATATGCATACTAAGTAAATGTAAGATCAAATTGGGCTTTTACACTTAATTCAGAACAAACTTGAGTATTTTTTAACTATGACTGTTAAAGAATTTTAGGAAGCAATGTTCATCCGCTCAATTTCAAAATGAGGGTGCATAGAAGGGGGATGCATGTATTTTTATGATAACCTTAATTATAAGCTTAAATCCACGTGAAAGGATTTTTGTGTTACCCTCAACGAAGGCCTATGAATTAAGTGTTTTCTGGATAATTTATTTGTAATGGGAGAATTTAAAAAGGGAATTCCCTTCCATGATCGCTCTTGAACATAAGTATCTGGGGATTTGAATAAGGTAAAATAAGGGATTACTCTTTCTAATTGAGTTCATCACCTCTAAATTGTTAAGGAATTCTTATTGTCAAGGAAAATCTACACTAACAAAGTGATGTTTCAAAATCCATCAAATCCTAATGATGCTCTTGTGGTATCATCTAAAATGTGCATTGATAGGTTTTTTTACACAATCACGTGGTTTGATCTTTCAAAAACTTCATTGTTTAAAATGTCTCACTCATTTCACTTAAAACTATCATGTGAATATCTTGTAAAAACACATATTGATTCTTTTTAGAAGGACCCAGTATAAACTTATTTACACATAAAGAAAACAACTAAAAAACACTAAAAACAACGATAAAAAGAAACTCAAAAACCTAAACAAATATTAAAACACACTTTGAATACTAAAAATTTGTTTCAACATGGGAAACACAAAAGCAAAAGAGAGAAGGAATGGGGGTAAGATTGAAAAATAAAAGGGAGACAAACATGACATGCATGAAATAATCTCAGATAAAGGTAAAACATCTAGAGAAAAATTGCAAGGAGTCGAGGAAATGGGTGAAATATCTATCGGGATAGGCTAAATACTTTTTTTTGGATATAAGGATAGGATATGACCATAGAAGGATGAGTGTTTTTATCAACCCTAATTGTGATGGAATTTATTTCATATTGATTTAGTGACTATCATTTTGGTAAGCATTCAACCGAGCACTCATTTCTTTATCCTCATGAATGGTGAAAATTATGATTGCATGGGTCAAGTTGTGTTATCTATTATGGTGGATGATATACAATTTTTGGAACATTCTTTGTCATGGAAGGTATAGATGAAGACTTGATCATTGGCACTCAAAGGTCTATTAAACAAATTCATGAAGAATGTGGTGTCTTTCCCATCTATTATGTCCACCTCTACGTGTGTGTCTATTGAAAGTCCTAATGATTATCCTCATTGTAAGGATTGCAAACATAACCATCTTTTCAGAGATTGTGCTTTTAATCCAGAAAATAGTATTTCCACTCATGCTTTTTTATCTAATCCTTCTTTGAGTAAGTTACAGTAAACTTTTTAGATTGGAGAAATGGAGGACTTCAAGTGCTTGGAGAATGTGGAAGGGCCCTCTCTTCCTCTAAACTTGGATTCCCCTCATGACTCCATGAGCAAGGATGGGCTACACTTGGCTCATCAAGAAGAGGATAAGAAAATACGTTGTATCAATGCTATGGAAAATGATGTCGAATCTATGGTCCATCATGAAAATCCATCACCCATTTGTATATCTAGAGATTCTACGTATAATAAGGATAAATGTATCACTGAATCTCTAGATCAAACTCAAACCACACAACCCTATGATCCATTGCATGAGCATGATGTATGTATAGAAACTCAACCTTTGTTGAATTCCCCATGTAAAGATGAGTTTTCCCTAAAGTCTCACATAGAAGGCCCAAAAGATCCTTACATCAAGAAGAAGAAATCATATTTCCCTTGTAATGTAAAGCAAAATTGGGTGGCCAAGCAATTACTTAGAGCCCAACCAAATCACATTCTGATATGGGTAGCAAAGAAATCCCTTGTACAAAATCAATCCTCTCACAAACAAATCCATAATCCATGGTCTAGACCCATCATGCCTTATCTTCAAGAAAGACCACTTCCAACAAAAGGATCTAAAGCAATCAAGCCAAAACCCAAGAAAGATCCAACGCGAAACCTCAAGGCAATGACCAGCAAAGCAAAGACATATTGCAGCCTAAAACCTCTTCGTGCAGCATCCATGGGTGTCAAACCCAACCTTGCCCAATGCGCAGCATATGTTCAAGATGCACACCAAGTATGCATGTGAATAGGGCCTCATCCAAAGGCCACGTATTAGGCACACAGTATAATCCAGGCACAAAGAAGGCACATGTACATACATTGCAAAAATTTTCTTTTTATTTTTCTTTTTCCAGGTTGATGGACAAAGGTATCATCCATTTCAAATGATTGATGGAAAATGAAAGGTTCTTGGAGTTGTAACTTTGGCGAAAGCTTCATCATCACCTCACCCTTGAGCACTTTGCTCAAGATCCATCCATTTTTGCACCATTGTTTTTTGTATGCATTTTTTAGAGTATGCATAAGATAGGGTCTCATCATAAGACCATGCATAGACACTTTTTTGTTTACCACCCATGCACCCTTAGTGCCCACTCATATTCTTCCCATCTATATGAGGCAAAAGACCCAAGTTAAAAGGTGCTCGACTCCAAAAAAATATGCAAAAAGCAAGATGAAGAGAAGGAACAAAGCAAAGCACTCTAACGACACAAGGATCATGCAATCAAAAGAAACTTCTACATGCTCTTCCACAAAAAGCTCCATACTTGCAAAAGCTTCGTCGAGGACGACAAAGTCAAGGAGGGGGGAGTGTTGATGACACAACATATATTTCTTGGATCCACTCTATTTTCATCATCATTTGTACCTTTTTCTACCTTTCATTCAATATAATAAAGCACTCTTGTATAGGTGTGTGTGAGTGCCACACTAGAGAATAAGTGGGATTCATTCTCCTTTCAGTCTAAAAATCCCATGTAGCATGCATTTTTGCCCATTTTGTATATGAAGAGGTCTATACCTCTCATTTTGGGAGAGCATTCTGAAAAGTAATGAGATTATGCTAGTTCATAGAATGACTCTAGCTCTCTTGTCATCATGATGTGCATGTGTACTTGTTCTCTTCTTGTCTAATGCTTATGACATGTTAATGTGTGATTACATCATGATTATGCTTGTGATTATGATTATGTGCATCACCAGCAATGCTCATGTCATGTCCTCTTATTAATTACCTTGTTAATCGTGCATTGAAAAAGCGCCATTATGTCTGTTGAGTGCTTCTATGCAGACATTTGGGTGTCATTAGATGCTTCCCGGATTGACAAGTGTGAGTTGTGATGCTACAACATCAACGGGAGGATAAGATGATAGCTCCACCAATGGGAGTCAAATTCACTCAAGCATTAGAAAATCCCAAACGAGAAACAAAAGATAAGAAATGGCTACTTCTACTGCTATGAAAGTGAAGCAAGACATCCCAAAGACTCTTTATTCAAAAAGGGGACTTGGAAGCCTCAATGATTTAGAAAAGGAGAAACTTGAAGGAATGTAGATCATTCCAAACACTCCTCGTTTAATGAGGCGACTTGGAACAAGACAAAAAAGAAAGTTGGAAACAATCCCAAAACAAGGAGTTGAGATAATAAGCTATCCAATCAAGCTCAAGAGATTATTGCATAAAGCACCCATAGGATCACACATCAACCCATACCCACAATCTAGCCTAGCCACTACAAATACTCAAGAAGGGCATTCATCAGAGCATCTTGAGAAATATTCTCCAAGGGGGAAACTAGACAAGGAATGTCTAATAATATGTTGGCAGTTTATTGAAACTACTTCAACATTACCAGAAACTATTTCCAAGGAGTCAATCAAGGATCCATAAGTTGGTTCCATGACTATATGTTAAGTGTGTTAAACTAGAAATCGGACCAAAGATGAGATGGCTCCTTATAGTTGCTCAGTTAGGGCACTTTGCTAAACATATGGTCAAATTTCTTATTGATATGGGTGCCATACCTAATGTGATGAGACTATATCTAGTATAGACTTGGAAGTCTAAAATGAAGCCCATTGAGTCCTACCTTAGTTGGCTTAGGAGCCAATCAAACACCCTGTGTTTGAGAATTTTCAATTCTCCATGCATTTGGGCAAAGACAAATTATTTATAAAATTTATAGTGTGAGGATCAGGATCTAATAAAAAATATCATCTTGGGACAAGGTTGGATTTTTGACAATTCAATAGTTCTGAACCTAGCCAAAGGCAACATGATACTCAAGTGGCAAGGAAGGAATGTCATGGTACCTCTTTTCACTTCCTCATCACTTACCTATTGGATTCCGATTGAGACTCCCAAAACTTTGAGCCACTCTCTCATGTTGTAAGCATAACCAAGCCACCATTTCCTAATTAAGTTACAACCAAACACAAATGTAAAAAAGTACAAAAGAAACATAGGTACCCAAGAAAGCGCACATCTCAAGTATCGAAACAATATTGGCTACCTAAGTCTCTTATCATGACAAAAGAATCTCAATCACATATTTGGGTGCCCAAAAAGACTCATAACATTCAAGGAGAAAAAATCCTCAGATAAAAAGCCACTACAAAGTGAGAAGTTGCCATTTAAAGATCCACAACATGTAATAAAACCAAATTTGGATACCTCTAAATATTAGTGTCTCATGTGATGGATATAATCAAGTATCGGTTCCTACATCTTTACTTTAGGCTAGATCTATATAACATGCATCAACGAGGTCTCTTGATTATGAAAAAAATAGGTTGAAGAGAATAAGGGGTGGAGCCTCACAAGAAACCTTTTTTACCTAAATCCCATAGAGGCAGGTTTAAGCCTTGAATCACACACTAAAATGAGTTTATATAGGGACATAAATTAGAAACCAAGGGCGAAAGATCCTAGGCTCATATGGAAGTGGATACCAAAGCAGTATGTGCAACCAAGAAATACCACAACAAATATTACACACGTCCCAAGGAGATGTTTCATTCGTTCTCGAGACCTCTTAATCATCCCTTCAATGGTAATAACACCCTTCACTCCACTCTCCATCAAGGAATTTTCACAAAAATTAAAATCATTAGTAAACAGTCAAGATCATCATTTTTCAATGA
This sequence comes from Ceratopteris richardii, assembly GCA_020310875.1. Taxonomy (NCBI): domain Eukaryota; kingdom Viridiplantae; phylum Streptophyta; class Polypodiopsida; order Polypodiales; family Pteridaceae; genus Ceratopteris; species Ceratopteris richardii. The sequence continues at coordinate 40,388,855 of CM035414.1, read as the reverse complement.
CAAGCATGTTAGTGAGAATGTACTAGAAATAGTACATACATATGTTTGGGGTCCTGCAAAGACCACATCTATGGGTAGTTGCAGGTTTTATGTTACTTCCATTGATGAAAAGACACGGAAAGTATGGGTATATTTCATGAAAGAGAAGAGTTAGGTGTTCACCTACTTTCAACATTTTAAGGCTATGGTGGAAAAGCAGAGAGGAAAGTATATTTAGATATCAAGGTATGATGGAGGAGGTGAATACATGTGAAATGACTTCAGCAAATTTCTTAAAGTCATCAAATTCAATGTTAGTTTTTATGCAAGTACATACCACAACAGAATGGTGTTAATGCAAAAATAGACATACTGTAGACATAGCAAGAGCTTTGATGGCTGAAAAAAATATACCTCATTGTTATTGGGCAGAAGCTATGCATATTGCTATATACATCATGAACAGAACTCGGACTATTAGATATAGCAAGAGATTTAATGGCTGAGAAGAATATGCCTTACTATTATTTGGCCAAAAGTTATGCATATTGTTGTATACATCATGAATAGAACTCCGGCTCTTGATATACATCAAGTTACACTTCAATAGAAGTCTATAGGTAAAAAGCAAAACTTATCACATATGAAAGTATTTGGCTCGTGATCCAAATGAGTTGAGAATGAAGCTTGATCGAAAAATAGAAAAATGTATCTTCATTGGATACTCGGTTGAACAAAAGGGATATAAATGTTATAAGCCACTCACATGACAAGTGAAGATAAGTACACATGTGGTCTTTGATGAAATGTCAAGCTTCTTTATAGATGCCAAAGATGGACTTAATCTTGAATCAAATGACAAAGAAAATGTTGAAAAATAAAGTGCAAAATCTCAAGTTTTGAGTGGACCAGATGCATCAGCAAGCAATATTTCCAACTCAAATCCATTCACTCGAAGATTGCATGGAAATTTGAGTTCAACAAATTCATCAAATAAATCCAAGAAAGGTAAAGAAAAGCTTTTTGCTGGTAATGAAACATCTATAGGTTTTGAAGACATTGATGGAGATTCAAGCAATTCAAAAAAGAGCCTTGATGAGGAACTTGGATTGCCCTATGTGAAGACTCCAAGAGTAAGAAAGGCACATGCAGATGATACAAAGAGAAGTGACCTAGGACCATGAAGATCTAGGAGGATGTGGAATCTAGTGCAGTGATTGACATATGATAGTTATATGGCTCATCATTGTGCCTACATGACAAAGGTAATACAAGATGCTAAACCCTCTTGTTCAGAAGGTGCAATTGGAAATGTAGATTGGAAAAGAGTTATGGATGAGGAGATGGCTGCAGTTTATGGAGAGGAAACATGGAAGTAGGTTCCATTGCCACAAGGAAAGAAACCCATAGGATGCAAGTGGGTTTACAAGGTAAATCACAATGTTGATGGTAGCATACGTAGGTACAAAGCCTATGAATTAAGTGTTTTTTGGATAATTTTTTTGTAATGGGAGAAATCGAAAGGGAATTTCCTTCCATGATCTCTCTTGAACATAAGTATTTGGGGATTTGCATAAGGTAAAATAAGGGATTACTCTTTCCTAATTGAGTTCATCACTACTATATTGTGTTCAAATTTTTTGATAGTATTAAGGAATTCTTATTCTCAAGGAAAATCTATACTAACAAAGTGATGTTTCAAAATCCATCAAATCCTAATGATGCTCTTGTGGTATCATCTAAAATGTGCATTGATGGGTTTTTTTACACAATCACGTGGTTTGATCTTTCAAACACTTCATTGTTTAAAACGTCTCACTCATTTCACTTAAAACTATTATGTGAATATCTTGTAAAAACACATATTGATTCTTTTTAGAAGGACCTAGTAGAAACTTATTTACACATAAAAAAACACTTAAAAAAACAATCAAAAACCTGAACAAATATTAAAAAGCACTCTAAAAACTAAAAATTTATTTCAACATGGGAAAGAAAAAAAGCAAAAGAGAGAAGCAATTGGGGTAAGATTGAAAAATAAAAGGGAGACAAACATGACATGCATGAAATAATCTCACATAAAGGTAAAACCTCTAGAGAAAAATTGCAAGGAGTCAAGGAAATGGGTGAAATATTTGTGGGGGTAGGCTCCTTACTTGGAACAAAAGAGTATAAAAATACTTTTCTTTTTATATAAGCATAGGATATGACCATAGATGAATGAGTGTTTTTATCAACCCTAATTGTGAGTGGAATTTATTTCATATTGATTTAGTGACTATCATTTTGGTAAGCATTCAACCAAGCACTCATTTCTTTATCCTCATGAATGGTGAAAATTATGATTGCATGGGTCAAGTTGTGTTGTTTGTTATGGTGGATGATATAATTTTTGGAAACATTCTTTGTCATGGAAGGTATAGATGAAGACTTGACCATTGGCACTCAAAGGTCTGTTAAACAAAATCATGAAGAATGTGAGGTGTCTTGCCCATCTATTGTGTCCACCCCTATGTGTGTGTCTATTGAAAATCCTAATGATTATCCTCATTGTAAGGATTGCAAACATAACCATCTTTTTAGAGATTGTGCTTTTAATCTGCAAAATAGTATTTCCCCTCATGCTTTTTTATCTAATCCTTCTATGAGTAAGTTATAGGAAACTTTGCAGATTGGAGAAATGGAGGACTTCAAGTGTTTGGAGAATGTGGAAGGGCCCTCTCTTCCTCTAAACTTGGATTCCCCTCATGACTCCATGAGCAAGGATATGCTACACTTGGCTCATCAAGAAGAGGATAAGAAAATACTTTGTATCAATGCTATGGAAAATGATGTCGAATCTATGGTCCATCATGACAATCCATCACACATTTGTATATCTAGAGATTCTACATGTAATAAGGATAAATGTATCACTAAATCTCTAGATCAAACTCAAACCACACAACTCTATGATCCATTGCATGAGCATGATGTATGTATAGAAACTCAACCTTTGTTGAATTGCCCATGTAAAGATGAGTTTTCCCTAAAGTCTCACATAGAAGGCCCAAAAGACCCCTACATCAAGAAGAAGAAATCACATTACCCCTCTAATGTAAAGCAAATTTGGGTGGCCAGGCAATTACTTAGAGCCCAACCAAATCGCATTGTGATATCGGTACCAAAGAAATCCCTTGTACAAAATCAATGCTCTCACAAACAAATCCATAATCCATGGTCTAGAGCCATCATGCCTTATCTTCAAGAAAGACCACTTCCAACAAAAGGATCTAAAGCAATCAAGCCAAAACCCAAGAAAGATCCAAGGAGAAACTTCAAGGCAATGGCCAGCAAAGCAAAGACATATTGGCGGCCTAAAACCTCCTCGTGCAGCATCCATGGGTGTCAAACCCAACCTTGCCCAATGCACAGCATATGTTCAAGATGCACACCAAGTATGCACGTGAATAGGGCCTCATCCAAAGGCCAAGTATTATGCACACTAAGTCTAATCTAGTCACAAAGAAGGCACGTGTACATACATTGCAAAAATGTTCTTTTTATTTTTCTTTTTTCAGGTTGGTGGACAAAGGTATCATCCATTTCAAATGATTGATGGAAAAGGAAAGGTTCGTGGAGTTGTACATTTGGAGAAAACCTCATCATCACCTCGCCCTTGAGCACTTTGCTCAAGATCCATCCATTTTTTCACCATTGTTTTCTATATGCATTTTTTAGAGTATGCATAAGATAGGGTCTCATCATAAGACCGTGCATAGACACTTTTTTGTCTACCACCCATGCACCCTTAGTCCCCACTCATGCTCATGGACTAAGAAGAGATGAATAAATTTTATCTATTTGTATCTATCATCTACATTTTTTCATTTCATTCTCATACATCATCCATCCCTTACAAAATAAAAGACAAGAAAAGAAAAGAAAGAAATACAAAGAACTCTAGCATATTCTTCCCATCTATATGAGGGAAAAGTCCCAAGTTAAAAGGAGCTCGACTAAAAACATGCAAAAAGCAAGATGAAGAAAAGGAACAAAGCAAAGCACTCCAATGACACAAGGATCATGCAATCAAAAGAAACTTCTACACACTCTTCCACAAAAAGCTCCATACTTGCAAAAGCTTTGTTGAGGACGACAAGGTCAAGGAAGGAAGGAGTATTGATGAAACAACATATATTTCTTGGATCCACTCTAATTTCATCATCGTTTGTACCTTTTTCTACCTTTCATTCAGTTTAATAAAGCAGTCTTGTACAAGTGTGTGTGAGTGCCACACTAGCGAATAAGTGGGATTCATTCTCGTTTCAGTCTAAAAATCCCACATAGCATGCATTTTTGCCCATTTTGTATATAAAGAGGTCTATACCTCTCATTTTGGGAGAGCATTCTGAGAAGTAATGAGATTATGCTAATTTGTAGAATGACTCTAGCTTTCTTGTCATCGTGATGTGCATGTGTACTTGTTCTCTTGTTGTCTAACACTTATGACACGTTAATGTGTGATTACGTCCTGATTATGCTTGTGATTAGGATTATGTGCATCATTAGCAATGCTTATGTCATGTCTTCTTGTTATTTACCTTGTTAATCATGTGTTAACAAAGCGCCATTATGTCTACTGAGTGCTTCTATGCAAACATTTGGGTGTCATGAGATGCTTCCCGGATTGACAATTCTGAGTTGTGATGCTACAACATCAACAGGAGAATAAGATGATAGCTCCACCAATGGGAGTCAGATTCACTCAAGCATTAGAAAATCCCAAACGAGAAACAAAAGATAAGGAATGATTACTTCTACTACTATGAAGGTGAAGCAGAACATCCCAAAAGGCTCTTAATTCAAAAAGGGGACTTGGAAGCCTCAATGATTTAGAAAAGGAAGAAACTTGAAGGATGTAGATCATTCCAAAGGCTCCTCATTTAAAGAGGTGACTTGGAACAAGACAAAAAAGAAAGTTGGAAACAATCCCAAAACAAGGAGTTGAGATCATAAGGTATCCTATTAAGCTCAAGGGATTATTGCATAAAGCACCCCTAGGATCATACATCAACCCATACCCACAACCTAGCCTAGCCACTACAAATACTCAAGAAGGGTATTCAGCAGAGCATCTTGAGAAATATTCTCCAAGGGGGAAATTAGACAGGGAATGTCTAATAACTATTTCCAAGGATTCATTCAAGGATCCATAAGTTGGTTCCATGTGTATATGTTAAGTGCGTTAAACTAGAAATCGGACCAAAGATGAGATGGCCCATTATAGATGCTCAATTAGGGCACTTTGCTAAACATATGGTCAAATTTTGTATTGATATGGGTGCCATACCTAATGTGATTAGACTATATCTAGTATAGACTTGGAAGTCTAAAATGAAGCCCATTGAGTCCTACCTTAGTTGGCTTAGGAGCCAATCAAACACCCTATGTTTGAGAATTTACAATTCTCCATGCATTTGGGCAAAGAGAAATTATCTATAAAATTTATAGTGTGAGGATGAGGATCTAATAAAAAATTTTATCTTGGGAAAAGGTTGGATTTTTGACAATTCAATAGTTCTGAACCTAGCCAAAGGCAACATGATACTCAAGTGGCAAGGAAGGAATGTCATGGTACCTCTTTTCACTTCCTCATCACTTACCTACTAGATTCTGATTGAGACTCCAAAAACTTTGAGCCACTCTCTCATGTTGTAAGCATAACCAAGCCACAATTTCGTAATTAAGTTACAACCCAACACAAATGTAAAAAAGTACAAAAGAAACATAGGTACCCAAGAAAGCACACATCTCAAGTATCGAAACAATATTGGCTACCTAAGTCTCTTATCATGACAAAAGCATCTCAGTCACATATTTGGGTGCCCAAAAAAACTCATAACATGATTTGAGGATTCTCCTCATCATTTCATGGAGAAAAAATCCTCAGATAAAAAGCCACTTCAAAGAAAAAAGTCCCCATGTAACGATCCACAACATTTAATAAAACCAGATTTGGATACCTCTAAATATTAGTGTATCATGTGATAATCAAGTATCGGTTCCTACATTTTTACTTTAGGCTAGATCTATACAACATTCATCAACAAGGTCTCTTGATGATGAAGAAAATAGGTGGAAGAGAATAAAGGGTGGAGCTTTACAAGAAACCTTTTTGACCTAAATCCCATAGAGGCAAGTTTAAGCCTTGAATCACACACTAAAATGAAGTTATATAGGGACATAAATTAGAAACCAAGGACGAAAGATCCTAGGCTCATATGGAAGTGGATACCAAAGCAATATGTGCAACCAAGAAAGACCACAACAAATACTACACACGTCCCAAGGAGATGTTCCATTCATTCTCAAGACCTCTTAATCACCCCTTCAATGGTAGTAACACCCTTCACTCCACTCTCCATCAAGGAATTTCCACAACAATTAAAATCATTAGTAAACAGTCAAGATCATCATTTTTCAATGACAAGCATGTTAGTGAGAATGTACTAGAAATAGTGCATACATATATTTGGGTTCCTTCAAAGACCACATCTATGGGTAGTTGCAAGTTTTATGCTACTTCCATTGATGAAAAGACACGGAAAGTATGGGTATATTTCATGAAAGAGAAGAGTGAGGTGTTCACCCACTTTCAAAATTTTAAGGCTATGGTGGAAAAGCAGAGAGGAAAGTATATTCAAATATTAAGGTCTGATGGAGGAGGTGAATACATGTCAAATGACTTTAGCAAATTTCTTAAAAGTCACAGAATTCAAGGTTAGTTTTTATGCAAGTACACACCACAACAGAATGGTGTTAATGCAAAAATAGACATATTGTAGAAATAGCAAGAGCTTTGATGGTTGAGAAGAATATACCTCACTCTTATTGGGCACAAGCTTTGCATACTACTGTATACATCATGAACAGAACTCCGACTGTCAGAAATAGCAAGAGCTGTAATGGCTGAGAAGAATATGCCTCACTATTATTGGGAAAAAGCTATGCATATTGATGTATACATCATGAATAGAACTCCGACTCTTGATATACATCAAGTTACACTTCAAGAGAAGTCGATAGGTAATAAGCCAAACTTATCACATATGAAAGTATTTGGCTGTATTGCATATGTACATGATCAGATGAGTTGAGAATGAATCTTGATCGAAAAATAGAAAAATGTATCTTCATTGGATACTCGCTTGAACAAAAGGGATATAAATGTTATAAGCCACTCACACGACAAGTGAAGGTAAGTAGACATGTGGTGTTTGATGAAGTGTCAAGCTTCTATATAGATGCCAAAGATCGACTTAATCTTGAATCAAATGACAAAGAAAATGTTGAAAAATCAAGTGCAGAATCTCAATTTTTTAGTTGACCAGATGCATTCCTAAGCAATATTTCCAACTCAAATCCATTCACTCGAAGATCGCATGGAAATTTGAGTTCAACAAATTCATCAAATACATCCAAGAAAGGTAAAGAAAATCTTTTTGCTGGTAATAAAACATCTATAGGTTTTGAAGACATTGATGGAGATTCAAGCAATTCAAAAAAGAGCCTTGATGAGGAACTTGGATTGCCTTGTGTGAAGACTCCAAGAGTAAGAAAGGCACATGCAGATGATACAAAGAGAAGTGACCTAGGACCAAGAAGATCTAGGAGGATGTGAAATTCAGTGTAGTGATTGACATATGGTAGTTATATGGCTCATCATTGTGCCTACATGACAAAGGTAATACAAGATGCCAAACCCTCTTGTTTAGAAGGTGCAATTGGAAATGTAGATTGGAAAAAAGCTATGGATGAGGAGATGGCTGCAGTTTATGGAAAGGAAACATGGAAGTTGGTTCCATTGCCACAAGGAAAGAAAACCATAGGATGCAAGTGGGTTTACAAGGTAAATCACAATGTTGATGGGAGCATAAGTAGGTACAAAGCACGATTGGTAGCAAAAGGATATGCACAAACATATGGCATTGATTATGAGGCAACATTTGGCCCTAAAGCTAAAATGTCTAATGTCAGAACACTTGTTGCATTAGCTACCACAAAAGGATGGACTTCGCATCAGATGGATGTGAAGAATGGTTTCCTACATGGTGAGTTACAAGAACAAGTATACATGGAACAACCACAATGATATGAAAGTTCAAAGCACCTAGAATATGTTTGCAGGTTGCAAAAGGCCTTATGTGGTCTTAAGCAAGGTCCTCCTGAATGGCATGCAAGGATTGCTAATTACTTAACCACCATTGGGTTTTCTATGTGTGATGTAAATAATTCACCATGTGCAAGGAAGGGTGATGATGGCATCAGGATTGTGGCTATTTATGTTGATGACTTTATTGTAGGTGGTGATAATGAAGAAAGCATCATTAGGAAAAAAAAGTGAACCCTACATGGGCCTTGTAAGGATTCCTAATTTTTAGGGATTAATCTTAATCTTGTACTTTGTTAAGGGGACAAAGTGCATTTAATAGAGCACTTTTTGGTAGGCTGAAGTAGGCTTTTTTTAGGTTGAGCTAGGATCTTCTCTCTCTTTTGCACATAGAGAGAGAGAGAGAGAAAATCCACTTTCCACCTCATCAAATCCATCCATCTTTATGAATAAAAAAATGACTTTTCTGAAAAAGTCTCTTTTTGAGGTATTCTTTATTCAAGATGGCCCATACTTTTATGTATATGTTAGAACTTAAATTTTTTAGTCATGTTTTTAAAAAAAATACTTTAAAAAAACATAATTTTCAAAATCCCTCCAAAAGTTAAGTGCCACATCATCAAACTCATAACTTTGGTTGCTCCAAAACATGAATTTGAATAAAAGTTCATTTTTCCTCTAACACACTGAAAAAAGTCATTTTGACCTATCCACATAGCAAAACACACTTTCTTTCTTGCACACAGCCATTGTACAAGCCATCCAGCCATCTCCGTGCTTCTTCCCATTCGATGCTTGAGTTTTGGAACATCATGGTGCTCACATGTATTACGAACATGACACCAGCACCAATGTGTGCTCCTCACACAAAGAGTGTACATGTTCGTGTTCCACAGAATTTGCACCAACAACTAGAGGTAGCAATGACAGAGATTCTCAAAATGAACGACGTGCAGCTGGAGAGAAGAATATTGATCTTTGGGTCAATGGTGCTCTGTATCCCTTAGATCCCATGGCTAATGTTCATCCTAGATTCCATAGTATCTCCACATTTCTACAATTCCTTGGTAGCAGTGAAGATGAATTTCTAGGCTATTGCAAGCGATTGTCTAACCATTCTACATCTATAGCAAATTATTTGATTCAACAATGTCATCACAACCATTTCAAGATACACAGTCTAGAGTGCTATACACACTTTAGAAAGTGCTATCAAATCTTTGGATGAGCACAAGAATAGACTCCAGCAAGATGTGGAAGAAAAGGAGAGCACAATTATAAAGTTAAAATCCAATCTTTCACAACTAAAAGAGAATCCACTTGGGATGAGATATAGGAAATGACCATTATCATCCTTTCAAGCTCTTTCAACTGGTGGTGGAGCACGAAAGTGACATATTTACGCACTTAGGTATGTGTTTCACTTGTTTATTTATGTAAAAAGACTTTTCGATTAAGTTTCTTATTGTGTAGTTCATTTCTTGAAGATGCGACTACTTCTTCAACAACGGAGGATCAATTGAAGTTTCTAAATTCTTGTCTTAGCAACAAACATGTGCTTATGATTTTGGACTCACCAATAGGAAATCGCATCAAAACCCAAGTGATTAAAGATTTTGTAGGCAACTTAGAAGATATTATTATTCCTAGTGAGGTACAGATGATATGTGATGAAGCAGGTGTTAGTACAAGAGCATACACTACATTGTACAATCTTTTGAAGCAGGCTCTGCAAAACAAAGTTAGTTTCCAAAGCATTTTTCCATCCCCTTACAAGGTATCTGTGAAGAAGAAGATGACCAATGAGGATGTAACCAATACTCTTGGCAATTACCTGCATATAGAAGATGTTATGCCTGCATCCATTTATCATTCATCTACATCAAAGAAAGAGTTGAAAAACACATCTAGAAAGGGATTCATCTACACAAAGTACAATATATTTGTCGATTTGGAGAGGCTTCAAAAGAAAATGGTTAAATTTTACAAATCCACAATTCAAGGTATATCCATTGTTTTGATAATGACATTCATAGTATTTTTAATAATATAATGTTTGTTATTTGATTTAGATGGTGGTTCCAAACTCAAGTTTGTATTGAAGCTAGACGAATGTCAAATCATAAAGGGACGACGTATGGAGAGACTTAGTGTGACACTCATGAACGAAGCTATGGCCCATGCCATTATTGATGAAATTGAAGAATTTACCCATCACTTTACATATAGTGTCCAATCCGAGAGAGATATATCGTGGTTAGGCGCTATTGAAGTACCTAAAGAATCCAATGATGTTCTTAGATGGATTTTCAGTAGAACCCCATGGATCACAAAGGTGATAACTTCTCAAATTCATTGTGTCAAAATCACTGTAGAAGGCCTAGGTGATTTTGAAGGAAAGACCTATGCATGATCATAATAGACAATGACTCTCAAGTTGATCTTTGTAATAAGAGAAAGAAGGTTTGGTCGAGCTTTGATAAGTTGGTAGGCTTGATGGGTCTAACTAGGTCAGTGCTATTCAACATCTTGTTTCAAGAAACATTAGTGGAGTTCACCAAGTGTTTGATTCAATCTTGGGGAGAGAGCAATATAACACACTACATTGTGAGTGTAATCTTCTTCTACAAGTGTTCATTGCACTTACCTTTTCCAATGTACTTAACAATTTTTAGCATATTTTGTTTGCACATGGAGCTTATTTCATGCATCGATATGGGTCATTAGAGATTTTGAGTACCCAAGGAATGGAAAAGTCACACTACAAAGCGATGGGTGTCTACTTCAAAAACACGTGACATGGTGGTGGTCCAATGCAATCAAACTACATGGAGGAGATGTTTAATTGGTTTTATCGTACTACCTTCTCGAGAAAGGTTTTCATGGAACGACTTAGGTATTCAAAATTGGCAAAACTTGCGAGAGCGATGCAACATAACATTGCCATTGAGAAATGGAAGTCATCATTAGGACCTCTCCATCATGCTCAGTGGCATGCTAGGAGACAATGAGAAGGCTCAGCCTGGAAGTAAAGTTTCAATTTGTTATTTCCCATTATGTGGTAAAACCTATGATTATTGTAATCTTGGTTTCAATGTGTTATTATTTATATTATAATATTTTGTATGGTTTTAAACAGGTTTTGTCCATTCTAGCATGAACAAACAGTTTTTTTTTAAAACTCTATAAATAGAGAGAACTCACTTCATTTCACACTTTTTGCAACTCAAGAGAATGGCATGCACCAAGCAACGTGTGTTCTTTCCTTGCCCTCATCTAGGGATACAATGCCCACCATGGTTGCAACCCCCCCAAAGACCACGAAGTGGTTCCCAAAGCACATATGTGCCTATATCACATGATGGCACACTACCTGGGAGCAATCCAGCACGAGAACATGAAGTGTCCAATAGAGAGGAGTATTTCACTCCAAGATGATCAGATTCAATTTCAGATGATGAGCCACCAACAAGGACACCCATCAAGGAAAGACCCAAACAAAAGCTGATGAGAAGGGTTGTATCAGAGAGTGATGAGGAGTCATCCCCGAACAATGAAAGCAGCAATCAACCACCATGGAATGATATGCAAATTGCCAATGAGCCAGAGGGTGACACATGGAGGCAAGATACTTCCACAAGGACAAGGGCAAATACCAACAGAGGAGGAAAGGGAGCAAAGTCAACAACCACATCGACAAAAAAATATGCAAGATGAAGTTGGACCCTCACATCATGTACATTGGAGAAAAAAAGACCATCAACCACGAAATAGACCTCAATGATAGCCAAACATACCTCCCAACGCAAGAGCTCCACAAAGACGAAGGAGGCACTGCAGGGCTTTTGCAGAGATACAACACTACCAAAAGTCTATTGAGCCACTCATACCACAAAGAGCTTTTGCAAGGGTAGTAAAAGAGGAACTACAAAGCTACCGTGCACGTCTACGAATACAAGGGATAGCACTTGAAGCACTTCAAGAGGCAGTTGAGGCCTACCTCAACTCCATGCTTGAGGACTCTAACGTGTGTGCTATCCATGCCAAGAGAGTAACCATACAACCCAAGGACATTCAGCTAGCAAGAAGAATTAGACAAAATAACCCATGACATGTGTATATTGTACCCTTTGATAGGCCTACTTTGTGATGTAATACAATGAATAATAGAAAATTTTGTTTTTACCTATATTCTTTGTGTCTTTTTTTTCTCTCACTCTCTCTATCTTTGACTCCCCACCATAATTGTATGCAAATAACTTTTCTTTTAGTCAGTTATATATGGAATGAGTTGAACATGCATGCATTTGCCTATTGTTTTGTGACTAGATATGTACATGTTGTACCTAATTATGCCCCACATGCCATTTTCATGCCAAAAAACCCCAGCCATAGAAACGCGGGATTCAGCCCTGCAAATTTTTTGCACGGCTGAATTCCACATTTCTATGGCTGGGGTTTTTTTTGAATTTTCGGCCTTGTGTATGCAAAATATGTATAGATGAGATGTTACGTGTGTTTAATACATAGGCTATTCACTACAGGTAATCTTGGCTTGCTCTCACTTTAGTGTAAACTTGATGCCACCCATTACCAAGAGAAATTGAACAATATCATAATTTCCCATACATTAGAGCCCCTATAAACACTAGAAAAGGCCAAAAAAGCCCCAGCCACAAAAATGCGAGAATCAGCCCTGCAAAATTTTTGTAGGGTTGATTCCTGCATTTGTATGGTTGGGGTTTTCTATGGTTGGGGTTTTTTGGCCATTTTTATGCCTTTTATGAAACCCTAGAGACCATAGCCAGAATAGATAGACCATACACCATGATCAAAAAAACTTAAAATTACATACAATTTGTGGAGACAATGGTAGGTTCAATTTATGAAGCACATTTCATACATAGGACTAGACAAATAAGGAAAAACTAAAGCTTGTATTATCCAAACATTTTCATCATTTCTCAGCTATCTTCAATTTCTCTACAACTTTCTTTCTCCTTTGGAGAGATTGAGGCAGCTGGTAAGTCAATACAGATCTTCATATTACATGGGGGTCTTGCATTCCCAGACCCATGGCCATACCTATTTGCCTAGTACTTTTCCTCTAAAATTAAGTCCTATGTAGTTACAACTAAGGATTTACTAACCAAAATGACACAATCAGTGCCTTGGGTAATTGTACATAGACACAAAAGTTTGCTAAGGGCCTTCAAGCACCAAGTCATAAAGTGCCCATCCGGACTATAGTCTTTATGTATGATAACAAAATCATCCTATGGCAACTTTTCAATGTAGTTTGTCAAGGATGAACCACTCCCGCGAGAAGCTCGATCCCCACCAGATCTTGCTACGAACTTGTCCAGCTCAATTGCTTCCTATTAAGAAAAAATGAGAATTCAAGCTCTTACTTTGTTAACTTAAAATTATCCATTTATTTAATTTTATTACCACTTACATCATGAAGCTTGTCTTCTTCCTCCCCTCTTCCAAGGGCATCAAGATCAATGCTAGAGTGGGCCATGCCACTCTGCTCTACTACGGGGGATTTAAGAACTTTTTGCTTCATTATCCTCTCCTGTGATGCGCTGAACTCCTCCTCCATAGTATAACTGTTGTCATCTTTTAAAATATCAACACACACCATTGCTATGGTGTCTGCCACAGAATCCCCAAGTGGGAATTCCTTCTTTTCAAGTATGTCAAATGTGTTGTCAAGTGGAACATCTGACATTGTGGAGAGAATACTCAAGCATTCGTCTAGACGTAGACCAAATGCCTTCTAAATTTCATGAAGAAAAATAAATTCCTCTCCATCCACAAAGATGATGGAGAGATATTCAAATTCCACCTCTGGTAATGTGGGCTCAAAGGGATTGAGATTTGAAGGGGGGCCTCCTCCATGCTTGATTGCTCACGTAGTTTGTCCTCAACACCACCAGGAAATTCTTGGTGGATTGTAATGCTTTCTTTGGCAAAATTTATGGCCTCAGGCTGAGGCTCATTATTCTCCTTAACAAAACCCCCAATGACAAGGTTGGGGAGTTCAACAGGTGTAGGTTCGGGCTCCTCATTAACAATAAAATATGTTTTTGCAATGTAGGAAAGGTACTTTGTACCCATCCTCTTCTTTTTATTAAGTTTCTTTACTAATGGCACGGAGTCATCTAATAAGTGCCCTGCATTTTCAGCAATTGCCATGAAGTGCTTAAGGCACTTCATGAAGGCTTCATCGCCTTTGTGTATGTAGAGTAAAAGGTCACATGGAACCCATTTACCCTCATAAGGTGGTATTTCTATAGAGTAATGCAAGATGTAGTACTCAAGGAACTCTATGATTTCCTTGAGCACATCAGAGTTCAGTTGAATTGTTTTGTCTAGATCAGGGACTCTAGACAATAGGTCATACAAGTGTTTTTGACCTTTGAACTCATTTGATTTCAAGAACTCATTGAAGAGCTCACGAGGACGTTTGGGTTGCAGGGTACTGGAGGTTGAGGCAGCCATTGCACGTGATACTATCTTGTGTGCATGCTATGTGAGTGCTTCTAGCTCTTCTTGGTTGCAAAAGTGAGAAATGAGAGAATAAGTGTTGCTCTTATGGTAGTTTCAAAATTTTAAAGTGAGTCGGACCCATTTTAAAACTAAAACTGATACCTTCAAATAAAACAATCATGCACAGAACTCTCAAAAAAAAAACTTTGGCTCATAAAAAAGATTGAACAGAATCATTAACCAGAATAAGATACACTGTTGAGATATCAAGCTCAACATGTGATGATCCAGGATGACACGTACCAGTTTTTCGTTTCTCTGACATGTATAGTGGTCACGTCGGTATATGTCAGGGATATTTCATTGAGCTTTATTAGATTTATCTACCGAGAGTGATGGCACATTTGTTTCTTTCCAGCTCACTCATTCGCAGAAATTAGGTTTTTCCTTATGTACTGATCTTTATATATTGCACTTGTTGTATTCTTGTTTTGAGGTCATTCTTGTACATTCCTTTTATGTAATAGAAGAAGAAGAAGAAGATCATTCTTCCTTGCCTCAATTTGTGTGTGTGCTTCTCCTTGAGAGTGAGAGTGTGTGTGTGAGCTCTCTTCCTTATTTCCTTCCTCGTGACATGGTATGAGAGCTAGTGTGGCTATAGAGAGCTCGTGGAGAAAGCGACGGTGAAGACTACGTGGCAAGGCGTGGAGAAAACGTGATTTCACAAATGGCCTCCATTTGCTATGAAAATTGGCGTGAAGGTAGAAGACCTCAAAATATTTTCAAGAGTTATCCCTTTAGGGTCACTTGTTTTTGTCAGTTCGAAGTTTCGGAGCCATTTCGACCTCTGAATCGAGCCCACAAGGTGGGGCCCACAGAAAAACCAGGTTAGTTTTAGAAACTGTAACTTGCATTGTGTTTGGCGACACTCATATATTCCAGATCCAGAATTTCAAGCGATTCCATGTACTGTTGGTACACGAAACCTCTATTTTTCTGAGATCGAACTGTCACGTCATAGTGCGATAGTGTTCAAGCAGAAGTGCTGCCTGTAGTGTTTTGCAGTGTTGTGAATTCTTGCAGAAATGGCAAACGCAGATGGAATGAGTTAGCTTATGAGCGATAAGCTAGACAAGAACGACTTCCATGCTTGGAGATTCAGAATGACGAATTTCCTGATGGGAAAAGGCTACTAGAAGTACATCGAAGGAGAGAATGAAAATGCTTTGCAGTTACCAGAAAGGAATCGGACTGCAGACCAGTTAAGAGCATATGAGGAATGGAATCAAGGAGCACGAAAGGTAATGTATTGGCTATTTGTTAGCATACACGATAGCATGATTGGACACATACAGGATGCAAAGACTCCAAAAGAGTCTTGGAACGGTTTGGTCACTTTGTATGAGACTAATACAAAGGCACGGAAATTGCAACTCAAGAACGAGTTGCATACATTGGCAAAGAAGAGCATGTCGATAAGTGACTACACTCTAAAAATCAAAAGCATATGTGAGTCACTTGCATCTATTGATGTGAATGTAGATGATGATGATAAGGTGGAAGTGTGCCTTCGTGGTTTAGGAGCTGCATATAAGCAGTTCAAAACTTCCATACAGACTAGGGAAAATATTTTGAATTTTGTCGATCAGGTATCTATGCTGATTATTGAAGAAAAGGATCTTGGTGAGGATTCAAGGAAAGCCCAATTCTGAGCAAGTATTCTACTATGGCAAAGGAAGAGGCAGAGTTACAGGTTTTGGAAGTGGAAGAGGAAACAGTAACCAAGACCAAGCTCAACAACAGAATCATGCAGGAGGAAGAGGACAGTTTCCAGGCAGGGGGAGCCAAAGAGGTCATAGAAATTTCCAAAGAAATGATTCAGGTAATGATAGTAAAGGATGCTGGAATTGTGGTAAACCTGGATACTTTGAACGTGATTGCAGGTTGAAGAATCAAAATAACAAAAGGCAGCAAAACAACTATGCATCCACCAGTGCAGATGATTCTGAGAATCTGTTTATGGTTCAACATCACATGATGAATACGATGTCTGCTGGTGTTTCAAAATCGAATGATAACGTCTGTTATGTTGATTTAGGTACTTCAAATCACATGACCAGTCATGCAGAATGGTTTAGTAGTTTGTAGAAAATGCCAGTTCCTAGATATGTTGAAACAGGTGATGATACATCGCATCCTATTGAGCATACAGGAAACATAGCATTGTCTATGGAGGACGGGAAGGTAAAACATCTTGCTGATGTGTTGCATGTTCCAAATATAACAAAGAATCTGGTTTCTGTTGGACAAATGGTTGACCAGGGATTACAAGTCATGTTCAATGCTGATGGATTATATGTAGAAGAGTACAAGCAAGATGGACGATTGGTTGCCAAAGGAAACAAAGTGGGTAGGATGTTCACCTTAGATGTGAAGATTCCTGAAATGAATGCAGCCATGTTTGCAAAGCTGCGAGAGTTATTGCAGATATAGAGATATGGCACAAACGGATTGGACATGCAAACTTGCAAAGGCTAAAACTGATGCAGTCAAAGGAGATTGTCCATGGACTACCAAATTTCAAAGTTGCAAAAATGCAAAAGGTATGTGCAACATGTCAATTCGGTAAACAGTCAAGAGCATCATTTCCACATGACAAGCATGTTAGTGAGAATGTACTAGAAGTAGTACATACAGATGTTTGGGGTCGAGCAAAGACCACATCTATGGGTAGTTGCAGGTTTTTATGTTACTTTCATTGATGACCATACATGCAAATTATATTTCATGAAAGAGAAGAGAGAGGTGTTCACTCACTTCCAAAATTTTAAAGTTATGGTGGAAAAGCAGACACGGAAGTACATTCAGACATTAAGGTCTAATGGAGGAGGTGAATACATGTCAAATGAGTTCAATAGTTTTCTAAAAAATCATGTAATTCATTGTCAATTTTCATGCAGGTATACACCACAACAGAATGGTGTTGCTGAACACAAAAATAGACATATTGCCAAAATAGCAAGAGCCTTAATGGCTAAGAAGAATATGCCTCATTGTTATTGGGCAGAAGTTGTGCATACTGTTGTATACATCATGAGCACAACTCCGACTGCTATTGTACATCAAGTTACACCTAAAGAGAAGTTTACAGGTAAAAAGCCAAACTTATCACATCTGAAAGTTTTTGGCTGTATTGTGTTGGGAATGATGGATGGACACTCCAAGAGAATGAGTGGGTACTGCCAAATCTTGAATTTGGTGGAGAAATGAGCGAGATATGCTCTCCACAAGTTTGTACTATGACAAAGAACTCAGAAATGAACAATGTAGATATATGTATTAATGAACACTTGTATACAATGCCATTGGCATGATGATAATTGCCTAATAGTGTAGATAGGTGTGGGCTAGAGTGTAGGCTTCACACATACTCAAAAAATGATAGAATGAGCTTGGGAATAATTCTTCTTACCCGCGACTTTTGAGTTGACCTTTTATAGTGATTTAGTTCAAAGTTTGAATTTGAATTCAAACTTTGGCTCTCTTTAATCAAGCTCCTACATCCTAGGAGATATTCCATCTACTTGATTGATGCTTTAAAACTAATAAAGTTTACGAGATTTCCTTGGTAGGTGTTTACAAAGATTCCAAAGCCAAAACTGACTTTTACAAAGAGATAAAGTGGTAATTAACCACTAGCATTTGTTCCTATGCTTTTCCATATGTGTATGGACTTCAAGGTATCCTTCAAGCCAAATGTGTAGGCTTGTGAATTACACCAATAGCTCCCCCTCAAGCCAAACATTTTGGCTTGGTCTTCATATTCAATCTTCATGTATATCCTGCAATCCAATCATTGCTTTGAACCTGCAAAGTTTGGTTCCATCCAAAGCTTTAGTCAACATATCTGCACACTGCATGTTGGTTGATATATAGGTTAGTTGAATGTCCTTTCTTAATAACTTCTCTCTCACATAATGGTAATGGGCCTCTATATGTTTGGTCCTAGCATGATAGATAGGATTAGCTGCAAGGTGAAGCGAGCTTGTATTATCTCCAAAGATCATTGGTGACCTAGTATATAAACCCAATTTTGTATACAATAACTTGATCCATATGGCTTCTTGGGTGGCATTAGCCAATCCTCTATACTCTTCCTCTGTAGAGGATAAAGCAACAGTGGGTTGCTTCTTTGAAGACCATGATATTGGTTTATCACTTGCAAATGAAATGTATCCAGAAGTGCTCCTCCTATCATCCTTGCATCCTGCCCAATCTGCATCTGAATAGATCTTGATATCAATGTCTGAAGTGTAAGGAAAATACAAACCATGATGTTGTGTACCCTTGAGATACTTTAATATTCTCTTAACAGCCTCTCAGTGAGGTGCTCTTGGCTTGTGCATAAACTGACTTAGCACACTAACTCCCTATACAATATCTATCCTTGTTAAGGTAGCATAGTTCAAGCCACCCACCATGCTTTGATAACCTGTAATGTCATTAATTTCATCACCTTCATGAGCACTTAGTTTTAGGTTTACCTCCATTGGAGTACTTGCAACTTTGGCATCCTGCAAATGAAACTTCTTCAACATATCCTGTATGTACTTTTTCTGAGTAATGAATAATTCCAGAGTTAGTATAAACTAACTCAAGCCCAAGAAAATACTTTAGTAAACCAAGATCATTGATCTTGAACTCCTTCATCATCTGGCTCTTGAGTTGTCTGATTCCATTGACATCATTACCTATAAGTATGATGTCATCAACATAAACACATAGGTATATTACCTCTCAATTACTTCTCTTGATGAATAGAGAAGTGTCTGCCTTGCTCATGAAAAAACCTTGGTCTTGGAGGTATGTGGTTAACATGTGATTCCATGCCCTAGGTGCCTGCTTTAATCCATATAAAACTTTATTCAACCTGCCTGCTTTAATCCATATAAAGCTTTATTCAATTTGCACACATACGTTAACTTGTTAGGACCCTCATAGCCAGGAGATTGTGACATATATACCTCCTTTGAAATCCATCCATTCAAGAAAGCATTTTTGACATCCAATTGATACATGTTCCAATTTTTTGATGCAGCCACACTTACCAACACTCTGATGGTTGGCATATTGGCCACAAGAGAGAATGTTTCTTCATAGTCAATGCCTTGGGTTTGTGCAAAACCCTTGGCCACCAATCTGGCTTTGTACCTGTTAATTGACCCATCAGAATTTCTTTTAAGTTTATAGATCCATCTGGATCCTATTACCTTCATGGATTCCTTCTTTGGTACTAGCTCCCATGTGTCACTTTCCTTGAGTGCTTCAATCTCCTCATCCATAGCTTCTTTCCATTCTGTCTTGGTTATGGCTTCTTCATATGATCTTGGTTCTTCAATTGAAAAATCTTTGGCAAGATAAACAGAGTGTTTAGTAACAAGAGATGTATCATACCCATATTTGATAGGTTTTTTGCTCTCTCTTTGTGATCTTTTGATTGATTGATTTGAAGATTCAGGTATATGATGCGACATGTTTTGGTTGCAAAAAGATTGTGGAACATTGTGCAGGGTGTTGAAAGACGTCCTGTTACACCTGTAATGACAGGTACCACAAATACAGGTACTAGAGCTTATGAAGATGGTATCGAAGATGATATTCCGCAGATTCCTGTTCGTGTTGTTGCTTCTGTTGCACCTACTACAAAGCAAATTCGTTGGGATGGCAGAGATGCCCAGGCACATGCATTGATAGCTTTGTCTGTCAAACGTGCCATTATTCCTCATATTCGCTCTTGCAGAATAGCTAGGGATGCTTGGGATACACTTACCACATTGTACCAAGCTAGGAATGAGGCTCGTGTTGCTTACCTTCGAAAACAGTTGGAGAGTGAGCACATGAATGAAGGTGATTCTATGGACAGTTTGCTAACGAAGATCAAAGATTTGAAGGAACAGTTGATTTCTGTTGATGAGGTTATACCAGATAGCTCACTTATGCAGACCGTTCTGAATGGTCTTCCTGATTCATATCAGAGTTTTGCTTCTACTCTTCGGTTGATGATGAAAGGCAATCCGAATGCCTTATCATTTGAGGAGTTAGTCTCTGTTCTGTTGCAGGAAGATTAGTCCAGGCAGAATAGGTCCATTATGCGTGTTGCAGATCAAGCTTTCCTGGCTAGTCAAAAGGGCAAAGGAAAATGGAGCTCTTCTACTAGTAAGCAGAAATTTGCAAATGCTGCACATTCGAAGAACCAGGATAAAGATGAGAAGAAATCAGAAAAGTAGAAATTGTTTTGCAAGTACTGTAAAGGGAATGATCATATCATAAAGAACTGTCCAAAATTGGCTGCAAAAGAGGCAAAGAAAAAGGAGACTGGAATGGTTGTTGCAGAAGCCTCTACACCAAAAACAGAGTCTGCTAATCTTGTGCAGGAAGAAGAATGGGCGTTTACTACTGTTTGCAATTTTGACCCATCTTCTCATGAGCAGTGCATGTCTGCAGTGGACTCAGATGTTTGGTACTTTGACAGTGGGGCGACCAAACATATTACCTCGCAGCGCAGTTTCTTCTCTTCACTCGAGCCTGCCCCTACAGGGAATACTGTCACATGCGCCAACAACTCCTCTTATCCTATTATGGGAGTTGGTAAGATCATTCTGACTACTGCTGATGGTAGTTCTTTCACCTTGTCAAATGCCTTATTTGTGCCAGGGATCAAGAAGAATCTATTATCAGTTTCTGCATTAGCCAAGATTGGCTTGGTTGTGAAATTCGTTGATGACAGGTGTACAGTTCATGATCTATCAAATGGCGATGTGATTATTGTTTCTGGCATTTTATGTCATGGGCTGTATAAGCTCATAGACTATGAAAGATCTGTGAATGATTCGGCATGTGTAGTTCATGATTCTCAGGCTATGTCAGATGCAAAGCTTTGGCATGCACGCTTTGGTCATCTGATTTTTGCTAGTTTGCTACGCCTGCAGAAATCTGATATGGTGTCTTCTTTGCCCAAGCTTGAGGCACCTGGAAAACATGTATGTGAAGGCTGTATTTTGGGCAAAATATAGCGTTCCTCCTTTCCAAAAGATGGTTCAGTTTGGGCTACGCAGAAATTGCAGCTTGTACATAGTGATGTATGTGGTCCTATGCAGACACCCTCTTTTGGGAATTACCTTTACTTCGTGACTTTCATTGATGATTTTTCCAGGCATGCATGGGTATATCCACTCAAAGCAAAGTCCGAAGTGTTCATGTGCTTTAAACAGTTTTTGGTTTTGGCTGAAAATCTCTCAGCATGTAAAATGGGCACCCTCCGTTCTGATCGAGGGGGGAATATATGTGTTCTGATTTTAATGCATTTCTGGCTGAACGTGGGATAAAACACCAGTGTATAGTGCCGTATACACCTCAACAGAATGGAGTTGCTGAACAAAAGAATAGGTCACTCATGGAGATGGCGAGGTGCATGGTCAAGAGTCAGGCTTTGCCACATAGTTTCTGGCTTGAGGCTGTCATGTGTGTAGCATATGTACTAAACAGGTGTCCCACTAAAGCGCTGCGCTCTATCACTCCATATGAGGCTTGGCATGATTGCAAGCCATCTGTTGCTCATCTGCGTGTTTTTGGTTGTTTGGCATATGCATTAGTGCCTGAACAACATCGCAGAAAATTGGATGATAAGGTAGTAAAATGTATTTTTGTTGGGTACAGTTCTGAAAGTAAAGGCTATCGTCTGCATCATCCACAGACTAAACGCATTCTGGTCAGCCGTGATGTTGTCTTTGTGGAAGATGCTATTCAGCCATTGCTTTCATGTACTAAGGAGACATCTGTTAGCTCCAAAGACATGTATGATACGTTGATGCCTCTTTTTACAGGTGGAGAGTCTAGTGTTGGTCCTAATGAGGCAACTTCTCAGCCTTTGCAGGTTTCATATGATGATGCAAATTATTCTATTTCTGATGCAGATTTACATGATGCACTTGTTGATGAAAGAGCTGATATTGAGCAGGCAAAAACTATGCCAAAATGGCTGGTGCAGACTTTGCGTGACAGCAAATTAGATGCACCTTTGTCATATCGTACTCGTTCAGGCTCTCATAGTGCCTCCTTTGCATCAGATTGTTATGCTATGGCTGCGTCTAGTCTCTGTGATGAGAATGAGCCTGTTTCTTTTGATGAAGCACAGAATTCAGAAAATTGGATGGCTGCCATGCAATCTGAATATGATGCTATAATGAAGAATGGTACATGGTCTTTATGTGACTTGCCTCCTGGCAAGAAGGCCATTGGCACTAAGTGGGTATACAAGCTGAAGCATAAATCTGATGGTACAATTGGCAAGTGTAAGGCTAGGCTTGTTGCAAAGGGTTATGCGCAGGAAATAGGCATTGATTTTGATGAGACCTTTGCACCTACATGCCGTATGACTACTATTCGGAGCATTTGTGCACTTGCAGCCCATCATGGTTGGAATGTACATCAGTTGGACATTAAAATAGCATTTCTGAATGGTGACTTGCATGAAGAAGTGTATGTTTTTCAGCCCCGTGGCTTTGTGCAGAAAGGGCATGAAAACCAAGTGTGCAGGTTAAAGAAGGCATTATATGGTTTAAAGCAAGCACCACGTGCTTGGTATGAGAAGATACATGCGTATCTGGTTGCACATGGTTTTGTGAACAGTCCAACTGAAAGCACCTTATATGTTAAGTGTGCTAATGATGTGCTTCTGATCATTGTTGTCTATGTTGATGACATGCTGCTCACTGGTCCTATTGAGAAGCATATTGCTGATTTCAAGGCTGATTTGCATGCCTCATTTGAGATGTCTGATTTGGGGCATTTGCATCACTATTTGGGCATTCAGTTTATGCAAGTTGATGGTGGAATGGCTTTGTGTCAAACGAAATATATTGACACATTATTGCAGCATTTTGGCCTTGAAGACTGTAAGCCTATTGCCACTCCTATGGAGACAGGTTTACGATTGAGTCTTCATGATGCTGGAGATGCATTTGATGTCGTTCTCTATCAGCAGGCTGTTGGATGCTTGATTTACTTATGCATTACTCGGCCAGATATTCAGTTTGTTGTCTCACAGATGAGCAGGTTTATGCATTGCCCAGGAGTCACGCATTGGAAGACGGTTAAGCGCATCTTTTGCTACTTGAGTGGTACTCGGCTATTTGGGTTGTTTTATCCCAAGGGGGGATCACTACCGCCAGATTTGCATGCTTTTTCTGACTCAGATTGGGCCGGTTGCTATGACACTCGTGTGTCCACCAATGGTTTTTGCTTCATGCTTGGTACCTCATGTATATCTTGGTTGAGCAAGAAGCATCCTACTGTGGCCACTTCCAGTTGTGAGGTTGAGTATAGGGCAGCTTTCACAATGAATATTGAGTGTGTGTGGCTCAGGCGCCTTATGGCTGATTTGGGTGTTGGCCGGTCTTCTGCCACCACCATCTTCACTGACAGTCAGAGCACATTGGTAGTTGCGAGGAACCCTGTGTTCCATGCTCGCACTAAGCACATTGAGGTGCATTATCACTATGTCAGGGAGAGGTTCTCTGTTGGGGAGATCAGCTTGGCATATGTGCCCATGCAGGAGAACATTGCAGACCTTTTCACGAAGGCTCTGCCTAGGGAGAAGTTTGAAGCTTTCCGCAAAGCTTTGGGCTTACTTCGTTTTGTGGAGTGATTTCCACATAGCTTGGCACTTCCTTATACATGAGTGCCAGCTCCTTGTTCACCGCATCACTCCTAGGGGGGATTTGTTGATATATTTAGGTAGTGATGTGTGTGAACACACTAGGACCGCCAGGGCACTTTTTTCCCTCTTTAGGAGTTTTTTCCCCCTGGCTTGTGTATATGCCTATTGCCCTAATGGGCTACTTATCTTTGTACATTCTCTAGTAATACATTCAGTATTGTGTGTTTGTGCTCCAAACTTCTTCTTCTTCCTTGTGCTGTTCGCGTGCTCGTGCAGACGTCTAACTCCAATAGTGATGTAGGAGAGTATTTCTATGTAAGAGAAGGGGGCACACAAACTGAAGGAAGGGTTGTAGGTTGCTACTTCACAGGTATTCAAAATGCTTTTTGAACAAGGGGATGAGTGGGGTAGGGTTTGAAAAATGAGCTCTTCTACTTGGGTGGTTTTGGTGGTTGTGCTAGTAATTTGTACTTCATGGGTTCTAGGTGGAGATGGAGTGCATGGAGGCAAGATAGGTGAGGTCTGGACAAATGTTTTTATGGTAAGATCAATTGTTGTTGTCGATGCAGCTTCTTGAATGGTGACTTCTTCCCTTTATGAGATAGAAATCTGAATTCTTTTCCCCCATCATGGCCTAGTGTGGATATGGATTTGGCCATATTGAGGCCATGGTCATTTCATCATGGTGTGGATAACTTCCATAACCCTACAAGCCTTTGATATTAGTTGGAGGGAGTCAATGAAATGCAGATCCATGGCTTCTTCTCCTAATATTTGATTGATTAATAATTGACCATTAATGAATGAAAGTATGCCTCTTTCCTACATAGTTGCTATAGTGTCCTATAGCCTTTGAAATTCTGATGTGTAGGCTAGAGCACATTTTGTTTTTCTTTCTCTTCTTGCTCTTCTTCCTCTTGTTCATCCTCTCATTTTTGTACTTGCTATCGATCATCGTTTTTCTCTTCTTCTTGCTACTATCAATGGCCACCTCCTTCTTCTTCTTCTTCTAGCTGGAGGTTTACCTCCCTAAGAATCAATTTAAAGTCTACATTACTTAACTCTTCTAGACCAATTCCTCTAGGAAATTCTAAATTGGATGGTACAGGTGGGACTATTAGTTGAGGACCATTGATGCTTCTCCTTGGTAATCTTAGTGTGAAGGGATGTACTACCCATTATGGTGTTGGAAGGATATTGGGAGTCAATGTAGCCCCTCTTGGTTGGGCACATGCAATTGACCCTCTCATTCTTTTGGATGGAGGTGCGGAGGCCTTTCTGCCTTTGAGCTGCTAACATTTGTTCCATGATAGGGCTCTCTTTATAGGGATTTCGTAAGCCAAGTACCTATAAATAATACACGTGAAGGCACAACACCCATGCAAGATGGTCTTGCGAGGCTATCTTTTGTTAGCTGCATGAATCTGGTCAATGATCCTAGGTGGTAGATTGATGGTCGTGTTTTGAGTATCTAGTAAGTACAAGCTAAATCATACTTTCTTGCGGGGTTGTGTGAACCTGTCTTTCCCATGAAAGGCATAATGTTGCATACACATTCTAAGGTGCACTACTATATTAAGATTCATGGCTATCATATCCTTAAGTTTAGTGAGATTTCTATTTTTTATGCTATCTCATACCAATATCTCTTTCTCTATAGGGATATGCAAACCCTGCATATCCAAAGCTTCTTGAACTAAGTTATTGGTAAGTTGAAAGTTTTTGAATTTGTTTCCTCATGTTACGGGTGGGATGACAAAAGTATTGGACACCCACGTATCTTTGTTGGGCAGTAGAGTGTTAATGAGATAACAACAATGCATGAAGTCTGGTTTTGGTAGCTTTGAACTAAAGTATTCGACTAGGCCTGCCTTACACCATACAAGTTGGAGTTCCTCTACATTCTGTAGCCGCTCAAATTCTCATGTAAAGAAATAATGTTTTTCCCATATATTATTGAATTGAATCTCAACTTCCCAAATGTAGGCTGCATCTCAAAGAGGTATGGCCATCTCATAGTTTCATGAGACTTCTTATTTAATAATTTTCTGAGACATCAAGCTCAACCTGTGATGATTGAGGATGACATGTTCCACCTTTCATTTCTTTGACATGTATAATGGTTACACTCATATATGTCAAGGAAAGCTTTAGCGAGCTTTACCAAATTTATCTACTTAGAGTAATTGCATATTCATTTCTAGCCAACTCACTCATTTGTGGATATCAAACTTCAGTACCCAAGCATATTTCACCTTCGTTTCCTTTCTCCCTTAGAATAGAAGCCCATTAAATATACTACATAGCTTAATTATGAAGAAACTAGAGAGAAGCATTAAGAAGAATGAGGAGATAGGACCATCCAGGAGTTTAAGGTGGAGAGAAAAAGATACTGGAGAATCTCACAAACAAGGATGTTGAAGGTTGCTTCACATATGAAAGGAAACAAGAGACATCCTAGAGAAAGGCTCTACATGCATCGAGTGGAGCGGAAAGGAGCATAACACTCTTGTCTTCAAAGGAGAGCACATGAGGAGGCAAAGATATTCAAGGAGCAAAGATGAAAGACAAAGAGAAACTAAGAGGATGGAGTAAGAGCTTTTAAAATATGAAGATTCCTCATCCAAAGGAAAGTACAATGTAGGAGGGCATTTTCAAACCCTCTCAAAATGTATCGTGTGTGATCTAAATTTGTTAATTTTGATTCATATATGTTCTTTGTATTATTTTCTACAATTATGTATCTTGAAAGTTGAGAATTTGGCTCCAAGTTGTCTTTGGGGAGCATCCAAAGTAGCAACTCCAAACACTAGTTCTAGTCATTGATGTGCCAGTGTTAGACTCCATGTGTGCTGGTTAGGATAAACAAAGTTGTATTTATTTATTTATGCACCTTTACAATTCCCCAAGAAAATCAATAGCTTACCCATTACCTTTTTGTAACTTTTATATTGAAGTTATAAAGAGATGCTTCAAGGGAAGGGGGGGGAGAGAGAGAGAGAGAGAGAGAGAGAGAGAACACAAGAAAATAACATTAATATGTCTAATCTTTTGAGTATTGGCCAGATTCTTAGAACAGTATCTTAAGAGGTGTTCCTTCCCACAATCAGAGCAAAAAACCTTGAATATTCACTAATTGGGCTTGTGCTTTTGGGAAGCAGACAATCATAGATGAAATGATCTCCTTGATATCTATAACAGGGTCCTCTAGGTGCATGAGGTCTCATATGCCTTTGTTGGGGCCTGGGGTTGGAATCGGTATACATCACATTTGAGTATTCAAGCTCCCAATGTGGTTTCTTTAGTGTTCCATAGGAGTATACCTCATTATGCTTAGATGAATCCATGTAGTAAGCTTGGGGGCTATCTATGTGTGTCAAATCAATGCTTTGAGCATTAGGATCACGTTTCGAAATCAGTGAGGGTGCATGTACTAGGTCTCTATTCACGTTATCCTCTGTCACAACATATTTGACAGGAATAACATTGGCAGGGGGTGGAGGTTGTTGCCCTAATACTAGTTGTGGCCTCTGTTGAGCTTGGTATTGGGGCTCATAAAATTGTTGGGATCTAAAGTATGGCTGTTGTTGATATTGATTCACATACCTCCCTAACTTCTAGTATGGTTGTTGGATGTTTTGCCTAACCACTTTTTTATTATAAGGGAAATCCTATGCAATGTGATTAGTCAACCTTCTCTCAATTGTGCAAACTAGTTATGATGGTTCCCTTGGTTTTGAGTCATGATTGGGAAAATATTAACCATGTGGATCCCTCCATAGTTACAAAATATTTTCATTGAAGCCATTCTTGGGGTATGTTTGCTTAAGATTCCTAATTTTTAAGCTACCTTTTTTGCTAGTTCATCAATTGACATCAAAGGTTTTTGAAGTGAAACTAGTAGAACTATTCGAATCCTTGTAGATCTTTGAAAGTTCTAAGTCATCTGGCAAGTTATCCTTGATATCTATACACATTCACATACATTGATCTATGGTCCTATGTTCCTTCAAGTACACATATGATCGTAACTTTTCACTCAGCAAGCCATCCAAAAATAATACCACTTGCTTGGCCGGCATGGATAAATCTAGAATGGGGCATCTCTCAAGGTATTTTCTAGATCTATGTCCTACTAGCCTAACTATTTCTTGAGGTGTTTGTTTAAATCTATGGATTAGAAATGGTGTTGTGTCTGATAGCACTCTTGGAGAGCTCCGTGATAAATGCTTCTAACAACTGGTAGATATCCCAAAATTGATCTTGATGCAAGGGTTGACACCACATCAAGGTTGTATTCTTTAATGTTAAAAAAAAGGCATTGTATTGAGTGAACAAAGTCTCAACCTCATTAGCTCTTAGCACTTGCCTAAATTCAACTACATAGTTGTATGGATCTCTAATTCCATCAAAGTAATTTTTCCTTGATTTCACTAGTTGATTTGGTCTCAATATCCTAGGATTTTCTCTTGGTGTAGGCAAAAGAAACGCATCCATGCCTCTTTAGTGTCTTGGACCCTTCTATCTCTCTTGCTCCATTCTATCAATTTCTAACCCTATTCATTCTCTCCCCTTCAAATTTGACCACTAGGTGTTCAATTATGAAGGGTTGATCAAACTTTTTAAGTTGTACCACTGATCGCCTTAAATCATCTTATGTACTCTTCCTGCCATCTCTTTGAACTTCTGTAGCTTAGCTCCATCTAAGCTTTTTGTCATCATATCTGCAACTTGCTCTTTTTTTGAAGTATACAATACTTCAATCTCTTTATCAAGTACTTTTTCTCTCAAGAAATGATACTGAATCTCTATGTGTTTAGTCCTCGCATGAAAAACAGGATTAGTTGCTAAATATAATGAACGCATATTGTCTCGAAAAATAATTGGAGTACTCTGATCAGTTCCAAAGCTCTTCAAGAAGGTCATTAACCAGTCTTGTAGGGACCTTCAGGGGTCTATAAGTAGGCTAGCCCCAAATTGCCTATGATTCTTTCCATGCTAAAAAACATTTACTAAGTCACTCATCTCTAATATCAACACATAAGGGTAATCACTGAGCTACTAAGCCCACGACCTAGCAGTGTGATTGATACTAGCTTTAGATGACCTAATGCTTTGTCTATTGCATCCTAGGTGACTACCTGACTTATGACTCATATGCTTTGCTGATTATCCCAATTTTCCCAAGTACAACCTTGTTGCTAGGTCCTTTTATAGTACTTACTTGTCCTTTTTGATTTATTTTGGATGTATTCCTTCTTTCAATAAACGCATCATAAGGATCACTTAAATTTTCCATAATTCATGTTCTTCTTGATGAGTTTATGTTCTTTTCCACTTGGGTTATCCTTGGCTTAACTCAAATTACTCTTGGGGTTGAGAATTTAATGTGTTTTGAACTCTTTCATGCCTATCATAATCCTAAGTTAATCCAATTAGCTAGTCGCACTTAGCTTAAGCTAGAAAATTGACTGAGGGGGTTTAATAGACTTCCAACCTCAAGACACATGCTCTCATACATGCTCGAATGCCTAGGATCCTTGCTTCCAAGCATGTTGTCTATGATGGGCTTGCCTTTAGCCTTGTAAAGGAGTGTCAAATGCCTGTAAAAGCTCCAAACATTAGCTCAAAATAGGCCAAAAGTTGTAGCTCTAAAAAATTCCCAAATTTGCTTATATATCATGATGGACATAGCTCGTTTATCATGATGGATAGAAGTGTCCATCGTGAGCTATCTTTCATGATGGACAAGCCTATCTATCGTGATGGATAGAGTCTATTGCAAGTTTGTCTATTGTGTATCCTATATGTCATGATGGACTCATATATTGCAAACTTTTGTCTGTCGTAAGGGCTATCTTTCGCTATGGAAAACCTATCTATCGTAATGGACAGATTTGTCTATCATGGGTTCTCTCTTGTATGTCGATGATAGATGATAGACATTGTCTATCATCTACCCTCTCTATCATGATGGACAAAGAGAATGCTTATTTTCCAAAAACATTTATATTTTTCTAATGTGCATGTGGTCTAGGCTACCGTGGTGAACTTATTTTTACTAAATACTCCACTTTTCTGTCTATCATGATAGATAGAGAGCTTCAACTTGGGGTGCATGCATAGAGATGTCATACATGCTGACATTGTTGTTGTTGTTGTTGTTGTTGTTGTTATTGTTGTTGTTGTTGTTGTTGTTGTTGTTGTTGTTGTTGTTGTTGTTGATGCTAGTACCTGTCAAAAAGCTCAAAAAAACAAAAAAAGCACAACACACAAGCACACTCTCTCGCACTCTCTCACAAGTGAAATAAAGAGAATGCAATGGAGGAGGGAATATGACCAAAAGCCTGATTTCTTTTCACAAAGATGGAAATGAAGGTAGAGGTGGTAGGGATGATGATGATGTTACCATTAGTATTCATGTGAAAGGCCAAATGGCCACCGTACACTTCTTTATATATGTTCTTTAATAAAATATATAGTAGCTTGTTCAATCACAGACTGTAAGTTCAACCGCATTTTTGTAACACCTAAGAAGTCTGTGTTCGTGCTCCCTGTGTACTGTGTTTTTTTGCGTATTTTGTAGCCTCTATGCAGAGTACCATGTGCGGCCCTAGGAGCTCAGTTTTCTACTCTGAGGATATCATTGTGGAGCTCTTGAGAAGGAGAGCACACTCTGGTGCATCCCCATCAAAATACTTCACTGGTATCAGAGCATTTCAACGCAAAAGATTTGTTTCTTTTATGTGAGCAAAGCGAGCACCCACCCACCCAAGGATTTCTCCAAGGCTTATGATTAAGGCAGTGACCAAGGCATAGACCTTGGCATACCTTGTCATCTGAGTCACCAAAGTCACCATAGGCATTGTTGGCTACACGAGAGGGAGGACTTCAATGATCAAGGAAGATAGAGGTTCCCGGTACTTCCCAGGAGGTCACCCATCCCAGTACTATTCCCCCTAGAGCTCGCTTAACCATGGCAATCTCTTGCCACTAAGCTACACTCTTGTGGTGTCTAAAGAATGAAACCTAAAGTATGCAATTATGATCTCTAGGAGTTTTTTGAGCATCATCTAATGCTCTCACTTTCTTCCAAGAAGATAGTAATAAGTTGTTATCTAAAGTATGTAATTATGATCTCTAGGAGTTTTTTGAGCATCACTTAATGCTCTCACTTTCTTCCAAAAAGATAGTAATAAGTTATTTTACTCATCCTTTTTGCTCATTGATATGAGCCTCCTTGCTCAAAATCTAATAAACCATTATATTTTCTAAAAATTTCTATCCTAGGGACCAACTTGGTCACCTTATATCTATGATAGGACATGTAAGATGCATCACTATGTTCAAATAAAATGTAATGATTCAAAACCTTCCTAATCAATAAGACCAAAATAACCACCTTCTAAGTCACAAAAAAACATGAGATAAAATCAATTTAATAGTATGTATGTATGCAAAAATTACAGGTGATGTCATCTTTGGCTTCCCAAAACTGATGAATTACAACTCAATCAAACTACTTTCGAGAAAAACATATATGGGTTTCAAAACATATTGTTAATCATTACTATATTTCATAGATCACTACTTGTGGACTATCTTAAATAAATTATGGTTCACTAATTCTAAACAAGTATATAGTTTTATACAGATGGATAGTGAATCCATGCTATAAATTAATCTATAATAGATCAATTACACTACTATGAACATGTTTTCGTCCCTCAAAGCTTCATTCTTTGCTTTCAAACCCTATTTTTGAAGCATTTTTGGGGTGTCTTTTGGAGCCATTTTGGAGTACTTTCGCACATAGTTCTCTTCACACTGGTCCAAGAACATCAAGAAGAGTGTTCTCTGTACTACTCCAACAATAAATATCAACCTTTAGGGCTATGTTTTCAGCCACACTCCTAAAACTATAGATTTCATGAAAGGTTTTTAGTTTTGGTGGGAGCAATCGCTGCAAACTTATGTAATCTTTTGAGCCTAAAACATCAGAGTTGACAGACACTTGTAGGTGTTGTTGGATAGTTTTTGGGATGTGCATTCAGCCTTTTAGTGTCATTTTAATGCATATATTGAGCACATACACACCACCTACACTTTTGTGGATATTTCTTATGTACATCCATGTGGTCATTGATGTAGTAGTTACATTTTTTGCACAAAGCCTTTTACGTTTGATAAAGAGGGTCACGGTGAGGTTTTATTAATTGGGAGACACTTAGATGTTGAGGTCTCTTTGGTGATGCAAGTGGAAGACTTACCCAGCCTCACCATAGGAGACGTATGATAGTTATTCATAAGTGCTCGATAAGCCTAGTAAGCTTCTATTGGGTAACTAGCTATATGCAGTGGATTCAGTGATTTACTATGCAGGTAAACATGTAAATACTTGCAATTTTATGATATTTTGACATGGTTCATATGCTCATTTTGCAGAGGATACTCAGGCAAAATGTTTCCATATTTTTGGTTTTGACAATTACATAGTGGTCAATTTACTCCTTGATACATTTGTTCGTTGGTGTTTGGACTCTTCTAGCTCCATTTTCATTCTATTCAGCTCTCTACCATCATGGCATCAGAGGTCTCAAGCACATCCTCAGAAGAATGGTACTTGGGATTTAGTACCTTTGCCAAAGGGTAAGAAAGCTTTACCATGTAAATGGGTATATAAGCTGAAATTCAAATCAGATAGTGATTCTCCAAAGTATAAAGCATGACTTGTTGCAAAGGGTTTTAAGCAACAACATGATAATGATTTTGAGGAAATCTTCTCTCTAGTTGTCAAGATGACTACCCTGCACATATTGCTTGGATTCATTGCAATGGAGGACTTATAGCTAGTCCAAATGCATGTGAAAACTGCTTTCTTGCATGGAGATCTTACATATGAGATCTATATGGAACAACCAGAGGGTTATGTAGTTCCTCGCAAGGAAAGTCTAGCTTGTAAGCTTAAGAAGAGCTTGTATGGACATAAATAGTCCCCTAGACAATGACACCAAATTTTTGATGCATTTATGAAGTCTGAAGGCTATTCTTGAAGCAATAGGATCATTATCTCTACACAAAGAGATGCTCATATGGCAGCTTGATATGCTTGATACTTTATGTCGATGATATGTTGATTGTTGGGAAATCCTTTTATTACTTGTCAATTCTCAAAAAGAAGTTTATTTAGACATTTGATATGAAGGATTTGGGGGATGCCAAACATATTCTTGGCATGTGCATTACTTATGATACGAGTAAAAGATGTATATACTTGTCTCAAAGTGAGAACATATCCAAAGTACTTCACACGTTCAATATGCAGGGTGGAAAGGCATTGAGTAACCCACATATTTGAAATTGAGCAAGGATGATTGCCCCAAATCAAATGAGCAAAAGGAATTCATGACCAAAATTCCATATCAGTATGTTGTTGTTAGTCTCATGTATGCTATGGTAGCTATGAGGCCAGACATTGCATTTGCAATGGGAGTTGTGAATAGATATATGTCTAATCCTAGCAAGAAGCATTGGGAAGTAGTCAAGATGATTTTGAGATATCTGAGTGGCACTAAGGACTATGCTTAGGTAGAGGGAAAGCATGCATTATTGGTTACATAGATTCTAACTATGTTGGTTGTGTAGACAATCATAAGTCTACATCACGGTACATTTTTCATTTGGCTGGAGTTGCTATCTCTTGGAGATCTCATCTTCAAGAATGTACGGTTGTTTCCACCATAGAAGCAGACTATGTTGCAGCAAGTGAGGCATGTAAGGAAGCATTGTGGCTTTCTAGTCTTGCTTGTGGTATGGCTTTACCTCATCATGTACTGCGTTTGCTCAATGAGAGTTAGAGTGCCATTGCTTTGGCTAAGAATCCAGTCTACCATGCAAAGACCAAGCACACTAAGGTGAGGTATCTCTTCATTAGAGATTGCTTAGCCACTGAGCACATTATTCTTGAGAAGGTTCACACTAGAGATAATATTGTAGATGCTTTGACTAAAGCTCTACCACAGGATAGCTTTCGACATTGTTTTCACTTGATGGGGGTTACTTGATTCATGATCTTACCCAGTCATTTGTATACTTTATAACATGCCATTAGGTGGGAGTTATAGTTTGTATACTTACACTCGGTATTCTTTATCATTCTTTAATTTTCTACCATAGTTAGTTTGGCCATATTGGCCTTTAGTGGGACATTATTACCGTTAGTGTCCATGTGAAAGGCAAAATGGCCACTGAACACTTCTTTGTATATGTTCTTTAATAAAACATATAGTGGATTGGTCAGTCACAGACTATAAGTTCAACCCCATTTTGTAACACCCAAGAAGTATGTGTTTGTGCTCCCTATGTACTATGTTTTTCTATGTATTGTGCATCCTCTGTGCGGAGTACCGTGTGTGGCCCTAGGAGCTCAATTTTCTACTCCCAAGATATCATAATGGAACTCTCGAGAAGAAAAGTGCATCGTGGTGCATCACCATTGAAATACTTCACCAGCAGTGTCTTTGTACATGTTCTTTAATAAAACATATAGTGGTCTAGTCAGACACAAATTGTAAGTTCGACTTCATTTTTGTAACACCTAAGAAGTATGTGTTCGTGCTTCTTGTGTAATGTGTTTTTCTGTGTATTCTATAGCCTATGTGTGGAGTAGCATGTGCGGCCCTAGGAGCTCAATTTTCTACTCCGAGGATATCATCATGGAGCTCTCGAGAAGGAGAGCACACAATGGTGCATCACCATCAAAATATTTTAAAGGATGGAGCTAAAAAGGTGAAAAATAAGAAATATATATATGATCCCAATGTCAAAACTCTATGTCTAACCATCATATGATCATCCTCAAGGCTCGTTCCCTAGTAACAATGCTAAATTTGGTGTCACTCTAGAACAATGGTGAGTACCGACATGAGGAGATCCACCTCATAATTGTCAATCCGGGAAGACACGAGGGTGGTATGATGACCATGCGCAAGTGAATACACAAGTGTGTGAGTGAGAAGCACACAAATATGCACACACATACACACACATGCATACAAGGTAAGACAAAAAGAGGGAACAATGAAATCTTTGATCATCTAAAAGAAGTTTACAATTTTCTTGAATTGCTTCATTCTCCAACAAGATACCTCCACAAATGAGCCATCTAGCTCTTTTATAGTTTTTTTACTAGCTTTGGCTGTCTGGTCTAGTTAAAAATTAGGTTCTCTAACTTATTTGGGAGCTCAAACGGACTCAAACAATTATGAAAATTGATTCATAGGTGGATTTATTACTCCTCAAGCTTTAGGAATCCTTGTCTTGAAGAAAATGGAGGCCATTCTACCAAAAATAGGATATACAATGTAGTCATGACAATCATTGTTTGTTATATATGTATTT
The DNA here is from genome assembly GCA_020310875.1 of Ceratopteris richardii. Taxonomy (NCBI): domain Eukaryota; kingdom Viridiplantae; phylum Streptophyta; class Polypodiopsida; order Polypodiales; family Pteridaceae; genus Ceratopteris; species Ceratopteris richardii. The sequence goes on along the minus strand of CM035414.1, from coordinate 40,353,111 downwards.
TGGAAAAAAAGAATAGTTGGCCTACTTGCGAGACCTATGTTGACTTCCCTACCAGCTTGGTCCTCCTTGTCCTTCTCTCTATCCTTGTTCTACCTAACTTTGTCTCATGCTACCTTAAAATGCGAGTCATCTAGGGCTACTAACGAAAACAAATAAAATCTTTTTCAACTTTGACTAAAAAATCTAACCACAAGAAAAAAAGAATGAAAATTTTAAGAGATCATGTAACAAATGTTGAGCATTTTTTAGTGCGTAAAATTTGTAATGAAATAATGATTTAGCAGGATGTTTTAAAATTGTTAAAACTAAATGAAAGTGCATGCTTAAAACATATTATATTTCAAAAAACTAATGAAATAAATGAATTCAATGTTAGAAGCATCTCAAATTTAGGAGGTTTGTGATCATGTTGGAATGACTAGAAAGGCTTATAGAGAAATTTCAAAAGTTTGGTGTAAATTTTTTAAATTTAATAATGTAAAAAGCTTTGGATTGCCTAGATCGCATCATGTACGAAAGTATCAACTTTGCATGAATAATGAAATCATGTGTATATTTGGTGATTATAAATATATTAATGGCAGCATGTTTTATGAGATAGGAAAACAAAGTTTACGTTTCACTTACAATGGATTTAATGATATATGGATAGATATTATTAGACTTCAAAAAATACATGGTTTAATTCTATGATATAAAAGAACATGAATGTTTTTGCCTTCAAAAATTTGTAATAAAACTTGATGAAGATAAAATTTGAAAAACATCAAAAGATGGAGAGAGTAATCATTGCACTAATTAATAGATCTTTGGACTATAGCCTTGGGAAACTGGATACTTCATTTCTCAATTACAATAAAAAATGGAGTTATGGTGGGTTGGATGTGCTCAAGTTCCATATGAGAATCATAAAACACTTAAGTGGTTGTTCTTACAGACAAACATTCCAAATGTTATCCAAAGGCAACATTCAAGAGAATATTTTTACTATTAAGCATTTTGGAAAGCTTAAAATTGAGTGGAAACTAAGTGGAGACTTAAGGACTCTAAAATGCATGTTTTAAGCGGCAGTGAAAATTCTAAGTACCCTTGTTTGTAATGCATGAAAAGTCTAGGTACAAGAGGGTGTATAGCTAGAATTGAGGTTGGGGAAGCTCCTTCCAAACAAAATGTTAATATACATAATTACATAATCACTTATCTTCTTCCATAATTTGGGAACCCATACTTCCAAATGATTAATCTATACATATATACATTTCATGAAGAGTTAAGGATCATTGTCAAGTTGGTTCCCCTTCTATAAAAATATCCAAATCTTTCACAAAATGCAAGTGATGTACTATAGTATGTGTCAATTGGAGGTGCAAAGGCAAGAAGATTCTTCAACAACAATGAGGGATAACAACTAAATGCAATGTGGAATTGTTGGAGACAATTCTACGAGGTTACAAAAAATGTAAAACGCAATCCACAAATAGCAAAGAAAAGAATAGAGTTGTGGGTAAGTGCTGTAGATGAAAGAAGCAAAGAAAAGAAGGCCCCAAAAATTTTCAAATTTAGGCATAAATTTTCTTCTTCAAATTTTCATGACATGGCATCAAGGACCATGTAGATGCATTAGAAATCTCCTCTAGATGCATAAACTCCAAATCTTGTAACATAAACCTTGTAAAATAGTAGGAATTTAATGTTTTCCATAAAAGTGCCGGTCTCTTGTGTGAAAGGACCATTTTTAGGGCACATGTGTATAAGTCACTTGATGACTCTTTGTAAAGACTTCTTTGCCATTATCAGAAATCAAGCTCAAATTTTGAACTTGCTTCTTGTCTACTGGGTATGTTCTTCTCCAAGAGCTTGAGTGTGTGTTTCATGCTTTAAATGTGTGTCTAGGAGTGTTTTCTACCCCATGCCCTCTTGCTTTTGTGACTGTAATGCATGTGTGAAGCTTGGTGAGTCATAGAGACGAGGTAGTACTTCTCACTAGATCACTATTTTGCTCATAACTTGAAGCACATTTGTCCAATTCAATTGAAAATACCATCATTAGATGCATCTCGTTGAGGGATTCCAAATGAACCTGTTATTGACCATATTTGGATTTTGGAGCTAAGAGAATAGTCCAAATTTGTGCTTACTATTGTTACAAGTATCATGGCATGCACTTTCAGAGAAATAAAGAGTAGGAGAGGTAGCTGAACTGAGTTACATGCATTATAGCATTGTCCATCATGTGTGCACATGTCTCCATACACTTGATATATCTAAATCTCATGGATTGATAATTTAGCGTGTATTAATCCACCATTATATGCACTTGTGGGCAATTGAGATATAGTCGGAGTTGACACAAGTCCGTAAGGCTATACGATTTAGGTACACATGTTTTTGGTGTTGTTCCCATGGAACTAGTCCAGTCAAGGTGCCTACGTGATGTAATAGCTGCGGAGTGAATGTATCATGTGAACAGAAGTAATTTCAGTAAGTGGCAAGTCTTTGAAAAGCATTTGCACTTGTTACTTCACACTCTAGTGGTGTGTAATGCATTTATAGGGTTAGGAGTGAGGGACTAAGAAAGAGTTAGGATTTAGGAGCAGAAGAAAAGGTAGGGTTAAGATAGATAAGTTACCACAAAAAATCCCAAAAGAAGCTCTTCTTTTCAGTTTAGAAGCTTGGTCATCCAAGGGCCTCAAATTCAAAATCACTTCAGTTTTCCAATCACTTGTTTTGACACAAATATCGTGGATGAGCACCAATTGGTATCACAGGTTGTGTATCACAAAATACTCAAAGAGTTTTTGGCTTTTGGTGGCAAGATTTGGAAGGTCTACTCTTTAAGGTGAGAACTTTGCTCCACCAATCTATGGAAATTAAGTAAACACCCACAGATATGACATTGAATAGGAGAAGTATCCTGGGGATGAGAAAAGGGTTTTGGGTGTGATTTAACAAAGACAGGCACATGACGGAGAGTGGAAGTTTGAGAAGAATACATTGCATAAAAAAATTTGAAATTTAGACCTTGTTGGGCTGAAGTATTGTGGTCAGTTGAGTTCAGGTATCATGATACTTGAATTCCCTTGTATCAGGATACTTGCCAAGTATCATGTATTGCATCCCCGTGTATCGCAATACCATTCAAGTATCATGTATCAGAGGGTTGAGGTATCGTGTATCGCATATCGTACTCATGAGGTATCATGTATCGATGATCGCGAAGGACAAGTATCATGTATCACGTATCACCTCCATGAGTATTGTGATACTGACCAAGTATCATGTATCATCAAATTGAGGTATCATGTATCATCCCAAAGTAGTATCGTGTATCGCCGGTAGGTAGGTATCGTATCATGTAATGCAAGTATCGTGTATCATGATAATTGAGTATCGTGTATATCATATCATTTAATGAGGTATCATGTATCATCTAAAACATGTATCATGTATCGTGAGCCTAGCAGCATCATATGATGTGAAGTTGGTATCACGTATCATGCAAAAGTGGTATTGTGTATCATCCTAGAGAGGTATTGTGTGAAAGTGGTATCATGTATCGTCCCAGAGAGGTATCATGCCAAAGTGGTATCATGTATCATGTGATAGAGGTATTGAGTATCATCCCAAAGAAGTATCATGTATCATCTGACCTGAAGTATCGTGTATCATGTAAAAGTGGTATCATCCCTGAGCGGTATCGTGTATCGTGCGAGAAAAAAAGAGTCTAAAAGAAAGAATTAAGAGGAATAGTAAATTTATGGAGGCTAGGACATCCAATCGAGCTTAAAAAGACCTAGCAACTAGGTGCTGAATGAACTTGAGATCTAGATGAGTGTTAGGCAGTCAAAAGAGCATCATATCTTTTGTGTGAAGTGTAGCCCAACCAAGCCATCACTCTATCTACTCAAATACTTCCAGTGACTCTGAGGAGGAAAGACTCATGGCCTTTGAGGACATGCATAGCTCAATGCCTAGGGAAGGTTTCATGTTGGTAGTGGAAGGAGAATATCGGACTTCCCTTCAGTACATGTCCACTAACTTGCAATGAATACCCATCTACATCGATGGCCTTAATAGGTCGGTAGCAAGAATGATAAACACAACAAAATCCGAGATAGTTCCAAGACTAGCTATCAAATATGAAGGTGGTGTCTATATGGACAAGATAGGCCAAATCTATGTAGTAATAGAAAATTGTGATCAAATAAATGAGAGAGGAGAGTTAGAGGGATAAGGAACCTTCGAGAGAACCAACAATGGAGACACAGTGACTACCCCAAAGGGTATATCAATGGTCACTCAGGTGTTTAGAGAAGACTTGATACCCCAAGATGACTACATGGTGGATGAATACTTGGTGAATGGATCTGACCTACTATTATAAACCAATTCACTTACACAAGGAGAAGGCATCTCCCTAGCTACTATATATGAATTAAGAGATCCTGAAGATTCTTCTAGAGTTACCTACCTAGATCGTAATCAAATGATATATTGCTCGGTGGATGATGTGGATAGATCCACGCTAAAGTACATGGGATTGCTTGTATTCCCTCCTTGAGAACAGGCAACTCCCTCAAAAAACCCATTCGGAACCCACCAAGGTATGGAAAACTTATCCTCGGTACAAACCAATCAACAAAGAATCCCCATCAGGCCTCATGTTCAGTTTTATATGCCAGGAATTAGTCCCAAGTGGTAAATATTGATATGCCAACCTTTATGGCAAGACCACACCTAGGTGTAGGACTAGGAGTTCATCTAGTACGATCGGAAGTTCCCAACATTATCTGACACCCAGAGCCAGGTAGGAGACTAAGGCCAATCCAAGTAGCCAAGTGTATGTGAAATCATTATGATAGCTCAGAAGAGCCCTATGACCACATTGAAGAGTTCAAACAAGTGTTGCGAGCAGAGCAAGTGGATGAGTTTTTTGTGCAATACGAATCCTTTGGATTAACCCTCATAGGACAACTCTAACTTGGTTCCAACCATTGGACCCTAATGGCTTTGGAAAAGTTGAACAATTCTTCCAAGAATTCATTGGGGAATTCACCAAAAGGTGGATTAAACACAATTCATCATCTTTAATCCATAGTTTTAAGCGGACCCCTAATGAGATGGTAAAGAATGAAGCTAGAAGATTTAGTCAGTATGTAGACTGATGTCTGGTAACTGAGAGACTTTCTCAGCAGAAGATGATATCCTTGTTTATAGATGGTCTAACTAGCAAGACATTAAGAACTTTGGTATACATAAAACGGTTGCAAAAACTCAGTGAATGTCTTCAAGAATGCATAGACCTAGAAGACAACTTAGCGGACGACCTCAAATCCACACCAAATCCCACTAAATCAGAGGGCACAAGGAGCAATGGGACTTTTAGTACAAGCAATATAGAGGAACTAGCAGAGTTAGTAGCCAAGAAATCGGGAGTGCAGGGATAGAGGAACTACCAGAACCCCCCATGAGAGTGCCAATGTTAAGAAGATGCATACATTGTGATGGAGATCACCCATCTCATGTTTGTGCAAGAGGAGGCTTAGTGCCACCACAATCTTATCCATACAATAGGCAACCGAACTAAGGACCTAACATGTACTATCATATTCAACAAAATTACACTAACCATAATATCGAGAACTACCCATTTAATAGGAAATCAAGACAATCCATACCACCTCAATATAGACCCTATGGATATCCTCCTAAGGATCAAGGCAGAGAAGTCCAGGATATGGCCAATCACAACTAGTGCTAGGACAGCAACCATCACATCCACAAAATGCAGTGCTAGTGAAGTATAACCAGCATGAGGAAAACCTAGAAACAGCCATAAGGTCCGCCACACCCTTGGCTAGCACAGATAATACAAACTAGGGATTTGATCATACTCAAGGACACTACTACTCTTACAACACATCTGATGGAATACGAACAAGTTCTATGAGCACGAGTGATATGAAAACTCTTATGGACCTGAGTATGCTAATCTCATGTACACAACACCTAGAGTCCAAACTCCAGCTAGACCACCCACTAGACCACCTACCCCAAGACGACCGTGTTATAGATGTGAAGGAGATCACTTCATAAGGGAATGCACATTACCCTACAATCCACCACTCCCTGTGTGTGGGAAGGCTATTGTAATGAATGTGGCAAAGAGCACTTGTTTCGAGATTGTCCAAAGAACCCCAACAAGGTCCCTCCTACTACTCAAATCAATGTGATTGAAGTGATTGAATCATGTAGAAGTGATAAGGGGTACACAGTGCCAGTGAAGGCTATAAGTCAAGCCCAAGCCAAGGAGAATATGGGAAAGGAAGCACAATATGAGCCTGAGGTTGAGGTAAAACTCGAACCTAAAGTTCAAGTGGTTGAGGACTCAAAAGACCTAGAAGAAATCGACAAAATGAGAAAAAATCAAAGATGGAAGGCAAGGAGCTAAAAACTTAAAAAAATGTATGAAGAAGAAAATTGAGGACGAAGAGAAAACCTTCAACAAAACGAAGAAACTTCATAATCAAGAGATGCAAAAGACATCTCATCATGCAACCACAGAATCTAAGCCAATGTTGGCAGGATCAATTTTGGCAGATCCCATGCCTAAAGACCTGAACATGTGTTCAAAACCCTATCATTCTAGAATAGAGACAGAACCTAGCATAGAGCAATATGAAAAAAGTTATCCAAGAGGAGATTCGGAGAAAGAAAGATTGGAAATGTGCAAGAAATTAATAGAAATAGCTCAAGATCAAGGAGAGTAAAGAAGTAGAGGCTATGCCAACCATTCAAATCTTGATAGACAAGGTTGGAAATTTCAATGAAGACAATGAAGGAAACATGTGTCTTCCCATCACCTTTAATGGATACACGACTAAAGCAATCTTAGACACCAGAGTGGGAGTAGGTATATCCATTAAGGAGATTTGGGAAAATGTGGGAAAACCAGCCCTATGACCCACATGAATGAAACTTCAATTAGCAGACATTCATGTTTAGAGACCGTTAGGAATCATAGAAAAGGTTATGCTGACCACATGCGGAGTGGAATTCGAGCATACCCTAGTCGTATGTCGATTTGGGAAGGCAAAAAATTTTGACATTATTCTAAGATGGCCATTCATGAGACAACTGAGAGTTGTACAAGATTGGGGAAGAGATGCATTGTATCTACAACATCAGGGTGCAACCACAAAAATAAATCTACATACTTTTGCATATCGAGATGTACCCCCATTACAATGGAAACCTGTCCATAAAGAGGAAGATGATATATCCATTCATAATGCCGGATCTAGTGACGAATCATAGATGAATGAGGATGTCCAGTTATGATTGTGTAAGGAAGCCAACTAGAAGGAAAAGAAGGCACAATTGCGGCTAACAGGACATGAGAACTTTAGACCCATAGATGACCCAGCATACATGCCACAAATATTTCCCAACAAAGCATTCGAACCTCACGGATGGATAGAGATATTGGTCATCCTAGATGTGTTCGAAAACAAGGAAATCCTAACAATGAATGAATGTATAGATGAAGAAGGATACGATGCGAATCTTTACATGGTAATCCTCCAAGAAATGGAAGGTGGTAATAAATTGTTGGAAAAAGAATGGAGAGAGGATTATGAAAGCATTGAAATGGAGCAAGAATTTTATTTGGAAGAACAATATTTAAAAGAGATTACACTCAAGGAGAACCTAGAAGAACCAAAAATATTCACCATTAAGAGGTATCAAGAGAAACAGGACAATCGCAGAGTCCGAGCACAAGCAGATCAACAACCTGATCTATTTGAAGTTCTTGGACATTTCAAGCGGTATGAGGTAGAGGAAAAGAAAATAGCCATTCAAATGCCAAGGAGAGAAGCTCCGAAAGGAGAGGCATATGAAAACAAGGAGCAAACTAAGAAGATGATAGTGATGATGGAAGGACAGGAAGAGAGATGCACCTACATAGGGAAGGATGTATCCAGAGAAGAGGAGCAATAATTAATAGAGTTAATCTGAGAATATAGATAGATATTCGCCTAGACTTACAAAGACCTCAAAGGAGTGGAACCTTCCATTTGCTCCCATAGAATTACAATGACCCTTGATGTGAAACCCTCTAAACAAAGGGCTTACACCTATAATGATGCATATTCTGCAAAAATCAAATTGACAGACTTCTAGCAGTAGGATTCATCTACACGATTGAACATACAGAATGGGTATCACCTTTGGTAGTAGTACCCAAGAAGAATCGAAACCTTAGGGTTTGGATTAATTTGAAAAAGATTAATGCAGCTACAATTCGTGATAGTTATCCATTACCCATAATTGATCATATCTTGGAAAGAGTAGCAGGCAAGGAGGTCTACAGTTTTCTTGATGGATTCTCGGGTTATAACCAAGTAGCTATCACTACAGAGGATCAACATAAAACTGCATTTGCTATCGAATGGGGAGTATACACCTTTTGTGTGATGCCTTTTGGAATCACAAATGCTCCTCTAACTTTCCAAAGGTTAATGTGTCACAGGTTCTATGAAAGATATTTGAGAAGTGTAGATAGTAGTGAGTGTGCTTAAACCCTCAAAAGCGTGTTTTTATGGTGAGGCGAGGTAACATTTTGGGCCATATTGTATCCAAAAAGGGCATCTCTACAGATGAGGATAAGATAAAGGTCATCCTGGACTTGCCTAGATGAAGAAATGCAAAAGAGGTACAAGCTTTTATGGGACATTGTGGATATTACCGATGATGCATCCACATGTATGCCATAATTGGAAAGCCATTGTATGGATTATTGACTCAATTCACATGGATGGAGGAATGTGAAAAGGCATTCAATGTTTTGAAGCAAAGATTAAGTTCAGCATCCATCTTGAAGGTGCCGAACTAGAATAAGCCTTTCCATATCCATGTGGATGCCTCTAATTTTGCAATCAGATGTATCTTAGCACAATCGATGGATGAAGGAAAATTAGATCACCCAATAGCATACACGAGTAGAAAATTGAATCAAGCAGAAAGAAATTATACAACCACTAAACGAGAAGGCTTAGGAATGGTGTATGTAGTTACGACATTCAGACATTACCTCCTATCCAATAAAGTTAAGTTCTTTGTGGATCACCAAGCTCTATTGTAATTGGTCAATAAACCTTGTAACATGAGAAGGCTTGTGAGATGGTTCCTACTACTAATGGAATTTGATTTCAAAGTGGTAGTAAAAAAGGGGAACACTCATGTGGGAGCGGATCACTTATCAAGAATGATGCATGGAGAACCACCCACAGGAGTAGCTAATGATCTACCTGACACATACCTATTCAACTTGGAAGTATGTCCAAAATGGGCAGAAAAATTGATCCCAATCCTTACCCATGGACCACACCATAGGATCAATAGGGATAACAAAAATGGCTTCATACAATCACAAAATTTACACATTTTAGCCGGTAGCCTGTATCACAAAGAATCTAATGGCTTATTGTTAAGGTGTGTAGGAGATGAAGAACGGAAAAATCTACTCAAGCAAGCCCATGTGAACTAGTGAAGGGCATTATTGGAATGACGAGAGAGTTGAAAAGACTAGGTGCGTATTGGCCAGACATGCAAAAAGATGCACATGAATATATTCTGAGTTGCCAAGAATGTCAAGAAAATACACCTAATGATTATTCTTCCCTAAAATTCTCCACTATAGCCCTAGAATGGAGCAAGGCACTAGTTGAATTTTTGAAATCACGAACCCACCAAGAAGGAGCAAGCCTCGCAAGAAAGAGGGCAGTGTAAGAACAAAGAAAATTTTACACTATAATTGGAATACAATTATTCAAAAGAGCTAAGGACAATTAACTACAATTGTGTGTCCACGAGGGAGAATACTTGCTTATATTAGAAACGGTACATGCGAGCATAGCGAGAGGTCATTTTTCAACCGATAAGACTGTTAAAATTATTCTCTTTGTACGCCTATGGTGGCCAACCCTGCATATGGATGCAGAAACCTATGTATAAAGTTGTGAAGTATGTCAGCAAGCCAAATATCATGTGAGAAGAGATGATATGCCTCTAAGACCAATGATCTATGCTAGAGAATTTTCGAAATGAAGCATTGATTTTATAGGACCAATAAATCCCCAGCAAAATGGTCACATCCTAAATATATTATTGTGGCCACAGACTATCTAACAAAATGGATAGAGGCAAAACCAACTAGGAAAAACAATGCCCAAACCAGAGCTAAATTTTTGTTCGAAAACATCTTCATGCATTTTGGACTCCCGATAGAAATTTTTAGTGACAGAGGAACACACTTCATCAATGAGGTGATTCAATCACTGATGAATGAATTTCTAGTGATTCATAAGAAATCAGCCCCTTATCATTCTTAAGCAAATGGACAAGTTGAGAGCTCCAATAAGGTATTGCGCACAGTTTTAACCAAAATAGTTAACAAAGAAAGGTCAGACTAGGACAAACAATTGCATCATGCACTATGGGCCTTTTGTGTGGCATAAAAGACCGCTATCGCAACTACTCGTTTCAGTTTAGTCTATGGAAAAAATGCAATTCTTCCAATTGAATTTTTAGTTCCCACTCTACGGGTTGCCCAAAAAAATGAATGGATGGGCCATGACTATCTAAATATTTGGATCATATTGAAAAGTTGCATGAGACCATACTACAAGCAGTGGTAGGAATTTATGCGGCAAAAATAAGACAAAAAGCATAATATGATGCTCACGTTAAGAACAAGGGTTTAAAGGAAGGATATCTGGTGTTAGTATATACATTGAAACAACACGCAAAGAAGCTACAATAACGTGGACAGAAACCACTATTAATAAATAAAAAATCAATCAGTGGAGCAGTTAAATTAGCCATGCTAGATGGAGACGTACTTCCTAACTACATAAGTGGTTGTAGACTCAAGAGGTACATGGAACCATTAATGGAAAGAATGTTAACCAAACTCTTAGGAGCACAAAATAGAAAAAAAGAAGAGGAAAGGATAAGGGACGAAGCTCGAATAGAAGCACAAGAGCACATTAAAAAAAGAAAAGAATGGATACGAGAGAGGGATGAAAGATATCTATTGGGAGAAGAACCTATTCCAATGGCAAACTATCAAATAGGTAACACAAAAGAGCTAGACACTTATGTCACCGGACCATACGTGAACCTAGGGATTGGTACAAAAGAATATCAATTAGTGAACTCATTGATTGACATAGGTGCCACATTGAGTTGCATGAGAGCCTCACTAACCAACGGCCTCAAAACGACAATTATTTGTACCAAAGCATATATAATAGGGATCGGAGGTCAAGTCATTGAGTGTGAGGGAGAGGTTTTGATGTCCCTACATTTGGGAATTACTACCATGAATCAAAGACTTTTGGTATGCAAGGATGAAGACCTTCTAGAGGACTTGATACTAGGTCAAGGCTGGATTTTTGAATATGAAGTCAGCATACATCTAGCCCAAGCATATCAGGGAAAGTAGGGCACAAAGAAGTCTTTAGTCTTCTAGAGGCAAGAGAGTCACAAACCACTAATGAAAGAGTACCTAGGCGAGCAAGTCAAGAGAAGTTAGTGGAAGAAATTCCAAGTGTCAGTCTGAATCAGGATTGTCCTAACCCCAACCTGTCTACACCTTGTCACTTATTGCATGATCCATTACCAAATTCTTCCTTAGAAAGTGATCTTAAGAGATAGAGAGTGAGGACATTTCATCCCACATAATCAACAAGAGGATTAAGAATCCTACATTGACATCCACAACATGAACACATGACTACATTGGATCCGGGAGGATCAATTGCCACAAATTGAAAGTAGGAAGAAGAAACAAGACCATCAACAACTAGAGATGGGAAGAGATAGTATCCCCACGTGCTGTGGAACAAATCTAGGATTCTATGCATATGGCTTTCGAAGCCATTAGTGGAGGCTCAAGGATCACAACAACATTGGATCCCAAAAATGGTCAAGCAACAAGCCAATCAAGAAATGAAGAAGCTAAATGCACTAAAAAAATCAAGGCTAAAAGACAACCCCAGTCAGCTATAGCACAGAAATCCCAACCCAAGAATAGAAAAAGTTCAAAAATTACACCCAACAATGTGGAGAAATCAGTGCAACAAAATAAAACGCCACAAAAGTAGAGTACAACATGAAAGTGGAGACCAAAGTAGCAACAAGGAGTGTGCCAAGATAACACAAATCATTCTTGCACTCATAATGAGTTCATTGCATCAAGAGTATGCATGATAGGGCCACATTTTACTCGTCCATGCATTCGACACACAGATTCTTTGACAAAAATAGTGGTGCATCTTTCCTCCAGAGGAATAGAATTTAGCTTGTACCATCTTAGGATAAAATGAAACTAATGTACATAAATAAATGCTTTGACTATAAGACTAACCTTATGTTTTCTCTCAGTCATAAAAGTAAGAAAAACAAAAAATATGGCTAGGTAACTTATTTGCCTCAGCCTAGCAAGGGGGATACTGCTTCATGAAAAATGATGCTTCACTGCACACAATTAGAATAGACATAATCAGTTTCATTCTCAAGACTACTTCTCTATTACATTACAAGTGCAGATGGCTTCCGAGGATTCCAAAGCAACAGTGCAAGAAGAATTCCTAGAATTTCCATTGAAAGGTGTAACAAAGGCAAAAGGACATTGGTTCCAAGAAGATCAACTTGCGAGAGAACATCTAGATAATTTTAATCACCATTAGGATAATGGATAGAGATCATCAATTTCTGGTCATGTCATAGGATTTCAGAGTACTTCATGAAATTCCATCCATGGTTGGTGTGTTGACAAAAGTAGGCATTCTTGATTATTTTGAGCTACCAATTTATAACATGACTTCCAACGATGCACTCATTGATGAACACACTGCACCCTACCTTAGACATGTCATCAGTGCTAGAAGCAAGAGTCCTCAATGCAGAAGAAGAATGGACTACTATCAAGTTTACGAATGAACTAATAAAAGAAGCTTTTGGATGGACAAAGATGGTGTCACAAACTTGAAAGAAAAAAGACATGGAGCCAAGAAGAGGACATTTTTGGACATCAATTGAATTGATATTGAAGAACTAGTTCATTTGGTGCATCAACACTTTTGGTTTCCAAACATGCATCAATGTACTGCACCTCAAAAGATCGTAGTCCAACTTTTGTCTCACGCAATCAAGCAAGTCACTAACCAAATAAACTTAACACCCTATATTCAAGAACGAGTATTTGAAGAAACAATGGGGCCACAAAAAATTCCTCAATGGAGGTTTGGCATTGATGGTACTGATCTGCCATGCATTGAAAATTAGGGAATATTTCTAAGAAATGCCTTCTTCAATGAAAATGGCAAAATATGCAAAAATTGCTACTATACTTAAGAAAAGAAAAAGTATGAATATTACAGAAGAAGCTGGTACAAGCTCACAACCTTTGATGTGAGGAGCAAAATGATTGAGGGAAGTGCTTGAAAAGGAAATGGCGGTGATGGTGAAGAGGATGCACATCCTCCCAAGAACAGAATCAGAAAAGTCGACACCAATTAGAGAGTTTACTTTTATCCTTGTAAAAGTGCATAGCACTTACTCTCATGAGGAGTTAGGAGGAATCAAATCACAAATCATTTGGTAAGTGATTGATGAGGAAGCAAGTCCTAAAGTTTAGGATTCACGTTATGGTAAGAGTTTGAATTTGAAATTCAAAAAGTGGATCCAACTCTAAGGTATAAAAATCAATCAAAATCTCATGTGATTATGAGCCCAATTTGGAGATCATTTGAGAGGGATATTTATTGTTTAGTGAGATCATTCTATAGCTCCATCACTACCCTCACATTGTGCAATTATGCATTTCCAATGTCATTATAACTCTATGTGATTTAAGACATATACATTGATCACATCTCTACTTCACTTCTCTATTATGTTCACCTCAGAACATTGAACTTCTCATATTGATTCTCAATGCATACTTGATCATTTGATGTGGTTTAAAGTGGTACAGATTTCACATACTATCTATTTTGTTGCTACAAAGTTTCATTTCCATTGCTTTACTCAATCTCAAGATATCTTTGAAACTTCACTCACTGGTCTGCATACTATGGAAGCCCAACAATGTCCGGATGGTTATCTAACTTGCTACGCTAAGTTCTCATACTACACTTGATCATTTTAAGTGGAATAACTTTGATTGGTAGCTACGTAAGTCAGTTAGATACTCCCAAAAGGAATTTAATCAATTGCTAGTAGGTTGAGAGAACTGTTCATTTTATTAAGCATGTGAAGAGACCAAAATAGCAAGTCTTAGCTCATAGTTGAATCTTCTACTCATCTATTTGATCCATTGATTAAATGATCATACTCCAAAGCACTTAGGTGACTATTTATGGTTCTACTTTACACTCCTCAACTTGTTCTTGGCTGCTATGAAGCAGGGATTTGTAGCATCACTTCATTTCTGGAATCTATCCACCATCTACTTCAACACACTTTTACTTTTCCTTTACCTCTAAAGCTTTCCTTGTGCCTTCCCTTTGCTTAGAAAATTCGACTTCATTTAATATAGATAACTACAAAAAAATGAGACAAAGAAGGATCACTATGTAATGCAGACATGACCAATTCAAGCGATAAGGCATATTGGAAGATCTTGGATGAGCCTAATCACTTGAATCGATTGCTCCTCAAAATCTCAAGAAACCATACATATTTGGCCTATTTATAAAACAATAACCTATGAATGATTAGGGATAATTGACATGTATATGGAAAAAGCAAAGAAACACAATTCTCGAAATGAATCTAGGATGCGACCAATTCAAATGATTAGGCTCATTAGAAAATCTTGGATGGGCCTAATCACTTGAATCAATCTATATCATAATCATTACAAATAGATATAAATTTGCATATTTCTAATGTCAACATCTATGAATGATAAGGAATAAGGGCATTACATAAGAAGCAAGCCAAAAAATACATGTAATTAAATTAATGTAGGACACAACAAATTCAATCAAATAGGTTCATTAGAAAGTCTCAGATGGTCGCTTGAATCGGTCGTGTCCCACATATGATTCATAGTTGCAAGGCAAGTGATTTTGGACATATGTTGACCTCGTCTTCATCCTGAATCGGTTCTTCACCATCAATTCTTATTGCTCCTTTGTCCTCAACAACCTCCACAAATGAGTATGCTCATCCAAATGATTACCCTATATAAGCTCCTCACTTCATTTGTGCCATTTGTTTGTGATGTGCCTTCTATCTCTTACGTCCTATAAGACTTGCTTTTATCCGTGTATAAAGCTGAAGATTGATTACCTTTAGAGCTTTCTCCATTTTTGATAAGCTTTGCCTCTTGAGTAAGTAGTTGACCAATGAGTGTATTGAAATCAGGTACATGCATGTCCATGTACAAATCCATAGCTGTGGTGAATGCTTCCCACTTGTCATCTGCCTTCAAACCATTGATGACCTGCCTTACAATTTGCTCTTCATCTATTACCTCTCCAATGCTTCCCAACTGATCCGCTATGTCCTTGAGCTTTGTGACAAAATCAGTCACATTTTGTTTGGGAGCCTTCTTGAGAGTTGTGAAATCTAGCCATAGTTGATGCTTCCTAGCTTTGGTACTTGAAGAAAAGAAAGCTTCAAGTGCATCCCACACTTCCTGAGATGTCTTACAACTCCTAATGTGAGGCAACAAAAAATCTGAGATAGAGTTGAGGAGATAAGACCTTGCAAGTGCATCCTTGGAGCACCATGTGCTCAATCTTTCTTGCTCTTCTTGTGTTGGTTGACTTTTGTTCCTGAAACTTGGCATAACTTCATCTCCAGCCACATAACCATATAAACTTCTACCTTGGAGATAAGCTTCCATTCTTAATGACCAAGCTGAGTAGTTACCTCTGTCCAATTTGTCAATTGATGAAGGAAATCCATCTGCCATGTTGTCCAACCTTGCTCTGATACCACTGTGAAGAGATGGATAAGTATGTGTTTGAAGATGAAGAGGTGTTGCAAAATCCTTGATCTACACCAGCCAAATGAACTCCAGAAGTAGATGGTGGGCCCTTTTAGCTTGCCAATGGATGTATTAGACACCCTATGTACCTTGGAAGATCATTCTCAAAAAGATAGATCAAAACAGATAAGTTGGAGTTAGCTCAGAGAAGAAAACTTGCTATTCTTGGTTCATACACATGTCCAGTGTTTTACATAATTCTCTGAGCACAGCAGCAATTAGCTTAATTCCTCTTGGGGAAGTCTAGTTAACTTAAAGAGCTAACTTTCAAGAGTAATCTCATCAAAAATAATAAACCACACACTGAGAATGAGTTTTAACAAGTGATGATATCATCCCGATTTTCACGGGCTGCTACAGAAATAGACTAGTGAGCCGAAAAATCAACATAACTCAAAATGTAGGAATCCAATGATTATGAAAATTTGTATGGTTATACTAGACAGTAAGCGGAATCCAACAAGCTTTAAATCACTGAATTTGAATAAGTAACCACTGAGAAATGGCTCTGACAAGATGAGTGAAAAAGTCGGGTACCTGACAGAGAAGTGAAGATGAACAGACCTTGTTGACTTCAAATGAACATAACTGAAGATTGCAACATTCAAATGACATGAAAATTTGTGAGCATATAGTAGACTTATAGAGCTAACTTTACCAAGTTAAATCACTGAAAATAATGCACCAAGCTCAGAGAAAACATCTCTGCAAGCTGACTGAGAAAACTGAGAGTAATGGCAGTGAGTAGTACACTTCACAAGAACATGGAAAGATGAACTCAAATAATCATGAAAATGAAAGTATATTGCTTGTACAATACAATGACTTACTGATACATATGTGTGCCTTGTAATCACACCTTGATATGGCATAAAGCTCAGCTCTTGGAGGTCTTCACATAGGTCTCTCTAACCACGACTAAAACTGCCATCTATTTATAGTTGAGTTTGGGAGGCTAACTTCCCTCAATCACTCTCCAATCAATCAATGATTGATTTGATTCTCTACCTACCACAAATCACGAATTCGTGGCTCCTCTTTCCATTCTTGATCATGTGGACTCAACCACTTAAGATTCTCTTACTTTTACATTAAGTAAACTCTCCAAAAAATTACAAGAGGTAGTTCACAAGTGAACTTTACATGGTCTTCATTTTAAGGCTTTTTTTATGACTTTGTGGGACTCAAGCCAATACTTAGGCTTGTCATAGACTTGCTCCAACATTTCTTGATCTTCTCTTCAAATGCCTTCCATGTCATGGGATGATCCACACTATGTTGTAAAACATTCCAGCAAAGGTGAACCTTCCCCATCAGATAATTAGTGGAAAACTTCACTTTATCATTTTTGGAATAATATTCATCTTAATAAAAAGCATCACATTGAATCCATGACAAAATGAATTGAACATCCTTATGCCCATCAAACAATGAGAATTGGAAATTCTTTACATCAATCTTGGAATGTGTGCCATCTACTTGAGTTGTAATAATTAAATTCACCTTGTGCACAAGGTTTTCCTCCTTAGTGTGCATCTCTTCAAGTAATTGGTCATGTTCTTTTATCTTGTTTTGGATGCCTTGGAGTTCATGCTACAAGAGCTCCAACTATCTTTTGATCAGTACCCCAAGTAGAGGTGATTCACCAAAATCCTCCATGATATAAGTAGGATCCAAGGGTATGTAAAAGAAGAAACCCCCTTACTAAAAATGTGAAAATAATTTTAAGAATTCTTGAATTAAAATGGGAAGGCAAGGGTAGTTCTTGGGAATTGGAAAAGTAAGAGGGATAAAAGTTATGTTAAATATAAGTAAAAGGGAATAGAGTGACAACACAAGTAAATATTATAGTGCTAAAACGCGACTTGTGAGTGAGAGGTTTTTGGGTTCATATCCATTCCTTTCTAAATGAGAGATTCCTTATTGCCACTCCTTAATTACAGATTTTTTTATGCATAGCCAATGGCCAAGGGAGATATGGGTGCAAGGGAATCCAAAGATGCCAAAGTTATGCGAGAGTTTTATGTCTTAATGGATACCTTGGATTGGAATCAGAATTGAGATTGGGGTCGGAATCAGACATCGAAACGGTCAGCACCAGAATGCCTCTATAATGATGTGTGCAAGCTCTGATACCACTATTATAGGATCTTATAGGCATGCATGCAAAGAGATAATATGAAATCTAAAAATAAACAAAAATAGAGATGCACAGTAGATGAAAAAGTACACAATATTAGTTACAATCCCTCCCCATGCACTCTGTCAGACAATTCTCCAAAGTGTGCATATTTATAGACTTTTATTATGTCCAAAATTAGAAATTACAATGAGGGAATGCACTTCAAAAAGTAGGCTTGTAAATAAAAAGATCATAACTTTTACAGTGAGCCTTAGCTTTTATACACAAAAGTTGCATTCTATAGCGATCCTTATTTAAACCACTATTTTTATGATTTTCTAGAAACAACCCCCTAGATGGTTGTTTTATTTACAAAATTTACGAAATTATAATTTCTCTATTTATGTCGAGATGCATTTGAATAAGTTTAAGCCCATCCACGCCCTCATGAATATTCATCTATTAAATCAAAACACTAAGCACATTAAAATTTCAATAAAATAAAATCCAATCATTCAACATTTCATAAGTGCCAACAAGAAAGATGGCTTACTAGCTCCAACTTCCAAACTATGAAGAGGTAATGGAATAGGTGTGCGGTGATGAATTGGTGCTGCAACAAACCTACTCCACACTAGCCAATGTAACTCCCAAGATACTTTGTAATTTTCCTTATCTTCCCAAAAATGCATAAGGAATCATTAATTCCTTTGGAACATCATTTCCAAATGTTTGCATCAATACAGATAATTTCTACTTGACAAGGATTGAGAGAAACTGTCTATTTTGGGGTGAGAAGGTCATAGAAATATGCTCAAAGCTCACAACGTAGTATGAATTGACTAGAGAGATTTTGCACACATCTGAAGTTTAGCTACATAAAGCAAGTTATTTGATGAATTTAGCTGCATCATACAATGAGAAATGATTCTAACGAGTCTCGAGGTCAACCCGACTTTTTAGGAACAAGAAGATGTGCACACATGGTCAGCTTGAGAGCTTCATATCTTAAGATCTACTAAATCAATTATGATGAAACATTGTATTTAGATACTAAACACTCTAATGTAACTATCCCAAGTGCAAACTATATCAAATGGATACTTACATGCTGAGAAATCAACATGACAAGTTCACAATGAGTAAGAATGTATTGTAGCAATGTATAGAGAAAGAGTTACTCAAAGAAATGATCGCAAATGTTTATGATTTCTCAACATGACAAGTTCACAATGAGTAAGAATGTATTGTAGCAACGTATAGAGAAAGAGTTACTCAAAGAAATGATCGCAAATGTTTATGATATTGAACGTATGGTACATGTGAAGTGTAGAGGACTACTCCTTCATGAAGTGACCCCAATGTGTGCCCAAGAATGTTTCTCAATCTCCCTTGAGTCAGTATCTATCTTCCTATGACTAAGAGTGGGTACATTTATACTCATGTTTGAGTCTCAATTTGAATCTCATTCACCTGAAAGTGATCCTAAAGTTTAAGAATGATTCCCCTCACCAAATGCATCATGGATCCTTACTTCCTATCATCATGAGATTCCTCTTCTACTTTTAGCTTTTTCAAATGATCAAAGTTCTTACTCATTGAAAAGTGTCCATATGAACACGTTTGAGAAGGGTGATTAATGAAAGTAGTTTTTGAAGCTTAGCAAAGCTCTTAGGCTTGCTATCTACACCAACAACACCCCCTCAAAATCTTGAGTCTTCAGTTCTTCAATATTTCTTGCAATACAATCATTGATTTGAATCTGTTTAACTTGCTTCCATCCAATGCCTTTGTCATGATATCTGCACATTGTTGATGTGTTGACACATATGAAAGTTGAATCTGCTTACTTGTAATCTTTTCCCTGACATAATGATAATATACTTCTATATGTTTAGTCATGGCATGATAGATTCGGTTAGCAGCAAGATGTAAGGAACTAATATTATCTCCAAAGATGTGTGGAGTGGAAGACTTTAGCTCTAAATCATAGTATACGGTCCTAATCCACATTGCTTTGTGTGTAGCATTTGCAAGTCCTCTAAACTCAGCCCCTATTGATGAGAGTGCTATAGTTGATTGCGTCTTTGAAGACCAAGAAATCAAATCTGTACCTACAAATGTGAGGTATCTAGATGTGCTTCTCCTATCATCTTTAGACCTTTCCCAGCCTCCATAAGAGAATAGTTTGATATCTATATCAGATATGTAAGGATAGCCAAAACCTTCATTGATTGTACCCCTCAAATATTTGAGGATTCTCTCGGCAGCTTCCATGTGAGGTTTCCTTGGAGTATGCATGAACTGACTTAAGAAACTTACTCCATAGCAAATATCTACTCTCGTTAATGTGGCATAATTTAAAATTCCAACTAGACTCTGATAGCTAGATATATCTTCAATTTTCTCACCTTCATGAGCACTCAATTTCAAATTCATCTCCATAGGAGTACATGCAACTTGTGAATTCTCCCTTTTGAATTTGACAAGCATGTCTTTGATGTAATTCCTTTGAGTAAGAAGCATACCTCTTTTTGTATCTACCACTTCCAAACCTTGCAAGTATGTACGCAAATCAAGATCACTGATTTTGAATTCTTCTTTTATTTGGATTTTGATCTTTTTGATTCTTTCTACATCATTACATGCAATGATTATTTCATCAACATATACACTTAGGTATATGACCTCAGATTGGTTCCTCTTAATGAAGAGGGAAGGATCTACCTTTCTCACATTGAATCCCTTATCATGCAAGTAAGTGACACGCGTGTGATTCCAAGATCTAGAGGCTTTCTTCAATCCATACAAATCTTTCTTCAACCTGCATACATATTTAGCACATGATCGATCTTTAAAAGCATTTTGAAAATATTTCAATTCTTGGAAGATGCAACATGCATAAGTACTCTAATGGTAGGCATCTTTGCAAGAGGTGAACATGTTTCTTCATAATCAATACCTTGTGTTTGTGCATATCCTTTGGCCACTAGCCTTGCTTTGTACCTATTAATTGAACAATCAAAATTCTTCTTTACCTTATATAGACACCTTGAACCTACTTTCATAGATGGAGACTTGGGTACCAATTCCAAATATGATTCTCTTTTAAGGCTTCTATCTCTTGTTTGATAGCATTTATCCATTCTGGCTTATCCTTTGCTTCTTCATATAATGAGGGTATTTAGAATTTGAGTGTTGTGCTAGATATATTGAATGTTTAGTGACTAATGAAGTATCATATCCATACCTTTCTTACTTCTTTTTTTGTCTATTTGATCTTCTAACGGTTTCTTGAGAGGATTTTGCCACATCTCTCAGCTCCTACACTTTGGCTATATGCTTAGACTTCCAAGAATTGATATCTTTCCTGGGATTCTTCTCATCATCATCAAAATCACTTGATGCTTCAAGTTGATGCTCATTCCTCTTTGATAAGGTTGGAAAATCTTCCTCTAGGTCATAGGGAAGTTTGATTCTCCTACAATCATCTTCAAACCATAACTTGTTTTCATCAAACATAGAATCTCTACTTAAAATGAAGCATTTTTTTATTTGATTATATAATTTATAACCTTTTTTATTAAGATCATAGCCAATGAAGATACATTTCTCTGCCTTTGGATCCAACTAGCCTCTAATCTATGAAGGTATGTGTGCATATGCTTTGCACCCAAAGATCTTGCAACGATCAAGGCTAGGCCTTCTTCCATTCCATGCTTCATATGGTGTCATGCCATCCAAATCCTTTGATGGGAGTCTATTGATCAAGTATGTAGTTTTTGATACTACCTCTGCCCACAAGTAGTTGGTTAGCTTCTTCTCATTGAGCATTGACCTTGGGGCCTCTGATTGTTCTATTCCTTCTCTACCACTCCATTTCTCTCAAGGGTATATCTGGTAGTGATTTCCCTTTTGATTCCCATCTCTTGGAGGTAAGAATCAAAATCATGGGAGAAATATTCTCCACTTCCATCTAACCTTAGTCTCTTTAGGGTTTTAGCTATTTGATTCTCCACAAGAGCTAAATACATTTTGAAACATGAAAACACTTCATCTTTATGCTTCATGAAGTACAATATAGTCCATCTATTACAATCATCTAGGAATTATACATAATATCTAGTTCCAAAAATTGAAGGCTCCTTGCTTGGTCCCCCTACATCTATATGGACCCATTCCAATAGATCTCCATGTATGTAGCCTTTGTTGGTGAAGGGTCTTCAATAAAAACTCCATGTTTAGTGAATCTAACCTGCAATCCCTTCTCAACAATGTGACCTACACCAATGAGATTCTTGGTGATATTTGGTACATATAGTAATCTTCTTAGTAAATTCATAATAACCTTTGAGTTCTTCACATTACCTATCTTCTTAACTGGATACCTTGTGTCATCTCTTGATTGGACTTCATGCTTATTCGTTGGATTCTCCAAATCTAAGAGTAGAGCTACATTTCTTGCTACATGGTTTGAGCATCATGAGTTTATATAAAACACATGTTCATGTGCTTTACCTTCCTTCATGGTCATGTTCATTAGAAGAAGTGAGGCTTCTTGAGTTTGGTCATCTATATAGTTGATGTGATCTTGCCTTCCTTTGTATCCACCTTGATAGTTGTTGTTGTTGTTGTTGTTGTTGTTGTTGTTGTTGTTGTTGTTGTTGTTGTTGTTGTTGTTGTTGTTGTTGTTGTTTTTGTTTTTGTTGTTGTATGAGTTGTTATTGTATCCATAAGAGTTCTTGAATCTTCCTCTTGAGTTTCCATAGCCTCTTCTATCATAACCTCTTCCTCTTTGGCTCCTTTTTCTTGAAAGTGTTCTCTGTAATATGAGTGGTTAGACCATGTATGGCACATGGAGATGAGCCTTGGGCTCTCCCCCTACCTTGTCTACTTCCCTAGACTCGTCCTCTTGAGCTTCTACCTCTACCTGCAAAGTTTGTTTTAGAGGTACTACCTTCATCATTATACTTCTTTCCATTTCCTTTATTATCCTTGCTTTTATTCTGATATGTATAGAGATCAAAGTGTGAACAATTGCCGCACGAGTGTGCTGAAATCAAGAACTTGCATATCCATGTAGAGGTTAATGTCTATGGTGAAGGAATCCCATTTGTCACTTGCCTTTATACCATTGATTACTTGCCTTAATATTTGTTCTTCATCAATGACGTCTCCAATGCTTCCAAGTTGATATGCAATTTCCTTCATTTTGGTGAATAAATCAGTCACGCTTTGCTTCGGCATCTTCTTGAGTGTTGTGAATTCCATCCATAACTGATTCTTCTTGGCCTATGTGCTTGATGAGAAGAATGCTTCAAGAGCATTCCAGGTTTCTTGTGATTTCTTGCAATTCCTAATGTGTGGGAGTAAAAAATTGGAGATAGAGTTAAGAATGTGTGACCTTGCTAAAGCATCCTTTGAGCACCATGCATTCAACCTTTCCTTCTCCTCTTGTGTTGGTTGACCCTTGCTTTTGAGTATTCGCATCATTGCATCTCCAGATATGTAGCCATAGAGGATCCTTCCCTGTAGATAATTTGGAGTGACCATGTTTCATAATTACCTTGATCCAATTTTTGAATGAATGAGGAGAATCCATCACCCATGATGCTTAGTTGCTTTGATACCACTATGAAGGTACCAGAATAAGTGTGGAGAGATGAGTTGGTGCTACAACAACCCTGATCTACAATAGCCAATGTAACTCCAAGGATGCTTAGTAGACTTTATTAGCTTCCCAAAAATGCATAAGGAACCATCAAGTTCTTTGGAACATCATTTCAAAATTTTTGCATCAAAATAGACAATTTCTACTTGACAAGGATTGAGAGAAACCTTCTATTTTGGGATGAGAAGGTCACAGAAATATGCTCAGAGCTCAAAACTTGGTATGAATTGACTAGAGGACTTTTGCACACATCTAAAAAAGTGTATAACTAACTAAAGCAAGTGATTCAATGAATTTAGCTGCATCATACAATGAGAAATGATTCTAATTGAATCAGTGTCTGTCTACCCGCAATTAAGACTAGGGAGATTTATACTCATATTTGAATTTGAATTTGAATCTCATTCACCTAAAACTGATCCTTAAGTTTAGAAATGATTCCTCTCACCAAATGAATCATGGATTTTGGATCCCTATCATCAAAAGATTCCTCTTGTACTTTTAACGTTTACAAATGATCAAAATAAACACAATTTTACTCATTGAATATTCATAAGCATGTGTTTATGTGAACATATTTGAGTAGGATGACTCATGAGAGTAGTCCTTGAATCTTAGGAAATCTTTTAGGATTTCTATCTCCACCAACATAAACACTAGCTAGATCCATCGAATATTTCATGTGAGCCAGCTTAAGAAAAGGTAGGGTGGATTTGACAACCTCATTCCAGATAGTGAGATAGTAGAGCCTATTTAACTTCATTTTTTTTCCATGAGAATAATAGTATACTAAATATTGGAGAGAAAAGAAGGATTCATTTATATAAAGAGTGCGTAGTAAAGTGGAAATATAGTTCAAAAGATAATTCTACATGAGAGCATGCTATCAACCTTTAGAGATGGTTTCCCACCTTTGCATTTCCTCCCAAAGAGTCTTCTTAAGGGGGGACACTAGGGAACATTGTTGGAGTTAGACATCTACAAAAGCATGCAAAAAACACAAGGAAGAAGAAGAAGCTTGGAGCAAACCACACAATATTGAATGTATTACCAATAGAATTTACAAATATAAGTAGCTCATTAGGTTAACAGGCCTATATACAAGCGAGGGAAAAAACCTCCTAAAGAGGGAAAAAGGTGCCCCAATGGTCCTAGTGTGATCACACACATCACTACCTAAATATATCAACAAATCCCTCCTAGGAGTGATGCGGTGAAAAAGGAGTTTTCACTCATGTATAAGGAAGTGCCATGCTATATGGAATCAATCCACAAAAGGAAGTAAGCCCAAAGCTTTGTGGAAAGCTTCAAACTTCTCCCTAGGCAAAGCCTTTGTGAAAAGGTCTAAAATGTTATCCTATGTGGGCACAAATGCCAAACTGATCTCTATAGTAGAGAACCTCTCCCAGACATACTGATAGTGCACCTCAATGCGCTTAGTATCAGCATGGAACATAGGGTTCCTTGCAACTACCAATGTGCTCTAACTATCAGTGAAGATGGTGGTGGCAGAAGACTAGCCAACACCCAAATCAGCCATAAGGCATCTCAGCCACACACACTCAACAGTCACTATGAAAGCTTCCCTATACTCAATCTCACAACTAGAAGTGGTCACAGTAGGCTGCTTCTTGCTCAACCAAGATATACATGAGCTACCAAGCATGAAGTAAAAGCCACTAGTGGACACATGAGTGTCATAACAACAAACCCAATCAGAGTTAGAAAACGAATGTAAATCTGGTAGTAGTGAACCCCCATTGGGATAAAACAATCCAAGTAGTTGAGTACCACTCAAGTAGCAAGATGCGCTTAACCACGTGTCAATGCTTGACAACTAGGAAATGCATAAACTTGCTGATCTGTGAAACAAAAAACTGGGTATTTGGCCGAGTAGTGCATAAGTAAATCAAGCATCTAATAGCCTAGTAATAGAGAACAACATCAAATGCATCTCCATCATCATGAAGACTCAACAATAAACCTATCTCCACAGGACTGGCAATATATTTATAGTCTTCAATGCCAAAATGCTCCAATAATGTGTCACTATAGTTTGTTTGACATAAAGCTATTTCCCCATCAACTTGCATGAATTGAATGCCCAAATAATGATACAAATGCACCAAATCTGACATCTCAATGAGGCATGCAAATCAGCCTTAAAATCAGCAATATGCTTCTCATGAGTGAGCAGCATGTCATTAACATAGAAAACAATGATCAAAAGCACATTATTTGCACGCTTAGCATACAAGGTGCTCTCAATTGGATTGTTCTCAAAACCATGTGCAATCAAATAGGCATGTCTCTTTTTATACCAAGGAGGTGGTGCTTGTTTCAAACCATATAATGCCTTTTTCAACATGCACAATTGGTTTTCATGCCCTTTCTACAAAAAGCCATGGGGCTGAAAAACATACACTTCATGCAAATCACCATTCAAAAATGCAATTTTAATGTCCAATTGATGTACGTTCCAACCATGATGAGCTGCAAGTGCACAGATGCTACGAACAGTAGGCATTCGGCATGTAGGAGCAAAGATCTTATCAAAATCAAAGCCTCTTTCCTAAGCATAACCCTTTGCAACAAGCCTAGTTTTATACCTATCAACTATTCCATCAAGCTTACGCTTCAGCTTGTATACCCACTTAGTGCCAATGGTCTTCTTTCCAGGAGGCATGTCACATAAAGGCCACGTACCATTTGTCATAATAGCATCATATTCACATTGCATTGCAACCATCCAATTTTTTGAGGTTTGTGCTTAATCAAATGAAACAGACTCATTCTCATCATAGAGGCTAGAGGCAGCCATAGCATAGCAATCTAATGCAAGACAAACACTATGAGAGCTTGAACGCGTATGATATAATAGAGGTGCATCTAATTTGCTATCTTGCAAAGTCTACACCAGCCATTTTGGCATAGTTTTTGCCTCCTCAATTTCAGCTTTCTCATCAACAAGTGCATCATCTAAATCTCCATCAGAAATGGAATGATCTGCATCATCACATCAAACCTGTAAAGGCTGAGAAGTTGCCTCATTAGGACGAGCACTAGAGTGTCCACCTATAAAAAGAAGAAGCAAAGTTTCGTACATGTCTTTGGAGCTAATTGATGTCTCCTTAGTACATGAAAGTAATGGTTGAATAGCATCTTCCACAAAAACAATGTCACAGCTAACCAAAATGCATTTTTTCTATGGATGATATAGAAGATAGCCTTTGATTTCAAAACTCTACCCAACAAAAATACATTTCACTACCTTATCATCCAATTTCCTAAGTTTTTGTTCAAGCACTAATGCATATGCCAAACAACCAAAAACATGTTGGTCAGCAACACATGGCTTATGACCATCCCAAGCCTCATATGGAGTGATAGACTGCAATGCTTTAGTGGGAAACTTATTCAGTACATATGTTGCACACATAATAGCCTCAAGCAAGAAACCATGTGGTAAAGCCTAACTCTTGACCATACACCTCACCATCTCCATGAGTGACATGTTTTTCCTTTTAGCAACTCCATTCTATTGAGGTGTATATGGAACTCTAGATTGGTGTTTTATCCCACATTCAGCCAGAAATGCATTAAAATTAGAAGAAATATATTCCGACCCTTGATCAGAATGGAGGGTGCCCATTTTACATATTGATAGATTTTCAACCAAAACCAAAAACTGTTTGAAGCACATAAACACTTTGGACTTTTCTTTCAATGGATATACCCATGCATGCCTCGAAAAATCATCCATGAAAGTCACGAAGTAAAAGTTCCTAAAAAAAGGTGTCTTCATAGGACCATAGACATCACTATGAACAAGTTGCAATTTTTTAGTAGCTCAAATTGAACCATCTTTTGGGAAGGAGGAATGCTTCATTTTGCCCAAAATATAGCCTTCACATACATGTTTACCAAGTGCCTCAAGTTTAGGAAAAGAGGACACCATTTAAGATTTCTATAGGTGTATCATCTGCATGTGCCTTTCTTACTCGTGAAGTCTTCATAGAGGGCAATCCAACTTCCTCATCAAGACTCTTTTCTAAACCTCTTGAATCTCCATCAATGCTCAGAACTTGTAGATGTTTTACTACCTGCAAGAAGCTTTTCTTTACCTTTCTTAGATGTATTTGATGATTTTGCTAGACTGAAATTTCCATGCAATCTTCCACTCCATGGATTTGAGTTGGAACTATGCTTGCTAATGCATCTAGTCCACTCAAAACTTGAGATTTTGCACTTCATTTTTCAGCATTTTCTTTGTCATTTTGTTCAAGAGTAATTCCTTCTTTGGCATATGCATAGAAGCTTGAAATTTCATCAAATACCACATCTCTGCTACCTTTACCTGTCCTGTGAGTAGGTTATAACATTTATATCCCTTCTACTCAAGGGAGTATCCAATGAAGATATAATTTTCTGCTTTTGGATCAAGCTTCATCCTCAACTCATCTAGAACATGTACACATGCAATACACCCAAAATCTTTCATATGTGATAAGTACAACAACAATCCGAGTTTTGTTCATGATGTATACAGCAGTGTGCAAAGCTTTTGCCCAATAATTATGAGGCATATTCTTCTCAGCCATCAAGGGTCTTGCTATTTTTAAATTCAACAACACCATTCTGATGTGATGTGTACCTACATGAAAATTGACATCGAATTCCATGACTTTTTAGAAAATTGTTGAACTCATTTGACATGTATTCACCTCCTCCATCAGATCCTAATGTCTAAATATAATTGTCTATCTAATTTTCCACCATAGCTTAAAATTCTAGAAGTGAGTGAACACCTCACTCTTCTCTTTCATGAAATATATCCGTACTTTTCGTGTATGATCATCAATCAAAGTAACATAAAACCTGCAACCACCCATAGATATGGTCTTTGTAGGATCCCAAACATCTATATGTACTATTTCTATCACATTCTCACTAACATGCTTGTCATTTGGAAATGATGATCTCGACTATTTACCAAATTGACATGCTGCACATACCTTTTGCATCTCTGCAACCTTGAAATTTGGTAGTCCGTGGGCTGTTAGAATTTTACCAATCTTAACTATGGGAACTCATGCTAAGTTGAAGTGCCACATCACTCACACTTTTTGGTAGGATATACAACCACTTTTCCATGATTTTTATCAGCCTTTTAGTCACCTAATTGATGGAGAAAAGTTGGGATCATTTGGAGGGCATTTTTGAATTCAAATTTACAACCACCTTTTTTAGCATTATATAAGCAAACACATGGAGCAAAGTCTTGGCCATCCTCCTCTACCATTTGAGCACTTGTAGGCTCTCATTAGGATTGTTTAATCTAGGTCTAATCTAGCCCCTAGCTAAGCAAGCCCCTTGCTTGCTGGAGTTTTCTCATAGGAAGTGATCTTTGATCACCCATATCTCTTTGTGTAGTAGTCCGATTCATTTGCAAGATAGCTCATTTTGTTCCTATAATTGTAAGCTCTTTTTGGATGTAATCTTAGTATCACATGTTCATTAACCTTGAGTATATTGAGCTTGAAAGCTCTCTCATTTGATCTCTGCATATTCCCAAATATATGTGTGTTGGAAGGTACACATAGATGCAAGCTACCAGTTTGGGCAGATTTTGTTCTATCTTGTGCAAGAAGTTTGGCATAGCTCACATTCTCCAAATTGAGTGATCTATGGTTTGTTGGAAATCTTAGAGAGTCTTTTTTTACTGTGCACAATTTCATAGGTTCACTTATCACATCAAGAGAGAAATCCAATGTTTGGTGGAGTGTGGTAGTGAATTGTTTGGTCCTAGGAAGGGCCTATCATTCTTCTGCTGCAACTAGGAGTGGATATACTCCATCAGTGGTATCATAGCTCATCATTGAGCATTGAATACATCAAGAGGAGGCCTTGAAGTTGCTTGAGAGCAAAGGATTGAAGCAAAGACTAGCAAGATTTGAAGAAGGATTTCAAGCAAGGGGGAGCTTCTATCATCATCCAAAGTTCACAACAAGTGGAGACTCTTGGGGAAAGGTAACATACCATTCTTTCTCACATCTATCACAATCCAAGGAGGGATTAGGATAGTCTCATACACAATGGGAGACTATAATACTCAGATTCAGAAGCTTGAAAAGAGCAATTACCAACCTTGGAAGTTTAGAATCTCTGACTTCCTCATGGGAAAGGGTCTTTGGGGGTTGGTTAGTGGTATAGAGGTGAAGCCATACATAGATCCACATACACCTACTGAGAATCAAAGGAGAGACATTAGAGAATGGGAAGAAAGGAATAGCAGAGTGATCTTCATTCTTTCTGAACACATAAGCAACTCCATGATAGGTCATATCCAAGACTTAGATACATCTAAGAAGGTTTGGGAGTGTTTAGAAAGGTTGTACTCTACCTCTGCAAAGGGTAGAAAAATTCAGAAAAATTCAGCTCAAGAATGAGTTCAACAACCTTAGGAAGTCATCAAATCAGAGCATTAATGACTTCATACTCAAAGTAAAAGAGATCTCGGATGCACTTGGTTCAATAGGATGTGTTATAGATGATGATGATGAACTAGTTGCCCACACACTTAATGGGCTTAGAGAAGATGATACATGGAAGGCATTCACAACCTCTATGTATGTAAGGGATTCATTACCAAATTTTGAGCAACTTACTTCTCTTATGGTGACTGAGGAGCTCAACCATGGAGGCAACAAGTCAAAGGGCAACCAAGACCAACTCTTTTATGCAAGCAAAGGAGGAAGAGGCAAAGGTAAGAGAGGTGCTTCAAGAGGAAGAGGTAGAAGAAACTACCAACAAGGCAGCCAAAGCTATCAAGGCAGTCAATAAAGCCAAGATGAAGGTCAATCATCAAGAGGAAGATGAAGAGGAAGAGGCAAAGGAGGAAGATATGGAGGTCGAGGCTACTCCAACTCAAATGGATGCTTCAATTGTGGGAAACAAGGACACTATGCCAAAGATTGTTGGCAAAAGCAAGGTGGAAACAATTACAAAGGGCAAGATAATTATGCTAACTCCTCAACAAATTCAGAAAATGAGAATTTGTTAGCTATGAAGCATAAAAGTGAAGGTCAACTACATGATGAGGTGTGGTATATAGGTAATGGTTGTAGTAACCACATGTCAGGTAAAGAGGAGTACTTCAGCAATCTTCAAGCACCCAAGCAAAGAGGCTTTGTGGAGACAGGAAACAACACAGAGCATGAGATACAACAAATGGGAGATGTGAAGCTTGAAGGCAACCATAAAGCAAAAGGACTATCTCAAGTATTGCATGTTCCTAGTATTACAAAGAACTTTATCTTTGTTGGATAGGTGGTTGAAAAGGGATACCAAATCAATTTCAACCACAGAGGATGCTTTATTGAAGACCCAAGGAATGGCTATGAGCTGATAGCCAAAGGAAAGAAGGAAGGAAGGATGTTCACTCTTGACATTGGCAAAGGACAAAGCAACAATTCAATGTTCATCATCTATGGCGACAAGAAGATTGGAGATTTGGATTTGTGGCATAAAAGGTGTGGTCACATCAACATTCAAAGGTTGAAAGACATGGAGAAGAGGCAATAGGTAAGAGGTTTACCACATTTTTCATTACAAATGTTGCATGAGATGTGTGAAGCTTGTCAACTAGGCAAGTCTACTAGGCAGCCCTTCAAGAAGAGTGGATATGTAGCACATGGTGTGTTAGACCTTGTGCACACAGATGTGTGGGGGCCAACCAAAGAGCCCTCTCTTACAGGTAATAGGTACTTTGTAACCTTCATAGATGACTACTCAAGAAAATTATGGTTGTATTGTATAAAGCAAAAATCAGATGTGTTTGATGTATTCAAAAGATTCAAGGCACAAGTTGAAAAGGAGACAGGTTGCTACATCAAAACCCTAAGGTCCGATGGATGGGGAGAATACTTCTCCCATGCTTTTTGTGATTTTTTGCAGGACCAAGGTATAAAGAGGCAAATCACTTGCAGATATACTCCCCAACAAAATGGGGTGGCAGAGAGGAAGAATAGGTATATTGTTGAAATTGCTAGGAGTATGTTAAATGAAATGAATGTGCCTTTAACATATTGGACAGATGTTGTATCTACTGTTGTGTACTTGATGAATAGGTGTCCCACATCATGGGTACATGAAATGAAACCTGAGGAGGCATGGAGTGGAAGGAAACCAGACCTTTCACACATGAGAATGTTTGGTTGTGTATGTTACACACATGTGCCACAAGAGTTGAGAGGTAACTTATGGATGCAAGGGCTGAAAGATGTATGTTTATTGGTTATGCTATGGAGCAAAAAGGTTATAGGTGCTACAATCCTAATAATAAGGAGTTAAAGGTATCTAGAGATGTAGTGTTCGATGAATGCAAACCATCGTATGCTTCCAAAGTTCCATTGTAGGATGAAGATATTGAAGAGGCAAAGAGAAGATATGAAGCTAGGTTTCAAGATAGCTTGGAAATCAACGGTCCAAGCATACATACCAAAACACACTTTTTTTCTTGCACACAGCTACTGTACTAGCCGTTCCAACCATCTCTGTGCTTCTTCCCATTCGGTGTTGGAGTTTTGGAACATCATGGTGCTCACATGTATTATGAACATGACACCAGCACCAGCGCGTGCTCCTCACACAAAGAGTGTACATGTTCTCCAAGGCTTACGACTAAAGCGGTGACCAAGGCATAGACCTTGGCATACCTTGTCATTCGAGTCACCGAAGTCACCGTTGGCATCGTTGGCTGCGCGCGAGGGAGGACCTCAACGATCAATGAATATAGAGGTTCCCGATACTTCTCGGGAGGTCACCCATCCCAGTACTGTCCCCCCAGAGCTCGCTTAACCGTGGCAATCTCTTGCCACTAAGCTACACTCTTGTGGTGCTTGAAGAAGGGGAAAGACTAAGGTTGACATTACCTTGAACAAGTTTTGGTCCCTCAAAGCTTCATTTTTGCTTTCAAAGCCTATTCCTGAAGCAATTTTGGGGTGTTTCTGGAGCCATTTCGGAGTACTTTCGCACATAGTTCTCTTTGCACAAGTCCAAGAACATCAAGAAGAGTGTTCCTTGTACTTCTCAGACAATAAGTATCAACCTTTGGGGCTGTATTTTCAGCCACACTTGTAAAACTACAAGTTTCTCAAGGGATTTTCAGTTTTGGTGGGAGCAGTCGCTGCAAATTTATGCAGGTTTTTAAAGCCTAAAACATCAGAGTTGACAGACACTTGCAGGTGTTATTGGCTAGTTTTTGGGCTGTGTATTCAGCCTTTTAGTGTCATTTTGCTGCATATATTGAGCACATACACACCATGTACGCTTATGTGGATACCGCTTATGTACGTCCATGTGGTCATTGATATAGCGGTTATGCTCTTTGCATAAAGCCTTTTACGTTTGATAAAGAGGGTCGTGGTGAGGTTTTCTTAACTGGGAGACACCCAGATGTCGGGGTCTCTTCGGTGATGCAGGTGGAAGACTTACCCAGCCTCGCCATAGGACATGTATGATAGTTGTTCATAGGTGCTCGATAAGCTTAGTTGGCTTCTATTGGGTAACTGATTATATGCAGTGGAGTCAGTGATTCACTATGTAGGTAGACATGTCAGTACTTGCAGTTTTATGATACTTTGACACTGGTCATATGCTAATTTTGCAGAGGATACTCTGGCAAAATTTTTCTAGATTTCTGTTTTAGTCAACTATACAGTGGTCGATTTACTCCTTGATACACTTATTTGTTGGTGTTTCGACTCTTCTAGCTCCATTATCATTCTATTCAGTTCTCTATGATCATGGCATCAGAGGTCTCAGGCACATCCGATGGATCAGGGTCTAGTGCTAGTGTTCCGAGGAGGAGCTATAACTTGCACGGCAAAGACCATTTTGAGATCCGAAAATTTGATGGCACAAACTTTGCTCTATGGAAGAATCAGATTAAAGATGTGCTGATTCAAAGGAGGCAATGGAAGCTAGTAAATGGGATTTCAAAGAAGCCTGTTGACATGGATGAAGATGATTCGGATGAGTTAGATGAAATGGCCAGGTCTACCATTCGCTTGCACCTGGCAGATAATGTTTACTTTACAGTATTAGACTGTGAAAGTGCAGAGGAGCTTTGGAAGAAGTTATGCAATACATATGAAAAAGAGACGGCATCAAATAAAGTGTATCTGATGAGAAAATTATATGACCTTCGCATGAAGGACACAGATAGTGTTGTTGCTCATCTAAAGGAGTTTGATGCTATATTCTCCCAGTTACAGGCTCAGAAAATGGATATGGATAATGAAATGAAAGCAGTATTGCTGTTATGCACCCTGCCATCATCATGGGATACGTTTTGCACAGCTATTAGCAACAGTGCACCTGGTGGTAAACTCGTCTATGATGACATATGTGGAGCACTCTTGAGTGAGGAGATTCGTAGAAAATCTATGGTTGGCACTCAGAGTGGAGATGCATATAATGTTTGTGATTCTTACCAAGGAAAGAATCAACAACGTGGCAGGAGCAAGAACAAGGAAAAGAATGGTCAACGGAATAAGAGTAGAAGTAAATCAAGGAAGAGGGATATCGAATGCCATTATTGTCATAAGAAAGGACACATGAAGAAAGACTGTTATGCATTAAAGAATGCTAAAGGTAAAGGACAGAATGTTGATGGGCATGTTAAATAGTTACGTGCACCATCTACTTCGACTGTGAAGATTGAAGAAATTAATGCTATTTCTGATGATGCTGATGTGTTGACACTTGATAGTATTGTGCCATCTGAGGCACTTATGGCTAATTCTCTTTCCCACACCTGGCTGCTAGATTTTGGTGCTTCTTTCCATGTGACACCACATAGAGAATGGTTCTCTAATTATGCAGCAAAGTCTCTTGGTACCGTGAGACTTGGTGACTCTTACCAGTATGATGTTGTGGGATTGGAGATGTGGTTGTGCAATTCATTGATGGTTCAAAATTTACTATGCATAATGTACGCCATGTACCTCAGTTATCATGCAGTTTGATGTCAATTGGTCAACTTGATGACCTTGGTTACAAGGTGGTCTTCTATGCTCAGTCCTTTGTATATCAAAGGGCAATATGGTTATTTCAAAAGGAAGCCAAGTTGGCTCACTTTATCCTTTATTTGTATCACAGAAAGAACACTTGTTAGCTGTTACTGAACAGCTTATGGCTTGTATTTGGCATGGTCGTTTTGGCCATATATCTCGTAGTGGAATGGAAAATCTTTCTTGTTCTGGCTACTTACCTGTGTTATCTTTCTCTGATTTTTCATTTTGTGAGCATTGTAAATATGGAAAGCAAACCAGAAATGTGCATAGAACGCACATTGACTCTTCAATTCAGCCTTTAGATCTCGTTCATACAGATGTGTGTGGTCCTATGCCCACTAGGTCCTTAGGTGGTTCTCTTTACTTTGTCACTTTCATAGATGATGCTACTAGAAAAGTCTGGGTATATCCTATCAAATCAAAGGATGATGTATTCCCTACTTTCAGAAAATGGCTTGCTTCAGTTGAGACTGAAAAAGGAACTAAGCTTAAGGCTTTACGTTCAGATAATGGGGGTGAGTATACCTCACATGAATTCAGCCTTTTCTGTCAGTCTAGAGGGATTCGTAGAGAGTTTACAGCTCCTTATACCCCAGTACATAATGATGTAGCTGAGAGGATGAATAGAACTATTCAAGATAGAGTAGTCTCTATGTTGCATCATGCAAACCTCTCACAAGGTTTTTGGGCAGAAGCAGTATTGACTGCAGTTCATGTGATTAACTTTTCACCTAGTACTGCCAAAGGTCTGAAAGTGGCACAAGAGTTATGGACAGGGAAACCACCATATTATGATCATCTTCGAGTTTTTGGGTATGAAGCATATGTTCATATACCCAAGAATCTTAGACAAAAGTTGGACCATAAGTCAAAGAAATGCATTTTTCTTGGATATGGTCGAGAAGGACAATTTGGATATCGCTTATGGGATCCTAAAACACGGTCAGTGATCAGAAGTAGTGATGTCATTTTTAATTAGTCTAAGATGCATAAACAGCCCATTAAGGAGGTTGAAGTGAGAAGAGTGGTGTTTGAGGATACTAGTCCTCCGGTTAGCATGCATAAAAATGTTGCACATAGGGATGTTCAAGAGAATGTCCATTTAGATCAGTCTGCACATGTTCCTGTCCAGCAACCATTGAGACGTTCTGCACGTGTCTCATATCCACCTGATAGATATGTTCTAGGTTTAGATTTTGTTATGCTAACAGATGCCAGTGAGCCTTCTTGCTACAAAGAGGCTATGCAGCCAGAGGATCATGTCAAGTGGGAGCATGCCATGAAGAGTGAGTTGGATTCTATTCACAAGAATGGTACGTGGGACTTAGTACCTTTGCCAAAGGGAAGGAAAGCTTTACCATGTAAATGGGTATATAAGCTGAAATTCACATCAGATAGTGCTTCTCCAAAATATAAAGCACGACTTGTTGCAAAGGGTTTTAAGCAACAACATGGTGTTGATTTTGAGGAAATCTTCTCTCCAGTGGTCAAGATGACTACTTTGCGCATGTTGCTTGGATTCGTTGCAATGGACGACTTAGAGCTAGTCTAAATGGATGTGAAAATAGCTTTCTTGCATGGAGATCTTACAGATGAGATCTATATGGAACAACCAGAGGGTTATGTAGTTCCTGGCAAGGAAAGTCTAGTTTGTAAGCTCAAAAAGAGCTTGTATGGACTTAAACAGTCTCCTAGACAATGGTACCAAAAGTTTGATGCTTTTATGAAGTCCCAAGGCTATTCTTGGAGCAATGAGGATCATTGTCTCTACACAAAGAGATGTTCTGATGGCAGCTTGATATGCTTGATACTTTACATCGATAATATGTTGATTGCTGGGAAGTCCTCTTATGATTTGTCACTTCTCAAAAAGAAGTTGAGTCAGACATTTGATATGAAGGATTTGGGGGATGCCAAACATATTCTTGGCATGCACATTACTCATGATAGGAGTAAAAGATGCATATACTTGTCTCAAAGTGAGTACATATCCAAAGTACTTCATCGATTCAATATGCAGGGTGGAAAGGCATTGAGTACACCTTTACCCACATATGTGAAATTGAGCAAGGATGACTGCCCCAAATCAGATGAGGAAAAGGAATTCATGACCAAACATTGCATTTGCAGTGGCAGTTGTGAGCAGATATATGTCTAATCCTGGCAAGAAACATTGCGAAGCAGTCAAAATGATTTTGAGATATCTGAGTGGCACTAAGGACAAGTGTCTATGCTTAGGTAGAGGGAAAGCATCCATTATTGGTTACACAGATTCTGACTATGTTGGTTGTGTAGACAATCGTAAGTCTACATCAGGGTACATTTTTCATTTTGCTGGCGGTGCTATCTCTTGGAGACCTCGCCTTCAAGAATGTACAACTGTTTCCACCACAGAAGCAGAGTATGTTGCAGCAAGTGAGGCATGTAAGGAAGCATTGTGGCTTTCTCGTCTTGCTTGTGATATGGGTTTACCTCAGCATGTACCTCACTTGCTCAGTGATAGTCAGAGTGCCATTACTTTGGCTAAGAATCCGGTCTATCATGCAAAGACCAAGCACATTGAGGTGAGGTATCACTTCATTAGAGATTGCTTAGCCACTGAGCGCATTATTCTTGAGAAGGTTCACACTCGAGATAATGTTGCAGATGCTTTGACTAAAGCTCTACCACAGGATAGCTTTCGACATTGTTGTCACTTGATGGGGGTTACTTGATTCTTGATCTTACGCAGTCACTTGTATACTGTGTAACATGCCCATCAGGTGGGAGGTATAGTTTGTATACTTACACTCAGGTATTCTTTATCATCCTTTATTTTTTCTCCCATAGTTACTCTGGCCATATTGGCCTTTAGTGGGAGATTGTTACCGTTAGTGTCCATGTGAAAGGCCAAATGGCCACTAGACACTTCTTTGTATATGTTCTTTAATAAAACATATAGTGGCCTAGTCAGTCACAGACTGTAAGTTCGACCGCATTTGTAAGACCTAAGAAGTCTTTTTTTGTGCTCCCTGAGTACTGTGTTTTCTGCGTATTCTACAGCCTCTGTGCGGAGTACTGTGTGCGGCCTCAGGTGCTTGGTTTTCTACTCCGAGCATATCATCGTGGATCTCTCAAGAAGGAGAGCGCACTGTGGTGTATTGCCATCGAATCACTTCATTAGGTACACCTAATCGTGACATGTCAGATAAGGATTGGAATCCCATTATTCCATTCCCTTTAGTCAATGTCCACTTTTGCACCTTGCATGCCTTCATGAGAATTTTTGATAGACTATCAAAGCTCCATATAGAATACGCATTTGCCATGAAGCTAGTTGATAAATCTATTCAAGCTATAAAGAAATTGGAGGAACTTCTTAATTCAATTGGTTGTCATGGTGGAAATGTAACCCTAGTTGTTAAGAAAGTTGGAGAATCTCAAGATAGCTTGCAACAAGTGTCAATGATAGCGAATAAAGCAAGACATTTTTTTAGAAGAGGTGCTAGCACTCAAAATAATGAATGTTATGAGCTGTGGAAAGAACTATGCATAATCACAACAGACAATGACTCTCAAGTTGATCTTTGTAATAAGAGAAAGAAAGTTTGGTCGAGCTTTGATAAGTTGGTAGGCTTAATGGGTCTGACTAGGTCTAGTGCTATTCAACATCAAATGTTTTAAGAAACATTAGTGGAGTTCACCAAGTGTTTCATTCAATCTTGGGGAGAGAGCAATATAACACACTACATTGTAAGTGTAATCTTCTTCTACAAGTGTTCATTTCACTTACCTTTTTCCAATGTACTTAACAATTTTTAGCATATTTTGTTTGCACATGGAGCTTTTTTCATGCATCGATATGGGTCATTAGAGATTTTCAGTACCCAAGGAATGGAAAAGTCACACTACAAAGTGAGGGGTGTCTACTTCAAAAACACCCGACATGGTGGTGGCCCAATGCAATCAAACTACACAGAGGAGATGTTTAATTGGTTTTACCGCACTACATTCTCGAGAAAGTTTTTTGTGGAATGACTTAGGGATTCAAAATTGGCAAAACTTGCAAGAACGATGCAACACAACATTGCCAGTGAGAAATGGAAGTTATCGTTAGGTCCTCTTCATCATGCTCAGTGGCGTGCAAGGAGACAACGAGAAAGCTCAGCTTGGAAGTAAAGTGAATTCGTTATTTCCCATTATGTGGTAATACCTATGATTATTGTAATCTTGGTTTCAATGTGTTATTATCTAATATATAATATTTTGTATGGTTTTAAACAAGTTTTGTCCATTCTAGTGTGAACAAATAGTTTTTTTAAAAACTCTATAAATAGAGAGAACTCACTTCATTTCACACTTTTTGCAACTCAAGAGAATGGCAGGCACCAAGACAACTGCAAGGAAAGATCGCGTCTTCTTTCCTAGCCCTCATCTAGGGACACAACGCCCACCATGGTTGCAACGCCCCCAAAGAACTCAAAGTGGTTCCCAGAGCACATCTGTGCCTGTGTCACACGATGGCACACCACTTGGGAGCAATTCAGTGCGAGAAAATGAAGTATCCAATAGAAATGAGTATTTCACTCCAAGATGATCAGAGTCCATTTCAGATGATGAGCCACCAACAAGGACACCCATCAAGGCAAGACCCAAACAGAAGTTGATCAGAAGGAGTGTACCAGAGAGCGAAGAGGAGTCATCCCCGAATGAGGAAAGCAGCAATCAACCACCATGGAATGATATGCAAATTCCAACGAGCCATAGGGTGACACATGGAGGTAAGACACTTCCACAAGGACAAGGGCAAATACCTGTTGGAGCAAGTCTATGACAAGCCTAAGTATTGGCTTGAGTCCCACAAAGTCACAGAAGAAGCTTTAAAATGAAGACTATGCAAAGTTCACTTGTGAAGTACCTCTTGTAACTTTTGAAGAGTTTACTTAATGTAAAAGTGAGAGAATCTTAAGTGGTTGAGTCCACTTGATCAAAAAGGGAAAGAGGATCCACGAATTTGTGATTTGTCGTAGGTAGAGAATCAAATCAATCACTAATTGATTGGAGAGTGATTGAGGGAAGTTAGCCTCCCAAACTCAACTATAAATAGATGGCAGCTTTAGTCGTGGTTAGACAGACCTATGTGAAGACCTCCAAGAGCGGAGCTTTATGCCATATCAAGGTGTGATTTCAAAGCACACATATGTATCAGTAAGTCCGTTGTATTGTACAAGAAATATACTTTCATTTTCATGATCATTTGAGTTCATATTTCCATGTTCTTGTGAAGTGTACTACTCACTGCCATATCTCTCAGTTTTCTCAGTCAGATTGCAGAGATGGTTTCTCTGAGCTTGGTGCATCATTTTCAGTGATTTAACTTGGTAAAGTTATCTCTATAAGTCTAATATATGCTCATCAATTTTCATTTCATTTGGGTATTGCAATCTTCAGTTATGGTCAGTTGAAGTCAACCATGTCTGTCATTTTCACTTCTCTGTCAGGTACACGATTTTTTGTACTCATCTTGTCAGAGGTTTTTCTCAGTATGTACTTATCCAAATTCAATGCTTTAATGCTTGTTGGATTCAGCTTACTGTCTAGTATAAGCATACAAATTTTCATAATCATTGAATTTTTAAATCTGGAGTTATGTTCATTTTTCTGCTCACTAGTCTCAAACTATAGTAGCCCGTGAAAATCGGGATGATGTCATCAGTTGTTAAAAATCTTTCTCAGTGTGTGGTTCATTATTTTTTATGATATTACTCTTGAAATTTAGCTCTTTAAGTTAACTAGACTTCACCAAGAGGAATTAAGCTAATTGATGTTGTGCTCAGAGAATTATGTAAAACATTGGACAGGTGTATGAACCAAAAATAGCAAGTTCTTCACCTCTGAGCAAACTCCAACTTATCTGTTTTGATCTATATTTTTGTGAGTGATCTTCCAAGGTACATAGGGTGTCTAATACATCCATAGGGGTTGAGATTTGAAGGCGCACTTAGTTTATCCTCAACACCACAAGGAAATTCTTGGTGGATTGTAATGCTTTCTTTGGCAAAATTTATGGCCTCTGGTTGAGGCTCATTCTTCTCCTTAACAAAACCCCTAGTGACAAGGTTGGGGAGCTCAACAGGTGTAGATTCGGCCTCCTCATTAATGATAAAATATGTTGTTGCAATGTAGGAAAGGTACTTTGTACCCATCCTCTTCTTTTTGTTAAGTTTATTTACTAATGGCACAAAGTCATCTAGTAAGTGCCCTGTAGTTTCAGCAATTGCCATGAAGCGCTTAAGGCGCTTCATGAAGGCTTCATCACCTCTGTGTATGTAGAGTAGAAGGTCACATGGGACCCATTTACCCTCATAAGTGTGGAGAATGAGTTCTCCTATGCGCAACGAAAGTGTGTAGTGAACCCTTGTATGTTCAGCACTTGGACAAACATCTGCACCTTAGATAGCTTGCTGCTCTCAAGACAAAACTCAAATGGACTTGATGCTTTATTCAATCAAAGTAGACAAAGAGAGCTTTCTAACAAGCTATAAATGACTTAATTTGGACAAGTTTTGATTAGGAAACACAACTCTCAAAGATGAACTACATGTCCACACGCTGAAGAACTGAGCTTCACTCTCGGAATGATAGCTCTCTAAATATATAACCTTTGAGCAAGATATTTGGTACAGAGAAAGTAGACACAAATATCTTTCCAAAAAGCTAAAAATCAAGTAATTTGGATGAGTTTTGATCAAGAAACTCAACTCATCAAGATAGACCACCTGCACACATAAGTACACTATAAAACTGGACTTTACTCTCTTACAGATATCTCACAGAATATGAATGATCTGAATGAGATATTTGAGATAGTGAAAGTAGATGCCAAGGGCTTTCCAACAAACAAAAATCATGCAATTTGGATATGTTTTGGTTGGGAAATTGAACCGACCAAAATAGACTACCTATCTACACAGGTATACTTAAAAACTCGACTTCACTCTTTCACTAATATCTCACAAATTACATAAGCTTTCAAATAGATATTTGGTATGCATAAAGTAAACAAGATAAGATTTCCAATGAATGTTTAAATGCACAGAATGGTTACATATGCACTGAGATATGAGCTCTGCAACAGAGCTGTGTACAAACTGATGTGCAGCTGGAAGGAGTCTAAGGGAAAACCAAAATGACAAAATGGCTAGATCCGACTACTGGGAGCTCTTGCCTCTTTCTCTCCTTGTTTTGAATGTGCTCCCACTTCACTTTTATAACCAATGAAGATGTGAAGAAGTTTGTGCCTCCTTCTTAACTCACCACTTTCTCCACTACATGCTACTAACTACAAGGCAAGATATTGTATCTCTTACTCATCATGAATTTTGACTAGACTTTTTCTTTTATTATTTTTTCCTTTTTTCCTCCACTTTTTTCTTTATCTTTATAGTTGGTAAATTTTATCCAAGCATGGCTCATATGAAAATGAGCTTGTACATTTATCTTTAACACTCCCCCTCAAGCTCATTTGGGAGTTATCTTCATCCATGTCCTTCAGATTTATCGCATCCTTGAAACCTTTGAGTTTACAAGCATCCAAGAACTTTGTAAACATATCTGCAACCTGCTCTTTGGTTTTGATGAACTTTACCTCCATATCTTTGCTCAGCACGTTCTCCCTTACATAGTGGTAGTGGATCTCTATGTGCTTGCTCCTTGCATGAAACATAGGATTGCTTGCCAAGTAAATACTTGACATGTTATCACTGTATATAGGGATGGTTCCAACTTGCACTCCAAGATCAGCCAAAAGCTTTTTAATCCACATTGCTTAACATGTGGCAAAAGCTAATCCTCTATATTCAGCCTCCATAGATGAAAGTGCAACAGTAGGTTGTTTCTTTGAGCTCCACGTGATAGGTTTGCTTCCTATCATGAACACATAACCTGAGGTTGATCTTCTATCTTCCTTTGAGCCTACCCAATCAGCATCACTAAAGCCTTTGACCTGCAATTCTTCATCAAACTTGTAAAACAAAGCATGATTAACTATATGCTTTATGTATCTCAACACTCTCTTGGTTGAATTTAAGTGTTCACTTGTCGGGGCTTGCATAAACTGAGAAAGTACACCAATAACATAAGAAAAATCAGGTCTTGTAATGTTTGCATAGATCAATGATCCTACAATGCTTCTGTATGTCGTTACATCTTCTAATGGTTCTCCATCATTTGAACAAATCTTTGTATTTGTGTCCATGGGTTCAGTGAGTGGTTTGCATTCACTCATTCCAAATCTGAAAAGAACATCCAACAAGTACTTCCTTTGCATCAAGTAGATGCCACTCTTTCCATAAACAACTTCAATTCCTAAAAAATATTTCAGCTCTCCAAGATCTGAAATTTTAAACTCCTTACCAAGCTTCCTTTTGATATATTTAATCCCTGTAACATCATTTCCTATTATGATGAGGTCATCGACGTATATGCAAATATATACCTCTCTATTTTCTTCCTTCTTCATGTACAACGAAGGATCTGCACTACTTGGGTTGTATCCACACTTAGTTAGATACTCTACCAATCTCTGATTCCATGCTCTTGGTGCTTGCTTCAAGCCATAAAGTGCCTTCTTCAACCTGCAAACAAAATTTGGATGGTTTTCATCTTCAAATCCAATCGGTTGACTCATGTATACCTCTTCTTGTAGTTCTCCATTAAGAAAAGCATTTTTTATGTCTAGTTGATATAATGGCCATCTCCTTGAAGCACCAATTGCTATTAAGGTTCGGATAGTTCCCAGCTTTGCAACAGGGCTAAAAACTTCATCATAATCTATGCCTTGTGTTTGTTTGAATCCTTTGGCAACTAATCTAGCTTTATATCTAGCTAGTGAACCATCAGCATTCCTCTTTACTTTAAACACCCATTTGTTTGGAACAATCTTCATACCTTCTTTCTTTGGCACTAGCTCCCATGTGTGATTATCTTTGAGAGCTTTGATCTCCTCTTTCATAGCTTGCTTCCATTCCTTTTGTGTGCAAGCTTCTTCATATGTCTTAGGCTCTTTGTCTTTGATAACCTGCATCATGTATGCAAAATGTGTCGCCATAAAACTATCATAACTCAACCTTTGAGTTGGATACCTTGTCCTTGAATATCTTCTTTCATTGCCTTTAGAGAGTTGCTTCTTTAACCTATTTAGCTTTACCATCAGAGTGATTACCTCTTCATATTCTTCTTCACTTGCATCTACCTCACTGTTTGGAGTAGCACTTGCATCTTTGGCTCTACTATGAGCTGAATTTGGAGACAAAGAATGGCTCCCCCTCCATGTTGAACATTCTTCATTTGATATAGATGCCTCTGGAAGTGAAGCCTTTGTGCTTGATTGTTGAACTCTTTGATTTGTTCCTGCATAATCATCACAATCTTCTTCAAGAATCCTTTCCTTTCCTTTATCTTCATACCATGGTCTTAGTTCATCAACGACCACATCTCGCGAGACTCTTAATTCCTTTGTTCTAGGGTTATAACACTTGTATCCTTTTTGCTCCGTCGAGTAGCCGATGAAAACGCATTTTTCTCATCTTGGTTCCATCTTTGTTCTAACTTCTTGTGGAATGTGAACAAAGCAAACACATCCAAAAACTTT
The DNA here is from genome assembly GCA_020310875.1 of Ceratopteris richardii. Lineage (NCBI taxonomy): Eukaryota > Viridiplantae > Streptophyta > Polypodiopsida > Polypodiales > Pteridaceae > Ceratopteris > Ceratopteris richardii. The sequence continues at coordinate 40,308,540 of CM035414.1, read as the reverse complement.
GAGGTGTGTAAGATCAGGTTTCTTACGGAATATACCTCTTCTGGAGTCAAGTGATGTATTCCCGATGTTGTGCACCTATTCATCAAGTAAATGGCGGTTGTGGTAGCTTCAGCCCAATAGTACAATGGTACCTTCATCTCGTTGAGCATGGATCTTGCAATTTCAGCAATTTGCCTATTTTTCCTCTCAGTTACTCCATTTTGTTGTGGTGTGTACCTACAAGTGAACTGCCTTTTGATTCCATTCTCTTGTAGAAAATCTGAAAATTCTTTGGAGAAGTATTCTCCTCCACCATCGGACCTTAAGGTTTTGATAGACCTTCCTGTTTCCTTTTCAACTTCAACTTTGAATCTTTTGAATATAGAAAACACCTCTGATTTTTGCTTCATACAAAACAGCCATACCTTTCTTGAGTGATCATCAATGAAGGTGACAAAAAATCTATTACCAGCCATTGATGCCTCTTGGGTTGGCCCCCATACATCCGTATGTATCAAGTCCAAGACATTTGGAGCCACATGATTGCTCCTCTTGAATGGCTGCCTCGTTTGCTTTCCTAGTTGACAAGCTTCACATAGGTCATGTAGTCCAATGCTATTAAATTTTGGAAGACCTCTTACCACTTCATGTTTGCTCATGTCCTTCAGCTTTGGAATGTTGATGTGTCCTATTCTTTTGTGCCATAAGTCCAACTTTGCAATCTTCTTGTTCCCACATTGAATGTACATGACCTTTCCATGTGGATGTTGGACATCCAAAGTGAACATCCTTCCTTCTCTTCTACCTCGAGCAATGACCTTGAAGCCTTCCTTTGGATTCTTTATGAAGCACCCGTTCTCATTGAATATGACACAATAACCCTTCTCTACCATTTGTCCTACTGAAATCAAGTTCTTTGAAATTGTAGGAACATGAAGAACATTAGATAGTACCTTTGCTCTGCTTGTATCTCCAAGCCTTATATCTCCAATGTGTTCAATCATGTGTTGAGTATCATCACCTGTTTCAACACATCCTTTTCCACTTGGTACCCGTAGATTAGTGAACAAACTTCCTTGGCATGACATATGGTTACTACAACCTGAATCAATGTACCATTTTTTGTCATCTTCACAAGAGCTTCTATACTCATGTCTCATTGCAAGTAGTGTGTCCTTGCTTCCTTCACTTGAGGTGCTTGCATAGTTGCTTTGGTTCCTTTGATTACCTCCATTTGGTCTTCAATTCTTCAGCCAACAATCACTAGCATAGTGTCCTACTTTACCACAATGATAGCATGTTATACCTTTATGAGAATTGTAGGAGCTTCGACCTCTTCCTCTACTTCTACCTCGACCTCTTCCTTGTGTGTTGGCATTTGATGCATCCTTGTTGTCTTCCGAATTGTTTTGATTGTAGTTGAAGTGGTTGTGACCTCTTCCTTTTCCTCTTGAGCCTCCTCTTGAGTTTCTTCCTTTACCTCGACCTGCATATAACATTTGGTTGTGGCTGTCCTTTCCTTTGGGATCACCGAAGCTAAGCTCTTCTGTGACAAGATGAGGGATTAGTTGTTCAAAACCTGGATATGCATCTTTCAAGTTAATGGAAGTTATAAAAGGCTTCCATCTTTCATCTTCTCTCAAGCCATTGAGAGTATAACACACAAGATCTTCGTCTTCAACCGTTGTGCCAATAGAAGCTAAAGCATCGCTTAGCTCCTTAATCTTCAAAGTATATTCAGCTATGGATTGACTCGAACTTTTCTTGATTGTGTTCAACTCATCTTGAGTTGAAGTTTCCTAGCTTTGGTATTTGTTGAATACATCCTTTCAAGAGCTTCCCAAGCATCCTTAGCTTTCTCTAGATGTTGAATATGACCTACCATGGCATTAGTAATGACTTGCGAAATGAGGAACATGACTCTCCTATTCCTCTCTTCCCATTCTTTTGCTTGCCTCCTTTGGACTTCGGTGGCCATAGCTTGATTGATTTGAGGTTGAGCATCATCGCCGCTCACAATACCCCATAAGCCTTTGCCCATTACGTAGTTGGTCATTCTAAACCTCCACACGGGATAGTTATCCTTATCCAACTTCTCTACTTGTTGACCCAAGTCAGCCATTGAAGAGTATCAAAGACTTTGAGAGTTACCTCAAATACTTATAGTCCTTTGCTCTTGAGTTTGTGAAGCTCCCTCTTGTTTTGTAGCTCCTCTTTGCTTTGCTTCAACTCCAGCTCTGATGATAAAGCTTCAGCACCAAGTTTGCTCTGATACCAACTGTGGAGAATGAGTTCTCCTATGCGCAACGCAAGTGTGTAGTGAACCCTTGTATGTCCAGCACTTGGAAAAACATCTGCACTAGTCCCATTCACTTGTAACCTTTCTTCTTTATTTTAATTAAAGTCTGGGAGAATAGGCTAAGGCTGAACTTCCTTTTATTAAAAAAAAAAAATCAAAGTTGATAAAAAAAACTAAAAAAATAAAAACGTGTGTACTACATTGTTCATAAATATTTTTCACTTTTTGACGAAAATGATGTTTTGATAGAAATCTGTAACTTGCAAATATATGCATGAAAGGAGAAAATGATTCCCTTGATGCGACAGGAATGAAAACTTGTTGATTTTTTGACACGTCCTTAAACATAGATGTTAAACAATGGTAGAACATTTATTGGAGAGGTGCATTCATATAGTTATTTCTGATTCGTTTTCAAATCTCTCTACACATCAGATTGAGGACTGATTTTTTTTCTAAAGATGATTGAAATTTCCTTTAGCCTTGAGCACCCGATATGAATTAAAAGTGAATTAATTGAAGCATTAATACTAACGTCTTTGTTCTGCGTGTGAAAACTTGCTTGTCTTCTTTAAATGAAGAGGAATTATCATAAATAATTATCTAGGAAAAATCGTAAATGTGCTAAGGCAATCTATTGTGATATAGTTCCACTTTGAACAGACATTTAGTTGTTCATAGGTGCTCGATAAGCCTAGTTGGCTTAGGTAACTGATTATATGCAATGGAGTCAATCATTCACTATGCAGGTAAACATGTCAGTACTTGTAATAATTTTATGATATTTTGACACTGGTCATACACTCATTTTGCAGAGGATACTCTAGCAAAATTTTTCCAAATTTTTGGTTTTGCCAACTATACTCTAGTCTATTTACTCCTTGATACACTTATTCATTGGTGTTTGGCCTCTTCTACCTCCATTGTCATTCTATTCAGTTCTCTACCATTATGGTGTTAGAGGTCTCAGGCACATCTAGTGTCGGGGTCTAGTACTAGTGTTCCAAGGAAGAGCTATAACTTACAGGGCAAAGACCATTTTGAGATCCAAAAATTCGATGGCACAAACTTTGCTCTATGGAAGAATCAGATTAAAGATGTGCTGATCTAGATAAGGCAATGGAAGCTAGTAAATGGAATTTCAAAGAAGCATGCTGACATGGATGAAGATGATTGCGATGAGTTAGATGAAATGGCTGGGTCTACCATTCAATTGCACTTGGCAGAAAATGTTTACTTTACAGTATAAGACTGTGAAAGTGCAGAGGAGCTTTGGAAGAAGTTATGCAATACATATGCAAAAGAGATGACATCAAATAAAGTGTATCTGATGAGAAAATTATATGACCTCGCATGAAGGACACATATAGTGTTGTTGCTCATCTAAATAAGTTTGATGATGTATTCTCCCAATTACAGGCTCAAAAAATGGATATGGATAATGAAATGAAAGCAGTATTGCTATTATGCACCTTGCCATCATCATGGGATAAGTTTTGCACAGCTATTAGAAATAATGCACCTGGTGGTAAAATGGTCTATAATAACATATGTGGAGCACTCTTGAGTGAGGAGATTTGTAGAAAATCTATGGCTGGCACTCAGAGTGGAGATGCATATAGTGTTCATGATTCTTACCAAGGAAAGAATTAGCAATGCGGCAGGAGCAATAATAAGGAAAAGAATGGTCAACAGAATAAGAGTACAAGTAAATCAAGGAAGAGGGATATCGAATGCCATTATTATCATAAGAAAGGACACATGAAGAAAGATTGTTATGCATTAAAGAATGCTAAAGGTAAAGGATAGAATGTTGATGGGCATGTTAAACACCTACCTACACTATCTACCTCGATTGTGAAGATTGAAGAAATTAATGCTATTTCTGATGATGTTGATGCCTTGATACTTGATAGTACTATGCCAACTGAGGTTCTTATGGCTGATTCTCTTTCCTGCATGTGGCTGCTAGATTCTGGTGCTTCTTTCCATGTGACATGACATAGAGAATGGTTCTCTAATTATGCAGCAAATTCTCTTGGTACCATGAGACTTGGTGACTCTTACCAGTGTGATAATGGTTATTGCAAAAGGAAGCAAAGTTGGCTCAATTTATCCTTTATTTGTATCACAAAAATAACACTTGTTAGCTATTATTGAATAACCTATGGCTTGTATTTTGCATGGCCTTTTGGGCCATATATCACGTAGTGGAATGGAAAATCTTTCTCGTTTTGGCTACTTACCTGTGTTATCTCTCTTTGATTTTTCATTTTGTGAGCATTGTCAATATGGAAAGAAAAGTAGAAATGTGCACAAGATGCACATTGACTTCAATTCAGCCTTTAGATCTCGTTCATACACATAAGTGCGGTCCTATGCCCACAAGGTCATTAGGTGGTTCTCTTTATTTTGTCACTTTCATAGATGATGCTACTACAAAAGTCTGGGTATATCCCAACAAAGCAAAGGATGAGGTATTCCCTACTTTCAGAAAATGGCTTGCTTTAGTTGAGACTAAAAAAGGAACTAAGCTTAAGTCTTTACATTTAGATGATGGGGGTGAGTATATCTCACATGGATTCAATCTTTTCTGTTAATTTAAAGGAATTCGTAGAGATTTTTATACCCTAGTATAGAATGGTGTAGCTGAAAGGATGAATAGACACTTGTGGAAGCTCTAGAAGTTGTGGAAATGTTCATTCAGAACATTTTTATCTTACGTGGTTCACCTAAGTCCATAATCTCAAAAAAGGATCCAAATTCACAAGAAATCTTTAGAAACACATGTCTAACAAATTACAAGTTCAACTCAAAATGAGTAGTGCAAAGCATCCACAAATAGTGGATATTTGGATCAAAAGACTAAATCAGATACTAGAAGATATGTTGCATGCACATGTTTTGGAAAAGCTAGAATAGTTTCCTTCCTTTGGTAAGGTTTTCTTATAATAGTTGGAAGCACAAAACTTATAAGCTGACACCTTTTGAGATGATTTATGGATATGTTCCATAGATTCCAACTACCATAGGGTTACTGGGGAAATCTTCAAGTGCTTCACAATTCCTCATGGATATGCAAGTTAACTTAAAGATAGCTCAATCAAAGCTTCAATAAGCTAGTGAGAGGGCTAAAGCTTTTGTAGACAAACATCGCACAACAAGAACATTCCAAGAAGGCAATCATGTGTTTTTACAAGTTCCACTACGTTATTCATTGGTGATGGGTCACAAAACCCAAGTTATCACCTAGATTTTGTTGACCTTGGACATTAGTGATGTTGTGTACAAATTACAATTGCCAAAAGATTCTAAAGTTCACCTACTTTTTTATGTTAGCAAGCTGAGACCATATGTTTCTCGAGATGTGAACTATATAGATGGTATACTTGCTTTAAGAGATCACACATGAGCCAGATGTTCCTTTCAGAGACCGGGATAAGAGGGAGCAAAAATTGCAAAATCGCTCCATGCAAGAATATTTAGTAACTCTGATTCATAGACATTTTCCCTCTTTGATTATTGAGGACAATCATCTTTAGAGAGGGGAGAGTGTTAAATTTATTTAGACCACCATAGTCTACCATTGTTCTACTTGCATTGGCCGAGTATCCTAAATGGATCAAGGAATACAGCTCGAGGGAGCCAAGACTCTAGCACGAGTCTATGTATTCTTGTGATGTTATTTCATCTCCTCAGAGTGGCCATATGAGAGGTATGTAATCCTTATAGAAAACTCTAGATGTGCGTAAGATCAAGAGGGGAAGTGTACATTATAAAAACATGCGTGCATTATGAAGGAGGTGAACATTTTTGCGGATTGCGTTAGCACACTTTAATGATTCTGTAAGCCTTGAAGTACACGGGAGGAAGTGTTGAAAGCATGAGTACTGGTGTGCATGGACATGGATGGGCATGGAAAGCGGAAAGGGCTGGTGTTGAATTCAAAAATATAAAAAGAACGTATTGGGTAGCATGTCGGATACATAGGATGAGCTATTCTCAGTGTTCTTTTCATCAGATTTCATCAGATAGGTTTTCTCATCATAGATTCTGAAAGTAAAAGAGTAATCTCATCTTCAATGGGAAGCACTAGAACAAACGCAATGTGAGCTTCGGTGGGTAACACTGTGTGGTTGCCGGCCCCTGAAAGACCTCGTATTATGTTGTATATTCCTGTGCAGGTCAAGAAGAAGTTGATCCCCAACAGAGCAGGGAAAAGTGTATCCTTAAGTTTCTTGCACATAGGAGACGATAATGATCACCTCATCCAAGCTGTGGAGCATGACTTATGGCTTTTACATAAACAACAGCTATGGTGATGGTCTTCTGTGTTCCTATGATGTATTACCCTAAGGTCAGTTATCCTCAAGCTTTTGCCCCCTATATCCTCGTTGCTTCCAGGTAGACTGGTGATTATGGATTTCTATATTATCGCCATATATGCCTCTCAGAGCTTGACTAAGATCTGCTAATGTTTGGGCCTTGTCGCTTGATGTCCTGCAAGATTGTTTCTGCAATTGGGTCATGGTACATGCCAAACAAATGTTATCTTCTTCCAGAAATGATCATCAAGGTCATAAACAAATGATCATCAAGGTCATAAGCATCATTCCTTCGTAACAAACCTCTCTCTCTCTCTCTCTCTCTCTCTCTCTCTCTCTCTCTCTCTCTCTCTCTCTCTCTCTCTCTCTCTCTCTCTCTCTCTCTCTCTCTCTCTCTCTCTCTCTCTCTCTCTCTCTCTCTCTCTCTCTCTCTCTCTCTCTCTCTCTCTGTGGTAGCCTTCATCAAGTAATCAGTAACATACAAAGAAACCAGTTTGATGCACTCAACAAACGTAATTTACACGAGCATATATGTTGCTTCAATCAGCAGTAACTTCCAGTGACGACAATGAATATTGCTGTAATAAAAGAAAGAAAACAAGATGAGGAAAAAGCGATGTGGCCAAGGTATCCTCAAACTATTTCTGATACCATAAGTTTAATGCCACTACAGTTTGCGTAAAATATAATCAGCAGCTGTGGAGGCTTAGGCAAATAATGAAAAGATCCAAACCACGGCTGCGTTGGAAGAAGCTGGGATCCATTGAGGCTCCCCTTGCTTTTGAACAGAAACTGGACTCATAAACATGATTTGGTTTTAATGTGTTTCAACAGACTCAAGCTGGATAGAGCCTCTCAGAGGAACATATTCGCCCAAATAAGAACCTAAATGCTCCGAGAGCTGCAGCCTGTCGATGCTTTCATGGTGATGGGCTTTGCAAGCGAAATAGAAAACTGTTTGTAAGACGAAGCCCATGAGGTCGACGATGGACATGAGCAGGATCAAAAGACAGCCGAAAAACGTCCTCCATACCACACTGCTGCCCATTGCGCGCACCACCAACACCCTAAATCCAAGGCCTATCCAGAACGTGAGTACAAAGTACATGAAGAATAGGCAAAACGCCACAAATTGCTTCCCCTTTATCAGATTTAAACTCTTCTTCATTGCACCCAATCCGCAATTTTCCTCCAGGACAGTCACCACGCTTGCCAGGTGCCACACACAGCTCAAGTAGATCACGCCCACAAGCAGGCCCACCATGCCCGTCCACACAACCACGTTGATCACGACTTCGCTTCCCTGAAAGATAAGGCCGAACACTGCTGCTAAAATGAAGACCAAAATCGTGGACAGGAATCCAAACATGAACATTATAACAATGGCCCAGAAGAAGGTGACCATAAGCCGCTTCCATACGCGTGGAACAACGCTAAGAACCTTCTTGTAAGACGTTATCTTCTCGGAGTAGATGCATGCGACGCTGTACACAATAGCTGACGTCGAAAGTAGGGAGAATGCGAGGAGGGCGATGATATATAACACTATCACAATGAAAAGCTCTCTAAGCTCTTTGTGCAGATCTTGATCAATCCTCTCCTCTCTTCCTGGATCAGGCCTGCCGAACGTGAGTTGAAATTGATCCCAATTGATCCTATTTGCGATGGGCTCCGTGATAAGATTATGCCCCAAACCTACGATGCATAGGGGAAGGATGAGAGTCAAAGTGAGGGCAACGAAAAGCTTCCCATGCGAACGGATCACCTTCACAGACTCCCGCACAAGCCCCCACAGGCTGAGAAACTGAAGCTCCTCCGGCTCTGCCAGATCCATCTCTCTCTCTCTCTCTCTCTCTCTCTCTCTCTCTCTCTCTCTCTCTCTCTCTCTCTCTCTCTCTCTCTCTCTCTCTCTCTCGGGCGTGATCGTTCGTTTGTATGGGCAGTCCTAAATTGCTATTGAAGAGGCTGAGCGCAGCAGGAGACGGATAAATATCAGACGCAGATGCAGATAGAGGAGCGAAATATCAGATGCAGATGCAGATAGAGGAGCGAGCAGGGGAAGAGTCTGCGTCTGGAGGAGGAATTATAGGAGTGGCGATGGCGTGCGCGGCGAAGATGCCGGGTCATCTTACCATGAAGGTTCTCAATCTCCAGACGCGTTTTCCAAAGGGACATTTTCCTCTTGTCAATGCTCATGAGAGAGCTGACACGCAGATGAAGACCAATAATGACTCAGCCAAAAGAGAGAGGAAATATGAGAGAGAGGAAAAGAGAGAAGAATATGATAGGGATGAAATCAAGTTTGTCCTTTGTCGTAATTCACGTTTTAACTTAGAAAAAAAAATAATAACCTTCTTTTTTAAAAATTCAATTATTCTAGCAAATAAATGCATTCATCGTAGTTCAAGGGAGTGGTTCTTAGATTTTTTTTTTTCAAAGGAAGTCCTACCTTGCGATCTACTCTTCCTAATAGCTGAATTAATTTTTTCAACGAGTTTTGGAGAGCTCATTATCTCATGAAGGGAGCTGGTTTTCCTTTTCAACATTACATAAGGATGAAGGTATCTTGCCAATGCAACCCATAGGGCTTGAACTCACACCCTCTCCAAGGAAGGCAAATGCCTCAACCACTCAAGCACATCTTCTTCAAGGGAGGCCAACCAGATCTTGAACAATGGTTCTTAGTTTGATGCTTGATGGAAACTTGATGTAATATTGCTTCTTAGGCATTGGTTCATACACGTGCTCTCCAAGTTATCCTTTTGATTTTTCTTTTTGAAGAGCTCAAAATTTGAGTGGTCTTCAAGCTATGATAATCTTGTTTTGTGAGAGAATGGGTGCCTTACAAGTATTATGGCTAGCACACATTACCAATTCAAGAGGAGAGTATAGATAAGGCATAGTACTTAGAGAAAGAGGAAAAGCAAAAAAAAATTAAGAAAATCGGCAAATTTTTAGAAATTGGATGAAAATCATGGACACAATACCTAGGGCACTTAAAAGAACATGGATTACAAAACTTATTCCCAAATACATAGAGAATGCATGACTAAGCATAATTTTCATGACCTTTTGAAGCGAGCTAGAGATCTTTATCATGTTAAAAAATGATCACTACTCATATGTACACGAGGAATTCACTCTCTAGAGCTTTGGACTCTATTAAAATTGGTTTTAATATGTGATAAGATTCTAAAACCACTCCATTGTAGAAAATTTTATCAGGGCCACCATTGTTTTGATGTTGCAGATCATATGCTACCCTAATTTGTACATCCATTTTAAAGGACATATCTTCTCCCCTCCCTAGGGGTTGTATAGTTCCTTTGTATTAATATACCATCATCCTTTCCAAAAGACAAGACATGGGTAAAAATAATCAATTGAAAATATATAGAGGAGGGTTGGGAAGGAGCCATCATAACTTCTTTATGCATCTACTTTTGAGCCTCATAATACTTGCAATGGCATGCATAGAGTAGAGGACCCACAATGCAGGATGGATATAGTATTTCTTATTCATGAAAATAACAATTTGGCTACAAAATGAGTGCGTAGTTGTAATATGTAAAGGGCTATCTGGGTCCCTCATTACTCACTTATGGAGTAGAGCTCTGTTGATCACTCAAATAATTCACCAATCAATATCGTTTAGGTCAAGGAGGACTTATGTAGGCTCCATGCTAATTTTCTTCTTGTGGAACTAATTTTCTTTATTGCGCTCCTAGTGTGAGGCCCTCTCTTTAACTTCGTTTGTCTGTATGAGGTCCTCCTATTGTGCCTCTTTTGTACTTTTAGCAACCTGCAAACAAGATGGTACTATGAGCTTAGAAGGAATGTGTAAATCCCCATTTCTTTACACTCCCCAACTAGAACCTCCTTAGAAGTGAACATAGGGGGGACCATAACATAAAGGATCTTGTTCAAGGGGGTGCAATATTTCAAACATTTGAGACAAGAGATAGATCCTTGATAGTTCTCCTCTTCAATCCATGATTTAAGACATATATATATATATATATATATATATATATATATATATATATATATATATATATATATATATATATATATATATATATATATATATATATATAGCTTTACTAATAATCTATGTTTAGAGCTCAGAAAAATAAATAGTAAAGAAAATTTTGATTCTTTAGATGAACCCAACTATTTTCAAAAACATGGTATCACATTTTATTCTAATTCACCCAGTGATACGGAAGAAATTTTGAAAATACTCCAAAAAAGTAGATTCTACTTAATCTAGCATGCATTCCAAAATACTTTTAGCATGGATGAAAAAAGCAAGAAATTTACAAATTATTCTGAAAAAACCACAAGCTCTTTAATCTAGCGTGCATTCCAATGCATTTCTTGCATGGATTAGAAAAAAAAGTGGAGTGTAACCTCTCTGTAAGCTCTCAAAGTGATTTCAAAATATTTTTAGAATCCTTCAAGAAACGAGAGCATCTAATTTCTTAGCCATTTTTAATTGAATCAAGGAGGTATATCATGCATGTTTTTCTATGATTTTTATTAAACATCTTTATATTTATCGTTTGTATCCATTATAAAGGGTCTATTATTGATATAATATTGAGTTACATATGAATAAGTTGGATCCACATGAATTGAGTTACATATACTTTTGATATGATTTCATAAATTTTACTTCAAATCTAATAAAGAAATGCTCATTCATAAAATTTTTAGATTACATGGTTTATCTGAGTCCATTATCTCGGACAGGGATCTAGATTCACAAGAAACTTTTGAAAACATGTGTTTAACAAATTACAAGTTCAAATGAAGATGAGTAGTAAAGAGCATCCACAGAGAGACGGTCAAACCGAAAGAGTTAAACATGTACTAGAAGATATGCTTTGAGCATATGTTTCAAAAAACCAAACAGATTGGGATAGTTTCCTTCCATCGAGTATAACCCTTAGATTTGGCTCTACCTCTCTTTTGAGTATCACAATTGCTACCCCTAAACAAAATATCTAACCCAATTTCTTAATTTCAAGCTTGGCTCGAGTATAACCCTTAGATTTGGCTCTAGCTCTGTTTTGAGTATCACAATCGCCCCTAAACAAAATATCTAATTACCCAATTTGGTCTCTAACACACAAAAATATCATGCATGCAATGGAGAATGTAGTCACTATAGAAAATTGATTGGTTGGTACTATTAGAAGTGAACATAATTAATCTCATTGGTCTCCTTCTTTACGTCCTGTTCTTACATTTCATACTTTTTTTTTCACTATCTCAAACTAAGGCTTTTTTTTTTTCGTAAGGCTTGATTTTAGCATTCGTTCTATTGATTTTGAAATTTTTTCAATCCGATGGTCAAACTCACATACCAAACTAAGCTTTTCATAGATCCTATGCTTTTGAGATTCTATGTTCAAAGTAAGATGATTAAAAAAAACTATTAAACTTTTAGAATATTCAAGATTAGTATTCTAATTTTCAAACATTTCATTATTGATGTGAAACCTTTGTTCTATAAAGAGGCATCCACTGAAACGACATGTAAGGTTCTTTAAAAATTCCTAGAATGAAAAAGGCCCTTGACTTGAAAAAATCCAATAGTGGTCTTAGTCATAGTGTGATTTCTACATCAAGTTAGGTTAGTTTCAAGGTTTTGGTTATAAAGTCTAAAACCTTAGAGAAGGGATGTGTGGAAAGGAAGTTGTAGCCCAAGCGTGAGCACCACCTCCTTTACTTGTCAATCCGCGGAGACATGAGGAGGATATGAAGATCATGAGCAATTGTGGCAAGCAAATGTGAGTGACAGGCACATACATGCACACACATACACACACACAAGGCAAGATAACAAAGAAAGGAACAATGGAAGATTTGATTCTCAATAACTCGAATACACTCTTCAAGGAGCTCTTTCTCTCACTTGCTAACCTCAAAAATGCTAACCCCAAAAATGAGCTTTCTAGTCATTTTTATAGTTTTTTTCACTAGCTTTGGCCCTGTCCAAACCTAGTGTCCGACCTAGTTAAAAATTAGCTTCCAAGGCTTATACATGTCACATGATATTAATGCTTTTCTTCGTGAAAGAGGTATTTCACACCAATGTATGATGCCATATACACCTCAACAAAATGGTGTTGTGGAGTGGATAAATAGAACACTTCTTGAAATGGCATGACGTATGGTTAAAGGAAAGCACCTTCCTAATAAGTTTTGGATATAAGCGGTCATGTGTGCAAACTATGTGTTGAATCGTTGCCCTACAAAAGCATTCAGAGTCATCACTCCTTATGAGGCTTGGAATGGACATAAGCCTATGGTTATTCATACGTGTGTGTTTGGTTGTTTGGCATATGCTCTTGTGCCATTGCAGCAACATCACAAACTTGATGACAAGGCAAAGAAATGTATATTTATTGGTTATAGTGCTGAAATTAAGGGATATCATTTGTACCATCCATTGATGAACACAATTATTGTGAGTGGAGATGTGGTATTTGCTGAAAATTCATTTTTCCCTCTACTTGAATGTAAAAAACAGCCAACAGTTAGCTCACAAGATGTGTTCTATACACTCATGCCTTTGTTCAAAAATGGTGCAGTTGACTATGGCCATGTAGACCAGCCAACTGAAGCTCAAAGGACTGAAAAATTCCAACAAAATAGAGCTGAAAATGCAGAGAATTTCTAGCCAAACATGGCTAAAATTTTTCAACCAAAAATTGTCAAAAGTGCTAGAAATTTCCAGCCACATATGGTTGAACATTTGCGTCAAAATATGGCTGAAAATGAGCATGAAGTTCACCCCACGCATGATATACATGTTGACAATGTAGTACATAATGAACACATGTCTATCAAGAGTGCACAATCTATGCCAAAGTGGCTGAAACAAACTTTGCAGGACAACAAATTGAGTGCACCTTTACTTGGTAGAACAAGATGAAGCTCTCACCATGCATCAAGTAATTTTTTGGATTATTCTCTTATTGCAACAACATGTAATGAAGAGTCACTTACTTTTGAAGATGCATGTGACGATCCACACTGGATGAATGTTATGCAATAAAAAATGGATTCCATACATAGGAATGGTACTTGGGAGTTATGTGAATTGCCAAAAGGAAAAAATGCCATTGGTACAAAGTGGGTTTACAAGATTAAGAGAAATTCTGATGGTAGCATTGATCATTACAAAACTAGATTGGTTGCCAAAGGATATGCACAACAATATGGCATTGACTATGAGGAAACTTTTGCACCTACTTCACACATGACTACCATTCGTACAGTGGTTGCATTGGCTACCCATTGAGGTTGGAAAGTACATCAATTGAACAAAACGATAGCTTTCTTGAATGGTGATTTGCAAGAAGAGGTTCATGTGAAGCAACCTCCTGGATTTTCCATGAAAGGGAAAGAGCATATGGTTTGTCGCTTGCATAAAGCGTTGTATGGTCTCAAGCAAGCTCCACATGCATGGTATGAAAAAATCCATAAGCACTTGACTGCTCTTGGCTTCACATGTAGTCCAATTGAAAGCACACTCTATGTACGCAAAGATGGGGCTGATCTTACAATGCTTATTCTTTATGTCGATGACATACTCTTGACTGGATCATGTGATGCAAAACTTGACATTCTTATGGTTGATTTGTAGCATACTTTTGATGTCACTGATATTCTCACTGATAGTGAGAGTGCATTGGTTGTTGCATGAAACCCAGTGTTTCATGCACAGACCAAACATATTGAGGTGCATTATCACTATGTGAGAGAGCGCCTTTATGCAGAAGATATTGATTTGGTATATGTGCCTACACAAGATAATGTGGCATACATATTCACCAAAGCTCTTCCATGGGAAAAGTTTGAAGCTTTTCACAAAGCTTTAGGATTATTACCTTGTGGGGGCTGATCTGTTACTCCCTGTATGTGTTCACATCATGCACCCTAGGGGGGTTTGTTACACATATGTGTTCCTTGAGTAGCTTTGATGTGAACCTTTTCCCTATACATGGACACTTTTTACTCTAGTGCTGACTAGAGGTTTTTTCCTCATGTTACCACATACATCATTCACTCATATGTGGTGGTACTTTGTACTTAGGGATATTATAAAGCTCTTACTTAAGTTCATCATCAATAGAGAGAGCTATTACAGCCATCTGTCTTCTCCATGTGTCTTGCTATGTTTGTGCAACTTGTGTGTGCAACTTGTGTGTGCTTCTCGTGTGTCTCTCGCATTTCTACACACACCCAAAAAATAAATATGAAAATAGCTAGAGCTTTTTAATTAAATTAAATAAATATAATTAAATATATAAAAAATAGTGTTTTAGGTTTAATTAGTATATATAATCAAATATATATAAAAATTAGGAAAAAAAGTACAATATAAAATCAAATGTACTATGTATAATTAAATATACAAGAAATTAGGGTTTTTGAATTTAATTAGATATATATAATTAAATATATAAAAAATAGGATTTTATATTTAATACAAAAATTAGGGTTTTAGAATTAAAATTAGAGTATATAATTAAATGTATCGTATATTAAATGTTTTAACATCTGCACATGGTATCAGATGGCATTTTTGGATCCAGAGGAGAGAATGGCATCCATAGTACAAGTGTCAAATTTTTTTGAAACGATGGATTTGTACTGAGAATATGGATCCTTTGATGCAAATTGACTACAAAACCTACACTACCATTTGCATGGTTCTCCTAGTGAGCAGGTCAATCCAAATGACATTGCACCATCTACCTCTCACGGATGGACGAGAACGAAGAGGGAGGTAGAAGTACAAGGTATTGGTTGCATTACACAAAATGAACACATGGAAGAAATGATCAAGGCATTTTATGACATAGACAAAGATCATGATGGTGAATAAGATGTCACGGGTTCCATGGAAACGGCAGAATTTCCACGATCAAAAGTTGATCAAGAACGTTAGAACATGTGAAGACTAGCCTGTTTACCACTGTACACTCTGGCAAAGATATCTATACTATGTGCATCACTCACGATGCTCAATCTTCAATTCATTTATGGATGATCAGATAATAGTGTCTCTAAATTATTAAGGTAAGTGGATTTGAAATAAATCTTCATTGCTCTATCAAAATAAGTTCATTTATTAATATCATTGTAATTGCTTATCCCATGCAAGCTTCTGAAAGATCAATTTCTGCCAGATGGCAATGACATGCCTCCAACATATGGAGATGCAAAAAAACTTTTACAGTCCACTGGGATGGACTACACCAAGATTCATGCTCGTCTGAATGATTGCATTCTCTTTCAAAACGAGTATGAACATCTCCACATATGTTCAAAAGTGTGAAGAAAAAATATTTAGAGAAGACCTTGTGGGTGAAGCAATCCCCACAAAGGTTCTTCACCACTTTCCTATCATTTCAAGAATTAAGAGCATGTTTAGATGCAAATTCATAGCTCCGTTAATGTCATGGCATGTAAAGAGCAAGTCTACAGATGGTGTAATGTGAGTGCCTGCTGATTCTGATGCTTGGAGGCACATAGATAGTAAGTGGCCAGAGTTTGCTAGAGAGACTCGAAACATATGTCTAGGCCTAGCTATGGATGGAGTAAATCCATTTGGTTTCCATAGCTCTGCATGGAGCACATGGCCTGTATGTTTGGTCAACTATAACATCCCACCATGGCTGGCCACAAAAAAGGTCCATTTATTATTAGCTCTCATTGTGCCACGTAAGTATACGGTAAAAAACATGGATGTATACCTTGCACCGTTTGCGGAAGAGCTGCACACTTTATGGGATGGGATTGCTATGCATGACATGTCTCAACCTATAGGAAGAAGAGACGTGCGAGTGCAAGGCATACTTATGTGGTGGATGCATGACTTGCTCGGTTATGGTGGATGTTCAGGTTTATCGATTTCGGGTTACAATGCTTGTCCCTTATGTGGATCACGACTCGAAGCACGCTACTCCAAAGCACCTCGGAAAATTTTCTATGAAGGACATCATAGATAAACCACTCCCTTAACTCTAAACCTATGTAGAAGTGGTTAGAGAGGTATGAGCTTTCCAAGGAGGCAAATGATGTTGATATATTTAGGTAGTGATGTATGTGAACACACTAGGACCATCGGGGCACTTTTTCCCCTCTTTAGGAGGGTTTTTTCCCCCGGCTTGTATATACGCCTATTGCCCTAATGGGATACTTATCTTTGTACATTCTCTAGTAATACATTCAGTATTGTGTGTTGTTCTCCAAGCTTCTTCTTCTTCCTTGTGCTGTTCACGTGCTTCCACAGACATCTAACTCCAACAATTGGTATCAGAGCAGAGCAGGTCGTCGCTTCATCTAGGGCACCGTCGACACTCCTCCGTTTGCAATCTTAGATTCTCACGAAAATTGGTGAGCACACTCAAGGTGTTTCAGAGATCAAAACTGCTTCGCTCTGTGGTGTCAAAATCGTGATCTGAGCTCGTTTCGGCCTCCGAACACACTATCGTGGCTCTTATGCAAGCTATTTTGTCTTTTAGTGCTAAAGGTATATACCTGTTTTGATCCGCCAGTATAAGCATCTCGAAGTCTACTACAGGTTTAGCAGAACTCGTCTAGGTAGTTCCATTCAACTTTTTGAGATACAGTCAATTTTGTGCATCAAGGTATTTTAGTCACCGGCCATGGCTGAAAGCAATGATGTATTCCGTATGTTGGTTGTTGAGGATAAGTTGGATGGTACCAAGTACCCATTATGGGCTTATATGATGCGACATGTATTGGTTGCAAAAGGATTGTGGAACATTGTGCAAGGTGTTGAAAGACGTCATGTTACACCTGTAACAACAGGTACTACAAATACAGTTGCTGGAGCTGATGGAGACGGTGTCGAAGATGATATTGTGCAGATTCCTGTTCGTGCTGTTATTTTTGCTGCACCTACTACAGAGCAGATTCGTTGGGATGGCAGAGATGCCCAGGCACATGCATTGATAGCTTTGTCCATCAAACGTGCCATTATTCCTCATATTCGCTCTTACAGAACAGCTAAGGATGCTTGGGATACACTTACCACATTGTACCAAGCTAGGAATGAGGCTCGTGTTGCTGACCTCCGAAAACAGTTGGAGAGTGAGCACATGAATGAAGTTGATTCTATGGACAGTTTCCTAACAAAGATCAAAGACTTGAAGGAACAGTTGATTTCTGTTGATGAGGCTATACCAGATAGCTCACTTGTGTAGACCGTTCTGAATGGTCTTCCTGATTCATATCAGAGTTTTGCTTCTACTCTTCGGTTGATGATGAAAGGCAATCCAAATGCCTTGTCATTTGAGGAGTTAGACTCTGTTCTGTTGCAGGAAGATCAGTCCAGGCAGAACAAGTCCATTATGCGTGTTGCAGATCAAGCTTTCTTGGCTAGTCAGAAGGGCAAAGGAAAATGGAGTTCTTCTACTAGTAAGCAGAAATCTGTAAATGCTGCACATTCGAAGAACCAAGACAAAGATGAGAAAAGATCAGAAAAGCAGAAATTGTTTTGTAAGTACTATAAAGGGAATGATCATATCATAAATAACTGTCCAAAACTGGCTGCTAAAGATGCAAAGAAGAAAGAGGCTGGAATGGTGGTTGCAGAGGCCTCTACACTAAAAACAGAGTCTGCTAATCTTGTGCAAGAAGAAGAATGGGTGTTTACTACTGTCTACAATTTTGACCCATCTTCTCATGAGCAGTGCATGTCTGCAGTAGACTCTGATGTTTGGTATTTTGACAGTGGGGAAACCAAACATATTACCTCGTAGCGCAGTTTCTTCTCTTCACTCGAGCCTGCCCCTACAAGGAATATTGTTACATGCGTCAACAACTCCTCTTATCCTGTTATGGGAGTTGGTAAGATCATTTTGACTACTGCTGATGGTAGTTCTTTCACTTTGTCAGATGCTTTATTTGTGCCAGGGATCAAGAAGAACCTGTTATCAGTTTCTACATTAGCCAACATTGGCTTGGTTGTGAAATTTGTTGATGACAGGTGTACAATTCATGATCTGTCAAATGGAGATGTGATTATTGCTTCTGGCATTTTATTTCGTGGGATGTATAAGCTCATAGACTATGAAAGATCTGTAAATGATTTGGCATGTGCAGTAAATGATTCTCAGGCTATGTCATATGCAAAGATTTGGCATGCACGCTTTGGTCATCTGAATTTTGCTAGTTTGCTATGCCTACAGAAATTTGAAATGGTGTCCTCTTTGCCCAAACTTGAGGCACCTGGAAAACATGTTTGTGAAGGCTGTATTTTGGGCAAAATTCAGTGTCCATCCTTTCCAAAAGATGGTTTAGTTCGGTCTACTCAGAAATTGCAGCTTGTACATAGTGATGTTTGTGGTCCTATGCAGACACCTTCTTTTGGGAATTATCTTTACTTTGTGACTTTCATCGATGATTTTTCCAGGCATGCATGGGTATATCCATTGAAGGCAAAGTTCGACGTATTCATGTGCTTCAAACAGTTTTTGGTTTTGGCTGAAAATCTGTCAGCATGTAAAATGGGCACCCTCCGTTCTGATCGAGGGGGGGAATATATGTCTTCTGATTTTAATGCATTTATGGTTGAAGGTGGGATAAAACACCAGTGTACAGTGTCGTATACACCTCAAGAGAATGGAGTTGCTGAACAAAAGAATAGTCACTCATGGAGATGACGAGGTGTATGGTCAAAAGTCAGGCTTTACCACATAGTTTCTAGCTTGAGGCTGTCATGTGTGAAGCATATGTACTGAACAGGTGTCCCACTAAAGCGCTGCAGTCTATCACTCCATATGAGGCTTGGCATGACCACAAGCCATCTGTTGCTCATCTGCGTGTTTTTGGTTGTTTGGCATATGCATTAGTGCCTGAACAACATCGCAGAAAATTGGATGATAAAGCAGCAAAATGTATTTTTGTTGGGTACAATTCTGAAAGTAAAGGCTATCGTCTGTATCATCCACAGACTAAATGCATTCTGGTTAGCCGTGATGTTGTTTTTGTGGAAGATGATATTCAGCCATTGCTTTCATGTACAAAGGAGACATCTGTTAGCTCCAAAGACATGTATGATACTTTGATGCCTCTTTTTACAGGTGGACAGTCTAGTGCTGGTACTAATGAGGCAACTTCTTAGCCTTTGCAGGTTTCATATGATGATGCAGATCATTCCATTTCTGATGCAGATTTACGTGATGCACTTGTTGATGAGAGAGCTGATATTGAGGAGGTAAAAACTATGCCAAAATGGCTAGCGCACACTTTACGTGACAAAAAATTAGATGCACCTTTGTCATATCGTACTTGTTCAGGCTCTCATAATGCCTCCTTTTCATCAGATTGCTATGCTATGGTTGCATCTAGTCTCTGTGATGAGAATGAGCCTGTTTCTTTTGATGAAGCACAGAATTCAAAAATTGGATGGATGTTATGCAATCTGAATATGATGATGTAATGAAGAATGGTACATGTTCTTTATGTGACGCCTCCTGGAAAGAAGGCCATTGGCACTAAGTGGGTATACAAGCTGAAGCGTAAACCTGATGGTACAGTTGACAGGTATAAGGCTCGGCTTGTTGCAAAGGGTTATGCACAGGAAAGAGGCATTGATTTTGATGAGATCTTTGCACCTACATGTTGTATGACTACTGTTCGGAGCATTTGTGCACTTGCAGCCCATCATGGTTGGAATGTACATCAGTTGGACATTAAAATAGCATTTCTGAATGGTGACTTGCATGAAGAACTGTATGTTTTTCAGCCCCGTGGCTTTGTGCAGAAAGGGCATGAAAACCAGGTGTGCAGGTTAAAGAAGGCATTATATGGTATAAAGCAAGCACCACGTGCTTGGTATGAGAAGATACATGCCTATCTGGTTGCACATGGTTTTGAGAACAGTCCAACTGAAAGCACCTTATATGTTAAGTGTGCTAATGATGTGCTTCTGATCATTGTTGTCTATGTTGATGACATGCTGCTCACTGGTCCTATTGAGAAGCATATTTCTGATTTCAAGGCTGATTTGCATGCCTCATTTGAGATGTCTGATTTGGGGCATTTGCATCACTATTTGGGCATTCAGTTTATGCAAGTTGATGGTGGAATGGCTTTGAGTCAAACGAAATATATTGACACATTATTGCAGCGTTTTGGCCTTGAAGACTGTACACCTATTGCCATTCCTATGGAGATAGGTTTACGATTGAGTCTTCATGATGCTGGAGATGCATTTGATGTTGTTCTCTATCAGCAGGCTGTTGGATGCTTGATTTACTTATGCATTACTCGGCCAGATATTCAGTTTGCTGTCTCACAGATGAGCAGGTTTATGCATTGCCCAGGAGTCATGCATTGGAAGGCGGTTAAGCGCATCTTTCGCTACTTGAGTGGTACTCGGCTACTTGGGTTGTTTTATCCCAAGGGGGGATCACTACCGCCATATTTGCATGCTTTTTCTGACTCAGATTGGGCTGGTTGCTATGACACTCGTGTGTCCACCAGTGGTTTTTGCTTCATGCTTGGTAGCTCATGTATATCTTGGTTGAGCAAGAAGCACCCTACTATGGCCACTTCCAGTTGTGAGGCTGAGTATAGGGCAAATTTCACAGTGACTGTTGAGTGTGTGTGGCTCAAATGCCTTATGGCTAATTTGGGTGTTGGCCAGTCTTTTGCCACCACCATCTTCACTGACAGTCAGAGCGCATTGGTAGTTGCGAGGAACCCTGTGTTCCATGCTCGCACTAAGCACATTGAGGTGCATTATCACTATGTCAGGGAGAGGTTCTCTGCTGGGGAGATCAGCTTGGCATATGTGCCCACGCAGGAGAACATTGCAGACCTTTTCACGAAGGCTCTACCTAGGGAGAAGTTTGAAGCTTTCTGCAAAGCTTTGGGCTTACTTCCTTTTGTGGAGTGATTCCCAAATAGCTTGGCACTTCCTTATACATGAGTGCCAGCTCCTTGTTCACCGCATCACTCCCAGGGGGGATTTGTTTATATATTTAGGTAGTGATGTATGTGAACACACAAGGACCGCCGGGATACTTTTTTCCCTCTTTAGGAGGTTTTTTTTTCCCTGGCTTGTATATACGCCTATTGCCCTAATGGGCTACTTATCTTTGTACATTCTCTAGTAATACAATCAGTATTGTGTGTTGTTCTCCAAGCTTCTTCTTCTTCTTCCTTGTGCTGCTCACGTGCTTCCACAGACGTCTAACTCCAACAAATGCAAATGAAAGAGATTAGTTTTGAAAGAATTGTTCCACTCACTTTTTGCCTCTTTGAGAAAGTCTTTGACCTCTTCCACTCTTTCCAATGCGTAGATGGCTGATACAACAGTTTCACATGCAAAGGCAGTGGGTGAGGATATCTCTGAAGAAGAGGAGGAACTCGCAAAGGGGTGTGATTGGGATTACTGTAAATATGGTGCACTATGGTCTCATGGAAGACACTTTCGGATCACATGAATTACAAAAATATGTCTTTTTTTGTTACTAGGGTGATGGTGAACTTTTTCCAAAAAAGAAGAGCTAGTGTAAGAGATGACAATGCTCAAGAAGGCGAGGTCAAGTATTGTAGAGTGATCCAAGATAACTTGAAGCTATCAAAGTAGTCACCTCTGGAAGAAATGCAATAGTGAGGTGGGATAAGAGTGGTTTGCTTCAAATAAACTCCACAAAGCTATTGGACTGATGAAAGAGATACATTTGTACTTCCCAAACACTGTGTGCAGGTTGTCTTTATGTCGAATTCAAAAGCAGTAGAGTGGCTATTTGTTTTACAAGTCTCTCCACATAGTAGACAAATTTGTGAGGACATAGATGTAGAAGAAATTCCATTCGTAGTGGACTTTGAAGTGCATTCGGTAGTCGAGGAGGAAGAGATTATTGTTCGAGCTGAAGAGGTCTTTGAAGAAGATGAGGTACACGATAAAGTAATAGATGATATGTTGTACAAGGATGATGATCAAGAAGGGGTGTCCATACCAAGAGATCTAGAAATCGCCAATATAGAGATAGATATCCTCTACGTGTCAGATCTCCAAGAGGATGCTAGAATAGAGGATTTATGAAGCAAACACTTGTATTAATTCTTGTTTACTTATTTTGCTATGTTTTTTTATACAAAACTATTCTTCTATATTACCATTATTATCGTATGCTAATTATTTGAGTTTTTTATTGCAAAACATGATGGGAGGCAATCCTTCAATCACTCTGCATTCCATGATAGAGGATTAGTTCTTAGAGTTTATATCTCAGGCACCTCCTGCTTGTATGGCCACCACATCACAGTACTAGATTGCTTATGGTAGCACCCTCCCCCTCCCCCCCCCCCGAACTCACTCCCACTGGTAGCACTCCCACTAGTGCCACTCCGTTTGTTGGGACTACTCCCACTAGCAGTACTCCCTTTGGTAGGACAACTTCCACTGGTGGCTTTGCCAGGACTACTCCTGCAAGAGATACTCTTGGCCTTATGAATTCACCACGACTGCCTTCTCAGCCATCCCCTAGTGGCTCCAGCAATTGATGTATACATTTGACACCACATCATGATACAGATGCTGATCTGTCTCGTCCATACCGTCAGTAGAGGTCACGCTCTGAAGGAGCAGATTCCAGAGATGAATCTACGGGTGGATCTAGAAGAGGTGGATGTTGTAGAGGCAATGCAATGGACATTATGTCACCCACTTCTACTCCTAGAGTGAGTACCTAAAATGCAGGTATGCCACATAGTACACCACATACACCTTGGGGTGCTCATGACCATGATAACTCCAAGGTGTACTATATATGTGATGGAGCTCCAGTGATGGATGTAGCCAGAAAGGCCATGCATCAATGCATACAACAGTTGTGATCCACACAGTTTGGACACTCTATCATGGTGAAATGGAGTGAATAGGATAAGGATCACAAAAATTACATCATAGAGGAAATCTATCATGAGTCTAGCCAACACTTGGGCACCCTTGTTGGGAAAGATGGATGGATGATCCAAGAGACTGAGTAGGTACTGCTAAACCTGCTTTGTACCAGCCCTCTTTGGCTTCACACTTGATTAGTAGACTTCCATAGCATTCCAATGACACCAAGAAATGGCCTATGTCCTTTGGAAATGATATGTGCAATGATTGAATCAAAACAGATAACTTTGGAAATCACAAACTCAAGAAAACCTTCTATTTATGTCTTGACACCTGCTGAATGTTTTGCTCAGTGTGACCAGCACAGTAGCAATTGATAAAATTCCTTCTAGGGGTATTTAATTAGCTTATTAAGCTACCATTTGCAAGTGGAATGATGTAAAAAGATAAAGTATGCTAAGAGAAATCAATTTAGCAAGATTAGCTATACCCCCGACTTTTTAGGACTGTAGCAGAAATAGACCAGTGAGCACCTCGACGCAGATTTCACTAAATTGGGTGAATATAATGTCTTCAAATTTTGAAAGCATGTAGTAGGCTTTAAGCTGAATCCAACAAGCTTTGAATCACTGAATTTGGTGGAGTATTGATAGAGATATGCCCTTGACAAGTTGACAGACTTTTGAGTAAACTAGCAGAGAACACAGACATGAATGATGTAAATGTATCTATAAATTAACACTTGTGTACAATCCCATTGGCATGAATAACATTGCCTAATGGTGTAGAGAGGTGTAGGCTATGGTATAGCCCTCACACACACTCAATTACAGTAGAATGAAGCTCGGGAGTGAAGTGATCTACCCACGACTTTTTCATATCCATTTTTATAGGAAATAACTAAAAATTTGAATTCAAATTCAAACTTTTGGCTCCCTATGATCAAGCTCATAAATGCTTGGAGATATTCTCTCAATCAAGTGAGTTACGTTTTCCACGAATCACTTAGGTAGGTGATTAAAAAAGATTCTAAGTCAATTTGACTTTTACAATGAGATAAAGTGGTAATTAACCACTAGCATATGTTCATATGATTCTTCATGTATGTAG
Organism: Ceratopteris richardii; assembly: GCA_020310875.1. Taxonomy (NCBI): domain Eukaryota; kingdom Viridiplantae; phylum Streptophyta; class Polypodiopsida; order Polypodiales; family Pteridaceae; genus Ceratopteris; species Ceratopteris richardii. Next base: position 40,283,918 of record CM035414.1, on the reverse strand, counting down.
AGTCTTCATGATATCTTCCAAGCTAAATGTGTAGGCTTGTGATTTACACCAACAGCTCCCCCTCAAGCCAAACATTTTGGCTTAAGTCTTCATCTTCAATCTTCAAGTATATCCTGCAATCCAATCATGGATTTGAACCTGCAAAGTTTTGTTCCATCCAAAGCTTTAGTCAACAAATCTGCACATTGCATGTTGGTTGATACATAGGTAAGTTGAATCTCTTTGCTTATCAGCTTCTCTCTCACATAATGGTAATGAACCTCTATGTTTTTAGTCCTAGCATGATAGATAGGATTAGCTGCAAGGTGAAGAGAACTTGTATTATCCCCAAAGTTAATTGGTGACCTAGTATATAAGCCCAATTCTGTATACAAAAGCTTAATCCAAATTGCTTCTTGAGTGGCATTAGCTAGCCCTCTATACTCTACTTTTGTAGAAGACAATGCAACAGTTGGTTGCTTCTTTGCAGACCATGAAATTGGTTTGTCACCTGCAAAAGAAATATATCCAGAAGTGCTTCTCCTATCATCCTTGCATCCTGCCCAATCTGCATCTGAATAGACTTTTATGTCAATATCTGAAGTGAAAGGAAAATACAAACCATGGTTCTGTGTACCCTTGAGATACTTCAAGATTCTCTTGGCAGCCTCTAAGTGAGGTATCCTTGGCTTGTGCATAAATTGACTTAGCACACTAACTCCATATGCAATATCAATTCTTGTAAGAGTAGCATAGTTCAAGCTACCCACCATACTTTGATAACCTGTAATGTCCTTGACTTCATCACCTTCATGGGCACTTAGCTTTAGGTTCACCTCCATTGGAGTGCTTGCTACTTTAGCATCCTGCAAGTGAAACTTCTTCAACATATCTTGTACATACTTTTTCTGAGTAATGTATATCCCTGAATTAGTGTAAACTAATTCAAGCCCTAGAAAATACTTCAATAGGCCAAGATCATTGATCTTGAACTCCTTTATCATCTGGTTTTTTATATATCTGATTCCATTGACATCATTACCTGTAATGATGATATCATCAACAAAAACAGAGAGATAGATTACCTATGAATTACTTCTCTTAATGAACAGAGAAGTGTCAGCCTTGCTCATGACAAAACCTTGGTCTTGGAGGTATGTAGTTAACCTGTAATTCCATGCCCTAGGTGCCTGCTTCAATCCATATAAAGCCTTCTTTAATTTACAAACATAAGTTACCTTCTTAGGGTCTTCATAGCCAGGAGGTTGTGACATATAAACTTCTTCTGAAATCCATCCATTCAAGAAAGCATTCTTGACATCCAATTGGTACATGTTCCAATTCTTTGATGCAGCCACACTTACCAACACTCTGATTGTTGGCATCTTGGCCACAGGAGAAAATGTCTCTTCATAGTCAATGCCTTGGGTTTGTGCAAAACCCTTGGCTACCAATCTGGCTTTGTACCTATTAATTGTTCCATCAGAATTTCTTTTAAACTTATAGATCCATCTGGATCCTATTACCTTCATAGAATCCTTCTTGGGTACTAACTCCCATGTGTCACTCTCCTTGAGTGCTTCAATCTCCTCATCCATAGCTTCTTTCCATTCTGATTTGGTTATTGCTTCTTCATATGAACCTGGTTCTTCATTTGACAAATCTTTGGCAAGATAAACTGAATGTTTAGTAACAAGAGATGTATCATACCCATATCTAATAGGTTTCTTGCTTTCTCTTTGAGATCTTCTGATTGATTGAGTTGATGATTCAGGTATGTCTTCAAGCTCCTTCATCTTCATTTTGCCCTTGGACTTCCATGCTTTGAATTCTTCAAGGTTGATAGTGTCTTCATCATCTGAACTTGAGTCTTCATTCTGAGTAGGTTCCTCCTTTGAAAGTTTTGGAAATTCCTCTTCCAAATCATAGGGTAGTTTGACCTTCCTACATTCATTCTCATACCAAGAATCATTTTCATCAAAGATCACATCTCTGCTTACCATAAATCCCTTATTGGTAGGATTATAAAACCTGTAACCTTTTTTATTTAAATCATACCCAATGAAAATGCATTTTTCAGCCTTTGGGTCTAGCTTACCTCTTATCTGAGAAGGAATGTGCACATATGCTACACATCCAAATATTTTGTAGTGATCCAATGATGGTCTCTTACCATGCCATGCTTCATAGGGTGTCATACCATCAAGTGACTTAGATGGTAACCTGTTTATGAGGTAAGTGGCAGTAGAAACACTCTCTGCCCAAAGATAGTTAGGTAATTTCTTCTCATTAAGCATAGATCTAGCTATCTCAACAATTAACCTATTTCTTCTCTCAGCTACCCCGTTCTGTTCAAGAGAATAGCTTGTGGTTATCTCTCTTTTGATGCCTCTGTCCTGCAAGAAGTCTTCAAATTCATTGGAGAAGTACTCACCTCCTCCATCTGACCTTAGCATCTTCAAATTCCTTCCTGTCTGGTTTTCAACTAATGCAAGATATTTCTTAAAACAATTAAATACCTCATCCGTGTGCTTCATGAAGTATAATACAGTCCATCTGCTATAATCATCAATGAGAGACACATAGTACCTTGAACCTGAGACTGAGGGGTCTTTGCTAGGTCCCCAAACATCTGTGTGTACAAGCTCTAGATAGTCTTCATGCATATATCCTTTCTTGGAGAAGGGTAACTTGTGAGACTTACCAAATTGACAAGCACCACACTTGTAAATCATATGTTTCTTGGATACATTAGGTATCCCAAGCACACATTGGTCCCTGCACATTTGTTTCAAGGTTCTTTCTCCTATGTGCCCTAACCATTTGTGCCAAATCTCAAGCTCTGAAAGTGTTTGATCTTTATAACTGTATAGTGCAATATTCTTTGTATCTTCCAACTCAAAAGTAAAAAGTCTACCTGATTTTTCTCCTTTAGCTATCCTTTTGAATCCATGTCTTGGGTCCTCCACAAATGCTCCATATTGATTGAATCTGACCTGCAAACCTTTCTCCATAATTTGACCAACACTCATTAAGTTCTTTGTAATTGTTGGTACATAAAGTACCCTGCTCAAAAAATTCTGATTACCATCACAAGTCTTCACATTTCCAACTTTAACTACTGAATGCTTTGTATCATCACCTGTTTGGACTTGATGTTTACCTTTTGGTTCCTCAAGATCAGAGAGTAGTGCCACATTACTAGCCACATGATTTGAACACCTTGAATCAATGTAAAATAAGTGATCATCATCTGTACCTGTCTTTGAAGTCATGTTCATGATCAGAAGAGAGTCATCCTGCTCTTCTGTGTAGTTGTTGTAGTCCCTTCTAGTTTTGAATCCTCCTTGGTAGTTGCCATTGTATTTGTTGTTGTAGTTGTTGTTGTAATTGTTGTTGTGGCCTTGGTGATTGTTGAACCTTCCTCTTGATTGTGAGTATCCACCTCTTTGGTAGCCTCTTCCTCTCTGATTTTTGTAATTCCTGAAACACTCATCTGTTGTATGATTTGATAAACCACAAATGTTACATGGTGATGAATTATAGGGTCTCCCCCTACCTTGCTTACCTCCTCTGCCCCTTCCTCTTGAAGATCTACCTCTCCCTACATAGTTGGCTTGGGAGGTAGAGCCTTCATCTTCCACCTTCTTACTCTTGCCTTTATCCTTAGATTTCTTATCAATGTATAGGGCAGAAGAGTTGTTACCTTTGGATGTATCTCCATCTTTTGTGAGCTTTGCTTCATGTGTAAATAGTTGTCCCATGAGAGTTGTAAGATCTGGAGTGTGCATGTCCATGTAGAGATCCATTGCAATGGTGAAGCTTTCCCACTTGTCATCAGCCTTGATTCCATTGATTACCTGCCTCACAATTTGCTCTTCTTCAATCTCTTCTCCTATGCTTGCTAATTGATCTGCAACATCTTTGATCTTGGTCACAAATTCTGAAACAGCTTGCTTAGGTTGCTTCCTTAGTGTTGTGAATTCAATCCACAATTGATTTTTACTAGCCCTTGTATTGGAGGAAAAATATGATGACAGAGTTTCCCAAGTCTCTTGGGAGGTCTTGCAATTTTTTATATGTGGCAAAAGAAAATCAGATATAGAGTTGAGTATATAAGACCTTGCCAATGCATCCTTTGCACACCATGTGTTGAGCTTTTCTTGTTCTTCCTTGGTTGGCAATCCTCTTGCTTTGAATGAGGGAAATTCCTCATCTCCTGAGATGTATCCATAGAGACTCCTTCCTTGTAGGTAGGTCTTCATTCTTAGAGACCAAGCTTGATAGTTGTTCCTGTCCAATTTATCAATAAATGAAGGAAAACCATCTCCCATTTTACCTCTATTGCTCTGATACCATTGTTGGGAAAGATGGATGGATGATCCAAGAGACTGAGTAGGTACTGCTAAACCTGCTTTGTACCAGCCCTCTTTGGCTTCACACTTGATTAGTAGACTTCCATAGCATTCCAATGACACCAAGAAATGGCCTATGTCCTTTGGAAATGATATGTGCAATGATTGAATCAAAACAGATAACTTTGGAAATCACAAACTCAAGAAAACCTTCTATTTATGTCTTGACACCTGCTGAATGTTTTGCTCAGTGTGACCAGCACAGTAGCAAATGATAAAATTCCTTCTAGAGGTATTTAATTAGCTTAGTAAGCTACCATTTGCAAGTGGAGTGATGTAAAAAGATAAACTATGCTAAGAGAAATCAATTTAGCAAGATTAGCTATACCCCCGACTTTTTAGGACTGTAGCAGAAATAGACCAGTGAGCACCTCGACGCAGATTTCTCTAAATTGGCTGAATAGAATGTCTTCAAATTTTGAGAGCATGTAGTAAGCTTCAAGTTAAATCCAACAAGCTTTGAATGACTGAATTTGGTCGAGTATTGACCGAGATATGCCCTTGACAAGTTGACAGACTTTTGAGTAGACTAGCAGAGAACACAGAGATGAATGATGTAAATGTATCTATAAATTAACACTTGTGTACAATCCCATTGGCATGAATAACATTGCCTAATGGTGTAGAGAGGTGTAGGCTATGGTATAGTCCTCACACACACTCAATTACAGTAGAATGAAGCTCGGGAGTGAAGTGATATACCCGCGACTTTTTCATATCCATTTTTATAGGAAATACTAAAAATTTGAATTCAAATTCAAACTTTTGGCTCCCTATGATCAAGCTCCTAAATGCTTGGAGATATTCTCTCAATCAAGTGAGTTACTTTTTCCATGAATCACTTAGGTATGTGATTACAAAAGATTCTAAGTCAATTTGACTTTTACAATGAGATAAAGTGGTAATTAACCACTAGCATACGTTCCTATGATTCTTCATGTATGTAGAGTCTTCATGATATCTTCCAAGCCAAATGTGTAGGCTTGTGATTTACACCAACAACCCTATTATTAGCTCAAAGTGGATTCAACACATGGTGCATGAGGTGATGTCGCATCGATGATCAGACGCTTGTGATGCTTTTAGGGGAGGCTTACTGAAGCCTGTATGGTTAGATGCTTAGGAGTGGGAGATATTCACGATGAGCAGTAGTAGGCTCTTGATTGATATCATCAGTAGCAAGATGTGGCAGTCACACATCTAGATATGGTCAGAGCATCATATCTGGGTAGCAGTAGGTATGACATTATGCATCACGAGTTTGTAAGTATCTTTTTGATGATTGAATTTCCTTGTGCTAAGCACATCGTGTACATTGATCTAACATTTTGCATATTTGTTGTAGGAGTTGGCAGTGGTTCATCTTCTAACACGAGCGGAGGAGGCTTATGGATATCGTCACAGATTGTTTGCACTATTGGAGGACTTGGAGGGATGTGACGTAGTCATTTCATGGGAGCATCTATGATGAGGTGATCTTATAAACTTGATTTGGTGTTTTTTAGTTGTTGTTTATAAATATCATGCCAACTTGTCTCATTTCATGAATGTGCTTTGTTGCACATCTGTAGATATAGATGTTTTGATCCCTCTAGGCATGTGTATGGCAGTACTGTGCCATAATTTTTGTATTTGGCTCATATATGGAAGTGGTGCATCACAGATTTGTATTTGATTCATATATGGCAGTGGTTTGCCACAATTTGTATTTGGCTTATATATGGTAGTGGTTTGCCACACTTTTGTACATGGTTCATTTATGGGATATATATCTCTTTTATACATTGTTAATTTATGGAATATCTCTTTTGTACATGGGTCATGGTTCACTCTTCTCCTATATATCTCTTTTATGTTCAAGTATGTGTTTTTCTTTATCAAATCATGTTTTGGTTGCCAATCATCTAAACCCTAAATTGGCAACCACTAGAGTACATGTCACATGTACTCAGTTTTTTTTGGGTAGAGTGTATTGTCTTTTGGTACAACATGGTAATGTTGCTGCAGCAAGAGACAACACACTTTGACGGTCATCGGTATAGGTGATGGTATGAGCATCGGTATGTTTAGGGACATATCGATGCTTATACCAACGCTTCTGCTAAGGACATACCGGCACTTATACCATTGATTATTATACCGACATGCATACCGTTTATTATACCATCAGTTTGCAAGTGACACGGGTGCTTATAATGGCAAAAATATATTGGCACCGCTTTTGATGCTTATACCGATGGTGCTGGGTAATTATCGACACGTATGCTAGTGCCTATACCGATGCTTATACTGGTGTTATTGTACTAATGTGTATACAAGTGCTTATAATGATGCCATGGTTCAATTTCATCTATGTATTTGCACCTATATAGGGCCCGATATGCCCCTCATATGTTGTAGTGAAAGTATTAGATACAAAATCTAATGTTTCATATTCGTGTTGCTTTGTTTGGTCTCCTTAAATAGATGGAATGTCTTGGGGAAATTGATCATGAAGATTATCAATTTCACGAATAGGAGGGAGATTACCCTTCTTGTTGGCACATTTCTCTTCTTGTATTTCCCATAAGAACTCTTGAGAGTATTGTTGAATTGAAAGAGGTTTTCCAGCATCCATAGACTTAGGAACATAAAATTTCATTGGTGGTGAGCTTTATCTTTCAACTGGTTGAGCATGTGGAGGTAAAGAAATATGCGGCTTGTTTACCAGCTGCTCTAATCTTTCTACTAAGCCTTGGAAATGCAAACCGGATTTGATAGAATTTATCTGATTGAATAATTGATTGGCCTCGAGCATAACATGAGCTAGTTCTACCATTTTCATGCAAACTTCTGTGCATTCAATCTCTAAATCTGCTCTAAGGTAACTCTTGTTGAGGTTTGCAGCTATTGTACCTTCTTGAAGTTGAGCCTGGTAGGCCTTGAACATCATGTCCAAGCCTTCTAGGGTTGGATTTGGGAGAACAGACCCTGGTTGTGGTCTATTCACAATGAGTGGTTGGGTGGGATGAAGTGGAGTGGATGGATTTTTGGCATACGAGGGGTTTTGAGATGCAATGTCTACAATTTTTATTTTAGTGTCTCTCAGGCTTTCTTCTAATTTGGATAACTTTCTAGCCCACTTACGATTAGCCTTCTCCCTGGTATCCTTCCAGGTTCTTGTTTTCCTCTTACTAGGCTCTCCTAATTCACTCGACTCTGATTGTTCAACTAGTTTAGTGCGTTTTAAGGCTTGTGCCCTAGTGACCGTCTGTATAGGAGCCACGTTAATGCTACTTGAACTTGAATCCACCACTAAGTCTATCACAGTAATGGGTGTAACCTTGGGCTCACTATGTGTGGGGACATTCACGAATGAAATGGTTTCCCTGATGTCTAAAACATGCTCCTCTAGGGGCTTCTAGTCTCATTTGTCTCAATTAAGACCTAGGGTTAGGATTCATATACATGACATTTGAGTATTCTCATTCCCAATTGGGTTCCATAGGTAGTGCCTCATATTGATACGAATAAGTCGCACTATGCTCAGGTGACTTAGTGTAATAAGCTTGTGGAATATCTTCATGGGTGTAGTCAAAAATCTTAGCATGAGGATCATTTTTTGAGACCAAAAGGATCATCGGCACCAATGCTCTATTAGGGTTCTCCTCTACCACTGCATACTTAACTAGAATCACATTGGTAGGAGGTGGCCATTGGTTGAAGTATTTCAAGGCCAATGCACCACAGTGCGCTCTCCTTCTCAAGAGCTCCATGACCATATGCTCAGAGTAGAAAACCGAGCTCCTGAGGCCACACATAGTACTTTGCATAGCTGCAAAATACACAGAAGATGCAGTACATAGAGGAGCACGAAGACAGACTTCTTAGGTCTTACAAATGCGGTCGAACTTATTGTCTGTGACTGACCAGACCACTATATGTTTTATTAAAGAACATATACAAGGAAGTGTCCGGTGGCCATTTGGCCTTTCACATGGACACTAATGGTAACAACCTCCCACTAAAGGCCAACATGGCCAAAGTAATTATGGGAGAAAAATAAAGAATGATAAAGAATACCTGAGTGAAAGTATACAAACTATACCTCCCACCTGATGGGCATGTTACACAGTATACAAGTGACTGTGTAAAATCAAGAATCAAGTAACCCCCATCAAGTGACAACAATGTCGAAAGATATCCTGTGGTAGAGCTTTAGTCAAAGCATCTACAACATTATCTCGAGTGTGAACCTTCTCAAGAATAATGCACTCAGTGGCTAAGCAATCTCTAATAAAGTGATACCTCACCTCAATGTGCTTGGTCTTTGCATGATAGACCAGATTCTTATCCAAAGCAATGGCACTCTGACTATCACTGAGCAAGCGAGGTACATGCTGAGGTAAACCCATATCACAAGCAAGACAAGAAAGCCACAATGCTTCCTTACATGCCTCAATTGCTGCAACATACATACTCTGCTTCTGTGGTGGAAACAGATGTACATTCTTGAAGATGAGATCTCCAAGAGATAGCACCTCCAGCAAAATGAAAAATGTACCCTGATGTAGACTTATGATTGTCTACACAACCTTGAGACTTAACCACTAGGCTAAGTGGACTACTTGGTTACAAGAGTAAATGACCTTCTAGTAAGGCTCGAGATCTTTGGTCATACATACGGATGACCAAACGGTGTCCGATTTCAGATCCGTCTGAACCGACAGTGACTTACTTTATTAATGAAGTATGGTAGTAAACTTACTTCATTCTTGATAATCTTGCTGCAAATCATTGAAACCTACATGAAAGAGCATAAATATATTGAAACACTCATTAAACAAAAGCATAGGCATGCATCTATGAAAGATTGTTGGTGCATCTCTCCTTTCAAAATAATGTTTTCATGCACAATACACATTTTCTTCTTGCTTGCAAAAGGAATAGGATGCACTCAGGTCTGTGCACATGTATATTTATAACCTTTTGTAAGGTGGAAGATAGATTGTTTGTGCGTGGATGATTGGACATGGATGATTGGATGCACACATGCCAAGCTTAAGAAATGCTTGATTTAAGTTTGGTGCATGATAGGAGAATGCCAACATGTGCATGTACTCACATGCATTTGCATGCAAGAACAGGCATTTGTATATGTACGATTGTTTGTTAAGTAGTTGAATACTTATACTTTTGTTACCTCTTTTTTCTAACTTGACTTAGATAGCTAGAGAAAATAGTAAACTAGGTAGTTGCAAGGCTCTTGGTTGCCATGCAACTCAAGTGGCTAGTTTATTTTTCTCAAACATGATACTTAAGTATCACAATTTAGGAGTCTCGATTAGAAAAATTAGGCCTTTCGAAAGTCAAGTATTCAATTTTCTTGCTCATTGGAGTGGCAAGAAAATAGGGCTGCTTGAAAGTTTCCATGATGAATCTAAGTTTAGGAAAACTTAGAGAATCCTAATGACAAGCCTAGATGTAGTCGTTAGCTTGGATTTAAGAAATCTTACATCCAAGTATGGATAATAAGAGTTTTCTTAGATACTTGAGCACTTCTCATGAATGCTCTTATTTAATTTCATCCCAAGTCATTATCAAAATCAAAATAAAGCTAAATGGAACTTACACTAGATGAACTTTTAAAGTTCACAAGATAGTTGTTCTATTCCTTAAGTAGCATCCTTGGTAAGGATGCAAAGTGCCAAGAAAAACTATGAAGCTTTTATAAGTTTTCATTTGACTTCATCCCGAGGAGTGATGGAAATCAAAGCTTGAACCTCAATATCAATTGATCTTTGACGTTCAATAGGAGGATGTTAGGTTCCATAGTTGCATCTTTGGTAAACGATGCAACTTGTTAAGCAATCATGGAAACATGAAAAAACTCTTTTTAGAGAGTTAAACTTTTGGTTTCATTCAAGCTAATCCAACAGCTAAAATATCCAAATCATGACCTTCTGCAATGGTCACTCTTCTACTAAACCAAATACCTTCCTACAACATATCATATGTTAAGTAGCTCCATAATATATATCCAAGGATTATTAGAGATTGCATTTAATGTTGCTTGGTCAAAAGCTAATTCTTCAATACTGACACATGCATAAGATTCTTCCTTTGAAGACTTAGGTTTTGAATTATCTTCAGCATTATTAGTTGACACTCTTTTCTTCTCATTATAAATCTTTTTTTTGCATTCTGCTATGAAACGACCTGGTTTCTTGTAGTTGTTGAAAATTCCTTTCTTTGAAGTAGATGTAGTGGAATTAAAATTCTCTTTTGATGTGGAAGAAGTATTAGAGATAGATGTGGTAGAAGATGAAGTGGAAGACTTACTTTCCTTCTTTCTTTGCTGACTCTTCTTCTCCTTCTTTGTTTGTCTCCTTCTTCTTCTTACCCTTTGATGATGACAACATGGTTTCATCATTTTCTTCCATAATCTTTTGTTGATCTTCATCTTGAAGTAATAGGAACTATAGCTCTTCAAATGAAATTTCTATATCTCTTGTAGAGAGAGATAAAGAAGTAACAAATGAATAAAATGAAGATGGAAGTGAATTTAAAAGTGTGTTTACCATCTCCTCATCTGAAATACTAACTCCAACACTAAGCAACTGATCAGGTAAGCCTTTGAGTTTCAAAATATGTAACTGAACTAACTCATCAACTTTCATCCTTATGTTGGCTAATTGTCTCCTTGGATGTGCTTTCCTAGTAGGATTTCTACTTTGATAGAGATTCTTTAACTCCCAATCTTGATGAGAGTTTTTGCATGACCTAATTTGGGGTATAGTATGCCTCTTGACTCCCATAGCAATGAATGAAAGTGTTTGTGCATCCCTTGAATCCCATCTGGATTGCTCTTCTATAGGAAGTAATCTAGTAGTATCACAGACTCTGGATGATGAGAAAATTTCTTCTTCTTCTTCTTCTTAAATAACCTCCTATTGAGTAGAAATTGGGGCAGAAAATCTTTTGGAAGATGAAGCAAAATCCTCTCCCGTTTGTCTTGATCTTGGGAACTTTCCATTGACAATATCCCACAAGTCTTTAGATGCTAACAAATTCATCATCATCAAACTCCACATTGGAGTTGGGCATTCCTTCAAGCTTACCTTTATTCTCAAGTCTATAATCACTCATCTTGTTAAGTGTGTATGTCAACTATGCTCTGATACCAAATGTTGGAAGTTAGGTGGGTCCTAATAATAATATTCATATGCTTATAGGATCTTCCAACACATGAACCTTAGCATACACACCTTAAGATTCAAAATCAAATGAATGAAAAATAGAGAGAGAATACAAAATTTATCAAAATGTAACTCAATGCTTACCTACACTATCTATTATGAATGTCCAATTACAATGTGTATAATGACACAAACTGAATGTTTTCTTATGCAAAACTCAATCTAGGATAAATTTAGGGTTCTAGATACAAATTATTGAGTTGAAGGCAAAAGGCCTTGGAACATCAGTAACAAAAGAAGAAGAACTGAAATTGGACTTGCTACTTACAAAATTCAATAAGAGTTGATGGTTGGCTGCCAAAATCTCCTCCAAATCTTCGCCAAAAGTTGGGAATGCCTTCTCCAGTGTAGAGCACTTGAGCTGATCCTTCAGTGATCAATATGTGATACTAAATATTGTTAGAGGAGATGGAGGATAGATTCCAGAAATGAAGTGGTGCTCGAAATCCCTGCTTCACACTAGCCAAGAACAAGTTGAGGAGTGTAAAGTAGACCCCTTGAGATTCCTAAGTATCACAAATAATCACCTAAGTGCTTTGGAGTATGATCCTCTAATCAATGGATCAAAATAGATGAGTAGAAGATTCAACTATGAGTTAGAACTTGCTATTTTGGTCTCTACACATGCTCAGTAAATGAACAATGCTCTCAAACTGCTAGGAATTGATCAAATTCCTTTTGGGATTATCTAATTGACTTAGATAGCTACCAATCACAAGTTATCTCACTTGAAATGATCAAGTGTACTCTAAGAAATAAGCTTAGCAAGTTAAGGATGCATCCCGACAATTTCGGGCTTCAACAGTATGTAGACTTGTGAGCAGAGTTTTGATGATATCTCAAGATTGAGAAAAGCAATGACAATGAAACTTTGTAACAATAAAATAGACAGTGCTGAATATATAACACTTTAAATCACACCAAATGATCAAGTATGTACTGAGAACCAAGTGTAAGAAGATTATTATTCTTAGATGAACATGACAAAGAAGAGAGAATGAGATATGATCAATGTATATGCATTAAATCACATAGAGTTACAAGGACATTGGCAATGTATAATTGCACAATCTGAGGGTAGTGATGGAGCTATAGGATGAGCTCACTAAGAACTATTGATCCCTCTCAAATGATCTCGAAATCGGGCTCACTTCAGGCAAGATTTTGATCCATTTTTATAGCTAGGAGTTAGTGCCAATTTTTGAATTCAAATTCAAGCTCTTATCATAAAGTGAATCCTAAACTTTAGGACTTGCTTTCTCATTTATCACCTACCAAGTGATTCGTGATTTGATTCCTCCTAACCTCACATGAGAGTAGTGCAATTAGCATATGCACTTTTACAAGGATAAAAGTAAATTGCTTTTTTACAACGGCATAGCCATATGTGACTTCAAATGATTATATGAAGTGAATACTAATTTTCCAAGTATAGGATTGGACTCATTTGTACCAATAGCTCCCCCTCAAGCCTAACATTCTTGATCTTCATTTCTCCTTGATTTCCTGTAATCCAATCATCATCTTGAACCTATTCATCTTAGTTTCATCCAAAGATTTGGTTAGCATATCTGCACATTGCAAATTTGTTGATATATAGGACAATTGTATGTCCTTGCTCAATAGCTTCTCTCTCACATAATGGTAATGCACTTCAATGTGCTTAGTCCTTGCATGATACATAGGATTAGCAGCCAAATGAAGTGAGCTAGTGTTATCTCCAAAGATCATTGGAGTGTAAGAATGCAATCCCAAATCTGTGTAAAGTAGCTTCAGCCACATAGCCTCTTGTGTTGCATTTGCTAAGCCTCTATATTCAACTTCAATTGATGACAATGCCACAGTTGGTTGTTTCTTTGATGATCATGAAATCAACTTTGAACTTGCAAAAGATAAGTAGCCAAAAGTGCTCCTCCTATTATCTTTTGAGCCATCCCAATTTGCATCAGAATACACCTTGATATCCAACTCAGATGTGAATGGATAAAATAGCCCTTCATTCATGGTACCCTTTAGATACTTTAAGATCCTCTTGGCAGCTTCCATGTGAGGTTTTCTTGGTGTGTGCATAAATTGACTTAGTGTGCTTACTCCATAGCATATGTCCACTCTTGTTAGGGTTGCATATTGAGACTCCCAACAAGCCTTTGATAACATGTAGATCTTCTAAGTGCTTGATTGGATGAATCTCAAATATCTTCCAATTGTTTGATTTTTTTCTTGCGCTTGGATTTCCAAGCTTTGTAGTTAATCTATTCTTCATCTTCTGAGTTGACATCTTCTTATATTTGTGGTTCTTCTTGAGTCAAGGTTGGAAAATCACTTTCCAAGGCATAAGGTAGCTTTATTTTCTTGTAACCATCTTCAAACCAAGAATTATTTTCATCGATCACCACATCCCTACTAACTGTAAATCCTTTGTTATGCGATTGCACAACCTATATCCTTTCTGAATTTGGTCATAGCCAATGAATATACACCTTTCAGCTTTTGGATCAAGCTTTCCTCTAATCTGTGCAATGCACCCAAAGATTTTACAATGGTTTAAGGAAGTCTCCTACCATTCCATGCCTCATAAGGTGTCATTCCATCCAAGGATTTTGATGGAAGCCTATTAATTAAGTATGTGGCTATAGAAACAACCTCTACCCATAAGTAATTTGGAAGTTTCTTTTCATTCAACATTGATCTTGCAGCCTCTACTATTAGTCTATTCCTTCTTTTTGCCACTCCATTCTATTCAGGAGTGTACCTTGTTGTAACCTCTCTCTTTATGCCTCTATCTTGTAAGAAGGAGTCAAATTCATGTGAGAAATACTCACCACTTCCATCAAATCTAAGCCTCTTCAGGCTTCTACCTGTTTGGTTCTCAACCAATCCCAAATACTTCTTGAAACAAGTGAAGAATTCATCTTTATGCTTCATGAATTTTCCATATACTATAGTCATCTATGAATGAAACATAGTACCTTGATCCTGAGATTGATGGCTCTTTGCTAGGTCCCCACACATCTGTGTGCACAAGCTCCAAGTAGTCTTCATATATTTATCCTTTTTTGTTGAACGGTTGCATGTGTGATTTGCCAAATTGGCATGCTCAACATTTGTGTTGCTTGGACACATTTGGAATTCCAAGCACACTCTGATCCCTACATATTTGCTTTAGATTTCTTTCACATATATGTCCTAGTCTCTTATGCCATTTTCTAGTTCAGATAGGGGTTGATCTTTGTAATTGAAGAGAGCAATATTTCTTGTATCTTCAACTTCAAATGTAAAGATTCTACCAGATTTCTCACCTTTTGCAATCCTCGTGAAGCCTTGTTGTGGGTCCTCCACATATGCTCCATGTATTTTGAATCTAACATGTAAGCCCTTCTCAACAATCTGACCAATACTAATTAGGTTTTTTGTTATGGTTGGCACATATAATACCTTACTTAAGATGTTCATGTTACCATCAAATGCTTTAACATTTCCAATCTTCTTTACAAGGTGCCTAGTTTCATCACCTATCTGCACTTCATGCTTCCCTTTAGGTTCTTCAAGATCAGATAACAATGCTACATTTCTAGCCACATGATTTGAATAACTACAATCAATATAGAATAGATGTTCATCATCTTTACCTTGCTTAGATGTCATGTTCATGATCAATAGAGAATCCTCTTGGTCTTCTGTATAGTTGTTGTAGTCTCTTCTACTTCTAAAGCCTCCTTGATAGTTGTTGTTGTTGTAGCCTTGGTTGTAATTATGATGGTAATTTATTCCTCCATTATTGAACCTACCTGTGGATTGTCCATAACCTCCTATGTGGAAGCCTCTTCCTCTCTGATTCTTTGTGTTCTTGAAACACTCATTTGTGGTATGATTGGTTAAGCCATAGATATTGCAAGGTCAAGAGTTGTATGATCTCCCCCTGCCTTGCATTCCTCCTCTACCCCTTCCTCTAGCACCTCTTCCTCTACTTGTGAAGTTCACTTGAGAGGTACTTGCTTCTTCTTCAATCCTTTTACCTTTTTTATCTTTACTCTTATTTCTATCTGTGCAAAGGTCAGAAGATTGATTACCTCTAGAGTTATTGCCATTCTTGTTGAGCTTTGTCTCATGTGGGAAGAGTTGCCCCATCAATGTGTCAAGGTCAGGTATCTGCATGTCCATATATAGGTCCATTGTGATGGTGAAGGACTCCCATTTGTCATCAGCCTTGATACCATTTATCATCTTGATCTGCCATTTATGATAACAAGATTTATTGGGCTTGATATTACATTGAAACATATATGGGAATCATGATCACCAACATGTACTCTTAATGGTGTGGTTTTCTTGGTAATATTCCGAGATGCTAGAGGCCATCCAATCACTACTTCAACTACTGCTCGTTTGTTCTTCTGAAGTATTGGAATCTTGTGTTTCTTAACCAATACTTCATCGATGAAACATGAGGAGGCTCATGAATCAACTAGGCTTGTAAGGGAAATGGTCTTCTTAGGCATGATTAACTTGACAAGGGCAAGACATCTTTCTATGGATATTGTTAGAATTATGAGACCCTTACTTATATCGTGGTCTAGTTGTATGGTCTCCTTTACAATTGGACTTCTTCATTTCCCTACTCTACAAGGGTTACTACGACTCTGGATTTTGTTCTCTTGTTGGGACAATGAACTGCAAAATGGCGAGGGTTTCCATAGTAGAGGCATGACTTGTTATCTCTCCTTCTCTATTTTTCATGTGGAATTAGAGGTTGGAACCTAGTTACATCTATCTGCATAGGTTCAGGCATAAGTTCTTCTCTAGGAGTGGGCTGGAAGGGTTTCCATTGGTGAAGTCTTCCTTCTACTTATTTTTCTTGTTTCCTTTCAAAAAGGCAATTATCACATTGAATGGCTTCGATGATGTATTCATTCAATGTCTTAACCTTTGGCATCATGATCAAAAGGTCCTTCACATCATCTCTTAAACCCCATTTGAATTGACTTATGAAATAATCATCATGCAAGTGAGATCACATATCATCCTAAATTTTGATGTATAGGTAAAGGTAGGGTGGTCACATTTATGTAACTTTTGGAATTTTGTTTCTGCCACTCTACTATTACCATTAGTGTCCATGTGAAAGACCAAATGCTCACCAGACACTTTTTGTATATGTTCTTTAATAAAACATATAGTGGCTTGGTCAATCACAAACCGTAAGTTTGATCGCATTTTTAACACCCAAGAAATCTATGTTCGTGCTCTGTGCATTGTGTTTTTCTATGTATTTTACAGGAAATGTGTACTATGTGTAGTGTCATGAAGTCAGTTTTCTACTTTGAGGGTATCGTTGTGAAGCTCTTTATTAGGAGAGCATCATCACCATCAAAATACTTCACTAGTATTAGAGCATTTCGATGCAAAATCTTTGTTCCTTTTATGCAGGTGAAGCGAGCACCCACCCACCCAAGGCATTCTTGGATGCATACCTTGTCACTTGAGTCACCATTGGTGCTATTGGTTGCATGTGAGGAGGACTTCAATGATCAGGGAAGATGGGGGTTCTCGATAATTCCCAGGAGGTCACCCATCCTAGTATTGTTTCCCTAGGAGCTTGCTTAATCAACAATCTCTTGCCACTAAGCTACACTCTTATGGTGTTTGAAGAAGGAGAAAGACTAAGCTTTACATTACCTTGAACATGTTTTGGGCCCTCAAAGCTTCATTCTTTGCTTTCAACGCCTATTTTGAAGCAAGTACTTTTGTGCATAGTTCTCTTTACACAGGTTCAAGAACATCAAGAAGAGGGCTCTTTGTACTTCTCTTGGGGCTGTCTTTTCAGTTGCACTAGTAAATCGATAGGTTTCTTGAAAGATTTTAGTTGTGGTGAGAACAACCACTAAAGTCTATGCAAGTTTTTTGAGCCGAAAGAACAAAGTCGATAGACACTTGTAGGTGTTTTTGGCTAGTGTTTGGGTTGTGAATTCAACCTCTTTGTGTCATTTTGTTGCATATATTGATCACATACACACTATGTATGCTTTTGTGGATATTGCTTATGTACATCCATGTGGTCATTGATATAGCAGTTATGTATTTGCATAAAGCCTTTGATGTTGATAAAGAGGCTCATGGTGAGGTTTTCTTAACTAGGAGACAACAAAATGTTGGGATTTCTTTGGTGATGTACGTGGAAGACTTACCCAACCTCGCCATAGGAGATGTATGATAGTTGTTCATAGGTGATCAATAAGTCTATTTGGCTTCTTTCATTTAACTGATTATATGTAGTGGAGTTAGTGATTAACTATGTAGGTTTACATGTCATTATAGGCTTTTCACACTAGCCATATGCTCATTTTACAAAGGATACTCTGGCAAAATTTTTCCAATTTTGTTTGTTTTGTCAACTATATAGTGGTCGATTTACTCCTTTATATAATTATTGATGTGTGCACATATATTCTCAAATAATCCTTTTGTTTTTTCATTATTGTTCATTAATCCATTTTTCTAGGATTTTTTCCCAATATCTGATACTTGGTCATCCTTTTTTTAGCCTTAGTTGTCCTTGGACTCTTCTCGC
Source organism: Ceratopteris richardii (assembly GCA_020310875.1). Classification (NCBI taxonomy): domain Eukaryota; kingdom Viridiplantae; phylum Streptophyta; class Polypodiopsida; order Polypodiales; family Pteridaceae; genus Ceratopteris; species Ceratopteris richardii. The sequence goes on along the minus strand of CM035414.1, from coordinate 40,265,718 downwards.
TCCATTATCATTCTAGAATTCTCTATCATCATGGCATTAAAGATCTCAAGAATTTCTGGTGGATCAAGGTCTACTGCTAGTGTTCCCAGGAGAAGCTATAGCTTGTAGGGCAAAGACCATTTTGAGATCCAAAAATTTGATGGCACAAACTCTGCTATATGGAAGAATCAAATTAAAGATGTGTTGATTCAGAGGAGGTAATAGAAGTCATTAAATGGAATTCCAAAGAAGCCTACTGACATGGATGAAGATGATTGGGATGAGTTAGATGAAATGGCTAGTTCTACCATTCGATTGCACCTGGCAGATAATGTTTAATTTATAGTATTGGGCTACGAAAGTGCAGAGGAGCTTGGGAAGAATTCATGCAATACATATGAAAAAGAAATGGCATCAAATAAAGTGTATTTGATGAGAAAGTTATTTGAACTTTGCATGAACGACATAGATAGTGTTTTTGCTCATCTGAATGAGTTTGATGTTTGTTGAGCCCATAAAAGTCATGATGGTCAAAGCAAACCGGTCAAAGTCAACAAGGGCAAGGTCAAGCCAACAGGTGCAAAGTCAAAGTGTCTAAGTGACAATTGATTGTCCCGCAAAGGGTAAATTAATTTTCCTAAGGTTTTAAAGTAATTGGGAAGGTTTAGGTGAACCCCCCTTAGTACACAAAGGAAGAATTAAAAGGGAATGTGAAGGCATGTGAAGCGGAAAAGTGTACGCACAAGTGAAAGTATGACCCCCATTAAAATTTTTTGGTTTTACATTAAAGTCACTACAGGACAAAGGGCAATTCGTTGGCCACCAACTAACAAGAGAATCTTGGGACATCAAAGGAAGCCCAAGAGTCCATGGCAGTTAGAAGTCACGGGACCGGCGGGTTCAAGAGGAGGACAAAGGCTATTCTTGAACACATTGAGAGCTAGGAGCAAGGGAGAGCTTCAGAGGAAGCAAGAGAGGAAGCAAGAGAGGAAGCAAGAAGAGCCACCAGTGTGCGACGACACTCAAGAGTGCAAGAGGTGTCAAGAGGAAGGTGTGCAGAGAAGGCGGATTGGATTCCAAGAGTCCCAAGGTCCATTGTGTGTGTGCGCCGAGATACCAATTCCTTAGCTTGGTGGAAGCTTAGTGCAAGGTGTGCACAAGGGAAGCGTGAAGCAAGTGAAGGATTGGTGCAGGAGAGGCCGCTGCCAGAGGACTTGAGATAATTGGTCTTCAGTAATTGATATTCTCTGAAGTTGTATTTAGTCATTGATTAGACTGTGTGCAGTCATGGTAATTGTTGCAAGATAATCAATATTCAAGGTTTCCGAGAGTATTCCTTTGCAGAAGTTCTCACTGTTATTCCATTTTTATCATCTCCTTTTTCTCCTACAAACCCTCAAACTCCTTCTTGTCCACGAACCCCCAACAAATTTGGCACACCCGGTGGGACTTCCAAGGAGATTTGAGCATAGGAGACTATATATTGCTATTGGAGAGCAATATTCCAGTGTCGACAACACTACTCCAGTGGGCCAAAAGGTACATATTTTTATCAAGTGTCTCATTTTAAGTGGACTATGAATAGCTCATGACCGCGACCCGGTCACAAACCTTGAGGATCAAGTGCAAGCAGACAAGAAGAAAGACGAACAGAAGATCATCGAGTCCACTTTCATCGACTTCATCGGTAGGAAGCATGGCAGGACAGGTGGACCTAGAAATCTTGCTCTCCAGATTAAACATAAAATTTCCCTCCTTCAGAGGTTTAGCCCATGAGGACCCAAATGAGCACATTCAAAGATTTCTTGCATTATGTAAGACTAGGGGGCTAATGGGTAGGGAAGATGCTTTCTTGATACTCTTCCCCGCCACATTGGAAGGTCTGGCAGACAAGTGGTTTAGCCAATTTGCTGAAAATCACTTTACCTCTTGGGATTTGATGAAAGAGGCTTTTAAAAATCAATTTCAGCATGGCAACACGGCTGAGATCATTATAGAAGAATTGGAAAACTTGAAATTGGGTCCAGGAGAAAAGTTCCCAGAGTTCATGACCAGGGCCAAAGCACTAATGGCTAAACTACCGGATCCACCACACGACTTCTTTGTCAAGAAGTGGTTAGCCAAACCTCTACCTGTGGTCACCCAATGCAAAATAAAAGAGTTAGTGCTACCTACTGCCTCTGTTGAGGAGTTCATCAATACGGCCACCCGCTTGGAACAGATAAGGCACCAGTATGGTGCAACTTCTTCCCAACCATCATATGGTACAGAACTGGAGAACCCAGTGAGCTAGTTAAGAAGGGAACTGGAGGGCTTGAAAAGGAATAAGCCCTACACAGAGGAGGAGACTACTGTAGCTCAGCTGAGAAGAGAGATTGAAGCCCTCAAGCTCCAAAAGGAAGAGGAAGCCCAAGCAGAGGAACTAGCTCAGCTGAGGCAGGAGTTGCAAGAACTAAAAGGAGGCGGCATTAAGAACGGACTCTGGTGCTCCATGTGCAGCAAGCAAGGACACATAGTAAGTGAATGTCCTTTGCTAAATGTGACTTGTCAATTATGCAGGAAGATTGGGCATGAGGCCCATGAATGCCAAGTAAGGGGAATACCGACAATGACATGTTGGACACAAGGAGGACTTTTGCCACCAGCAAATGTAATGGCAGCAGCAGCAAACCAAGGTAATAACTATAATCCTAGACCGAGATCTAACTTTGCAAATGGGCCTAGAAGGCCAATTATTTGCTTCAGATGTGGAGAATGTGGGCACTACCAATCTAGGTGCACCCTCCCAGAAAATGCACCTCCTTGTAGGAACTGTCCAGAGGCCAGGGATCACTATACAAACTGTTGTCCTAAGAATCAAGCCTCTACTTCCGGACCCCATCTCCAAATGATCTCTGTATTCAAGGAGGAAAAACTCCCTGAGGTGAATGAACCTTCACCATCTACTAGAGTGGTACAATTAGAAGAACTCGAATCTTTTGCAGTACAGACAAGAAGCAAGGGAACGGCAAAGGTGGTAGAAAATCAAGAATTGATAATTAAGGAATTGAACAAAGACAGAGTTGCAATTGAAGACAAAGATACTACAAGTGCAGACACAAACCACAATGAATGTCTCATAGGCACCAGTGATGCCATTGGGCATGCCTTCAACAGGGCTCAAGACGAGTTTGGCAAAGCAAATGAAGCTCACTCTCTTAAAGAGTCAGAGGCTTCAAAACTACTCAAGTCAATGAAGACGGAGGTTAGTATTTTTGATTTAATAAAGATGGATGGGAAATTCAGGTCAGAATTATTGTAGATAATTGATGAGGCTTCTACTACAAGCTTAGTGGCCAAGACTGCTATTTTGCATAAAGGGATAATTAGGGGGGAAGCACCCCTTACAGATTATAAAAGTCCTCGGCTTACAGTATCAATCAAGGGTCATGAATTTCAAGGTGTTATTGTAGATGGTGGTTCTGGCATTAACTTGATGCCTGAACATACCATGAAAAGGATTGGGCTCCACCCTTCAAGACCTGCAAATTTCACGGTTACTTTGGCAGATCAGAGCAAAGTAAGGCCCTTGGGGGTAATCCCAAAAGTTCCACTTGAAGTACAAGGTAATCTATTCATTCTGGATTTTGTGGTTTTAAGATTGCCCCAGGTTGAAGGAGGATTTCCTCTCTTAATTGGAAGACCTTGGCTGAGGCATGCCAGTGTCATCCATGATTGGGGTAAGGACACTATGTGGGTACAAAAGAAAGGGCAGGAGCTGACACAAATTCATTTAGAAGAAGGCCCAGACAATCAAGGAAACACTAGTATGATGCAAACAGTGAGCATTTGCATGGAAACAGAAGCAGAGGATCAACCCCAAATAGATTTTGAGGAAGAGGAGGATATTCTAAGTTGGCTCCATGCGGGCAACTCTTCTTCTTGTTTTGGAATTTTTCTTGATAATCATGGCACAACTGAAGATTATGATGAAGACAAAGAAAAGGTCCAGGTTGATGGATTAGGAGAGCCCATCACTAGCCACAGAAGAGGCAGGAAGATACCCCTCAAATACAAATTGGAGGAGGATGTGTCAACAACGGATAACGAAGTTTCTAAACCTAAAAACAAGGTAAAAAATTCTGAGGTTGAATGTTCTTTCCCAATTCAAGAAATCCCTGCAGGATGGATGCAGGACAAGGAGGAACACATCGTAGTCCAAAATACACCTGCTTATGAAGCAATGCACGAAAAGCTAGTAGAAGAAGACAAGGAAGCAGATGCACAGGGGGATAATATGGTAACAAGAAATCCGGTCCAAGAAATATACTTAGGCACTCAAAACAATAATCAACCAGTTCTGGTGGCCACTTGGTTGTGGAGCCACCCAGAGCTCCTGGAAAAGGTAAAATCATTCTTGACCCAGTATGCAGATGTTTTTGCCTGGCATTATAAAGACTTAGAAGGAGTGCCTGCATCTTATGGAGAGCACAGAATCCCACTAGTTGATGGAGCCAGACCCATCAGAGGAAGGAGCTATAGACTCAATCCAAAGTATGCCGAAGCCGTCTATGCGGAAATCCAAAAGATGGAGGATACAGGAATCATCATTCCTGTGGAGCACTCAGAGTGGCTCTCACCTATGGTTATAGTACCGAAGAAGAATACAAATAAAATCAGAATTTGCGTTGACTTTAGAGCTCTCAACAAGGTGACCATTCCAGATGGGTTCCCTATGCCCTTTGCAGAACAGGTCATTGAAGAAGTGGCTGGGCATGCCTTATATAGTTTTATGGATGGATTCAGTGGCTATAATCAAATATCAATACATCCAGAGGATCGGGAAAAGACTGCTTTTATCACACCTTGGGGAACATATGTGTATGTAAAAATGCCATTTGGGCTCAGAAATGCTCCAGCCACCTTTAACAGAACGGTCAATCTCATTTTTGGCCCCCTATTGCTGGAATCACTTAGAATCTTTATGGATGACTTCTCTTCGTTTTCAGGATCTCACAAGGAAACTCCTCTAGATTGTTTGGACCAGCACTTGAGGCAGCTGCAGAATATTTTCCAAAGATGCAGAGAAACTAAGTTAAAGCTCAATCCCAATAAATGTCATTTCCTTGTGACAGAAGGAACCCTTTTAGGACATGTGGTGTTGGCTAAAGGTATGGCCCCAGATCCTGACAAAATTCTTTCCATATTAAAGTTACCTAAACCTAAATCTCCTAAAGAGATCCAGAGTTTCTTGGGGCATACCGGTTATCATAGAAGGTTCATAAAAATGTATGCAGAAATAGCTAGACCTCTGACTAGACTTACAGGTAAGGAAGTACCTTTTAAATGGGAAGAAGAGGAGGAAAAAGCATATCAGACATTACGGTCACGGTTAGTGTGTGCTCCTATCTTGGTCACCCCGGAGTGGTCAAAAATCTTTCATATACATGTCGATGCCAGTGCATATGCAGTGGGGGCAGTTCTGACTCAACCAAGTGAAGAATTTAAAATGGACAGGCCAATTCAATATGCCAGTAGAATCTTGACCAAGGCCGAAAGGAATTACAGTACTACTGAAAGGGAAGCACTAGCAATGGTCTTTGCCGTCCAAAAATTCCGTCATTACTTACTGGGGGTAAAATTCATAATTATATCAGATCACCAACCACTAAAATACCTCCTCAACAAACCCCAGGCCACCGGCAGAATATGGAGATGGCTATTGTTGTTTCAAGAGTTTGATTTTTCTGTAGTCCATAAACCAGGAAAAGACAATGTTATGGCGGATCACTTATCCAGAATAAATATGATGAATCAATCTAGTGGAATCAATGATGACTTTCCAGATGCTCATCTGTTTGCTGTAAAAGCTCAAGGCTGGTATTACGACATTAAAAATTTCATTAAAACTGGATTGTATCCAGAAAAGGCTAGTGCTATACAAAAGAAGAGCCTACTAATCAAGAGTAGACCATATACCTTCATCGAAGATAAATTGTACAGACAGGGCAAAGATGACCGGTTCAGGAAATGTTTGGAAGAAGAAGAAGTGAGAGAAGTCCTTCACTCTGCACATGAAGGTACAGGTGGTGGGCACCTCCCAGGACACATTATGAGTCAGAGGATACTGGATGCGGGTCTATGGTGGCCTACACTATTTAGGGATGCAGATGAATGGGGAAAAGCATGTGACATTTGCCAGAGGTGTGGACCTAAGACAACAAAGCAGAGACATAACCCCTTGGTTATTTCCACCTCCTGGCAACCATTTGAGAAGTGGGGGTTAGATTTTGTAGGGCCAATCTACCCTCCAGCGTTTCCAAAAAGAGAAAAATATCTCCTGATAGCTACTGATTATGCCACAAAGTGGGCTGAAGCTATTGCCTCCTCCGATTGCACTGCCCAAACTATTGCTGATTTCATTTATAGTCACATCATTTGCAGGTTTGGTTGTCCACTTGAAATTTGTACTGATCAAGGTACCCATTTTGTCAATTAAGTCCTGCAAGAAATCTTCGACAGGTATAGAATTCTTCATAGGACCTCTTGTGCTTACTATCCACGAGCAAATGGACAGGCTGAGTCCACGAATAAGGTTTTAATTGCAATGTTAAGAAAGGAGTGTATGTTGCAACCCACTTCATGGGGCATTGCGTACCTAGGTACACTTTGGGCATACAGGTTAGCCTACAAAGAGGCCACTGGATATTCCCCATTCCAATTAGTCTATGGCATTTTACCTATCGAGCCCTTTGAATTTTTACATGGATCACCTAAGATAGCATTTATGCATGGAAAGAAGGATTGTGATATCTCTCAGAGGCTAGGAGCACTACATAAAGTGGAGGAGATTCGTCTACTTGCGACCAAACAATTGATAGAGACTCAGATAAAAAGAAAGGAGGCTCATGACCGAAATTTATGGCAGAACAACTTGAAGCCCGGTGATTTAGCTCTATTACACCGACCACAACTGTCTAATCAAACCAAAGGGAAATGGATCCCTCACTGGGAAGGCCCTTTTCGCATTACGAAGATGCTGCAGTGGGGTGCTGTGCAATTGGAAACACTGGATGGCGACACCCTACCCTTGGTAAACATCTCCAGACTCAAGGGTTACCACCAAAAATCATAAACATGGCTTTTTTCCTATTTTGTTCCTCAGTGTTTTTGAAATGCTTTGATAGGTTCAACAATAATCAAAATGTTCACGCATTTTATTTTTTTTTGGCGTCGATTTTTTTTGCTTTCTCACCCACTAAATGAATTTCAATAAAAATGGGCGCCTTATTTTGGATGGCCCTTGCTTCCCATTACAACTTTCAATATTTCCCTTTCTTTTGTTTCTCTTTTTGAATGGATGAGATTGGCAATTGCTTCTCCTCTCTTTTGAGTCCTCTTTTGAGATGAACCAACCCTTCCTGTGAGGTGATCCCTCATCACAACTAACTATATAATCGGCATTCTTCTTCTTATTGCTCCCATCATCATGCTGATCAAGGCTCTCTGTGATGATCGTGCAAACCCCAAATCATTGAGGTGTCAGCAGCCACTGTGGAAAAGAAAAGAAGCTCCTTTACCATCCACCTTCCCCGTCCTCCTTCCCTCCCACCCCGCAGGCGACCCCTCGCCCAACCCCCCCCCCTCTACCAACTTCCCTCCCACCCCGCAGGCGACCCCCTCGTACCCAACCTCGTACCCAACCTCGTACCCAACCTCGTACCCAACCTCGTACCCAACCTCGTACCCAACCTCGTACCCAACTTCTCCACCCCTCGCGTCCGCCCAACCCCCCTCCTCTACCAACTCCCTTCCCACCCCGCAGGCACCCCCTCCGCCGGAACCCGACGCCTCACCATAACCTCCAACCTCCCCAACCAACTTCCGCAACCCGAAGCCTCACCATAACCTCCATCCTTCCCCAAATCCTCTCCTCTCCGCCCCCCCTTCATCCTCATCATACTCTCCTCTCCGCCCCCTTCTTCCTTCCCCAAATCCTCTCCTCTCCGCCCCCCCTTCATCCTCATCATCCTCTCCTCTCCGCCCCCTTCATCCTTCCCCAAATCCTCTCCTCTCCGCCCAACCTCGTACCCAACTTCTCCACCCCTCGCGTCCGCCCCACACCCTCCATCCTCCTCATCCCACTACCCTCCTTCATCCCGAAGACGGCCACCCCCCTCCACCCTACTCCACCCTCGCCGGCCCACTACCCTCCAGCCTCCTCTTCCCACCCTCCCTCCCCCACCCTCCTCCACCCTCGACTCCCTTCCCCTTCCTGCCCTCCAACCTTCCCTCGCGCACCTCCACCCCTCTCCTCCACCTCAATCCCCTCCAACCCGGCGGCCCTCCCTCCCCGACTCTCACAACCATCCCCCTCTTCCACCCACCCCACACCTTGAGCGCCACCCGCCTACACCCCAACCTTCCCCCCCCCTAGCCCACCACCCCTCCATCCACCAGCCTCTGCCCTCAACCGCCGCGGTCATCCCTCCCCACCTCCGCCTTGCAGCCCTCAACCAACCCCCCACCGCCTCTCTAACCGCCACCTGCACGCTCCGCCTCCGAGGCCCTCTGCACTGGAACTGCCCGCCCCTCCGCCACCCTTTTCCGCCACCCTTTTCCCACCCCATCCGCTGTCCGCACCACCCCGCCCTCAAGCCTCCTCCCACCCGCCTTCCGCTGCCCCGCCCGCTCCGCCCGTCCCCCTCCGCTGCTCCGCCATCCGCCGACCTCCCTTCCGCCTCCAGCCCTTCCCCCTCCGCCGACCTCCCCGCTGCCCATCCTTCCCGAACCCCGTTTCTAGCTCCCCCGCAGGTGCAGCCGCTGGCGCCTTCCTCCTCCGCCACCGCAGCCCCCCCACCCGCTGGTACCCGTCGCAGCCCTCCGCCGCCTCCGCCGAAGTCCGTGCTCCGCCCGACTCCGCCGCCGCCTGCCTCTTCCGCCGCCTCCGCAGAAGCCTCCGCCGCCGCCAACCCACTAATACCCGCCGCCTGCCTCTTCCGCCGCCTCCGCCGAGCACTCCGCCTGACTCCGCAGCCCGCTGCCTTCCCCCTACGCCGACCTCCCCGCTAATTCCTACTCCGCCGCCCACCACCTCCGCCGGTCCGCCGTCCGCAGCTCCGCAGCTCCTCCACCGCTTCCGACCTGCGCAGAGCCTCCACCCTCCCTCCGCACGCGTACCCCCTCCCCTCCCACCCCGCACGCGAACTCCCCCCCCCCATTCCAATCCCCTCCGCAGCCCTCCCGCGCCCCCCAACCCCCCGCTCTTCCGCCCAATTACCCACCCCCTCCCTCCCCACAGGCACCCCATCCGCCGGCACCACATCCGCCCCCCCCCCCCAATTCCCCGCTCTTCCCTCCCTCTACCACCCTCCATAGAAGCAGCCCTCCGCCGCCAACATATCCCTACCCCAACCCCTGCCACTCTACTCCGCCCGCATATCCGCCCGCATATCCGCCCCGCCTCCTTCTCCCACCCGCTCTCTGCCACCCCCGCCCAACTCCCTTCCCACCCCGCAGACGACCTTCCCTCCTCTACCCAATCTCCTCCCACACCCGCATGCCAAACCCTCCGCTGCCCGCAGCCCGGTCCGCCATCGCCCTCCGCTGCACCCTCCGTAGCCATCGCCTAACATCCCTCCTCATCCCCTCCGTAGCCATCACCAAGCAATCCTTCTCCTTCTCCATGTCCTCCGCCTCCGACTACGCCCACATCCCCAATTCTCCGCCCCTTCAACCTCGCAGGCAAACCCACTCCTCCTTCCGCCCCCTCATCCCCTCCCACGGACCCTCCACCATCTCCACTTCCCCATAACTCCAAAATCTTCCGTCTCGGCATTCTCCATTTCTCTATGGCTAATCCACCTCCCCAGGACGATCCTGCGGCCTTCACACCTCCGGCGGTCCCAACAACCAATCTTAATTATCCTCCTTCAGAGTCTACTCATCCGTCGCATACCCAATACCTTCCCACCCAGGTCTACCCGGTCCCGTCAGTGCCCGCCTCTCTTACCCCACTGAATCCACCATCCGCCATCCCCCAATCTCCTACAGCATCTACACCGCCTTCCGCTATTCATCCTCCCCTTGTTAATATTCCTACTTACTCCATTCCCTCAGACTCCACCGACCCTTATTCTCCCCCTTCGCTACCTCGCCCCCCTTCACCTTCTCCCTCTCCTTCTGCTTCCCATAATTCGATCCCTACAGGCGATTATATGAGCCTTTTCCTCCCACCTGATCTACCTATCCAAATAAACATTCATTTATCTCCACCCCCCATTGACCTCCGCAATCTCTTCTCGATAGAAAATCTTCGGTATGCAGGTCTTTTAGGCTTGGCGGACGTTCTGTTGCAAGTCCCTTCCAACCTTAATGACGTCTACGAGGCTCTTCGGCTGTTCCCCCAATTTTGTACAGGCACTCTTACCATTCCGGACATTGCCACCCGTATAGGATCATCCCTCATCGACTTCATAAGTCCTCCCCTCTTATATTCAGGAGTGTCCCCCGCGGACACAATTGCTTTTTGTAAAGAGCGATTTGAGAACCAAGCCCGTTTTTCCATCCGCATGCAAGCAATTCTGACTTCATTTATATTCTTCTTTTTACTTAGAAGCCCCACCGCTGCGCTTCCCCTTTCAGACATTCGTGTTGCCGATCCATTGTACTGCTTCCTCACTAGCCGCCCCTACCCTTACGCCGCCCTCCTCTATAGTTCATTGAGCGTGCGCTCCCGTAGACTCCGTGAGGCTATCCCTCGCCGCTCTTGTACCTTTAACATATATTCTGCTCCCCTCCTTGCTTGGGTTTATCAAATCCCTGCACAATTGGCTAACCCTTCCACTATTTCCCCATCCCCTCCATTCCCTGTTAGCAACCCGCCAAACGATCCCATTATCCCTTCCATATCCCGGCCTCCCCCCTCCCCTTCACTCTCCACTGACTCAACATCCGCTTCCACCCAACCCTCTGCACCCCTGGATATCCCTCCACTTAATCCAAGGTCTCCTTCCCCTATCATTACCACATCTCCTGCCAGGGCCCCCATTCATCCTCATACTCCTGTTCCCCCACATGGCTCCTCTTCATTCCGCCCACTCATTCAAACCCAGCTGAACCCGCTCAACCCTACCTGTACTCCCCCACGTCCCCCTGTTTCCCAATTTCATACTCACAGTAATGCACCACCCACCCAACCCCACCATTCCAATCTTCATTCCACAACCGGTCCCTCTCCCATTCCAACCAATTCTCAAACTCCACCTGTAGCACCTGTTCCTCCATCTGATACCCAGGCTGAACCCTCATTTTTCCTATTACTCCGCGAAGCCAGTAACATTGCTCAGGGAAGTGCTGACGCTTCCAAGTTGTCCATGGATTCCATCTCGGCTGCAGCCAGCATTCATCAACAATATATCTCGGCTATAGACAACATAAATCGCATGGCCACCTCACAGTGGTAATCTCTCACTGAATCCGCCCGCTTGCTCAAGGAGGAGCGAGATAGGTATCGCGACATTGCGGATTCTGCGCTCCAAACTTTAGAGGATCTTCAAAATCGTTTTCAGTTAGGTTTATGTGATAATGCAGCGTGTCGGCGTATCAAGCGCGAATGGGACCATCTTCGCAATTGCCTGAGTTCTATCCAACACCTTATAGAGCAAGCTTCCGTTCCCCTCCCATCTTCACCTCAGCCAAATCCTCAATAATCTCAATCCAGTTTTAATAATGGGCTGGCCACTTTTCAATAAATTACATGGCTTCCGCCGTAGTTCTAGCTTCCCAATAATTGTATCATCCTTCTGCTTATGCCAATCAGACTTCAATAATCATCGGATATTGTCTTCTTTTCTTTAGTAATCAATAAAAGTACTTTTTCCCTCTTTTTCGGCTTTAATTTCTCTCTGTTCATATAAAGGTTCATTTTGGTTCTTAAGCTATTCTTGTATCCAGTATGTTGTCTCTCCGGGTCGGAGAGTCCTTTAGGTGGTGGGCATCTGTTGAGCCCATAAAAGTCATGATGGTCAAAGCAAACCGGTCAAAGTCAACAAGGGCAAGGTCAAGCCAACAGGTGCAAAGTCAAAGTGTCTAAGTGACAATTGATTGTCCCGCAAAGGGTAAATTAATTTTCCTAAGGTTTTAAAGTAATTGGGAAGGTTTAGGTGAACCCCCCTTAGTACACAAAGGAAGAATTAAAAGGGAATGTGAAGGCATGTGAAGCGGAAAAGTGTACGCACAAGTGAAAGTATGACCCCCATTAAAATTTTTTGGTTTTACATTAAAGTCACTACAGGACAAAGGGCAATTCGTTGGTCGCCAACTAACAAGAGAATCTTGGGACATCAAAGGAAGCCCAAGAGTCCATGGCAGTTAGAAGTCACGGGACCGGCGGGTTCAAGAGGAGGACAAAGGCTATTCTTGAACACATTGAGAGCTAGGAGCAAGGGAGAGCTTCAGAGGAAGCAAGAGAGGAAGCAAGAGAGGAAGCAAGAAGAGCCACCAGTGTGCGACGACACTCAAGAGTGCAAGAGGTGTCAAGAGGAAGGTGTGCAGAGAAGGCGGATTGGATTCCAAGAGTCCTAAGGTCCATTGTGTGTGTGCGCCGAGATACCAATTCCTTAACTTGGTGGAAGCTTAGTGCAAGGTGTGCACAAGGGAAGCGTGAAGCAAGTGAAGGATTGGTGCAGGAGAGGCCGCTGCCAGAGGACTTGAGATAATTGGTCTTCAGTAATTGATATTCTCTGAAGTTGTATTTAGTCATTGATTAGACTGTGTGCAGTCATGGTAATTGTTGCAAGATAATCAATATTCAAGGTTTCCGAGAGTATTCCTTTGCAGAAGTTCTCACTGTTATTCCATTTTTATCATCTCCTTTTTCTCCTACAAACCCTCAAACTCCTTCTTGTCCACGAATCCCCAACAATGTTATATTCTCACATTTACAGGCTCAAAAAATGGAGATGCATAATAAAATGAAGCAATCTTGTTGTTATGCACCTTGCCATCATCATGGGATATGTTTTACAAAGCTATTAGCAATAGTCCACCTAGGGGTAACTGATCTTTGATGAAATATGTGGAGCACTCTTGAGTAAGGAGATTTGTAGAAAATCTATGGTTGGCACTCAGAGTGGAGATGCATATATTGTTCATGATTCTTACCAAGGAAAGAATCAGCAAGGTGGAAGGAGCAAGAACAAGGGAAAGAATGTTCAATGGAATAAGAGTAGAAGTAAATCAAGGAAGACGTATATCAAATGCCATTATTGTCATAAGAAAGGACACATGAAGAAAGATTGCTATGCGTTAAAAAATGATAAAGGTAAAGGGTAGAATGTTGATGGGCATGTTAAATAACTACCTACATGATCTAGTTTGACTATGAAGATTGAAGAAATCAATGTTATTTTTTATGATGTTGATGTGTTTATATTTGATAGTACTAAGGGTCTTATGGCTGATTTTCTTTTCCACACATGACTGATAGATTATGATGCTTCTTTAAATGTGACACCAGATAGAGAATGGTTCTCTACTTATGCATCAAAGTCTCTTGGTATTGTGTGACTTGGTGACTCTTATTAGTGTTATCCTGTCAGGACTGGAGAGATGGTTGTGCAAATCATTGATGGTTCAAAATTTATTATGCATAATGTACACCATTTACCTCACTTATCACAGAGTTTGTGTTGGAGTTTGAGGTCTACGAAAACACACAAATAGCACAATGAAGAAGAAGCTTGGAGCACAACACACAATATTGAATCTATTACCAAGAGAATGTACAAAGATGACTAACATGTTAGGGTTATAAGCATATATACAATCCAAGGGGAAAAAACCTCCTAAAGAGGGGAAAACATGCCCCAGTGGTCCTAGTGTGTTCATGCACATCAATACTAAAATATATAAACAAATCCCCCTTGGGAGTGATGCAATGAACAAGATGTTGGCACTCATGTATAAGAAAGTTCCAAGCTGTGTGGAATTAATCCACAAAAGGAAGTAAGCCCAAAGCTTTGCAGAAAGCTTCAAACTTCTCCCTAGGCATAGCCTATGTGAAAAGGTTTGCAACATTCTCTTGTGTGGGCACATATGCCAAACTGATCTCTCCAACAGAGAACCTCTCCCTGACATAATGATAGTGCACCTCAATGTGCTTAGTCCGAGCATGGAACACACGGCTCCTCGCAACTACCAATGCACTTTGACTGTTAATAAAGATGGTGGTAGCAAAAGACTGACCAACACCGAAATCAACCATAAGGCATATGAGCCACACACTCAACAATCACTGTGAAAGCTTCCCTTTACTCAACCTCACAACTAGAAGTGGCCATAGTCTGACGCATGAAGCAAAAACCATTGATGGACATACGAGTGTCATAGCAACAAGCCTAGTCAAAGTCATAAAAAGCATGTAAATCTAGGAGTAGTGATCCCTTGGTATAAAACAATCCAAGTAGTCGAGTACCACAAGAGCAAATTGAGGGCTTTTGTGAAGTATGAGCAGGGATAAATGTGAGTACATTTAACTGATCCCCCAAGCTCAATAATTCTAGATATATGGTCAAACACTTAGGTTGTGATATGTACCAGTCACAAGAAAGGAGATAAGGAAGAGAGCTCACTCACACACTCTCACACTCAAAGAGGAGTGCAAACAGATTGAGGCAAAGAAGAATGATCTTCTTCTTCATAAGAGTGACCTAATATAACAATACAACTAGTGGAATATATAAACAACAATACATAAGGAAAATCCTAATGTCCCCAAATGAGTGAGCTGGCAAGAAAAAAAATGTGCAATCACTCTTAGTAGATAAATCCAATAAAGCTCAATGAAGTATCCCTGACATATATGGGCATGACCACTATACATGTCAGAGAAATGAAAAAGTGATATGTGTCATCATAGATCATCACATGTTGAGATTGATATCTCAACACTCCCCCTCAAGCTCAATGTCATGTCTTATAATCCAAGAATCTTCCAAAACTTCTTCAACTTCTCAGCTCCAAGTGCTTTAGTGAATATATCTGCAACTTGCTCATTTTTCCTAATCTCAAGGATTACTCTCACAGAGATGTACCCCCTATCCAATGGAATCATATCCATAGAGCCAAAGATGATACTGAGCCGGTGCATTCCATAGGATCAGGATCCTCATGGATGCATGAAGATACCCATTTGTGGATGTGCAAAGTAGCAGTAGAAGAAGAGAAGAGAGAAAAAGCTAGAGAGGTAGGTGCGAAGGAAACACATAGATCAATTCAAGACCCAGCCTATGCACCGGTAGTATTCCCTGACGAAGAGTTTGAACCTCATGGTTGGGCGGAAATTTTAGCAACAATGGATGTAGCCATCAATGAAGAACAATGGACACCCCACTGTGATGAAGATGGCTATGACATTTCAGTCTTCTCCATAGAGCCAATCATGGGAGATTTGGTTTTAGAAGAATGCAAACCTAGCCCTGATGCTTTTGAGGATGCAAGTGACGCTGATCTAGAGTCCATCATTATGGACCCACCTTTTGCATCAGATGAAGAGTACTTCTACGAAGTAGAAGCTCATCCTCAGAGACATGGAGAGCTTATAAATGATGTGAGATTAACCACACAAGTGACCGTCAAGAGTGAAGGTAAGAAAAGAAAGAAGAGAGAAGTCACACCACAGGAGGACGAATCCCTATTTGAGGTCCCATAAAACTTTAAAAAGTATGAAATAGATGATAGGAGAGTCATGATAAGAATGCCTAAGCATGAGGCACAATCAAGAGAGGCCTATGATAATGAAGAAACCACCAAGAAAATAGTTGTGGCCATAGAAGAAGGAGAAGAAAGATGTACCTACATAGGTCATGACCTGACAGAGGAAGAAGAGCATGAGCTAATAGCCTTGCTAAGGGAGTACAGAGACATATTCGCCTAGAGCTACAAGGACTTAAAAGGTGTGGACCATGACATATGCTCACACACAATTCCCATGACCTTAGATGCCAAACCATCCAAGCAGAAGCCATACACCTATAACGATAACTATGCTGCCAAGATCAAAGAAGAGATAGATCGCTTAGTGGAAGCCGAATTCGTCTATGAAATTGAGCACAATGAGTGGGTATCCCCCATTGTAGTTGTGCCCAAAAAGAATGGAAAGTTACGTGTGTGCATTAACTTGAAGAAGGTTAATGCAGCCACTATTCGAGATAACTATCCACTTCCTATCACTGAGCATCTACTAGAAAGAGTAGCAAGCAAGGAATTGTACAGCTTCCTTGATGGATTTTCTGGTTACAATCAGGTAGCCATTGCTCTTGAGGATCAGCATAAGACAGCTTTTGCCACAGAGTGGGGCATATTTGCTTTTAGAGTAATGCCATTCGGGCTTACCAATGCTCCTGCAACCTTCCAAAGATTAATGTGTCATGTATTTAAAGAATTCTTGAGGAAGAATTTAGAGGTCTATGTTGATGATCTTTGTGCTCATTCCAACATTAGACAAACACATATACCTGAACTCAGGCAAATCTTTGACAAATGTAGAGAATATCAAGTCTGCCTGAACCCAGAAAAGTGTGTTTTCATGGTCAGGCAAGGCAAGATTCTAGGTCACATAGTGTCAAAGAATGGCATATCCATTGATGAAGAGAAAGTAAGAGCCATCACAGAACTTCCTAGGCTAAAGAATGTCAAGGAAGTACAAGCTTTCATGGGGCATTGTGGTTATTATCGATGCTTTATACACATGTACGCCATCATTGTCAAGCCTCTGTACGGACTTTTGACTAACTTTGAGTGGACTGATGAATGTGAAAACTCTTTCAACGAGCTCAAAAGAAGATTGTGTTCAGCACCAATCTTGACTACATCAGATTTCATGTTCATGTAGATGCATCCAATTATGCTATTGGATGTGTGTTAGCACAACCTATTGGTGAAGGTAATATGGATCTTCCAATTGCCTATGCTAGTAGACAGTTAAATGCAGCTGAATGGAATTATACCACTACTGAGAGAGAAGGATTGGGCATGGTATATGCGGTTAAGAAGTTTAGACACTATTTGCTTGCAAATAAGTTTAAATTTTTTACTGATCATCAAGCACTGTTGTACTTGGTAAACAAGCCATGCAATACAGGTAGATTAGTAAGATGGTTTCTCTTGCTAATGGAGTATGACTTTGAAGTCGTGGTGAGGAAAGGGAAGACTCACTTGAGAGCGGACCATCTCTCAAGACTCACATCCGAAGAAGCTCCATAGGGAGTATCAAATGATCTTCCTAATGCTTACCTATTTAATTTGGAAGTTGTACCACAGTGGGCTAAGCCATTAGTGCCAGTACTGGCATACGAGCCTAAACACCCAGTAATAAACACACATTATAGGGAAATAGTAAGAGCCCAAAAATACCAGATCATGTCAGGAAGTATGTACAAGCATACAGATCAAGGGATCCTAGCTTGTTGTGTGGAAGAATATGAGTATGCTAAATGGTTGCAATTAGCACATGTAGGTGCATTAGAGCAACACTACTCAAAGCAAAGGACCCTACAGACACTAAGGAGACTCGGAGTGCATTGGCCAACCATGGAAGCTGATGTACATAAGATGTGTAAAGAATGCCCAATCTGTTGCACTAAACCATCCGTGGAGCATGCCACTCTTTATCAAGTGTCCATAGTGCCAGATTGGAGTGAACCACTATTAGCCTTCTTGAGGACGAAATCATTCCCTCAAGATATGACATTAGCCAGACAAAGAAGTTTAGAACAAGAAGCCCTAGACTACTCACTTGTTGGTGATAATTTGTACAAGCGTGGTAAAGATGGTTACCTGAGACTATGTGTCCATGAGAGTGAATATCTCAAGATCTTGGAAACTTCTCACCAAGGTGTAGCAGGAGGACATTTTGGACTAGACCCAGTGATCAAGGCAATCCTATTTGCAGGCTTGTGGTGGCCAATCCTTCACATGGATGCACACACCTATGTGAAGAGGTGTGACATTTGTCAACGAACTCAGTATCCTATATGTAAAGACGAGATGCCATTGAAACCTATGATGGGTGGACGGGCATTCTCTAAGTGGGGAATAGACTTTGTAGGTCCTATTAATCCCCCAACTAAGGGTTCACATGCTGAATACATCATCGTGGCCACAGACTATCTAACCAAGTGGGTAGAGGTAAAGGCTACAACAAAGAATGATGCTCAGACGACTGCTAAGTTCCTATTTGAGAATGTGTTCACTAGATACGGGCTACCTATAGAGCTAGTAAGTGATAGAGGGACTCACTTCTTGAATGAAGTTATTGAAAATTTGCTCCAAGAATTCTTGGTAGTACACAAGAAGTCTGCCCCTTATCACCACAAGCTAATGGCCAAGCCAAGAGCACAAATAAGATTCTATGTAATGTGCTGACCAAATTAGTGAATAATAAACGCTCTGATTGGGACAAACAGCTACACCATGCTGTTTGGGCATATCGAGTTGCCTATAAAACGGTACTCCAAGCCACACCCTTTCAGATGGTGTTTGGTCAGAATGGAGTGCTACCATTGAACTTCTTGATACCTACATTGCGATTAGCACACGAGCACGAGTGGACAGGCCATGAGCTCTCGTCTAGAATCTTTGACCTTGAGCGATTAGGAGAAACAAGGCTGAGAGCTGCAGCAGGAATATACGCAGCTAAGAAAAGACAAAAAGCATATTTTGATGCACATGTGAAAGATAAGGGTTTGAAGGCAGGAGACCTAGTCCTAGTCTACACTTTGAAACAACATGCACGGAAATTAGAGAAGAGAGGCTATGGACCCATGATTATCAATAGGATCTCCACAAGTGGAGCAGTTCAATTAGCTACACTGGAAGGTGATGTTCTTCCTAGCTACATAAGCGGATGCAGAGTCAAGATATATCAAGAACCCCTGACGGAAGAGATGCTAAATCGACTCAACATGGCCAAGAAACGCAAGGAAGAAGAAAAACAAATTCGAGAACAGGGACAGGCAGAAGCATTGGAACGCATCCGAAGGATGAAGTTGAGAAGGCAGGGAAGGGATCAACCTAGGACAGACACATATGCAGACCCAGGATATCATATGGCTATGTGTGAAGTTTCAGGTATTAGCTCTCATCAAATAATTGATCGACGTCCCTTTGTAACCTTAGAGATAGGACAAGGAACGAGTGCAAGGACTGTAAGGGCCTTGATTGACTCAGGTGCAGCCACTAGTGCTGTTAAACTTTCTTACTGTCGAGAATTGAACTTAAATGTCAATCCTGTGGAAGCATATCTCATAGGATTGGGAGGTGTGGAAACCCCTTGCATGGGGAGGTGGAACTTCCCCTCTACATTCAAGATGTTTTAATGACAGTTAAAGTACTAGTGTGTCAAGATGAGGATCTCACTGAACCTCTTGTCTTGGGTCAAGACTGGATCTATGATCATGCAGTCAACCTAAACCTTAGAAGTGGACTTCTTCAGGTCTAGGTAAATAGGAACTGCATTACACTTGAATTAGAGAATGAAGCACTCAAGGAACTAGGAAAGGCACAAACTCTTGGTCCTTCCAAGAGTACACATGAAGATGACCATGCTATTCTTGTCCAAAACTATGTGATACAAAGGGACGATTATCTCAACAAGGAATTCAAGGATACGGCGGAACTCCCTTCTTCTCCAAACGCCACAGGGATGCAGCAACCAAAGGTGGATCAAATGTAGAAGAAGCAGACGACTTATGCTCGAACCCAAAAGAAAAGACAAAGCACGGTGTCTCAATCATTAAAACAAATGTGGTGTGGAAAGGCGCTCAACCTACTGTGGTCCAATCAAAACCACTGGTTCAGCTTCATCTTAGTGGGCAACGACAGAATGCCAATAAGAAGTCTTTCAAAAAGTCTTCCACTAAAGTGAATTCTATCTGGGTACCCAAGAAGTCGATGAAGGCTGACCCACAATCAAGACAAATTTGGGTGCCTAAGGCTTGCTTGCAGGCTCAAATAGCTACACACAGATCACACCATGTACAACATGGTTCACTCACGCGAACAGCCGATGCCCACTCTTATTCGATACACACAAACACATGTTTGCCCATGAGCACGAGCAGATTCACTTGTAAATGGGTCCCTAAAAAGCCTCATTTCCAAGCAGACACTCTCACAAAGCCCTCGAGAGTCTCCACAGAACTAAAACGAAAGCCATCCAATGTGTTTGGCTGCCCAAAGCTTGTAATAAACCCCGCGACCCCCACTTGTAAATTCACCCCACCTACTAACTGCATCATTCACACACTACATCTTTCCACTTAGCTTTTAGGACAATTCATCCACTAACTACAACCACAATCACCGAGCACTCACTGACTAACTAACTTATCGCTAAAAACTCATGTTAATGTTGTAACGGGGACACATGACCACTTGGTGTCCATTTGCAATGTTAACATTCATTTGTATATTCTCAAAGAACCGGTGACCAGTCCCTTCAATATGGCCGAGGCTGCAGGAACTAGCTCCCAGGCAGGCACCAGCCCTCAAATTGTGGACATTGAAAGTCTCCCCGTTGAGGAGGAGTTGAAGGAAAGACCACTGGCATTGAGAGCATTACATGCCATACCTGTTCAGAATCCTCCCCAAGGGCACACATCGCCAGTCAACAAAAACTCGCATTGGTTCAGTGATGTGGCAGGACCTCTTGGAGAAGGCTCTTATTTGTGGGAGGCAGAAATAGAGTTCAACGGACGCTGGGGTAGGCATCACTTCTTTACCAGAGAGTTTGAGAGGCTTCAAAATAATGAAGGCTTGAAACCGATATGGAAGAAGGTGGGACTATATGATTACTTCAAAGCCCAGTTACCGAAGCCGGACTTTCTGAGGTGTTCATACTTGATTAGCTCCCTCACTCCGAGTAAAGAGAAAAAGGGGTATAGCACCTTTGTCCTACCATCTCTTACAAGAGGTAATGAACTGAAGCGCTTCAAATTGACGAACAATTTGGTAAGGGAAGCTCTTGATATGAAGGGTATGCATATCCCCACAGAGAAAGAGACAATGGTCCCAGACAACATGAAGAACAGGAACCTGACTAAATGGAAGGACATGGTGGCAATGACACCAACTATTGCCATTCACCTTCGAATGTGCATGCAACATTTTGCGTTCCCTGCTCAAGAGAGATTCACGATGCCACCCAAGAAGATATGGTTCAGTTTATACTTAGCAGACGCCTTCAATTTGACAATCAACATGCCTCATTGGATTATTGACCAAATACACTTGGCACACAACAGTGGTATAAGAAGCAAAAATCAGTACTATATGGATGTTGTGCTCTTACTAGGATTGTTTACCGATGCTTGGCATATGATGTGCCAATTCAAAGGGCACTTGTTTGGACCAGGGTGCAAGAATTTCAACAAAGACTATCAGCCACAGGGCCTCCATCCAAAAAAATGAGGGGAGCATTTCAGATGCCCTGTGCACAGGCCTGCGGTGCTACACTGACACCAGAAACAACTCCACGACTTCCAAAGGCGAGTGCAACCTTTCACTATCAGATTACCAAGGCATAGCACGGAAGGACCGAATCTAGTGTTCCCACCGATACCCACTGATTTGGAGTTCCCTCATGGCTTCACGCTAGAGGATCTAACGGATGAGGAGGTAGCAAGAATAATTAATGCTACTAATTTGGAAGTTGAAGCAAAACAAGCAAGCGGACAACAAATTGTCACAGACCAACCCCATCCAAGTCAACCAGACGTAGTCGAAGTAGATGAAGATGAAGAGGAGATAGCAGATGAGGAGTAAGAGGATGAACAAGAAGGACCATCCGATGAAGGAGAGCATGAATATGAACAAGAAGTCATACCAGAACTTGAAGGTTCCCCTGCTTATACAAAACAATTGAAAAGGTTGTATGATACCATCAACCGAGTCCAGGAGCACCACAAACTATCCTTGGCAGCCGGAAAGGCCCTGATGAACCAGATCTTGGAAGACGAAGGTGTAGATGAGCAATACAGGGCAACCCTTAACATGATTGCTGATGCATTGGGGGTACTTGAGGTGGTTCATACGGCTCTCGCCCATTCACAAAGATTGGAGCGAAGATACGACAGACGTCCCCCGCGACCAGGGAAACAAATGAATGTGTTGGTATCAGAACCACAGGGCACCATATCCACGACCACGGGCACAGCTCAAACCATTCATGACACTAAGGAAGCCCATACCTCAAGTGCACCCCCGTCACCCCCTTTACCACCCCTACCTCCAACTCCACCACCTTCATCTCCCACTACCAGTGTCACCACCACTGTCACCGCCCCAGAGTCCACTTCCCATATCGAAGCACAAACTGTGAGTCAACCATCACAATCCGCACAACCTATCACCACCCCTATTGTAAATACTACCACTGACACCGTAATTCTGACTGTAGCCGCTGAAAATCCCATTTCCCTAATCACACTCCCTGGCGGTTCATATCCACAACTACACACACCACTTTACACCTTCACAACCATCACTACACCGACAATTCCCATGTTCACAATCACTCCCACGACTGCATCCACATATGACGTCATGGACATATCATCCACTTCCGCACCTCTCCCTCCTCCCATATTTCCACAATCTCCCATTCCCCCACCACCCACTTCACCCTTTTCAAGCACAACATACACACTCCCATTCCCTTTTCCCTACCCCCCTGCATTCAACACCTTTCCCGCATCCACTTCCGTTAATAATGTATTTAATAATATGTACCAGTGTATGTCTCAACTACAACAGCATTTCCAGCACCTAGATGCCCAGCATATGAGCCTGTTCAGAAATCATGAAACGCTACAGGAGAGATTCATTAATTTAGAGAAGGAGAAGAGGCAGTTACAACAACAGTATAATACATTGCAAGCACAACATGATCAGTTAGTCGCCAATCCACCCTAGTTAGATACTGAAGAAAAACAACAACTTGATGATATGTTACACGCCCAGATAACAGACAATCTCAAGCTTCGACGTAACCTCGCCTTACTACGAAAGCACATGTCTACAACACTCGAAGAAAATAAACGACTACAAAAACAGAACAAAGAAAACCTGGAAGCAGCAATGGAGGGTTCACCGTAGGAAATCGACCCAGAGAATTTCAAGGCCATCCCATCGGCAAATATGCAAATCGTATTGGAAACACACGCCGATCTCCTGGAAGCCCACACAGCCTTAGAAAAAGAAAGGGATGACCTGCTAAAGCAACTCGCAGCTCAGCAAGAGTCACCAAAAGAAGTCATAGTTGTCGCAGACACATCGGAAGAAGTAGCAGAACTCAGAGCACAACTGGCATAACTACAAAATAAAGTCCTTCAATATGAGCGTCAACCCTCTCCCCTTGTGGAGCCGGAACCTAAGGACTTAGTTCTAATTGAAGTTGAGGAGATTTTTGAAGACCCATACGTACCCATGCCTGCACCAGGGGGTAAGCGCGTAGAGGATGGAATGGACACAATTGAGATCGAAGCTTTTGAATGGATGCAAAGGTTAGAAAAGGTTGGTCCAACCCATGATGACAGAGTTGCAGTACAAATACAGTCTATGTCCAATTTGGAAGAAGTGGTCATCAAATCGGATTATTTCAGAAACCTCTCCCATCATAGGTGGATTGGCACGTCCGATGATTTGTATGTTCCATTCTGCATATTAATGGCAGATTATAATGCTGAGATCAAGCAGCGCACAACAAAAGAACCAACCTCGGCCACACAATTTGCACCTGATGACATTCCTGCAAGCACCACGCACGGGAATATATTTCAACCTACCTCAAGGATCCCTCTGCTTGAAACATACCCTGAGATGGTACGCACCTGGAATAACATGCCTTTATACATCAAGTATAACCCATGCTACTGCCCTGTCTTTCGAAGAAGGTCTTGGCCAGAGTACATCAAAACAGTTTTGACAGTTAAAGGATGTGAAAAGTGGCTAAACTATGTGTACTTAGCACCCCCTCCTGGCCAACCCACGATCAACTACATGATTTCAACAATCCGACACTAGGCAGTCAGATTCAAGAATGTACCAGATGTTATGGCACAAATGTGCCTCAAAATCTTTGAGCTAATGCTACTTACGTTCAGGACCTTTAAGAATGTCAACGAATCTCATCTTTCGGCTCTCGGATTCAATGAAGCCAACCAGGATCTTGTTTATGATATGAGCACCACACCATCTATCAATGTCATCTATGTGTAGCATGCTCGTATCAAGTATCTACCAGCATGCTTCAAGCAAACGCTTGAGGAAATGTTTATCACATGGTTCTGGGAATATCATTAAGAGATATTCATTCCCAGACCATCTCATTTATTACAGTTATTTGCTGTGGAACAGGCACTACATTCAGAAAAGTTACGTATGCCACATCCGGAAGTTCCTGGGCCAGTAGACTGGGATGCCATACTCATCGATTTGGCAAAAGGACTGAGATTATCAGAGCATCACTTGGCAACCGATGTCGTGAATTACTACATCCAACGATCCACTCAACAAGGGTCTATCAGAGACGACAGACGCGAGAGGGGGGGGAGTGTTGGCAGTGGTCATGGCGTTCAAGGACTTACAAGACAAGGGAGCCAATGTGAAGGACCAAGCAGGCAAAGCAATCAAAGAAGATTTGGCAAGTAGGCCATCATTTTTTCATGAAGCTTAAGGTCAAGGAAAAATCACAGGAGCACATCAAAGAGGTGGACACACAAGAAGAAGGAGCAAGTAGGGAGCTCCAGGAAGTGTATGTCAAATTGTTAGAAGAAATCCCTACAAAAATAGTGAATTTCATCACTAAAAGCCATTGTAAATACCATTTCATATTTTTGTAGCTCCATTTTGTGCAAGTCAAAGAGTCCTTGAGCTTGAGGAGCTTTAGAAGTACCTACCTATCAACTTTCATATTTTTTAGACTCCGTTTGAGCCCCCAAATAGGCCCTAGAACCTAATTTTTAACTAGGCCGGACACTAGGTCTGGACAAGGCCAAAGCTAGTCAAAAACTATAAAAAGAGCTAGAGAGCTCATTTTTGAGGTTAGCTTGTTGTAGAATTGAACTTGTAAGAGGACTTTTGAGTAATCTAAAGAAGTCCATTGCTTCTCTCTCTTTGTCTTACCTTGTGTGCATGTGTGTGTGTGTATGTGTGTGCATGTTAGTGTGCTTCTCACTCACGCACTTGTGCCATCACTTGTTCGAGGTCTTCATACCATCCTCATGTCTTCCCGGATTGACATTAAAGGAGTTGCTACTCATCACTGAGCTACACCAACATACCCAAACACTTTCATATCTCATAAGTTTGGCTTTTTACCTGTAAGCTTCTCTTCATGTGTAACTTGATGTACAACAATGGTCAATTCTATTCATGATTTATACAAAAATGTGCACAACTTTTGCCCAATAACAATGAGGCATATTCTTCTCAACCATCAAGCCTCTTGCTATTTATAAAATATTTCTATTTTTGCATTCAGTAATGCCATTCTATTGTGGCGTTTTCTTGCATGAAAACTATCATCGAATTCCATGACTTTTTAGAAAAGCTACCACCATAGCCTTAAAAATTTGAAACTGATTAAACACTTCACTCTTCTCTCTCATAAAGTAAACCCATACTTTCCGTGTATGGTCATCAGTGAAAGTGACATAAAACTTGCATCCTCCCATAGATGTGGTCTTTGTAGGACCCCAAACATATGTACGTACTATTTCTAGCACATTCTCACTAATATGCTTATCATGCAAAAATGATACCCTTAACTGTTTACCAGATTGACATGCTGCAAATACCTTGAAATTTAGTAGTCCATTGACAAGCTCCTTTGATTGCATCAATTTTCATGCCAATAGATGCAAGCGACTCACATATGCTTTTGATTTTCATGGTGTAGGCACTTACCGACATGCTCTTTTTCTCCAATGTATGCAGATCATTCTTGAGTTGCAATTTTCGTGCCTTTTTATTGGTCTCATACAATGTGGCCAAACTATTCCGAGACTCTTTCAATGTTTTGCATCTTGTATGTGCCCAATCATGCTATCATGTATGCTAACAGACAACCAATACATTACCTTTCATGCCCCTTGATTCCATTCTCCATATACTCTTAACTAGTCCGCAGTCCGATTCCTCCTTGGTAACTCTAGAGCATTTTTATTCTCTCCTTTGATGTACTTTTTATATCCTTTTCCCATTAAGAAATTTGTCGTTTTAAATCTCCAAGCATGGAAGTTGTTCTTGTCGAGCTTATCGCTCATAACTTGACTCATTGTAGCAACACTTGCCATTTTTATAGCAATTCAACTACAAAAACACTAGAAGCAGTACCTCTGCTTGAATATTGCCACACTGTGACGTGATAGTTCGATCTTAGAAAAACACAATTTTTGTGTATCAACAGTACACAAAATTGCAAACTCTGGATCTGGAATATTTGAGTGTTTCCAAATAGAATACAATTTATAGTTTTGCAAACTGACCTTTTTTTTCCATGGGCCCAACCTTGCAGGCTCAAAATGGGGTTTGAGATGGCTTCTACCTTCACATCAGTTTTCATAGCAATTTGAGGTCATTTGTGAATCATGTTTTCTCCACACCATCTCGCGTACTCTTCACGGTCAGCCTTCTCGAGGGGCTCTCTACAAACACACTGGCTCTGATACCATGTCACGAGAAAGAAGATAAGGAAGCGAGCTCACCCACACACTCTCACATTCAAAGAGGAGCACACACAGATTGAGGTAAGGAAGAATGATCTTTTTGTTCTTCTTCTTCTTCCTCTTCTGCTTCTTCTTCTATTACATAAAGATAATGTACAAGAATGACATAATACAACAACACAACTAGTGCAATATATAAAGAATAGTACATAAGGAAAATCCTAATGTCTGTGAATGAGTGAGCTGGCAAGAAACAAATATGTTATCACTCTCGATAGATAAATCTAGTAAAGCTCAACAAAGTATCCCTAAAATGTGGCCACTTTACATGTTAGAGAAATGAAAAAGTGTTATGTGTCATCTTGGAACATCACATGTTGAGCTTCATATCTCAACAATATGGTCGAGCACTTAGGCCACCATATGTACCAACATGGCCTAATCATTGTCACTACTCAAGGTATGTGTGTAACCACATTCAAAGGTTTTACTTTTATGGTTGTTGGATTCTTGGGAAAATCCTAAATTACATGGTCCACACCATAACTAGAGCATAACAAAAAACGAGGCTTCAATGCATTGTCTTGTATGTTTGCTTGGATAATAAGGCAAGTGTGAATGAATTGATATCCATTACATCTATAGCACATGCCCTTTAGAATTTGTGGTCTATGTGGAGGATCTGTTTGATTTCTAGTGGTGGTGCTAGATTGGCATACCACATGCCCATGATTTTTGGCTCATTGTACTAATATGAGTCTTGGCCCTATCCCATTGAGGGTTTTTACCCGTATTGTAATTTGATAGATCCTTATCAACATTGTCATAACCATATTCATTAGGCATACCAATGGTCCCTAAATCGATTGTTGATGCAATTGGCACTAAGTCCCTTTCAATGTTTTCTTCCATTGTATACTTCAATGGAAGGTGAGAAGATTATTGCCCTCATATTGATTGTGCTAGGTTTTTCACATATTGATTGTATCATGGCCCTTGTTCATATTGATGTTGATTTTGACAATATGACACATCCCTATTCTCATACTATGTTTTCCCTTATGAATTGTATTGTGGATTCCTATTCATTCCTTGGTGATGTTGTGGCCCAATATATTGAATATTGTTGAGGATTTTGATATTTCTAAGGTTTTAGATTTGTCTAAGACTGAGGTAAATCTTTTCATGGGTAATAACAATTAGTAGTGGTGTGATTGGTCATTTTCTACTTTATACCATGCCACTAAGAGTTATTATGTTGTGGAGGAGATCGATACCCTTTGGTTTTCCTTGGATAGAAACTGGTAGAATAATCAACACCATAGTTGTGATAACATCAAGATACCATCTTCTCCTCAAAGGGTAACTCACAAGACAAACATCTTGATATGTATTGTTTTAAATGTCGTGCAACTAATCACATCATCTCCAAACCTGGTTGTTTGAAGTTGTGGATTAGCAACAATGTGTCATGTTTGACTCGTCACTATGAGAATCCTCTAATAAATTCCTCAATTAGTATATCTAGGTATGCAACATTCTCAATCCTTAAGTGTTGAAACCAAACCAAATAAAGTCCTTTGAGGGTTATCCCAAAGGCTTCATATTGGATTACAAAGTCACCAACCTACTCAACATGGAGAATCTGTTTAAATTCGACAATGTGTTCATGTAGATCCCCATGATCCGCATATAAGTCTTGCATACAATTTCCAACTTGAGTAGGCCTTAATCTCCTATCTAATCAGGTCTTTTGATTGGCCCTTGTGGCTCAAGAAGATTTTTCCTCTACATGTTTTGGCTACCAATGCCTTGATTATGCATATTTGCAACATTCTAATGTGATTAATTAATTATTAAATCTCCATTATTGTCTTAAGGCGATCCTATTTGGTGATTGGGAAACCTAGGAGCGAGAATCTCATTTCTAGGAACACCGTTCCATAAGACAAGTTGGACTTGATGTTGATACTTGTCTTGGACATTTGGATACAAGACCTACATCTCCCTTTTCATGGGATCTTCATAGATTTACAAGTTTGGAACTTTGGAAGATCTTAATTCACAAAATTTTTAAGGAATGATGTACTTGATCCACCAATAGGGGAAAGGTTCCAAATGTTTCCTTAGTTTCAATCGAATAATGGACTTTTTTCATAGAGAAATCCAATGGAATATTGATCAAGAACAAAGTTCTTTCCACATAGGTTTGTTCTAGTTCATCAACCCCTAATGATTCTAGGTGAATACCTTTGACTCCACTAGGACCACCACTAGAATTTACATTCTATTAATTTGGGACTTCATTCCATAGGATCTAGATATAAGAAGTAAAACTCTCTTTTCATGGGATATTCATAGACTTCCAAGTTTTGAACTTTAGAAGATCTTAATTCACAAACTTTAAGGAATGATGCACTTGATCCACCAATAGGGGGAATGTTCCAAATGTTTCCTTAGTTTCAATCAAGTAATAGACTTCCTTCATTGAGGAATCCAATGGAATATCATCCACGACCAAAGTTCTTTCCACATAGGTTTGTCCTAGGTCATCAGTCCCTAATGATTCTAGGTGGATACCTTTGAATCCACAAGGAAAACCACTAGAATTTGCATTCTATTCATTTGGGACTTCATTCCATATACACCTATTTTTTTAGGATTTGCATGGAAGAACATACAATGATCCTTTCTTATCCACATAAGCATTGCCCTCTTGCTTGATAAGGGTTGTGACACAACTTCACTTTGGCATCTAAGTTTTTTTATCTTCGTGAGTGTGTACCCCCATCGATTCTTAAACATATGTGCCCCATGCCCGATTTCTTGGTCATAAACGAGAGGAACATCAACTCTCCCTCTATCTTGGATAAGAAGATCAAGTCTTTTGGACTTCATCCATATTGATTGAGCACAAAATGTCCTTAGAATCACTTTCTGACTCAGTAACATTATCAACTAAGAGTCTAGGTATTAGATTCGAGAATCACACTCTTTGTTTCTTTGGTGTGTTGTTATCAATTGCACTCTTAACACGTGATTAAATATCTTTCCTTTGTGCATTTATCATTAAATCTTTGTCCTAGTCTAGCTCCTGATCTCAAAATCATATATGTGTCAATTCAAGTGTGCACACACATGAATGATTCACAAGCTTTAATGTCTTACACTCAATAAGTCAAACACAAGTCCACACACAAAAAATGTTTCCTTTCCTTGCTTGAATCAAGATAAAATTCAAAGAGAATAATTTATACACATACCATTTCCTTATGGCTTTCTTAATAGAAGAACTCCACACAAAGAAATACTTGGTTAGTTCTTTGTTTTCTTAATCAACAAGTGGTTAAAATCTATGTGCACGTGCATGTATAAGTACCTTGTATTGGTTGGTCTGAAAGAAACCCCTCTTCCTTGCTCACTCTTTGGAATGTCAATTTATTGGGTGACCAACTTTAAAATTTTTTTCTCTCTAAGAGCAAGTTTACTTTTATGCCTTGGATATATATATATTTTCCTTACCTTTAACATTTAGAGTGTACGAATTAGAAATCATACTATACTAAATTTCAAAGCCAAAATCTCCCTAAGTTTCCTCTTTTCCCAAAATGCAATTGGAAGTGGAAACCTATTACTTATGAATGTAACAATATCTTTCTAAGTTTTGGGTGATCCAACTTGCCAAGACACAAAGTTGATGCACTAGCTACAACCATCAATAGCTCTACTAGACTGGAGGGAAAGAATAGTTCTAGGGTTGTCTCAAGTCAAGCTCATGATGACTATATTTCCTAAGCAATTTCACACTGTATTCCAAACCCTCTCACTTAAGAAGTGTGTCTCAAACTATATATGATGACTTAATCTATAGAAAATGACCTCTCCATAAGTCAGATTATACAAGAGGCCATAAAACTTAGGGAATCTAACACTTTAAGGTTATTCTAATTACATGTGATGTTCTAAGCTTGGTAGAAATCACCTTAAATCCTCCAATCCTTGTATGAATGTGTTTTCACAAAATGACATCTTTGGTAAGCAAGGATATCCGATTTTGCAAAATTCAGCTTTTGCCCATTTTTTGTATTTTGGTATGTTTCTAAGGTGTTTGTGAATCACACCTTAGCCTCAGATGTGACACAAAAGCTTCATAGAAAACAAGCTCCAAATCATCCAAGTCCTAAGGACATCAAAATTTGCAAAAAGCCTCTTTTTTTTTTAAATTTTTGATGCAATGGTCAAGCACGTGTTGTTTATGTGGATCCTACAAAATGTAAGCCTCTCATACCAATTTTGGATTCAATATGCAAGAAATGATGTGTCTGGCACGGGAGTCGTTCCTTGCACTTTGACCTCTTTTGTTGGTTTTTGGACTTAGATGGGCTAGTCTTAAGATCCTTGATATGTGGGGAAATAATCATTTTTTTTAATCTGTAGAGAGTACGCATGCGGAAGCAAAATGAAAAGTAAAGTACTCTCACAAAACAAAGAATGTGTGAGACACAAAATGAGTAGACCATGAAATGGGTAAACTCATGTGGATTAGAAATGAGCTTGCCAAGAGCATGGAGTAGGCTCCTCAAGCTTCTAACCAAGTACAAATGAGGGGAGAGGCCCTCCTTATATAGATTTGGGAGGGGCTCACAAAAGTACATCATATGTGGGATAAGTCTCCTGAAAGGAGAATGAATACAACTGGTAGAAGCACGACAAGGTACCCAAATACAAAGGAAATACAATATAAAATGAAAATAGACTAGAAACAGAGTGCCTCTTGGATACAAAATGGAGATGCACTCATGCGGATACAAATGTAGATGAAGTAAGAGCAATCATGTCGTCAACACCCCCTCTGCAGCTCCATTTTGGAGCGGCTGAATGCTGCAGAGGTCGACCAAGCGTTGAAGCAGAACTGGAGGTAGAGCCTTCGTGAACATGTCTGCCAGGTTCTCCTGAGAGGTACACTGCTCTAGAGTAATCTCCTGAGATATGAGCTTCTCGCAGATGAAGTGGTACTGGATCTCGATGTGCTTCGTCCGAGCGTGGAACACTCGATTCTTGGCAATGGCCAAGGCTGACTGGATGTTCGTGCAAAGACATGTCGGAGTATCCTGCAAAACACCAATGTCAGATAACAAACATCGAAGCCAAATGGCCTCACATGCTTCAAAGCTGGATGCTCGGTACTCGGCCTCGGTAGATGATAGAGCAACTGTAGGCTGCTTCTTACTTGCCCAAGAGATGGGTCCTGATCCAAGCAAGAATATATACCCAGAAGTAGACCGTCGAGAATCAGGATCACCAGCCCAATCTGAATCGGAATATCCGGCGAGTTCGATGCCCCCTCTATACCAAAGACCATGATGTCGGGTAGGGCAAGGTAACAAAGTAGTCTCTAAGCAACATCCCAATGATTCTGACGAGGCTGATGTGCAAACTGACTGAGTATACCAACTGCATAAGCAATATCTGGTCTAGTGTTGGCAAGATAGAGTAATGAGCCAACAAGTTGTCGATAGGTATGCACATCCACAAGTGATGATGAATCCTCCAGTGTAAGCTTGATGTTTGGATCAAGTGGTGTAGATACTGAGCGACACTGGTTCATGTTATATCTGAAAAGTAAGTCAGAGCAGTACTTCTTCTATGATAGGAATATACCTTCTTTTGTTTGCCATACTTCCATACCTAAGAAGTAGTGAAGTAATCTAAGATCTGTCATAGAATACTCAAGATGAAGCTGAGTGATGATAAACTGGATGCGTTCTTCGTCTAAGCCTGTCAAGATCAAGTCATCTACATAGAGAATGATGATGGCTACTAACGATTCCTTTTGATAGATGTAGAGATTAGCATCAGCATTGCTTCTGTGAAATCCCTTGTCTTCAAAGGACTTGTGAATCTTTTCATACCAGGCCCTGGGAGCTTGCTTGAGTCCATAAAGTGCCTTGTGAAGTTTGTAGACTTGATCTTCTTTGCCTTTGACCTTGAAGCCTTCAGGTTGTTCAACATATACTTCTTCTTGAAGATCTCCATTTAGGAATGCACTTTTGACGTCCAGTTGGTAAATGGGCCACTTAAAGTGAGCACTTAGTGCTAAGATGACTCTTATGGTTGTGAATCTTGCAGTAGGAGCATAGTCAATGCCATGTTCTTGCTTGTATCCCTTAGCGACTAATTTTGCCTTATATTTATCTAGAGTGCCATCAGACTTATATTTGACTTTCCCACTCGGGTTGGCCTTGAGCTTCTTTGTAGTTAGATGGCTCTAGAATTTGCTGAATTTGGTCCATTAGAGCATAATTAACATAATGACTTTGTTCGCGTTGTTGCCTATCAAGAAGCCTTTGAGATCGGCGTGGTTGTTGTGAAGTACTTGCTTCTGAGTTGGAAGTTGGAAATACTGAGTCCCCCTCTGAAGTGTAGATAGGTGGACTAAGAGTTGTACTTGAATCTTTTCTTGATTATGATGAAGCTTCATTGAAGATCACATCCTTCGAAATGGTGATGGAGTGTTTTTCCATACCATATAGATGGTACACCTTTGATTGGTCACTGTAGCCTATGAATATGTGTTTCTTGGACTTTGATTATAATTTGTTTCTATCTTCTTTTGGTACATGGACAAAAGCTTCACTACCAAAGACTCGAAAGTAGTTCACATTTGGTTTTCTTCCATAGTAGGCTTTGAAGGGTGTTTTTTTGTGTAAAGCACTTGTAAAGCCTCGATTAAGAATGTGAACGGCAGTATGCACAACTTATGCCCATAACTTGTAGAGTAGATCCTTGTGATGAAGCATTGTTCGTGCCATTTCCATCACACTGCGTATCTTCCTTTCAGCTACTCCATTTTGGGATGGAGTATGAGGCTGAGTGACTTGACGTTTGATCCCTTTCTGGTTGAGAAAGTTATCAAAGTCATGATTGATAAATTCGCCACCTCCATCTTATCTTATGGTTTTGACTTTAGTTGAAGTTTCATTCTCAACTTCCTTGATCCAAGTTTGAAACTTAGAGAATGTGTCTGCCTTTGACTTCAAAAAGTATACCCATATATAGCGAGAGTGGTCATCTATTAGAAGATAAAAGTAGAGGGACCCACTCAAGGATGGGGTATTCATAGGTCCACATAAGTCCATGTGGATGAGGGCTAGTGGGTTCCTTGCTCGTGTTGAAGCTTCCTTGGGAACTGGGGCCCTGGGTTGCTTGCCTTGGGTGCAAGCTTGGCAGACAGTAGTAAGTTGCCCTACCCTAGGCAATCCCTTCACAAGTTGAGATGAAGAGATTTTCGATAAGTAAGAAGTGTGGCCAAATCTCTGGTGCCACAAACTTGAGTTTAATTCTTTGGATACAAAGCATGATAGCTTGAGAGGCCCTTTTCTTCGATACCTTGAGCAATGACATCCTTTGTATGGGGATCAACTACCTTAACTGAGGTGTTATCAAACCATACTTGTTTGTCCTCATCTGTAATGGCCTTGACAGATAGAAGATTCATACATAAATTTGGAACAAAAAGAATATTGGATAAAGACTTGCATTCCCCCTGATGGTTGGAAATTTGAACTTTCCCTTTTCCTTCGATGGGTAAACTTTTGTTGTTGCCGAGATAGATTTCTCTCGTGTGCTCTTCGAGTTCTTGAAAGGAGTCCTTGTCTTTGCACATATGGGAGGTAGCTCTGCTATCAAAGATCCACTCATGCGGGGAACTAGAAGTCACTAGTGCATTGGCTTCTATGGAGATGAAGAGTTCCTCACTCGACCAGTGAGATCTATGTTGGGATCCTTTGGATGTTTGCCTAGACGTAGAAGCCTTCAATGATTGTTTCTTTTTGTAGCAAAACTCTTCTAAGTGTCCTGATTTTCCACAAAAATTACAGGTGAACTTCTTAGATGAATTATGGGATCCTTGCTTAGATGCATTGCTAGCCTGATGACTTGTGGTTTTGCCCTTATTGAAGGGGCCTTTGGCCTTCATGGCTGACTCTTGTGAGGAAGTCGATTTTGCTCGTGAGTCGTGAAGGAGCAATAGTCGACGTACCTCTTCCCAAGATAAGACTTGGCCGCGATTATACAAAGTTGTGATAAATGTTTCGTATGACTTAGGTAACTTGTTGAGAAGCCGAGTGGCCATGTCTTCACTAGAGATCTGCCTACCACATAGTGCTAATTTATGCTGGTAATCCTCAAATCGGGCTATGACCTTGGTAATTGTGTCGTGTGGCCTAATGGTCAAATTATGAAACTCGGCCTCTAATGCATATATCTTCGAAGGGGTCTTGTCTTCATACAAAGCGGCTAACATGTCCCAAACATCCTTGGACGTCTTGCAGGCCATGATATGTCCTTTCCTCAGTTTGTCGCAGGCAACTAACAGCTGACCTAAAGCTCTTTTGTCCTTGACATTCCACACATGCCAATTGTCTAAGTTGGTGTCCCTATTGGGTTCGGGGTCTGACCCATCTACTACCTCATGCAAGAGATTCGTATAGAGATAGGCGCGCATGACATCTTTCCATAGATTGTAATTTTGTCCATTGAGGCGTTCATCCTTAAGCATAAAAATAAGGGTGAAAGAGGGTAAGAAGTTAGCCATAGATGATGAGCTACCTTCACTTTTGGTCATTACAAAGCTTTGAGGATAAAGTGTTTAGAAACACTACCAAAATCTTCGCCAAACGCACAAGCTTTGAAGAAAAGTGTTTAGAAACACTACCAAAATCTCTTGCCAAAAATGCTGCTTCAAAATACAATTGGACACCGCACTTAAAATTCTCGAGGAGGGGGGGCTTAGAGTAGCCCTACTCTTGCAAAACACCAAGATGAGTCGACACGAGAGGAGGGGGCTTAAATTAGCCCGATGCACACCAATTGAGCCTTAGAGTAGGCTTGGGAACTTAAGAAACTTTGTGGGTGGACTTAGAGTAGCCTCCAACCCACAAAAGTGCACACACATAATATTGTTCTTCTTATATTTTGAGTGTACAAAGAGGGAGGCACTTAGTGCCTTTAGTGTGCCAAAATAAAGTGGTGGTACCATTGAGAAGTAACCTCTTGCACGAATACAAAGTGTGCTTACAAGGTGGGAACCCTTGGGGACTTGGAGTATCTATGACCCAAGATTGGTGAGGTAAAACCCTTGGGAAAAATACAAGAGGAAGAGTTTGAACAATTCAAAGTGTGTACCCTTAATGAGTATGATGATAGAGAGCCAATGTGAATTTACCAAATGATTTCACAACTTGATAAAAGTGATGCATTTTCAACTAGCACAAAATAACCTTTGAATATAGATTAGGTGAGTTATGCAGATCGAATGCATGCACCTAAAGCACTTCAATAGAGAATTTTCAATTTGTCAATAGTTATTGTCTGCTCATGACATCATCGGTCATCACAAGAAAGCATCTGACTATAGCGAAAAGAAGCAAAGAAAAGAAGCAAACGAAGTGGCAATAGCGGAAGTGACAGAGAGAAAGGTATGTCACAGCGCTAGGTATAGGAGGATGTGCATGCACCACCAATTGATGAGCATGCAGAACCACATGAGTCACTGAACAAAGTTGGTCGTAAGTGCCAACGTGTGGTGCTATGAATTCGGACTGCCAACCTTCTGATTCTTTTGGAATAAGCCAAGACCTCTGACAGTGGCTACACGTTTCAAGAATGCGCACATTCGTCGGCCACATTTAGCAAGTGCTTAGGTGATTACAGAGTATGTCATCGATGCGCTTTACATGATGTGCATATAAACACTCTTAATGTTTGATTCTCAAATGATTGGGAGGATGAATCTGAGAAAATGGCTTCCAGATTCTTTGTATCGAGCAGTCGTGACTTGTCAAGCTCCACATTCATTCCTTTAACGTTTCAAATCCATACAATCAGACCCCACAATCAAATGAGACGTTTCAGCACTGTGCATGAGAGTGCTGATAGAATATCGCTAGCAGATAGCTCCATGAGTATTGGGAATCAGAACCTCCACGTACTCATCACCGCAGAATCATCTAGGACCACTGATCCAGCGGGGAGATGGTGCGTAGTTTTAGCACTCTGACTGGGAGATGGCGCCCAGTTGCTGAGGACCACCGATCCAACGGGGACGGCTTAAGCCTGTCAATGAACTATCCCACAAGGTCGGGGCTGGGGAAGCCCACGTGCAGATGATCAAGTCTATAGTGCAGATAACATCAAATGTCCTCGATGTCATAGAAGAGCTTGAAGGGAATGGGTCGGAGCATCCAGCTTTGTCTTACAGTAGTGGATTAGAAGCTTCATCCAATTGCCGAATGTGTAGTGTGGCTTCCTCTGGACAGCCTGAGGTATTTCTCTCAGATCCAAGTCGTCAACCGTATCTTTGGTACATTAACTGTTCCGATGGTCCACTTTACACTCTCTAATTCTTCCATCTGCGTGAGTTGCTTTTTATGGCTCCAGATTGTCTCTAGTATCTCAGCGGAGGAAACCCTTGCACTGAAGCTTTCATTCATTGCTCTTTCGATAACCACTTTCAGACCGCTGCGATCTGTGCAGGTAGAAGATGGCATTATTTCTGCAGATAGCAGGTGGCATCATCTCTGCAAAAAAATTCGAGTTCCTAGCTTTTTCTCTCTCTCTCTCTATCTCAGAGAGATGGCGCAACACAGATGGGATCAGCTCGCACACACTTTCTCTGCCTGAGCGAGGAAACACATGGTGTGCCTTGATCATCTGGCGTAGAGCTTCAAAGATTGGAACGACTGCACATGGTGCTATGCACAGCGACACATGAAAGCCATCAATAGCATGTGTTTATAAGCACAACAATGATAGGAAAGTTATGAATGACTTCACAAGGTGATGAGCATAGTGTGACCAAACACCAAAGTCTTCATAAACATTGGCAACAAGTGTATTGAAAATCAGATCCCCAAAAAGTGATGACAAACACTTAAGTCTTGAGATGCATCAAAGTGTTTATAAACACTATCAGTATTGAGAACCATTACCAGCTCTGCATAAGTGTGTTTCAAAATGAAAAAATATCACATGCAAGCCACTACGAGAGTGGGGGAGGAGGAAAGGGGATGAAGGGTGGGAGGGAGTAAAAATGGGATAAAAAAGGTGATAAATAAGAAAGGGTGGGAGGGTGGGCAAATGAGCAAAGTGAGACCCAAAGAGCACAATATTGATGGCACAACCTTCTGGCAATAATGAGAAAGCAAGGCCACCAATGCTCAAGCACCACCACCACCAAAATTACTACCAAACGCACCACCAAGACCTCCACCTAGAGCTCTGATACCATGTAGAGAGTACGCATGCGGAAGCAAAATGAAAAGTAAAGTACTCTCACAAAACAAAGAATGTGTGAGACACAAAATGAGTAGACCATGAAATGGGTAAACTCATGTGGATTAGAAATGAGCTTGCCAAGAGCATGGAGTAGGCTCCTCAAGCTTCTAACCAAGTACAAATGAGGGGAGAGGCCCTCCTTATATAGATTTGGGAGGGGCTCTCAAAAGTACATCATATGTGGGATAAGTGTCCTGAAAGGAGAATAAATACAACTAGTAGAAGCACATGGCAAGGTACCCAAATACAAAGGAAATACAATATAAAATGGAAATAGACTAGAAACGGAGTGCCTCCTGGATACAAAATGCAGATGCACTCATGTGGATACAAATGTAGATGAAGTAGGAGCAATCATGTCGTCAACATAATCAAGTTTTCTGCTCACTTTGCGAATAATGACTTCTTTAGGAAACCCTAGCTTAGGTAAGTAAAAAAATGAAACGTGTGTCTTTCAACCACCTTCTTTTGCCAATTCCCTATCCCATAATTAAGTTAAATATAAAGCTCTCAAAATGTCTCAATTTCCTCATTTTTGCAATGCTCCATTGGGTAGAGGTAATGATGCCTCCCCACATAATGAAAATCCTATTCCAAATAGCAAATATTCCTAAAAAATCTATTATCATCCTAATAAAACTATAAGATACCCTTCTTAACATGTTATCAACTAGCTACATTGCTTGTAGGCTTTGACTTCTAAGCAATGCCATTGATGCATTGACCAAGAAGGTAAATGCCACTACCCTATAATTAGTGTGACAAGGCTACAATATCCAATGAATGCAATATAACAAACCTTGAACAATCCATGATCCTACAACATGCCTTCATATTTCTCATAGAATCCTTAAGCTCTCTAATCAATATTTAAGGAATATGGATTTCCTTTTGTTCATACATACAAGAGCATATAGCCACCAATTGATTGGAGAATGTTTACAAGACTAAAAAAGGAGGAAGAACGGATCACTCAAGTCGTAGGATACAGAATCAAGATAAGATTAACACAAGGACTAGCCTACTACTCTCAATGTTATTCCCAAAAGTTGTCACAATTTAGACTCCTCCATGGCCCTAACATTATTGAGTCTGAATTTGTTAAAAGGAAGTAATATGGGGCAACCTACACAAGTTTGAATCCCAACTTTGTGAGGTTTTTTGCGTAGAAGCAAATAAAACTCAATGAAGAAAAATTAAAGAAAGAGGAAGAAGAGCACAACTCCATATTCAAAGAAGAAGGAACTCTATGGAAACATGACAAAGAAGAAACTTGCAAAAGGCAAGAAGGAGAACAAGAAGAATCAATGGCACAAAAAATAGTGGGCCAAGGTAAAGAACTCATCAACAAAGTCAAGAAGATTGATCACAAGCCCAACAATTTTTGCAGGTTATTTGTCGTTTCCAAAAGTCACCACTTTAGAATTGACCTACCTCTAGAGTGACCCTAATTATGTGCTTGATCCTTGCAACGTTGTTGATACAACCAAGATTTTAGCCATAGCTTCAAATCCCTTTTGGGACCATTTGAACATGTCAATTGAAATAGAGGCTCAACTAACCACGAACACCAAGAGACACCAAGATGCTTGCCACAAAAGTGAAGCTGCATAAAGAGGTTAAATATACACAACATAAATCCCCACATGAAGAACAAATGAGGTTAGAGTATAGAGAACAAGACCTACGAATTTTGTAGGTCAAGCTAAATTCATAAGCAGACACGCTAAAGTCCTGTTGGAGTTTGAGGTCTAGGAAAACACGTGAACAACACATGGAAGAAGAAGAAGCTTGGAGCACAATACTCAATACTGAATGTATTACCACTAGAATGTGCAAAGATAAATGACCCCTTAGGGTTATAGAAATATCTACAACCTGGGGGAAAAAACCTCTTAAAGAGGGAAAAAAGTGCCCCAATGGCCCTAGTGTGTTCACTCACATCACTACATTAATATATCAACAAATCCCCTATAGGAGTGATGCGGTGAACAAGGAGTTCGCACTCATGTATAAGGAAGTGTCAAGCTAGGTGGAATCAATCCACAAAAGTAAGTAAGCCCAAAGCTTTGCCGAAGCTTCAAACTTCTCCCTAGGCAGAGCCTTTGTGAAAAGGTCTGCAATGTTCTCCTGTGTGGGCACATATGCCAAGCTGATCTCTCCAGCGGAGAACCTCTCCCTAACATAATGATAGTGCACATCAATGTGAATAGTGCGAGCATGGAACAAAGGGTTCCTCGCAACTACCAATGCGCTCTGACTATTAGTGAAGATTGTGGTGGCAGAAGATTAACCAACACCCAAATCAGCCATAAGGCGTCTGAGCCACACACACTCAACTATCGCTTTGAAAGCTACCCTATACTTAGCCTCACAATTAGAAGTGCCACCAGTAGGCTTCTTCTTGCTCAACCAAGATATGCATGGGCTACTAAGCATGAAGCAAAAACCCCTGGTGGACACATGAGCATCATAGCAACCAGTCCACTCAGAGTAAAAAAAAAGCATGTAAATCTGGCGGTAGTGATCCCCCCTTGGGATAAAACAATCCAATTTGGTTGGGTACCACTCAAGTAGTGAAAGATGTTCTTAACCACATGCCAATGCTTGCCACCTAGGTAATGCATAAACCTGCTCATATGTGAGACAACAAACTAAATATCTGGTCGAGTAATGCATAAGTAAATCAAGCATCCAACAACATGCTTATAGAGAACAACATCAAATGCATCTCCAGCATCATGAAGACTCAATCATAAACCTATCTCCATAGGCGTGTCAATAGGTATGCAATCTTCAAGGCCAAAACACTACAATAATGTGTCGATATATTTTGTTTGACACAAATCTATTCCGCCATCAACTTGCATGAAATGAATGCCCAAATAATGATGCAAATGCCCCAAATCTGACATCTCAAACGAGGCATGCATATCAGCCTTAAAATCAGCAATATGCTTCTCAAGAGGACCAATGAGTAGCATGCCATCAACATACACAACAATGATCAGAAGCACATCATTAACATGCTTAACATATAAGGTGCTCTCAGTTGGATTGTTCTCAAAACCATGTGCAATGAGGTAGGCATGTATCTTTTCATAACAAGCACATGGTGCTTGCTTCAAACCATATAATGCCTTCAACCTATACACTTGGTTTTCATATCCTTTCTGCACAAAGCCATGGGGCTGAAAAACATACACTTCTTAATTCAAATCACCATTCAAAAATGTAGTTTTAATGTCCAACTGATGTACATTCCAACCATGATGACTGCAAGTGCATAGATGCTACGAACAATAGTCATTTGGCATGTAAGAGCAAAGGTCTCATCAAAATCAATGCCTCTTTGCTGAGCATAACCCTCTGCAATAGGCCTAGCCTTATACCTGTTAACTGTTCCATTAGGCTTACGCTTCAGCTTGTATACCCACTTAGTGCCAAGGAGGCAAGGCACATAAAGACCAGGTACCATTTTTCATTATAACATCATATTCAGATTGCATAGCAACCATCCAATTTTTTGAATTTTGTGCTTCATCAAAGGAAACTAGCTCATTCTCATCACAAAGACTAGAGGCAGCCATAACATAGCAGCTTGATGCAAAACAAGCACTATAAGAGCCAGAACGAGTATGATATAACAGAGATGCATCTAATTTGTTGTCACACAAAGTTTGCACCAACCATTTTGGCATAGTTTTTGCCTCCTCAATATCAACTCTCTCATCAACAAGTGCATCATGTAAATCTACATCTGAAATGGAATGATGTGCATCATCACATGAAACTTTTAAAGGTTGAGAAGTTGCCTCATTAGGACCAGCACTAGGCTGTCCACTTGTAAAAAGAGGTAGCAAAGAGTCATACATGTCTTTAGAGCTAACGGATGTCTCCTTAGTACATGAAAGTAATGGCTGAATATCATCTTCCACAAAAACAACATCACGGCTAACCAAAATGCATTTAGTTTGTGGATGATACAGATGATATCCTTTCCTTTAAGAATTGTACCCAACTAAAATACATTTCACTGCTTTACCATTCAATTTCTTGCATTGTTGTTCGGGCAGTAATGCATATGCCAAACAACCAAGAACACATAGGTGAGCAACAGATGTCTTACGATTATGCCAAGCGTCATCTGAAGTGATACACTGCAATGCTTTAGTGGGACACATGTTAAGTACATATGCTTCATACATAACAACCTCAAGCTAGAAACTATGTAGTAAAGCCTGACTCTTGACCATACACCTTGCCATCTCCATGAGTGACTTGTTCTCCCTTTCAGCAACTCCATTTTGTTGAGGTGTATATGGCACTATACATTGATGTTTTATCTCACGTTCAGCTAGAAATGCATTAAAGTTAGAAAACATATATTCCCCCCCTCGAACATAATAGAGGCCGCCCATTTTACATGCTGACAGATTTTCAGCCAAATCCAAAGACTATTTAAAGTTTAGACTTTGCTTTCAATGGATATGCCCATCCATGCCTGGAAAATCATCAATGAAAGTCAGGAAGTAAAGATAATTTCCAAAAGAGGGTGTTTGCATAGGACCACAGACATCACTGTGAACAAGCTGTAATTTTTGAGTAGGTCAAACTGAACCATCTTTTGGGAATGAGGAATGCTGCATCTTGCCCAAAATATAGCCTTCGCAAACATGTTTACGAGGTGCCTCAAGTTTGGGTAGAGAGGACACCATTTCAGATTT
The DNA here is from genome assembly GCA_020310875.1 of Ceratopteris richardii. Classification (NCBI taxonomy): domain Eukaryota; kingdom Viridiplantae; phylum Streptophyta; class Polypodiopsida; order Polypodiales; family Pteridaceae; genus Ceratopteris; species Ceratopteris richardii. The sequence continues at coordinate 40,222,967 of CM035414.1, read as the reverse complement.
CTGCACGCATAGCAAACTAGCAAAATTCAAATGACCAAAGCGTGCATGTCAAAGCTTTGCATCTAACATAGCCTGAGAATCATGTACTTCACATGTTGAATCATTCACATATTTTTCATAGTCTATGAGCTTATACAACCCACGACATAAAATGCTAGAAGCAATAATTACATTGCCATTTGACAGATCATGAATTGTATAACTATCATCAATAAATTTCACAACCAATCCAATCTTGGCTAAAGCTGAAACTGATAACAGATTCTTCTTGATCCCTGACATAAATTAAGCATCTGACAATGTAAAAGAACTACCATCAATAATAGTCAGAATCATCTTACCAACTCCCATGATAGGATAAGAGGAGTTGTTGGTGCATGTGACAATATTCCCTGTAGGGGCAGGCTCGAGTGAAGTGAAGAAACTATGGTGTGAGGTAATATGTTTGGTTGCCCCACTATCAAAGTATCAAACATCTGAGTCTACTGCAGACATACACTGTTCATGAGAAGATGGGTCATAACTGCAAACAGTGGTAAATGCCCATTCTTCATTCTACACAAGATTAGCGGACTCTGTTTTGGGTGTAGAGGCCTCTGCAACAACCATTCCAGCCTCTTTCTTCCTTGCCTCTTTAGCAACCAGTTTTGGACAACTCTTTATGACATGATAATTTCCTTTACAATATTTGCAAAACGATTTTTGCTCTTCTGATTTCTTCTCGTCTCTATCATCCTTCTTTGATTGTGCATAATTAGCATATTTCTACGTACTAGTAGCAGAGCTCCATTTTCCTTTGCCCTTCTGACTAGCCAAGAAAGCTTGATTTGCAACATGCATAATGGACTTGTGCTGCCTAGATTGATCTTCCTGCAACAGAACAAAGACTAACTCCTCAAATCTTAAGGCATTTGGATTTCCTTTCATCATCAAACGAAGAATAGAAACAAAACTCTAATATGAATCGAGAAGACCATTCAAAACAGTTTGCATAAGTCAGGAAAGTCTTCATCAGTAGAAATCAACTGTTTCTTCAAATCTTTGATCTTTCTTAGAAAATTGTCCATGGAATCTCCTTCATTCATGTGCTTACTCCCCAAATGTTTTTGGAGGTAAGCAAGTCGAGCCTCATTCCTTGCCTGGTATAAAGTGGTAAGTGTATCCCAAGCATCCTTAACTATTTTGCAATAGCGAATGTGAGGAATAATGGCACGTTTGACAGACAAAGCTATCAATGCATGTGCCTGAGTATCTCTGCCATCCCAAAGAATGCTCTACAGTAGTTGCAGCAAGAACTGCATCACAAAGAGGAACATGAAGAATATCGTCATCTTCAATGACACTGCATCACCTTTAGCAACTATGTTTGCAGGTGTAATAGGACGTTTTTCAACACCCTACACAATATTCCATAGTCGTTTTGCAACCAACACATGACACATCATATAAGCCCATGATGGGTAATTGGTACCGTCTAATTTATCCTCAATAGTCAACATACGGAATACATCACTGCTTTCAGCCATGGCCATTGACTAAAATACCTTGATGCAGAAAAATGACTGTATCTCAGAAAGTTGAATAGAACTACCCTATCAAGTTTTGCTAAACGTGTAGCAGACTTTGAGACTCTTATATTGGAAAACCAAAACCTGTATGTATCTTTGGCACAAAAAGATAAAAATTGCCTGCACAAGCACTATGATAGTGCATTTAGAGGCCAAAACGAGCTCAGATCATGATTTTGGCACCAGAAGTTGAAGCTGTTTTGAACTCCTAATCATCCTGAGTATGCTCACCAAATTTCATGCGATTATGAGACTATGACTGGAGGGGTGTTGACGATGCCCTAGATGAAGCGACGAACTACTTTGATACCAATTGTTGGAGTTTGAGGTCTACGAAAGCACATGAACAACACAAGAAAGAATAAGAAGCTTGGAGCACAATACTCAATACTAAATGTATTACCACTAGAATGTACAAAGATAAATGACCCGTTAGGGTTATAGGCATATCTATAAGTCGAAGAAAAAAAACCTACTAAAGAAAGAAAAAAGTGGCTCGGTGGTCCTAGTGTGTTCACACACATCATTACCTAAATATATCAACAAGTCCAAGGAGCATATCAAGAAATTATAAAGAAAAATGAAATGCTCCATGATATCAACCAAGAATTGGCCAAAGAAAGCCAAAAAAACTATTTCCAATTCCAACATAGTGGTTGAGCAAGTCAAACAAGTAAAGAAAAGAAGAAACTCATGCTCCATAATATCAACCAAGAATTGGCCAAAGAAAGCCAAAAAACTATTTCCAATTCCAACATAGTGGTTGAGCAAGTCAAACAAGTTAAAAAAAGAAGCAAGTGGAAGAGTCTATGATAGATTGGGAATGCTTCCACATTTGTATGACTAGCTCACCCTAAAAGAGTATTTCCTTCCTCTTATGTATCTACCAACATTTGATACTTTGGATTTGGATCTTCCATGCATGTCAAAAAGTTAGTGCTAATAACATTCACCATGATGATTATAAAGACTTTGTAATGGATAAGGTAATGTGCTAAGATCTATTGGTGCCCCATCGTTTGGAATACCCTTTATCCTTCAAAATTCGTTGCTATTTGAGGTCGCACCTACATGCCCTAAAAGTGTTGGAAGATGTACATTTCTACCATGTTTGTGTAATGCATCTTTTGTATTACATATATATATATTGTCTCACACTATTTGATAGTTTTTTTGTAGCTCTATTATAACTTAAGTCTAAGAGGCAATTTGCATATCATCAAGTGTTCAGTTATATTATGATGCGCATTAGCTTAATATGTCACATACTTTTATTAGGATAACATTTTTTAGTTGTCGAACTCTCGTAGGTGGTTTGGTAAAGCTTTGACCTCTTGAGGTGAAGGTTTAGAGTTCAACACTCGGACTGGACATATAATGGCTTTGGCCAATTTAAACCAATTGTAACCCAACCTACCAATTATAACCAAGTCTAACCCCTGATTTCTGGGATACGGGGGGTCTCGCGGGTACTCTACCCATTCATTTGTATAGTTGTACTATCAAAGTGAAAGCTTAGGGGAGTTGGCGCTTGTCGAACCTCCTTTAAAAAAAAACATTCTTTAGTTATTTTTTTACTAGATTGGAAATACAATGTTATTCACATGATTGGTAGCTAACCAAAGTATCAATGCTACATTCAATATGATCTAGTATCATTGAACATTGTGCTGATTAGGGTCTTTCTAGCTAAGCATCCAGAGCCTTCTGCCAAGGGACTTTGGGTTTTGTGAGGCCATCACTAGATTGTGTGTCATCCCCTTAACAACTACACACCTCACATAAAAGAAGACAACACACGTGCGCGCGCGCACACACACACACACCCCAAATAATGCATCCCCCACCCATTTTGAATCCTACTTATCACACTGATGAAATATATATAAACAAAACTCTTTTCAACTTATAGGAATGACAATAAAAGAAATGGCACAAGTTCCCAACCTTACGTGCTAGGGAAGGCATATTCCATCCAACCCTCCCAATTCAAACCTCCTTCCAGTTTTTATATGAACCCATAGCTTGATTAAGAAATTAATTATACCCTTGGGTTTGTAATTTGGAATAGATGTACTCCATCTAGTTCTAAATTTCTTCACTTCCATTGAAAAGTACCATGGTTAATACATAGCAATACCACGTGGACCCATTTTTTTGTTTACCTTCCTTCACATAATCCAAGAGAACATCATAATCTTTTGGAAATATAAAGTTCATTGGAGAAATAAAAGTGGAGATGTATTTGACTTGCCCATTCTTTTGTCTACATTCTTTCACATAGTCTTAGAGAACATCACGAACTTTTAAAGATATTGGGTCATTGGAGAAAGAAAAGTGAAGATGTGTTTCTCCACTTGCATTCTCTTTTCCACCCTAGGATCTATTGCGAAACTATACAAATGGAGCTTATATATGTTGAATCCCCATAATAATTTGCCATTAACCATGGAGAATAATAACAATTTTTTGTTGGTAAAATCGATGTGCTTAATAACTTTGGTCAACCATTTTTGTTTGAAAATCTTTCAAGTCTATTTGGTTGAAAAAGCTTGGCCACATATTTTCATTTTTTATAATCATCCCACAAGATGCTTAATTCTTGGATTCAACATCTATAAGTTAAAACCCCAAGGATTTTTGAAACAATAAACAAGCACTAAACAAGACAAAAGCTAAAGAATTCTAGGAGACCCTCCTTAGATGACTCATTTGCATCTCTCACCCTTCCACATTGGTATGCATACCAAAAAGAATTTCCAATTGGTATACCCAACAAGAACTTCCAATGAATGGTTCCCTTACAACTTACATATATCTAAATCCTAGAACAAAAAGAAAAGGCACTTGTTATGTAACAAATTGGGTTAAAAAATAATGCTAACATGTTCCTTACAAGGTCAAGCACTTCACGGCAATTTCTTCATCATAGGCTTTTCATCCTTGAGACTCATTTACTGGAACAAAACATCTCATTCTTGAGACTCATTTTGCAGGACATATGGGCCAAGGTTCAATACCTTAAGATTGACATAATATTAGCCCTTAATTTGGGGATAAAGGGTCCCATAGATGTGTGCATTGATTGTTCTTTTTAAATTTCAAAATTAATGGGAAAAGTAAGTTGAAGTACTAAATTCCAAAAAAAATTAGGTTTCTTCATTCACCTAAATTTGACCTTTACTACTCTTCAAATGTGAGGTCTTTCTCATGAGGTTTTCACAATGGCCATGTTTCAAAAATTTAGTCTTTACAAAAATGAAATACAACTAGAGGCTACAAGAAAATAGAGAAAATTAGTTGCAAACGTGTTCACCCCTACTTAGAGTGTCAAATCACCTATGAGACACATATAAAGGAATCTCCAAGTTGTATGATTGTTAGTTTAAAAGTCCAAGCTTAAATGGAAGAGTAGTGTTGACCATGGAGCTTCCACACAAAAATCCCTTCATAGTCCATGTGCTCTAGGTGGGTTGGTTAAGCATTAGCCTCTTGAGGTGGAAGTCTTGTGTTCAACCCTCAAGTTGGACATGTAATGGCTTTGGCTAATCTAAACTAGTTGTGATGTTGTCTAACTCCTGCTTTGCTTTGTGAGATAGGGGGTCCTGCGAATACTATGCCCATTCATGTGTACAATTGTTTTTTCAAAGTTAAAACTCGTTTCAAAGTTAAAATTCGGTGAAATACGAGAATCTCGTGAGTTCTATGCCCATTCATCTCTACAATTGTTATTTCAAAGTTAAAACTCTCGGAGTAGACCCTTGCCAAACCTCCATTAAAAAAAAAAATCCCTTCGTTTGACTATTGTTTTTGGTATATTGATTTGATATTTTCCTAAGTCGTACGTGCTCCTTTGTTGACGTGAAATCTGGATTGGACCCTCGTAGTCGAGTGTGGAGGTGGAAGTTGGAACTCTGTCAGGCGTATGACGAACAATAGCCAACTCGAGGATGGCGTGTACGTGTGGTATGCAAGCTATGGCTCCAATATGTGGAAAGATCGGCTTTTGTGCTACCTCCAAGGTGGTCAGGTGAATAGAAGCAAACATCACCTGGATTCTGTGTGCGCGTGTGTTTTGGGCGCAAGAGGTAGATACACCTGAAGCCCAATGTAGGATGTGCGAAGACCCCATGATCTAAAAATAGGAATGACTTTAAAAGAGAGGAAGATTGCACCTGAAGCCCAATGTAGGATGTGCGAAGACCCCATGATCTAAAAATAGGAATGAATTCAACATAAGCGCGAATTTCCCCCTCTATAAATGTGCCCGCGCGCGCGCGCACATACACACACACACACACGCATAGCTTTTGGAACAGACGATAATTTCTAAAAGACCTGTAAATATTTCTCAGAAATAAGATTCGCGTACTGACTGTCTGTATTCGAGTCACGTATTATAAAGAGCCCGTTAGTCATAAACCTACGGAACGGGGGGCAGGGATCATACGACATTCCTGAGTCCTTCCAGTAAGGGAGGCTTACACAGCACTGGATCGTAGCGAGCCTTTTGGACAACTTCTAGTGCCAGATGGTGCAATGCTATATACTATTATAAAGCTCTCAGAGAGTACTATCTATGAGCCAATAATTTTTTTGAGCATTTTTGATCCAAATTTGACTAAGTCCTAAAATTAGGGTTGTTGGAAATTTGGCAATTTTATGCTATTCTGACATTGTTTTCCAACAGGTTCATGACACTTGAGTCTTGTGCACAATCTGTGACGAATGCAGTCATCCTCAAGCACACACACCTTGCCTTACCCTAAAAGCAAGCCCTTTTTGATGCAATACTTCTCAAGTATCTTTCTCTTTGCAGGCAGCTCTTTGGTATCCCAACAGCTACAGCTGTCCAGCCTCCTCTCTCCATCCTAGACTTGTTCCCAAAATCAACCGAAGTGGCAATCTGCATGGCATCGGCCCTTAGAGGAAGATGAAAGTCATTGCTATCTCCATGAAGGAGAGAGTATTCACCTTAGGAATCCTATTCAAGACATTGATGATCATATTGGATGTACCCCTAGGATGTCATATCTTAAAGTTAGAACTCTTGCATAAGTTTTGCCCACCCTTTATAGCCCTAGAGGTCAAGCTCATCAGAGAGATACTTCAATGAGTGATGGTCTGTCCATACTAATGTGGAATAATGCATTCGGTTTGGTGCCTATGGTACGTCTATACATTGTCCTAAACAGATTGCCAAGGTTTGGTGCATTGTTTACTAAACTCTCTCACACACACATATATATAATATACATACATACATACACACACACACATATAATATGTACGTACGTACGTCTATACATTGTCCTAAACAGATTGCCAAGGTTTGGTGCATTGTTTACTAAACTCTCTCACACACACATATATATAATATACATACATACATACATACACACACATATATATATATATATATATATATATATATATATATATATATATATATATATATATATATATATATATATATATATATATATATATATATATATATACATTGTCCTAAACAGATTGCCAAGGTTTGGTGCATTGTTTACTAAACTCTCTCACACACACATATATATAATATACATACATACATACACACATATATATATATATATATATATATATATATATATATATATATATATATATATATATATATATATATATATATATATATATATATATATATATATATATATATATAAGTTTTCTCACTTGTTCGTATTTTTCATGACATATATTGATCTTATTTTTTGTGTAGTCTTCTGCAGTTTTTTTGTTTTTCTTATGTGTTTGTTTGTTTTCTCTATCTTGGGTTCGTATATTTGGATATATATATATATATATATATATATATATATATATATATATATATATATATATATATATATATATATATATATATATATATATATATATATATATATATATATATATATATATATATATATATATATATATATGTGTATTCAAAGAAGAAGATATGCGAACGTCCTCTAGTTGGATGTTAGATAATCTCTAGGCATTATCCTTGTAATTAAGTCTCTTAACTCTTCAAGAACTATATGTTCCTTTGGGGCTTCAAACTTTTGAATTTATCACTTTGTATACAAAGTTAGACTTGATGATTTATAACATAGGATTTCTTCTTTAGTTAGGAAAGTGTTCTCTTTTAAATTCTCCAAGGATAGATGTAAGGCTCTTTTGGTAGAAAAGTTATAGCATTTTAATTCTTTGTGGTTGATATCCAAGTCCGTGGACCGTAGATATAGATAGTAGAAAGAAACATTACACTAAAATAGTAGATGAGAGTGATATTCTTGCTTGGCTAAATTTTCTTTCTGGAAACTTGTATGTTTTAGTTGGTGGTGCTTTATTCAAACAATGTATTGGAATTCCTTTGGGTACAGATTGTGCAATTATCTTACTTTTTTTTATTTTTACTTATGAATTTGAATTTATGGAAACTTTTGATTTAACTAATACTTGTCCTATCATTTTACACAAACTTTCTAATATTAGATGCTTTCTAGATGATCTGTTTGTTGTCATTTTTAGTTCTTTCCAAGACTTTATGTATTTTTCAATCATGATGCATTTGATGGTGGTGATTTTTGTGAGCTGAATTGTACTTCACATGGTGATTGTTATGCTTTTCTAGATCTAAAAAACATTTCCTTCTTCGTTTGGCTTGGAAGTAGACATTTATAATAAAAGATTAGAATTCATATTGATTCAAATCTTTCTCATTTAGCAAAGTATAGCATTGTTTGCTCTCAGTATTTTAGATTTTCTGTTTTTGTTTAAGCTTGTCTTTGTTTGTAGTCCAATGTTGTCAACTAATCTCTTTGCTCGCTCAAAATGGGCATTCATTCAAGAAACTTATAAAGGTGTCATAAAGTGATAGGTAGGAGATGGTTGAACCACACCCTTGACAAAAGATGGTTGAACTACATCTTAAGAGGGAGGAGTAGAAAGTAATCCTAGCATTCGGGGCAAGTGGTTAGCCATGGTACTCCTAGCTGGTAGGTCATGAGTTCAATTCCCCTTGGATACAACAATTGGTATTAGAGCAATTATTCTTTCAAGCATGCAAAGGAGAAGATATAATTGGAGAGCATCACAAGCAAAGTAATGAGCAAAGAACAAGAGGGTTCGCTTATGAGTCTTCTTTAACTTCATACATGGAAGCTAAGAGCAAGAAAGAAGAAAGGACATGGCAAGGAGAAGCTCCTTCATATCCCCATATGCTCTTTCATGTCCACATGTTTGTCATGGAGAAGAAAGAGAGAATTCAAGACAAAACTGAACCAATCTTTTGAAAGTGCAAATCATGCAAGAGGGCATTTTCGACCCTTCTTGAAAGGTATCATATGTGATCTAGATTTGTTATATTTGCTCATGTGTGTTCTTTGGAGTTTGAACAACAAGTATATAGCTTCAAAGTTGAGAATCTACCTCCAAGATGACTTTGGGAAGCATCTTAAGTAGTCACTCAAAACACTGTTTCCAGCCGCTGATGACTTGGCAGCTAGTCGACTTTGGATGCGCGCTTCACTTTACTCCAGTGTCCGTTTTTTATGATTTTTAGCTTGTTGGAAAGCTATTTTTATAAGATTTCCAATGATATAAAGATTTCTAGAAATGGAGGAGATTTAGCAAGTCTTGGAAGAGAATTTGTTCTCAGCACTCACATTTTGGAGATGCAAGGAGGAGTATGATGACTCTTCTCAAGGCAAGGGATGGACATAACTAATTGTTTGCCTTTGCTTTCATATAGTTTGCATAGAATCATCATTGAAGCGTGATTGACTTCAATTTTGATAATGAATAGACAATCTTCAAGAAGTTAATGAAAGCTAAAGGGAACAAACATGAGTGTAATGGAACCAAATGAAGTATCAAAAGTACTTGCATGGATACATAAGCTATTTTCCACTTCATGCATGGAAAAAAATGATTGTTTGTGCATTCCTCTTTCCAAAAGAATGTTTTCAATGCATAAGCTTAGTTTAAAGATGTCATTTTGCACATTGCAAACCTCCTTATTGTTAAAAAAGTTTTTTATGCACTTAAGAATGTGCACTAGCATGTTTATAGATAAAAAGAAGCAAAGATAGTATTATTCCTTTTGAAAGATATTTTAAAGATAGAAGCTATCACATGAAGAAATCTTAGATTTCTTTTCAAGTATATCTTTGTAGAGAAAAGGACACAACCATGAAACCTATCTGATAGGTTAGATAGAGAAAAGTAAACATCTTCAAGATATAGATGTTTAGCCAAGAAAGCTTCCTAGAAAATAACTTTCTGACATGCTTAGTTTAAAAAGGTGGGATCCCTAAAGGTGGTTGTAAACCACAAAGATAAATACAACATTTCCAAGTTTCCACTTATCCAAAAGGAAAGTGTGAATGTAAGAAAGATTTTGACGTTCCAAGTATGTAGTATGCAACTGTGGTGATGGTAATTAAGTTTGTGGAATATAAAACATAAAGTTTACCTATTCTTAAAGGGGTTTCAGGATGCTTAGACTTAAAAAGTAGAGAGATTCTTGTAAAAGTCCTCGGGGTAGCTACTTAAAGCTTCAATTAGAAAGGAATCTAATGACAAGAAGTAAAAGCTCTTCACGCTGCATATTGATTGAGTAGAACCAATAGCTCTTGAATATGAGGAATTCAAAAATTTGGAGCTATAATTGGTTTTCTTTTGAAAAAGCTAGAAAAGAAGGATGGATATTCCATTCATAGAAGTCAAGGATACCCAATGGGAGTAGATAACCAAATTAAACATTTTAGATAGATGTTTTGTACAAAACACATTTAATCCTTAAAGAGTCTAAGTTGACTCACCCATCAGAGTTTGCTTTTAGTGAAGTAGCTCTAGTTCTCTAAAAGAGTTTAGAACACTCTTGAAAAGAGAAGTTAGGAATTGATCACATGATTGACAACCAAGAACTCAAAGCAAAAGTCTTTGAGAAAAGTGTCCTAAGTCAAACAAAGTTCATTTTGATTTTTTTTGGTCAAGTTGAAATGAAATTGACCAAAAGTATAAAGAACACTTTCTCCTCCATTTTACATAGATTTATCAAGCCTAGTTGCACAGAGTAGTCCTTTGATGGGATAATAAATCATAGAAAGTGGACTATAGTACAAACATCTAAGTTAGATGTTTGGGTCAACAAAACTTCTAGTTTGAATTCTAAATAAAATTCGAGTGAAACAAGTGTTCTCAAAGTCTAAATATGGATAGAAATCCCACGTGAGTTGTGAGCTTCATGCACTAGTGATGCCCAAAAATGGACTAGTAATTTGAATCCATTCATTTCACATGTTAGTGCCGAGATAACACATAGTGAAAACATTGAATTGGTCAGGCCCCAGGGATGTTTTTTTGGCCCTTATCGTTCATACACTATTTTGCACTTCGATCAATTTATCAAGAGCAAATCCAGAGATAATGTAGAGAGACAGTGAGAGTAGTTCTCTCAAAACATGTGTACAAATAAAACTCGAAATTGTGCCGTACATTTCATTACACAATGCTTGTTTTATACAAGAGTACTGAGGCTTTTAGCTAATCAAAATGTAGAAAGGCAATCCACTAGATTGCATCTTACTTTGGAGTGTGTTCACATATGGTTACAAGCTCATAGCCAACAATCCTCCCCTTGAGCTTGATTGTACATAGATCTTTAGGGACTATCCTTTCTTCACAACTACGCGAGGGTGGTACAAATATATGTTTCCTTCCCATGTATAGAGAAGGTGGTACAATGTTTATATCCTTCCTTCAACACACTCATGGGTGGTAAAAATCCTTCCCTTTACAAATCTCAGGATGGTACAAAGCGGTTGAAGGATGGCTTGTGCCATTGCTTTGTTGTTTTTGATGATGTAATAGTTGTTGTTATTTTCTTTTTACTCTCTTTTCTCTCCTTTTCTTTGTTTTGCTCTTGACAACCATCCCTTTTTTTTGTTGCAAGTCATTTTGTTGTATTGTTATAGGCACTAGAGACAAAATAATATGGGAAAGGTCCTTCCCTCTTATGAGTTGAGGGGGTGTCTAGTTCAGATATACAAAGAAAATGCAAAAATGCATGTTCAAACCTATGAACATAGGAGTGACTACAGAACATTAAAGGTTTGAGGATATTTGTTAGCCAAACTTTCATTTTTTTTAAAACAAAATATTTCGCCTTTTTTTTGGATGTCTTATGAAAAATCAGAGCACAAAAACTAGATCTAACTCTCTGTTGCTGCTCTCTTTGGGACAAAATGTTTCCACACTTGGAATAATTCATTGGACTACAAGTCGTTAGCCTATGTGCACATTTGACTTGAAGTACATTGTGATAATACATCGCTAAATTGATTTGTATACAAGGCAATATTATAATGTAGGGTTTTGCCCCGAAGCGGATATGGATGCATTTACTTCTTCTCCGAAGTGTATTACAAGAAAAGCATTCGTATACAACATTACCAATGTTATTGCGGCTTGTTCATTTAGCTGAAGTGCAAAGTACTTGTTGTTGATCTAAAGTCTTCAGGCCAGGATTGCTCAGCCAGCTCGTCCTCGTACCTGAAGTTGTTCATTGGCAGCATACCTTCCTTCCTTCAAGGTTTGTGCAACATCTATGTACTGTCATATAGTGGGTGCAGAAGTCTTGGAGCTTACACGCATCCCTTATAGGGTGTCACATGAACTGCCAGCAAGATCAGCTTCAAAGTTAAGAGATGACCAATGTAGAGGGAAGCAACATTTTCATATTCTATTCTGGAGCTTCCAGATACATTTAGAGATGCCATGGTAATGCTGTGATTGTAAATCCATCATGTGCTTGAAGTTTGAACCACCTCACAAGAGAATCTGATGGTTTTGTTTTGCCCAAGATCTCTGTTGTAGGGTGATTCTGGTTGCAAGCTTTTTTGCTATGGCTACTGAGGTCACTGCCCCTCCTCCTGCAGCAGCTTCTGCTCCGGCAAAGAAAGCCAAGTCTGCAGCTTCGGAAAAAGCATATAGTGCCGAAAACTGCTTGTGCTTATCCTTCATATCTGCAGATCATCACAGACCCAATGGTGTGAGGCCAGTGCTCATCACAATCCATGATTTAGATTTATCTTAGCATGTCGCGACGAGCATCAGAATGTAGTTCTTCGGAGACAAGAACTCGGCACTGAATTGTGAATTCTTCAGAAGAAAATGATGAAACATTGATGTGCATCCTTGCCTCTCACTTCTGCTCGTCTGCCTGGAGCATGTACTGGAGCTGATGGCAATGGCAATAGTGCAACAGACATATCACTCAAAGAGTGACGGCGACGGAGAACTTCAGTAATGCCTCCCAAAATTGATCGTGTAGAGTCTTGTTCTGCCTTGCTCTATGAGGCTTCAAAGGGTTGGATTTTTGCGGACTGACACCTTGCCATTTGCCCAGCTCGTCATGCTGCTCTGATACCACCTGTAAGAGTTGAATGCTTATGGCGCAGCAGCAGACATTTCCATCAAGTCGGAGGTAGCGTGAGCTGATAGATGCTTACTTTATACAAGAGTACTGAGGCTTTTAGCCAATCAAAATGTAGATAAGGCAATCCACTAGATTGCATCTCACTTTGGAGTGTGTTCACATATGGTTACAAGCTCATAGCCAACACTCACATGTTATCCCACTATGGATTAATGTCTTCTCAAAATGTGTTGAGAATGCAAATGTACCGTACAAAGGATCAGGTTTTCTCTCATGCCCCTTTGAGATCTTCCTCACATACTTCGAATATGATAATAGCAAGCTTCAAAAACAGAGTAGCCCTCCTCAAATGGAATGGTAGGCAGTTTTGTGTGGGTAACTCTTTTGGGTCACTATCATTGTATTGGGCTTTCCTTTATCCCCCATTGGTGTACTCAATATGAGCAGCAACTAGATATTTTAATAAGAAAGGGATCAACACAAGTTCACACTGCTATGATGATGCATGGGATTTTTGTTCATTTGCATAACTTCACTTTAGGTGCATTCTTATCTACGCATGGCCTCGCAAGAGTTCGATGTGCATGCATGTGCATTGTGCCATGAATGCATATATACATATTACACACATGTCACATACATAAATCATGATTCACATGTCACATACATAGTACATACATACTAAGGTGAAACGATAAGTTAGGTTCGATACGTACGGTTCGCATACGGTTCGAGATCTGAACCGAATCTTGAGGTTTGGTACGTTCGGTACATTGTTCCATAATTTCACAATTCATAAATGACAAAAATATATAGATATTATATGTCGCATATTCAAGAATCAAGTTATCTAAACACTAATATCAACATTAAACAATGAATTATGACAAAAAAGAGTCCGGCCTAGGTCGAATCGAGGGAAAAAATATGACAATGTTTCATGAATTTACAAATACATTGAACACATATCGTACGGTTCGGTATGTACGGTACGTACCGTACTTGCAATACATATGGAAAACCATATGGTTCGAGTTTTGATCCAACCTTGATACATATATAGTACACATGTCACATGACACATATGTACTGCATACATAGTAGTAAGTACATACTACATACATACGTATTACATAATAAAAACATGTATTACAAATTTACATATCACACATACATTATTACATATTACACACATAGTAGTAAGTGCATATACACATCACCTACATACATATTACATAATACATACATGTATTGCATGTCACGTGACATTTATTAAATTACATATTACATAGTGCACACATAGTACATACATAAATGCATACATGCATGCATGACACATGAAATAATGCATAATGCATAGTATATACATATATATGCGATGTGCATACATTACATAGTAAATACATGTATATGCAAATGCATGTTTTAAAATTGAAACTTGAAATTTCAACTATACATATTTGTCATTACAAGCCCAACTTCTGATGCATCAATGGCACGAAGGAACAAGTGCCTTTGCAACAATGCGTTAGTATGTTATGCACATTCCTCTTTTTGATGTGTGTCTGTCCATTCATCACCATGATAGTGCATCCATACTTCTCCCACGTGCCCTTCATGGGCTTTAACTTCTTTTCCACTATATCCTTTGTTTTGCACACCTCACTAGTCCTCTAACTCATATGAAGGACCACTCCATCGATATCCCA